>CM024965.1:14939602-15672102 GCA_014282245.1 Rhododendron simsii
TGAGATCGATGGGTTTGGTTATAACGTTACTTTAGCAATTGTTTGGATTGGAAACGACCATATTTAGTCATAAAGCAGAAATCAAGGTAATCAATGACAGATGTCAAGAGGAGAATTAAGTATAACAGCTAATTACTCGTTAAATCATCGAAGATGTCATTTAGAGTCATCTCAGGGGTGAAATCAGTTATATTTATTTACATTTGTTTGTGCAACCCATTTCAATGCACTAATCCATGTTGTGTAGAAATAGAAAGCCCCACTATCCACGTATTTAGCCACAACTTACAACAACGAAAGTGGGAAGTGGAAGGGTTTCGCTGAAGACCAAGTCAACAGGCAGTTCGAAGGCAGTTACAACCGTTCTTGGAGGAAAACAAGGTGTTTCAAATCGAATTTGAATGAATACTTGGACGCTTAAAGAAAACGTGAAGAAAAAGAAGTATGGACAGTCCCTTTGTCTATAAATCAATAGAAGAAGCAACTGAAGAAGAAACCCCGACAAAATCATCATCTAACAATCCATAGGAAAATGGTCCCTCAGAGATCTAGAGTAGTTTTAGGACTTAGGAATTAGTTTGAAGTAGTCATAGCTTAAATATTTTGCAAGTTTGAAGACTTATTCAGATGTAAGTTTGCTTTGATTAAATTCAAGTTACCTTACATTGTTCTTTCTCTTGCTGAAATCCTAAGAGTAATAGCATATAAGCTTGCTTTTGATTAAATTCAAGCGTGCTTATATTCAGTTATCTTTTTGGTTCTTTTGTTTGAAGTGTGTCGATTCAGTTTGATAGATACCTTTTAGAAAAATCATCTTCGTTGAGGTAATTGAACGGATAATCACAATTGCCTGATTAAGTTAGCTATTTCTGAGTTAATCTGAAAAGAATAGATTTATATTCTATTCTGGCATGCCCGCACACAATTATTTACCAAAGATTGAGTTGATTTAGCCTAAACAGGGTTACGGTTTACTAGTGACATGCTTCCCACTAATAAAGAAGACACTGGGGAGAAGACATTGGGTGTGGTCAAGTAAGGGGCATTATTGAAATATTTTATCACATTTGACAGAGCTTAGCTGAAAATATTAACGATTCTAGACGAATGGGTTTAGGGGACACGTAAACTTAAATGAGGTGGTACAGCAGCCGAGAATGACTGCAGCTGTTGCGACTACAATAGACGTGTAGTCACATTGTTCACACTTAAATAAAAACTTGACCAATTGAGACGCAAAAACCTTAACACGATAGCCTTTTACATTACTTTAGCTTCTACTCCATGAAAAAGAATTTCTTCTTTGTTTAGCAAGCTTGCAGTTAAGAAATCATTCTCCGCATAATTTAAAGCCAAACCAAACGCATAAGTTCAAATTTTGGTTCCCAAACGAGAGCAGTAGGTATAAAGAAACACAAATTTACACATAATGACTAAAAAAAAAAAAACAAGAAATTTCCCACAGATCAGTCCCCGAAATAATAGTACTAATTCATTACACGGTGGGGTCAATGAGTTCGCCATTAACGAATTCTCTGTACGCGGCAACGGGCCAGCTAAACCCACGGAAGACAAGGCTAGAAGCCAAAGGGACGTCGATGATGATCTCTTTCTGAGTCGGTTTTTTATCATCCCTTATGGCAATCAAGTAGCTCCGACCCACCCACCCGATCCACCCGGCTATGTACAGGAACAAGATCCCGGGTGTAATGAACTCTCCCCAGTGCCTTTGGTCCCCGCTCACAATCAAATGGGGCAGCCCGTCTGACCCGCACAACAGCCCTTGCTTCCCGTAGTTGTCGAACCTGGTGGATATAATTTCGGACTTCAATAAAACTGACTTGAGTAATACTCCACTAGTTAATTCGATTATTCATGCTTTCCGTTACGAGTTACGAAAAGGAAAACAAATTAAAGGAAATAGAGAGTTTACAAATTGGGAGGCGCAAAATATCCTTTAATTACCTTTGCAGCTACATTTTGGGAATTTTTGTGACTACTTTGATTCGTGACGTGTTCATATCTTTCCGGTGAAAATTAACTACGCGAGAGAGGGACATGACTTGGATTTTGGAATTTTGTTTCTGCTTGTTATAGCCTCGCGGGGAGGTAATTAAATTGACATCTGATTAAATTTGAAGTTCGAAAATTGACCCACTACCTTAATTTTTCTTCCAAAAAATAATTAGAATTGTCATTTGGTGAAAAGCTCCTCTTTTTGTTAACATATTCTCCTATCTGGGAAAAATTCAAAATACAGTGGGGGGGGTGGGGGGGTGGTGGAAGGGGTGGGGCGCGCCCTCATGTGAACTCATTGAGCTAACAAGCCAAATATTTCCAAATTCATACTACTTTTTACTAATACTAGTACTTTTTTTATTTTATTTTAAAATACTAGTAGTACTTATTGTCTTTTCTTAATATAACTAGCATTTGAGAAAGTCTGTGTCCACATGCAAATCCAAATGGTACACTTGAATAATTGTTAGCACATTTATTTAATTATATAAGAATTTAAATTTGTGCATGCATATCTATACTATACCCGTGCCATTACTATTGGCATTCGATCAATTTGATGTCTTGTTATGTACTACTACTGTACTAGTAGTTCAATGTCTGTAATTACTACTCATGTATTAATAAGCCCAATTTAGTGGAATAAAATAGAATTTCTAACAGAAGCAACCTCTTCTTGGTCTTCTCCATGGTGGCCTTTATCGCCAGAGCAGGCGCGCTGTCCGGCGCGTACAGCTTCAGCGACGACTCCAGCTTCTTCAGCTGCTGCTTCTCCCTCTTGGCGAACTGCTTCGACTCCTTGCACGGAGTCAAACCTGATATGTCGGCCAAAGCCGGAGGCACGGCTGGAGCCGCCGCCGACAACAGGATGGAAGACAGCGCCACAGCAGCCGAGAATGACTGCAGCGGCTGCGATTTAGCCGCCGCGGAGCACACCACCGTAGGAGTCCTTGATGATTTCCAGGTCGATAGATAGGGTTTTAAAATTGGCTTTGAGAGGTTTGTGGGTACTGTGAGAGACATTTTTTATTTTCTTCTTCTTCTTCTTCTTCTGGGATTGTAGAGAGAAAGAGAAGAATTTGAGGGTTTGATGAGGAGGAGAGGGGAGGGGAGACCGGGAGAGTGGATGCCTGGATGGGATGGGAGGATTTTGGATTTAAGATTTTTTAGTTTAGTGGAGTGGAGGGAGGGGACTGGGGAGATTGGTGGTGGGAAGGAAGGAGTGTGGATAAGGGGAGTTAGCTGGGGAGGGTGAGGTGGATGGTTTTCATTGGAACGGGGCTCTTGGTCGTGGGTTACACAGATTCTCCATCTATCTTCCCCTGATAATACGGATAACAAAAACACAAAATGCTTATCCAAAAAAAAAAACAAAAACACAAAATTGTTAAGGAATATACAGTCAAATAAATTTGTTTTTTAATCCCCTACTTCACATCCGACGAATATAGCATAGGAAAGGCCCGTTTTGACATCACATAATAAGATAAAACGATTTTTGAATTTTATCTCTCTATAAATCCTAACTATTGATTTGCTCCATAAATTTTACGGTTCTCCCTCAAGCAATATTAATTGCACAATTGTCACAAATTAGATCTCACGTTGCACTGTGCTTTCAGGCACGGCCCTTTATCTTTTTTGTCTCTATTTCTTGTAGTTTTTAAAGTTTTGCATCAAAGTTTCGTGCATGGATTTGTCTCAATAAGATGAATCAAAAAAATAAAAATTTATGATCCAAATTCTTTTTTAAATAAATATAAAATTAAGAAAAAGTTAATAAATTTTTTAACTTATTTCTATCTTTAGTAAAACCAGACTTAATAAAATTACACTCCATAACGTGACTTTCTATTTTTCTCATGAACCCAACCGTGCATGGAATATGCGCTTAAAGCCATAAATTTGTGGGTAACCGTATTGAAAATCAACTTTATTGCTAAAAGTTATGGTGACTTTTTGCTACATATTTCACGTTGTGTACTACAACAATGATTGATTTTTTTAGATGGTGAACATGATATAATAGCAATATCATTATTATACTATTTGGTGTTGTTTAATAACTGTGATAGATTGGATGAAATTCGTAATGAGATGAGATGGAATAGTGAGCTTGTTAAATTACCTTCTTATGTTTGTTTTGCACTGAATTGGATGATAGAATTATTAATACCATATTTGTTTAGGTCTGGATGGGATTGGATTACACCATAATTTCCTTTTATAACCTCTAACAAGAAATCCCCTAGATTGACTTCTCCTCCGGCCACTGTTGAAACCAAGTCGCCGGCCAAAATGCAATCCGCAATAAAGATAAAAGTTATCCAATATAGACACTTTTTTGAGTATTTTTGTCTTTAGCCGATAATTTTTTTTTTGTTTTGAGCGTATTATTTGATTTTTAGATTCTTTCCATCATGACAAACCAATAATCTAAAAAAAATTGATGCAAAGCTAACAAACCATAATTTTTTAGACAAAAAAATTAATCCACTTAGATTATTAAGCCAAACTAGAAAAAAACCAAACCACTTTCAAATTCCCTAGGAAAAAGAGTGTACATGGTTTTGCAACTCTTGTAGGGAAGCTTAAATTTTTTTTTTTTGAGCCAACCAAACTTCAATTCAAAATACAATCAAATAAGCTACATAGTCCGGAGTTAAAAAAAAAAAAGGAGAGTCCTTCTTCCTTGTCTCTCCGCAAGCCGCACCTCCAGATCTCATACAAAGGGTACTGTGGGAATTTACTGAAACTATCATGGGCATTCATGTATTTTTCACTCACAGCCCTTCGGATAATGGGCATTCATGTGCTTTTTACTCACAGCCCTTGGACAGGATTACCAATACCTGGTTCCAGCCAGCCTTCCAGGTGGTATTATTAATCTGGTGAAACAAGAGCATTGCTAATTCCTTGTGATTCGTAGTTTCACCCTCTTTTTTTCAACAATAAGTCTAAATACACCACACTAAACTACTACATTATCCATTACATTTTTTTATGAAGCTCATTTTGGGTCCCACAAAAAATAAATAAAAATATCCATAAATTTTAAAATAATATTTTAGGGGGTCTTGTAAAAAATCAGCTCTAACGGATATCGGTAAGTATTATTTCTAGATTTGTACAACTGAACAATTTCCGACATACGAACCCAGAAATAATATTTACCGATATCCGTTAGAGCTGATTTTTTACAGGGCCTCATAAAATATTACTTTAAAATTTTTGGATACTTTTTTTGTATTTTTAAGATATCTTGAGTGAGCTCCACAAAAATGTAGTAGATAGTGTTGTGATCCCACAGCTTTCCTATCCTACGCTCAAAAACACTTATCAAATAGGGCCTAAATACTCACTCATTAATAGTGACGGCTCTAGAAAATGTTATTAGGGTTGTCATTTTGAAGTCCAAAGTATGAGAAATTAAAGTGAATTTTGAAAATGATTGTTTCAATAGAAAATTTTCAAAACGTCTTCTATACTTTTTGTTACGTTGTGAAATTGTTTCATAATAACCACAACACTAAACATTACACAATATTATTAACGTTTTTCGCAAGCTTTTCTTCTCTCTTTTTTGTGCCAATAAATGGGAGATAATTTATAAGCATGTTGGACGAACTATAATAATGAGAAAACAAAAGTATTTGTGAATCCATAACTGCAACAATTAACTTAAGCGGATTTGGGAGGCTGTGTCCCTTTTGGGTCAACTGGGTCAACTGTCTGCTGTACCGGAGCAAAACAATGTCCAAAAATTTGATTCGAAACGCTCATTTGAAATATCTCATTGTCTACTATGGTCCTGAAAAAAATAAGTTGATCAAACATCGATAACCTAGTGAACAAATCACTCATTTTGACTTACTCTTTCTCTCCAATTTTGTTTATCCATTATTTTTTTTTTGTCTCTTTTGTGTCTATTGTGTATATCTTTCAATGTGAATCTTAAAAAATATGCAATATAAATTTTATTTGATAGATTTCTATATGTTCTATAATACAAAGTTGTCGAAAATTATGAAAAATATTATAGATTAAACGATATATGCAATACACACAAAAGAGACAAAAAGAATAATCTATTATACAATTCACAATAGTGTGGGGACTACAAAAAGACATTTTTAGTGGATGGTCTCGAGGTGTAAAATGGGCCGGGTCGGCACAGGCATGGCACATTTGAAGGAGGCACGTCACAGGCACAGATTAATCCTGGCACGGCACGGTTTTAGTGGGCACGCGACACGGAAGTGAGCGGGAACGACACGGGCACAGCATGGAAGTTGTCCTAATACGACACGACACGGTCTTAGACGGGCACGGCATTGGCACGATACGGAAGTGGGATGGGGCACAAGTCATGACACGGCACGACACGGTTCTAGCCGGGCACGCGGCACGGTACGGGCACAGACGTGAGAGGGAACGACACGGGCACGACACAAAAATTGGCCTGGCACGGCATGGCACGACACAGTCTTAGATGAGCATGGCACAGGCACGACACGTAAGTGGGATGAGGCATGAGTCACGACACGGCATGACATTGTTCTAGCAGGCACAAGCATGGCACGAGGCCTGAAAAACCAAAAAAATATGTTATTTAATAAATAAGGGATTTCAAATTATACTTTACTTTATTTCTGTATTTTTTTTGATAATCCAATAATTTATTAATCTTTTCCTTTTGTTTAAGTAAAATAAGCTTTTAAAATATTTTATATGATTAAGAAATTTTGAATCAAAATTCAAACATGATAATATACCAATTACCACACATATACTGATATATACTACGTTTTATCTAATAAAAATTTAAAAAAATACATAGAAAATAAATAAGAAAAAAAATTAATTTAAAAAAAATAGCTTTAAAAAAATAATCTCTATGGGGTTCGAACCCAAGTCCTTGGGACTTGACACACATCTCAAACAACCAAGGCCAACAATCTTTTTATGCTTATAATTAGAACAAGTAATATATATTATATAATTCTATTCTATAAAAATGGTCTTCTTGTATGCTAGCCATATGATTGCTACACAAGTATGACGATTCATACAGTTCATTTTGTTGTTCTTAGTTTTTTAATCACTCTTGCAAATTTTCGGGTCTATTGGGTTTTAGAAGCCCTTTCATCAGGACGTAAATTCATTAATAGAATTTTTTTTATGTGCGATCAAGTATATATCGATAACCAATTTACTTTATTTTTTGCACGAATGATATAATCACTCTCACATGAAAGGTAGACGGTTTTGATTTTCAAAAAACGGCTCGGGTGGCTCTCAAGTGGTGCATTATAGGACTTTAACGCCTTTGGAAGCACCGAATGTGTTCTGATCACGTGGTTTTCGACATCCGATTATCACCTATTTAGGGGAAAATGATAAATTTGATAAGATCTTGAATCGTAAGGGTTTAGATGGAGCTTTTGAAAAAATGAGTCTTCAGCTATCTTTCAAATCTATACATTCAACTTATCTGGTTCTAAACCATTGTATTCCGCTGTAGTCCAATGTACACTAGCCACACGATTGCGACACAAGTATGACGATCCATACCGTTCATTTTGTTGTTTTTGGTGTTTTAATCACTCTCACAAATTTTTGAGTCCATCCAGTTTTGGAAGCCCTTTTATCCGGACGTAGATTCATTAATTGAAATTTTTTTGTTATGTGCGATCAAGTATATAACGATAACTAATTTACTTCATTTTTTGCACGAATGATATAATCACTCACACATAAAAGGTAGATAGTTCCTTTTGCTAGCATGCCTCAAATTAGGATTGATATATTGAATACTAGGGTCTACGAACTTAAGAACATTAGAGGTCCACACTGGGTGCCGGAATGTGTGTTTTTTGGGAAGAAGTTTTTTGAGACGAAAATCAGTTGCCGATTTGCGATGTGTATACAAAAATCAATGGCACTACACGGCACGACACACGATTAAATAAACGGGCCGACACGACCCGACCAGACAAAAAGGCATGGCACGACCTGACCAGACAAAAATGCATAGTACGGCACAGCACGACACGACCCGACAAAAAAAGGCACGACACGACCTGACAAAAAAAGGCACGGCACGACGCGACACGACACGATTAATTAATCGGGCACGACACGATTTAAAAAAGGCACAACACGACACGGCTTGACAAAGCAAAATGGCCCACCACGGCACGCCATGGCATGATGAAGTAAATGAGCACGGCACGACAGACACGTTTGACACCCCTAGATGGTCCAGATTTTTTTGATCTAATGGTTGAGGATTTACAATGATCTATTTTGGTATCCTGGCAACATTTTTGCTCTAACATTTCCTAACTAATCTTTTTTTGTTTAGGTGTAAAAACTTTTCCTATCCAAAGTCTCTCTCTCTCTCTCTCTCTCTCTCTCTCTCCAAATTTTTTGTGAAGAATTTGTCACAGTTCAAAGAATGTACAATTTTGTTGGTAGTACTGTTGGCATGGGTCATCACTAGTGAACAAATAAAATGGGACAGATGGAGCAATATTTTGGACATTAATAACAACATTGTAAACAGATGATTCGTTCATCGACTCGATTTTTTGCAAGGTCATAGTACGCGATAAGAACCTTCAAATGAACATTTCAGATCAAATTTTCGGGCTTGGGACAACGTTGTTTTGCCCCGGGATATCAGGCTGCTGACCCTCAAGGGATGGCAGGCCCCCAATCAAACTAACAAAACAAATAGTCTAATCAGAAAGAAGAGATAAACCAATGAAGAAGGAGCTTTTGTAAGAGGGGATAAATAATTAATCATTGTCTTAGACACAACTCTTCTTTACCTCTAAATAAAGAGTAGAAAAAAGTGTGATCAATTGGGAATTTTTGTGAGTTATATAGTCCAAGTTTTTTGTTTTAGGATATACTTATTGAAAATTAAAAGACAAATTAATTAGTAAAGGGTTATGGTTGATAGGTGGTGCCAAATGGTGTTCAACATCTAAAGTAAAGTGAATAAGATGCTCAAGGTTTATAGGGTGAGTTCACAAAATTTCAAGAATGAATTGTTGAGGTTTTTGAAATTACACGGACCTCCCTTATTTTATAAACTAGTGTCCAGATTTTTTCATTTTGTTAACTAGAGACTAATGCCAGTAGATTTTGTTACTAAATGACTGAAATACCTCTAAATGTTAGGTACACTAAACAACCAAGTATTCTTGATCCATTTTCCTTCAAATTAGAGTTTTGAACCTTTGATTAAGACTAGCTATTAATATTTCATCATATTTGGGCAATTACTATAATACATCTTATATTTTAATTTTTTTTTGTAAATTTAATTTTTTTTGCTTCATATGTCTTGGTGTTTTCCCTTTCCTATATATATTTTTCAATCGAAATGCTCTTGTATCTTCGTAATTCATCATATCCTAAAATAGGAAAAGAAAATAAGTGTCTTGGTTTTATGATATGTTCTTATGAATAAAGACTTAAAAACTAATAAAAAATATCACTATGTAAATAAACATGAGAAACAAAGACAGAACAAAAGAAAAAATAAGTTGAAAAAACCTAGTTCGCCTAGAGTTTATTATAGATTTGCTGTGTTTCTATCTCTTCTATTAATAAACCTACCAATTAATATATCAACCAAATAAAGAAACAGAAAGCAATAAACGATGAACACTACCGAACACAATATATACGTGGAAAATCCCTTAAAAGGGGTAAAAACCATGGGAGGAAATCAAACCACTAAAAATAACCATTGTGCAGTTACAAAGCGATCTTAACTAAAAACAATCGTGAATCCTCACTGACTAACCGAAGATTAAATTGCCGAATCCACGTACACCATTGATTAGCACCCGATAATGCCATTAAGGGTGGTCTAGTTTTCTAGTTTAAGTTCTATTTAATCGTTAAATAGTATGTTTAATTGCTTTTGCTTGTTAGATTTGTTGGTTTTGTTTTTGTAGAAAAATTGGTCAAAACAAGAATTTTAAGGCCAAAGCAGGAATGCCCGATGGTGAACTGACGGCTCGCAAGGCAAGGCAAAGCAACGAGCAAGACCAATTGCTGGAGTTAAGCACCTCGGCATTGATGGGAAGTAACAAGTCACATCGATGCCGAGCCTTTTACCACACCAGTTCCCTACCTATCTTGGCATCGATGGAAAGTTTAATGTTACATCGATGCCGAGACCTTAGCAGCAGCCTAAAGCCTTTCTCCATCAATGCCGAGGGCTTTAGGAGGGCGTCTTTAAAGCATCTCATGGAATATTCCGTGCGTGGTTGAGACCGATATAAAATGGGTGATGTCATTTTGTACAAAAAAAAAAGAATAGATTGGATTACAGAATTTTAGATCTAGGATTAGATTTACTGGGAGTTTGAATTGTTCTTGAGTGTTCTTCATTTTCAGCCTTTTAATATTTTAATTTCTGCTTTTATTAATTAGTTTTTGCTATTATCGTCTTCATTAAAGTTGTAGCTACTCCTCCGATCTATCATATTCTCTAGTTTATTTCTAGCGTTGTTATTTCAATTATGCTTATTAGATTTTTGCTTGCTCTTATCTCCATAGATATGTGTGAGTAGTTTTTCAAGATTAGGTCATGGGATGATTAGCACCCCATGGCTTGAGTAAAAATTACATTTTCACCAATAAAGTTTTAATCTTTGATTTGAAAATTGATGTGTAGTTCGGATTTAGTTGTCAGATGCTAAGGTGTTAACCTCTTTGATCATGTGTAGGTAGGAGCACCACCTACCTACCACACATGATGCTTAGAGCTCTGTCGCACGAGGCATTTGCCAAATAAATTCTAGAGCTAGCTTGATAATTGAATCATTTTATCTTCCGGTTTAGGACCTTTAATTGAGTATCCTAACTGCGTAATGGGGTGAAAAATTTGATTTAGCTCGAGTTATGGGTGTTAGTGATTCCTAGACTTAACCTGCTTTTTATCCTAGTTGATTTGCTTTTAATTTAGCCATTTTAATTTCCACCGTTTAAAGTAAAACAAAGTTGGCTGCCTAAAAGCCGAAACCCGTGCTTACATCTACAAATCTAGCAAAGCTGTTTAATTATTCCCGTGGGTACGATCCCAGTCTTTCGGATTATTATGCTTCAACTGACGTATTAAGCCCTACGCTTGGGATACTATTCCATTATATTGGCGAACGAAGTAACCATACCAAATGGTTGATTATTGCACGCCTTGAATCATCAAGTCCTCCAAGTTACTTCCAGAATCCATCGGAAGAACATTCAGAATAGTAGTTTCAAAGTATGAAGAAAGCTCTTGGAATTTATCCGAAAGTTTGATGATCTGATGATGATATCTTTTTCCAAGAGATGAGCCATAACTATCCTTAAGAAATTTCTAAGTCTTTTGAGCAAGAGAGGCCAGCACCAGCATATTCGAGAGATTAAAATCCCAGCCAAACCGTTTTTAAAATAGATGGAGGCCAAATTGACAAGTTGCTCAAGCTTGGGGAAAGCTCTTTCGGAGTTGCACGGGCACTGGAAATTGATACACGTTCCCTTATTTCCAGCCACAAATTGCGAGATCCCCTCTCCTTATACAACTGTGATGCCCACGAATTCCTCTTGACAATTAATTTCCAATTAATTTCCTTCCATACCAATTGCCTTGACAATCTCTACCTTTCTTGATAAGCACAAAATCCTCTTGAAAATGTATTTCCTTCCATGCCAATTTTCTTAACAATCTCTACTTTTTAATTACATCATATTTGATTTCCTTCCACTTTCTAAACAAACACTCTATAAATAAATAAATAAAATTACAATTCGATAAATGAGGATACAATTATATGTGTGTTTTGTTATAGAATTCGCCAACACAAAGAGACCGTAGCATATGGTCCTAACTTAAGTCCACGAAAATAAATTTTTATAGTAGTTGTAAAATAAATATCATGGAACAAATATAATTATTAAATTATAAAATGATACAAGAACATAACACCACCCCCCCCCCCCAACACCCAAAAAAGAGAGAGAGAGAGAAATATATAACACAGATCAATAATTCAAATAACAAAATATTAATTAATACTGGTTAACAAAACCAAATTGAAATGGAAATAATGATGAAAATAATACATAAATACATAAACTTATTTTTGAAGGGCATTTATGTCATTTAAGAGTTAAATTTAACTCCATTAGTGAGTTAGTTAATGGAGGGGGTGTCTTTATAATATTTTCAAAAGTAAGGGAAGGTAGTGTAGTTTCAGAAACCTTGGAGGAGGTCCCTTTATTTGTCAAAAACATTAGGGGAGATCAGTGAAATCTACTCTACTATTTATCTATTGTTGGGTTAATACTACAAATTTTCAAGGGGCGGCCGCTATTCGCAGCTCACATTTTTCTTCGTACAATCCGATAATTTTTTTTAATTCTAGGACAAAAATACCCCAGCACAAAATGACCTACTACAAATTTTCAAGGGGCGGCCACTATTCGCAGCTCACATTTTTCTTTGTACAATCTGATATTTTTTTTTAATTCTAGGACAAAAATACCCCAACACAAAATGACCTACTTGCCTTTATATCTGAACAGAAAATGACCTAAATGCCCTTATTGATTTCTACACACAACCCACAAACTTAAAACCCTACACGAAATTTCTCGACACAACCATCAGTTGTCTTCCTCCCCTTCCCCCTCAATCCACAGTCAGCAGTTTTGAAAAAAATCAACACAATCACTGTCTTCTTCTTTCCTCTATGCATCGATCCCTTTTCATCATCATCATCATCTCTGGTCTCCTCCCTCTTAAGCTTTTTCATCATCTCAATCTAAATGGAGAAGTAAGCGTTGGATATTGTATCAATGGAAGGTTTCTTTCCTTCCATTGAAAAAGAAAAAGATGACCACTTCTATTTTCTTATTATGAAATTGAAATGGAATCAAATTATATCGGCAACAGTACGATGATTTACGATGATTGAGAACAAAGATTTTCCTAAGCGAGTTAAGAAGTTTTCTCGATCGAGCACAGTTTTTTTCAGATCCAGATTTTTCGATTTTTCTGACCACAAATTTTTGAATTTTTAGGTCCAAGAAAATGGTATTTTTTCGACATTTAACTACCGTAAAATGTGTTATAAAAACCAAAATATTTCGACCTGTATCATGGTGTAAAAATTTGTTTTGGATAACAGAATACGTTATAACTTAATAATTTCAACATTCAACAACCGAAAATTTGTCATAAATTTAGCATGGAAAAACCGAAAAATTGCATGTATTTCAGGTTTTGCTGATCGAAAAACTAAACCAATTACGAAAATTACTCTTTGTAAAGCTTCTTTAAAAAGGTCTGTTTCAGTTTCGACATCTAAGAGCATCTCCAACAGGAGATGTTAAATCTGATATGGAGCTTGTAACGGTAATATTTGACACTAATTGTCAAACCAACCCATATGCTTTTTTTAGGCCAAATCCTACGTGGCTTTTGACATGGATGAAGGGGGGAGGAAGCATGCCAACTTTGACTACCTACACCTTGCCTGCCAAATTTCAAAAAATGACTATTTGTATTTTGACATAAGAGTTGGAAAGGGATAATTTGATGTCAAATAAATAGAATTTGACATAAGGGTTGAAGAAGAGGTTTTGATGTCAAATTGGAGATGCCAAAATGCCACATCAGCCTTTAAAAAAAAATTGACATCCCCAATTTGAAGTCAAGGGTTGGAGATGCTCCAATAGGAGATGTCAAATTGGTGACGTAATTTGTTTTGAAAGCTTATGTGGGGCATTTTGACATCTCCAATTTAACAACAAGCTCTCTCTCCAACCGTTGTGTAAAAAAAAAAAAAAAAAATAGCTCATAAACTTAAAGGAAAAAAAACCCTCAAAAGGCAGTATGGCACAATACCTTTTTGAATGTTAACTGAAAACTTTGAACCTTCCAAACGGTTACTTTCTGAAATTTGGCAGGCGAGGATAACTGTCAAAGTTGGCAGTCAAGTGGAAGCTGTCAAAGCCAGGTCAGCTTTGGCATGACTGAAGATAGATGGGTTGGAAATTGAGTCGATGCCAAAAGTGGCTATTAACTTGTCCACCTCAGTTTTGGCATCTCCTGTTGGAGATGCTCTAATAACCGAAATATTAATACAATTTCGGTATATGTCAACCGAAATTTACAACTTCATTTCCTTTTAAATTTTTTTTAGAATCTCTGTAAAATGTTTTCGGTTTTTACTTACCGAAAAAATTAACCAATTATGGGAATTACTCTTCGTAAAGCTTCCCTTCAAAAGGTCTGTTTTGATTTCGACATCCGAAAACCGAATTACTTATGCAATTTCGGTGTATACCAACTGAAATTTACAAACGGTACCTTATTTCCAATTTTATTTTGTGGAGAAAAGGGCAAAACTAGACATGGGCTACCTTGGGCTGTAGCCCATGTCTACCACAAAATACCAAAAAAAAGTTTATAATAATTTATATGTAAAGTTTAATCTAAATAATTTTAGCTCAACTCACCATTCAAAATTCAGCCTAGTCCAACCCACCACCCATATGATTTCAGCCAAAAATACCTCAAATCGCGATGCTTCAGATCTGTAAGTATTTTATTATTATGCAGAGCATTGCATGGCTAGTGTGCTTAGATTTGTACTTATGTTATTAAATGCAGAGTACTGGTTAGTATGTTAAGATTTGTTCTTATGTTGTTAAATGTAGAGCGCTGACTGGTGTGCTTAGATTTTTATTAATTTAGTTGATGCAAAGCAGTGACTGATGTGCTTAAATTGGTTTAAAATATTAGCTCTTACAATCTTACTCTTTTAGGTTTAGATTATAATGGAACAGAAAAAAATCTAGAAATTGCGCCAAATTTAGGGTGGAATTACAAACCTTATTTTTTAGAAAATATTGTATGCATATTATATACACTATTTTGTCCATTGTAATTTTTTTGGGATTAGCCCAGGGCAAAACCAATTTCTGGTTCCGCCCTTGGTGGAGAATCTGTAATTACGGATTGTAATTCCCGTAGAATGTAAACAAATTCGACTTTTAAATGTCGTTTTTTGCTAACAATTTCAATCTCACATGCTCACAAACAAAAATGGTTTCATAACCATCTTAAGCCTATTGTTGACTAAAAAATTCAAAATGGTGACGCGGTGGTTCAGTGGTGGCGGTGGTAAGTGTAGAGAGAGAGAGAGGGAGAGGAGGGAATCACGATTCGAAAGGGGTGCAGCGGTGTTCGTAGCCATGGCGGCGGCGACTGTGGAGGATAAAGGGGAGGCATTCGACTGGGAAAAGAGGGAGGAGGGTAAGAGTTTTGACACTTTAATCAAAATCTTTTCTTTTTGGTTAAAAGTGTAACTTTAGGCTCCGTTCAGTTGTCGAGAAAGTTGTGTGAGAAATTGGTTCCCAGAAAAAGTGAAGTGAGGTGAAGTAAAAGAAAAAGAAATTTATTTTCCTGTGAGTGTTCATTTGACAAAAGAATTTTGCAAGAAAAATTAAAGTTTAGTTGTTCATTTGTCTGAAAAAGAAACTTTCGGGAAAATTTTGTGAGTGTTCACTCATTTTCCTTTTCTCGCGACCCAAAATCCTGTGTTTTTTGCAGGATCACTTTTGCAGGAAAGTAATTCCTGCAGGAAAACTTAAATTGGTAAGTCTTAGAATTTTCCTGCCAACTGAACACTAGGAAAGTTATGGGAAAATTGATTTTTCCATCCTTTCTTGTACTTTCCTTGCAACTGAACGGGGCCTTAGGGATTGTTTTAGGGGATTTGAGGGGAAGCGGTGTAATGGAAAGTTTTGATAAATTTAATGGGCTGTGTGGAGAAAATTATATATTTTATATTGTGGAAAATGGGTTGTATGAAGAAAGTGAGTTGTATGAAAAAAAATACTTCCTCCGTTCTTAAATAAGTGTCCGGTGCACAAACTTAGGATTTACAAAAGATGCATGTTTTTCGTTTAAATTTTTGTTTTCACAACCTAATAGAACTCATTGCTATCTATTTATTTATTTTAATGATACAAATGTATCTTTTTAAAGGCTTAGATTTGTGCGCCGGATACTTATTTAGGGATGGAGGGAGTAATAGGTTGCGAATAGCGGCCACCTTTTCAAGGTTTCTTGGGGACCAGGGAACCGTGCTAGGCTGCTAACCCAACTGTGTTGGTCTCCGTGCTATGCTCCAAAACGATGTTGTTTTGGGGCTATTTTGTATGCACTATGGTGTTTACGGAGAAACTTTTAGGTATCCGGGGGATACCAAGCCCCATGGTATCCCGCCGGTCCATTTCTCATTTTTTGGCCATTTTCCGAACACATATGAATGATCGATTTCGTTCATTTTGTAGAGTTTTGCGAGAATTTTGATCTTGCCAAAAATTGTGTTCATCAGACTTTATTTGATACATGATTGACACACGTGAAAATTAAAGAAAACCAAAACTAAGTCCAAAAATACACTGAATCAAAACCCAGTTTTATTTTTTTTGCAATTTTCACGTGTGCCGATTATGTATCAAAAAAAAACCGATGAACACAATTTTTGGCATGATTAAGGTTCTCGCCGAACTCTACAAAATGAACGAAATCGATCAATCAAATGTGCTGGGAAAATGGCCGAAAAATGAGAAATGGACCGGAGGGGATACCATGGGGCTTGGTATCCCCGGTATACTTAAAAGTTTCTCGGTGCTTACGCTAGTGATTCACTTATGCAGAATAATTTTTTGATTCAAACTTGTTCAATTTCTTTTGGCATTTGTTAGTTTTATGCCAAACTTTTATGTGATATAGGTGAGTAAGGATAAGAGAAATCGAAAAAGTAAAAAATTATGACTTTTACACAAGTATTTTGGAAAATACCCAAAGAAAAGCTCAAAAAGTCAGTTTTTGAATTTTTTCTTGGATATTTCTCAAAATACTTATGTAAAAGTCATATTTTTTATATTTTTTCAATTTCTCTCGACCTTACTCATTCATATTTTCCAAAAAATTGAAGTAAAACTAACAAACGCAAAAATTTTTTTTGAATCAATTGAAAACCAAAAATCTGTCTTACATAAATTAATCACTAGCTTGAAAGTAGGGTGGCAAATTGAACCTAGACCCATTAACAAACCCAGGCCTATCAATTAAAAAATAGACCCAATTCAACCCATTTATTAGTTGAGTAAGAATGGGTCCAAACCCAACTAACCCATTATTAGTTGCATCTTAATTGGGTATCAATTAAGTCAACTTAAATGACCCAATGGGTCATGAAAGTAACCCACTAAAAATTCCCCTCTTTACCAGATTTCAAAATTCGCATGGTCTCTCTCTCATTCAATTCTTCTATGCTAAATTACACATGTCCAAAATGTCCGAATTAAAAACCAATTGTGACTGGTAATAATTAATTTGACCAGTTAAAATTGAAAACACATCTCATCCATCGATTGTGCAAATGGACTGATGAAATTGCATTCCGCCGTGAATAAGTTTCTTTCATGGTAGTCCCGCATAGGGTTTGGATTAAAAAGTTAGTGACTTTTTTTTTTTTTGTCCTTATTCACATTTTTTTTTTGCATTTTTTTGTTTTGCGTCAAACTTTTGTGACTTATTGATTTGTTTCGATGAGAGGAATTGAAAAAGTAAAAAAATTTGATCGAAACTTATAATTTTTTGAATAAAGACAAAAATAAGTCAATAATACCAAAAAAAATTTACTTATTCTTGTCTTTTTGAAAAAATTTATGAGTTCGATCATAATTTTTTACTTTTTCGATTTTTCTCGACGAGACCAATCACTAAATCACAAAAGTACGCAAAACTATCAAATACGAAAAAAAATTGAATAAAGACAAAAAAAAGATATATGTATCTCGCAACGGGCTAGTTTTGATTCTGATCGAATGGAAAATTCAACTTATGAATGGAAAGTTGGCTTGTTCGTTGTTTGTTTTTTTGTCCTTATTCAATTTTTTCGCATTTGTTTATTTTTCGTTAATTTTTTGTGGATTATTACTTCGACATGACAGGAGGAATCTAAAAAGTAAAAAATTATGATCGAAACCTAAATTTTTTGAATGAAGACAAAAATAAGCTAACTTTTTCGTCTTTATTAAAAAATTATGAATTTCTATAGTAATTTTTTACTTTTTAGATTCTTCTCGTCATAAAAAAGCAATAATCCTAAAAAATTTGACAAAAAATTAACAAATGCAATAAATATTTGAATAAAGACAAAAAAAAAAAGCCACTTGGATACGCTTCAATTCGGTAATTAAGAGTGACCAATATGGTAATTAAGTGTACAGGGGTAATTTGGTCATTTTGTAGTAGAGGGATAGTATGGTAATTTTAGTGTACATGGTAATTTAGTCCTTTAAATTTACAGGGTAATATGGTCACTTTAGTGTACATGTGCATTTTAGTCATTTTAGTATATAGTATGTAACTGGGTTAATGGACGGGTCGGGTTTGCTTTTAAATAAATGAGATGAGTTGGGTATGGATAATTAGACTCATAACTGATGAGTTTAAATGTGTCAATGATCCATTAAAGACTCAACTCACTTACAACTTATCCATTTTGACCCAAAACTGCCATTTGACACATAGAGGGCCCTGTTTGCTTGGAAAACAATTCCCGTTTCAGATGAAACGACTGTCGTTCCAATGGGCAGAGAAAAACCCCAAGGCCTCGTTTGATAACTGTGATAGATGAGTGAGATTCGTAAGGAGATGAGATTAGGATTGAGATTGATAATGACATGGGATTAATAATGAGAAGGGATTGATAATTTTCATATTTGTTTGACACGGGGTTAAATGATGAGATTATTAATATTGTGTTTGTTTTGCACAAGTAGGATATAATGAAAACATTGCATTTCCAACATTGCCCTTGTGTTCATTGTTGGACTCTTGAACAAATCAAGGCCGTTCAACTAAAACCCTAAACATAAACAGGAAATTTTCACCTCCCTACTTCTCACGCCCCTCACTCTCTGTCTCTCTCTCTTGCCAGAAATTCCAACAACCAAAATCGAGCACGAAGGCCAAAAGCATACCAGTACGCGATTGGAAATTGGTACTCTCTCTCTCTCTCCAATGCTCAAGAACAAAGTTTCCATTCTTGTTTTTTATCCTATCAGTCGAACCATCTAATGAACTTGAACCACCATTTTCTGTTGTTTCTGGGAATTTTAATTGTCAAGCACGAAGCAGAAGCTTCAAACTGGTCTAAATGCATGATTTTTAAGAGTTTTCCCGTTTGGTTCAGTGACTTCGATATTTGCGTGCCAATATAAGTCAGAAATGGGTTGAGATCTAAGGACAGTCTTGACAATAAGTTTAAAGATCATGGGCAATATAGTCAATCAATTTTAATGAGGTGGGTTAGGATTCCCAATACCGTGTCCTAGGCGGGATGAGTAATCCTCCCATTTTGGGGGATTGATAATACCATCGCGGCCCGTTTGGATGAAGGATTTGATTTTGGGTGGATATAGAAGGAGGGTGGATATGAAGGTGGATATGTAATGAAGGTGGATATAGAATGAGGGTGGACCCACCTCCTAAGACGGGTGAATTTGTAATCTAGTATTTGGATGTCTTTTTGAGAAGGAGGATTTGGTGGGTGGATTTGATGAGATTACATATTAAATGACTGAATTGCCCCCCTAATAATTTTTCCCGAAACAAATTAAAAGTAAACCATAATATATTAGACAAATTATTATTTGTTTAAAAAAATTAAAAAATGCAATTGGAAAGTCATGAAAGAGTATAAATATACACACACGTAATTGGAAATTAAAAATATACGTAATTTTTAAAGTGAGTACACGTAATTGGATCCAGTCAATCATTTCCCTATGTAAATACAGTATGTAAATACAGAGCTACTCCACACAACACCTCAAACCCACCCACGCCCATATCCCTCTGCAACACCTCGTGTAATCTGTCAGGCCGCCGCCGCCGCCGATCATCACCACTTCGGCCGCAAGTCTCTTGCTCCGATCATCACTACTCATTCTCCGACGCCGACGATATCTGCGAGGTACCACTCCTCCTCTCTCTCTCTCTCTCTCTCTCTCTCTCTCTTCGTAGTACGTTTTCTATTTGCCCGTAATTCCTCCAACAGTTTGGATGGAAGAGAGATTAAGGGCAAAACAGTCATTCGGCTTCCCCATATCACCCCGCATATCCAACGACAGGGGTACCCCTGTCGTTACAAATCCGGGCGGAGGGGGAGTAGTAATCCCGGCGTCGGTCAAATCCGGGAGAAAAGGATGAACTTTTTTCCTCTCCCAAACACAGGAGATAGAGTGGGGCCTGGACTCCTTATCCGGGAAAGGGTTATGCGGGGTCTTAAGGACCCAGCCAAACAGGCCGTCGGATTGTTAGTCCCACCCAATATGAGAACACCAAACATGGTATTATTGGCCTCACAGGATTAATAATCCCATCCCAGGTCCTAGACTCCTAGTACATGTATCAAACAGGGCCTAACATCTCTCCCTAATCCCTCGTCGACTGTGCTGCTTCTCTTGCCTAAACCGTCCCTCCTCCTCCCACATGGACTCCTTTTGCTTCTCCATCTTCGATTCCTTGTACTACTGATCGATCCTTCACCGCCGAAGGTCTCGAAAACCGTTCCTCCTTCTCCCTCATTGAAAAGGTATGTAAAAATCGAACCATAGCTTTTGTTCCTAAATAACTATGTAGAAATCGAACTGTTAGTTCCTCCTTCTCCCTCATTGATGTTTGCCTTGTAAAAATCGGACTGCTATGTAGAAGTCAAATTAATGTATAAATCGAAACAGAAAGTTAGTGGTCATAACAATAGTTTATTTGAGTTTGAGGAGGAATTTTTTTGTTGCCCAGTTATCGATCAACTCTGTTTTCTTGCTTATTACATCCTCAACTCTGTTTTGTTGCCCAGTTGTTTTCGTTTTGAGGAATTCTTTTGCAAGCAAACAGGGCCCTCGGCGGTTTAAGTGGTGCACCCAAAAGAGCTCAAAACGACGTCATTTTAGGGCATAACACATAGGAGGACAGGACAGTTGAGCTAGCACCGTCCTCCAGTCCGTTTCTTGGGAGAAAAGTTGCTAGTAATAATATATAAAAGTTGTAGGAGGGAATTTGTGAAACTAGGAAATCTTAATACTCCTAGTTCTGTCACGCGCGGGTGATCGTGTGCAGCCCTAAAATTTACTAATCCAATCGGAACCTCCCAAAATCCCGTAGGGAAAAAAAATCCAACAAAGTTTGCAGCTCTGGCGACGTCAATCACAGGTACGTCTCTCCCTTCGCTCTACCTGCTCGTCTCGCTCTCTCGCTCTCTCTGTTTGCTGTTATTTATGGCTAATTGGGCCACCTCAGTCCTGCGAAGCTTTATGTCTTTGGTTTTCATGGTCTCAGGAACAGGGCAATGTTTGAAGGGCTTGTTCGCCAACTGCTTTTGGGTTATCTTGGACGATACATCAAAGACATACAAAAGGAGCAGCTCAAGATCACCGTTTGGAAAGGTAACTGACCAGTCCCAACCCTTACAGTCTTTACTTATATGCTGATGCTGTTATATTTGTAACTAATATGATTTCGTAAGATGTTAGCAGCATTAACTACACTCGTAACAGTCTCTCCCCGGCCTCCGCCCATCCTGTAATGTTTCATTTAATTTGCTGAATTTTTTTCTCCTTCAACTGTGTGAAAAAAGTCTTTGTTATTGCGATAAATAACATAAATAACTATAACAAGCAACGGAGAAAATTAAAGAACTTACAACGGTAATTGCCATTCAAACTAATTACATTACTAAAGTGTAAGAAAAAACGATCAAGTCGCATGTTCGTACTCTATCCTGATTTTTCGGACATCGTTGCTGGGTCCCGTGTCCGTATCTGTCTTCATATGTGTGTCTGTGACCATTTCATTGCTTCAAACTTCAAAGCCTTTTTATAGAATAGTTTTGGGGACATGGGGAAATTATTATAGAAATTAAGCATCCCGCTGACCCAGACTTGAGGTTTGACAATGCAAACTCAAGTCTAAGAATGTAATTAAACTGAATGGGATTGGGGGAACAAAGAATTTGTATCTTTGAGCCATGTGTGAGGCTGGAAAATTGTTGTTCCATTATATATTAGCTTATTCTTCTGCAAACATTGATAATAAACTAGATGATCCATATGGCCAATCCCTGTATAGCAATTGGATGCATATCCCATACCCTTACCCTTGTGAATCTATGATATTCAAGGGACATAGATACACTATGATATTACCACCAACTCTGCCACCTCTCTTGTTCCTTTCACACAATGATGAAGCCCAACGTGCTTTAACAACTTACAATGTCAGTCCCCGGCAAGCATATTCCTGTTGTAAGTTGTAACCACACACACAACCATTTTTCCAACGCATCAGTGTCATTTTCTTCTCTGCATCCCTATCATGCCACTCAACCATAGGAGCACAACTCCTAATTCCTTTCCACTTCAACATCCCAACTATACCGCAAGAACAGAATGCACACATCTACTCTATCGGGCTACTGACTAGCCCCATGGAACCTATTCCAAAAACTAGAGCACATGGGTGCTTTCATCCCCCTTTCTAACTACCTCATCCATGCTAAACTTGACACCAACCCAAGCCATCGTGCACAATGAAAAGCCGCCAACTCTCTCATAGCGCCACGCCACGTACAGGATCATATACCTTTGCGCCGCCCTCTTTTTTCCTTACAGTCTCCACAAATACGATCACAATTTTAGATAATTTGACCGCATAACCTGTATCAAACGCACCCAAAAACCGCGATTGCACCCCAAAATCTCAGAGTCGGGGCTGCAAATGAACCGAGCTACTTGCGAGCAGCTAAAGGCTTGGCTCGACTCTTTTAGTAATCGAGCCGAGCTTGAGCTTGAGTTTTGGGGCACAAATACTAAATAAGCTGAGTTCATTACTCTAAAGCTCGGGTTGGCTAGAAAAGGCTCAGCTCGTTTAATAAATGAACCGGGATCGTTTTCAAATAAGCCAAGCTCGAGCTTGAGTTTTAGGCTCGTTTAGTAAATGAGAAGAGCTCGAACACTTCAAAACTCGGATTGGCTACGCTCATTTGCACCCTAACCGCAATAAAGAGAAAAAGAAAGACAAAAGAAGCTAATTAACGAAGGAAAGAAAAAGCCAGTTAGGGGTCTACCTCATTGAAATAGAAGGAGCATTGAATAGTTGGTGAAGTAATTACTAAGGTTAAGGTAGGCCCAAGTCGCCTGCGATTGACTGCCCATCCGATGGGAGGGTTTTTTTCATGAAGGATGGGGCGTCTTGAATTTTGAGATTGGGCGATGAGAACGCCAATGATTTATCCTATGGTGATGTTCTTATTAATAATTGGAGATTCCTTTTTTACTTTGTCTTTAGTGAGCATCGGAGGGGATCTACGCCCATCTTCTTTGGGTCTTTATCAGTAGTGCCCCAGTAATTCTTTTTTCAAGGAAAGACCTTTTCATGCTTCGTTGATGAGAAGTTTTAGTTCTCAATTGAAAACTAAAGGGAAAGAGAACAAAAAAGTATAAATAAAAGAAGGTATACATTGTTTCTGAAGCAATTTTTGCAATTACTGAGGAACCAGGGTTATGGTTGCGGAGATTCGCCATTTATTTGCAGAATACTGCTCTGTTGTGGAACCAGGGTTATGTTTGCGGACATCACCGTTTGGAGCTTACGGCGCCGCATGATCACCGCTCATCAGTGTGACTTTTAAGCCGAGACATGTCTTGGTTGCATGCTTCAATGTTATTGGTTTTTACATGCTCTTTGCTACAATTGAAAATTATTGTGTTGGCTGCTGGCTACTTAAGATGAAGGGTGCATATGAATGAAAGAAAGATTGTTCACATGATGATTTCTATTGTAAAATATGTTGAGACATTATTTTTATTTTTGAGCGAGTCAGTTTTTCCCTTTCTTGAATTTTCTTCTTTTTCTTAAAAGGCAATTTGCTCAATACGCAGACCAGTCATCAAAAAGATATGCAATTGTATCTTATTTTCACATCTTAGGAGTGTTTTTGATGGTTCTGGTTAGCATTTAGATGACTATTTCTACATTTTCATTGGTTGAAGTTGAAGGTGAGTTTATCACATTTTGTTATGCAGAAGAAGTGTTATTGGAGAATGTGGAGTTGATTCTTGAAGCCTTTGATTATCTCCAGCTGCCGTTTGCTCTAAATCAAGGTGTTGCAAACCAACCAATAGTTATTATTCCTTTTGCTTGTTTTTGTTAATTTCGTTTTTGGTACTTTGTTGGTTTGTGTCTTCTTTATTTACATGCTTCATCCAATATGTTAAAAAAAGGGTAGTAATTTGTTTACGTGAATGCTGAGCTCGTCTTTTTTCTATATTGAGAAATACAACGAAGGTGGATACACAAAATCCCAATCCATTCTGATACTTTTCTACTGGACTGTCCCATAAGAAAGCCTACTTCTTCTGAATTCCACCGACCAACTACCCTCGTAATTTGCAATAACACTGTTCTCTACATCTATCCCTCCCTTGTGTGAATCTCCACTGTCACTTTCCTCCAGCTTGATTGAGTAGCTTAAGTCTTCTCACCCTCTTCCACTCTTTCTAGTAGGACAGCATACTATATCCCACTCCACTAATTCATATTTGAACTCCTCCCCCAAACCCCCATATAAGAAGTTCCTCTGTAGCTCCTCCTACACGTTCCTTTGTAACTCCTCCAACCTCTTTGGCACCAATATTCGGGATGACAACCAAGACATAAAGTTAGTACGCAGGCTTGATATGCGCTTTAATGAGTGTGCCTGTGTGTGTCCCCTCCTCCCCTCGAGCTTATTGTCTCTTTGACCCAGCAAACGTTTTATGGTATCTCTCCATGATTGAGTTCCAAGACATGCAAACCTAGAGGTAGACCAAAATAAGAACAGGGAAGAATGCCGGCCTTGAAACCCAACACCGAAGCAAGCAAACGAATGTCATTAAGTTATTAACTTCCCCAACGAGCACCAAGTATCATTTTGGCAACTAACATTACAGCCTGACACAACCTTAAACTATTGGAACACGGTACCCGTTTGAGTCTTGTGATCTCCTTACTCACAAAACATGTCATGCCAAAGTGAACTACCCCCTTTTGAAATTAAAGATTTTCCACCCTGCCAACATTTTCTCGATCTCTCCCCAAACAGGCCCTGAAGAACTTCCCCATATTCTTTCTAATAGGAGCCACAAATTCTTCGATCTAATAGGCCAACCTCGTCATGAAGCCAACAGTTTATTATCTCCAATAGGTAATTAATCTTGACAATACACCTATGCATATTATCCTTCAACCCAGAAATCAACCAAACATTCTGAATGAAGAAAGAACCTTAACCACTTTAGCTTCCTCACAGTTAGGAAAAATGCGTATTATCCATCTAGTACCACGCGTCGTTACGTTTATCAGTAGATGACTCAAAGCTTCCACTAACAGGGAGAATATAAATAGGGTTCCTTTCCTGCTTAAGCATGCATGTGTTAAGATCTTGTGAGTTCTCGATTGTCCTATAATCTAAACTGCAAAGCACGCTAGTCATGTATCTGTTGCATAGATTTCCTCTGATTGATGGGCAAGAATTGACCACATGATTCGTTAGAAGCATTCTGCCACTGAGCATCTAGTGTAGGTTGAGATGTTTCTTGTTAGTTAAGACTTCGATGCCCTAGGGAGAATTTGTAAAGCTGCTACATTTTCTGTAGAGAATTTTTGCATTGTCGCGGCTTTAGTTTTTAAGTTAGACTTTGCATTATAGTTAGCTCAGCGCCAATCAAGAATCCCCGAGGCATTCATAAAATTTATTCTTTTGTTTTCTCTTAATCGGAGTTCTGGATGTCAGTTTACATAGTTCTAATGAACCAATATTCAAATTTGAAACATTAGTGAATCAACCTATCCTATGGCATTGGACAGGGCCGTCCTTGACATTTTGGGGGCCTGAGGTGAACGTTAACGATCGGGGCCCTTACAAACTTTATGAGCAAAAAAAAAAAAAAAAACATTAAATCAATCTAAAAACGGAAAATATATCTTGATATCAAGGTCGGTAGATTAAATTACTGAAAGTAGTGATCATTACAGAATGTGAAACTATCACTTAAACATTACTCTGTTTATAATGGGCATATTTTTTATATTTAGTGTAACACCCTATAAAATTTGGGGGCCCCTAATGTTAAAATAAAATTGGGATCCCAAGGTGCTAGCCTTCCTCGCCTTCCCTCATTTACGGGCGTGCACTGGAGGCTGGAATAATATTCATATTGGCTTTTTTGTTGCATGCTCTCGTCATGGGAATCGTTTTTGACAGGTCAAGTTGGGAGATTAAGCATCAAAATACCATGGAAAAAGCTTGGTTGGGATCCCATTATTATTACTATAGAGGATGTATTTGTGTGTGCCTGCCAGAGGGACGACCAAGAGGTAGTTTTGATCTCATGGTTGTTTATGTAAGAGGGATTATGACTTAGAGCCACTACTTCACTTTTGTCGTTCTTTTTGGCATAATGCTTCATAAACCCAATATAACAACAAAATCGAAGAGAGAAAGTTTGACAAAGAGCTTATCCTTAGAACTTTTGACCGTAATTCTTTTGCCTTTGTTGTGGTAGTGGTTCCGGGATGCAGTTGAAAGGAGAGAATTTGCTGGGAAAAAGGCTAAACTTGCGGCAGCGGAGCTGGCAAAATTATCAAGACGTGTTTGTGGTGAGCAATTTGACTTCCACTATCTGGTGTTAATGGTGGAATTGGTTCCTTGTTATGTACTTGCTTTCCTTTTCTTTTGGTTCTTTCTTTTTCCGCTTCCTACCTATCTTCCTGTCTTTCTTCCCGGTTTTGATTGCTTTCTTGGTTTTTGCGTGTTCTGCAGCTGTACATACTTACCTGATACATGAGATGAAAACTTACGTGTTCTGAAATTAGTATAAGTTCTTAGATGAATACTCAAATGTTTCTGTTGTTTTGTTGGATCCACAATCACTCCAAAGGACTTGCTATATTTCTGTGTTTTCAATTTTCTCTTTCTGAGGATTTGCTTTGGCACCATGCGTACGGATTAGTTTGTTTATTCTCATTTTACCATTTCTTCCAACTCCTCTCCTTACTCCTTTGATATATTTTTTTCCAGCTTTTGAAATCATGGATTAGATTATGTCACTTAGATTCTGCTAAATGCGTAACGTACCTTTGCCTTCTACTCAACTCTCATATAGGTATATGGGATTTGTATCCGACATGTTTGCTTGGACACTCACATAGTAAGCACATTTTATAGTTTCCATTTATCTTGAACTTTTAACATGACTCCTATATTATGCATGGACTGCCCTAACAAACCTTGCAAACACTGTATATCTGTATATCATAAGAAATTAGAAAGAAACGTACTAAAGGTTATGAATGTTTCAGAATGTCTCTGTGTCCTTGAGATAGAAATTAAATGAATACATGTAGACACATGCCCATACCCGCGCCCACCCTGTATTGGAGTCCTGGTCACGCAGATTAGAGATGCTTCTATTTAATACTGATGATGGTTGGATGTTGGGGCCATGGGTTGTGGTGTTGCTCGCAGTCATGAGAAAACCAATGTGTCACTTTTTGGGTCTCAGCTAGACGCCAACATCTCTAGGTAGGCAAGCAAAGGAAGAACACAAAGGCACATAAATGAGAAAGGATATGCAATCATAGGGAACAATGCGTTTATGTAGCAACTTGTGTTTTTTTTTAAAGCATTTTGTAGTTGGAAGTGGATGTTATTTGGGTTGTATTAAGGGTGATGGATCTATTATTTTGGCAATTTTTCCTATTGTATTAAATGTGCTTTGCCACATACTGGGGAAAAAAGTTTGTTGTGCTACCTTGGCCCTTTATCAAGTTAATTTTGTTTGTTGCTGATTCCAAAAGCACCATATACTGGTTGGCATGGTGATGTGATAGCAGTAAGCGAATTACTGGCAATAAACTCTTTATTTGGCGGGTGATATGATATCCATCAGTTTTTCAAGAACAAATGTCATTTCGGTTTTCGGAGTTAGAGATTTGGGAAAAAGCAACTGCAAAAGATTGTGCTGCTCATGTACAAGTGTCAGGAAGTTGTGACTTTGCAGGGAAGTCCTACACACGAGTACCAAAGTAATATGAAGTACACTGCCTTCAAGCTAGCTTTTGGGGTTGAGTTCTATTACATGGTGTTAGAAGATGGGTACCAAGGATGGTCAGCATGCGGTACATGTTACCGAGGGAGCATGCTACGTGTAAGGTAGAGTATGAAGTGAAGTCCCACATAGCCTGAGTACCAAAGTAATATGAAGTATATAAGCGTGAGGACACCTCTCGCTTCAAAAGCTAGCTTTTGGGGTTGAGTTCTACCCAAGACTGTGTAACAACATGCAATCAACGACGTGACCTCCATTGATACTGCGATTGGAAAGAGAAGATCTATTAGCAATGGGCAATCTTTAAATGTATGCTTATATAGTTATATGTTGCTCCCATGTACATCATTTGTGTAGCATAGGCCCTATTTAGTAATTCAGAGCTATCCCAAAAGTGTATCAGTCTATTGCTACGGGGTATAGGTTTGTAATTTAAGCTTCTATTGTGACATCGACCTTTCCCCCTTATCTTCTCGCATTTTGTTTTTTCTATTTTACTTTTCTTGTGAATTTTTTTTTCTTGTTCTACATTCCTGTACATTATAGTTTATGGTTATGTACATATTTTACTCTGGCTAATAGCAGGTACCTATTCTGTGCAGATAGTCAGGCTGGGGAATCATTTATCTCATACATTACTGCAAAGGTGAGTTCGTCTTGCAGTCTTGCTCATCAATCTGACCTTTGTCTACATTATTGTGGCTCAATTATTTTGTTTGTTCTTCAACAGATATTGCTAATCAGTTTGTGCTCTAGCCAGTCTAGCTTGAAAAATGTAATTTCAGTTTCTTAGTTTGGATGTGAACATTCACTCTCATTTTCAGATTCTCGAGGGTATTCAAGTCTCCATCAGAAATGTCCATGTCCTCTATCGTGATATGCTTATAGACACGGTATAATTCCGACCTCCCTGCAATACTTTGACATTCGTTTCTCATTCATGTCCATTTTCTGTTCTACTTCCATTTATTCTCTCTTATCTTGGAGCAGTTTCTTCTTACTCTGTCATTACCTTTTGGTTTGAGATAGTTTTCTCCTGTTTTATTGCAATTATTTTCCCCTTAAATTTGTGGTGAATATGAAACTCGATCAAAGTCACTTGTGAAAATACGATAGTTGATAGTTGTGTCCAAAACATTTTTCTGTAAATGTATGTTTAATAGCGGAACAATTGATGGATGCTATGGTTATTTAAGTTTCTTTCAATTTCTTCAGTTGACATAGCCTAGAACTTTACTGCCGTAAGAGTGGAAATAGTTGCACAAATTTTCTTATGTTTTGATCAGCCATTGTTCTTGTTTGTATCTAGGCACAATCTTTGTTTGGTCTTAAGTTTTCCAGCTTGACGATAATGAAGCAGAATCTTCTTGGGTATATTTTTACTTCTCTTTGGTTTTACATCCAGTTACATGAGTTAATTTTTTTTTTATTATGCATCCTGGTTACGCATGTATACTATTCTTGTGTTGGTTGGATATTGTACATGGCTAGCTCTGACATTCAGTTGTAGATTTCTGGAACCAGGTCTGTGGACTAGCTAAACAGTGGCTTAGAGGGTTGATAATGTCTTTGATAGCTTGTTTCTTTTGGGATGTTGATTTTCATCCTTTTTTTTTTGTTTTAATCCTTTTAACCTTTTATAACAGGCTAAACATGTACAGACATGTTTTTGTGTGCAATTTAGTCTGATTCACTGTTGAGTGTGATGTTGCATATGCATTGTTGGCTATGAAGCACCGACACCTCTAGAGGTCAAAGTATCGCAGTGTTGGACATGAGGACACGGCGGGGACACGTACAGGACACGCCACGTGGCGTGTCCCATAATTTAATATAAACTTTTTAGGGGGACTGATGCAGTAGGATTTAGGGGTATTGTTGTCATTTTTGTGTCTTTAGTGTGTGTAGGGTTTTGAGTCTATAAATAGATGTCTTATGCCCTCATTATACCTCAAATGATGCAACCCAATCAAGGAATAAATTTCACAAGAGTGATAAATCCCAAAATGGGAATACAAGGAGCAAAAGGTCTCAAATATCTATTATCAATTTATCAAAAACTAACTAATGAGGGCATAAGACATTATTTATAGACTCAAAACCCTACACACACTAAAGACACAAAAATGACAACAATACCCCTAAATCCTACTGCATCATACACCCCCTCTAAAGAAAACAACTTGTCCTCAAGTTGGACAACATGACTCAAGACAGCTAAATCAAGGAAAACATAGAACGTTAGAAGTATTTATTATGCATCTCTGAAGTAGGCATGCGGCTGCATTTCTGGATCCATGCCACAATCATGCAATAACCCATCTTCAATACGAGTTTCCGTTTGTGTACATCCACCACGTCCTTGCTTATGTGCCAAGGAATCACCCATTTGCCATGCCTCTTAAGGCTCAACACTTCCTCAACATAGGTGACTAAACTTTGTTCCAAAACGTCACAAGAATCATCAACCTTCGCGTAGAGAAAATTCAACTTCACCACATGTCCAAGATTACCCAGACTTTCTTGAGTGAACGTCATTCCCAAAGGATCTTCCAGGTATTCTAATAGTCTCTACCCTCTTTTAGTAACTTTGTAGCTAGATGAGGTACCAACGCAACACACACTTGAACATCTTGAGCCATAGACAATTCAAGAGGCATCTCATACAAGCAACTATCAAGCTTTGGCTCTATGAAATCTTCTAAAATGAGCGGGACATCAAAAGCAACCTCTTCCGACTTTGGTAACACGCCAACTCCATTCTCTACTTGTGCTTGTAACACACCAACTCCATTCTATTCTTGTGCTTCCTCGCTTCCTTGTTTTACCATAGCGAAGCTTTCCTTGATCATGTTAAGGAATCTTCCTTCTTCGACGTGAACACAAAGCTCTTCTTCACACTTGTCATATATGGGAACACCATCTAAATCACCACTAGCCCCAAAGACGAGTTCATCCTCAACATCTTCACGTGAGAGTCTCTCACATTCAAAGATAGGAACATCATCATCATCACTATCATCATTTGCATACTCATCATACACGGGAATTCCTTCAAGATCATTTTCAAATTCCTCATTTGGAAACTCATCAAAGACAGGAAGGTCTTTGAAACCACCATCTTTAAAATCAACTCTAAGCTCTTCACGTGAGAGCTCATCGAAGATAGGAATATCATGTGAGAACTCATCACAATAACATTGCTCTTCATCCTTCTCAAATGCATCCGGGTTGAGGCTCGTCTCTTCCTCAAGCACAACCAGTTTGAGATTTTCATAGGACTTGGAATCACAGTAACCATCGCTATTCTTGAATGAAACGGACAAACATTGCAACTTTTTTTCTAAAGTAGCAACTTCTCTTTTCAATAACATTAGTTGCACCTTATCATACAAGGTAGCTACTTGTTCACTCAACTCTTTAATCTCATTTCTATTTTCATTTGAATTGCAATCATTTTCCCTTCGACATTGTGGAATAACCTTCAATCCTTCACCACTGTCACAAAAAATCCTCTACCTCCACCTTCCCCTCTTCCTCTACCTTTTTGAGCCATTTCAATGGTAAAATCAGCCAACTCAATAGTAGACCTGGTCAACTCAGTCCCAAACTGACCCAGTTAACTCAGTACCCAGTCAACTCAGCAAATACACCCAAACTTGAGCAAAATCAAATCCAATCACAAAATCAACCAGCAACTACCCTTTCTACAACAAATCTGAGTCCAAAATCGAAGCAAATCAAGCAGAAATCAACAAAAACTAGCGAAATCACCTGTTTAGGGTCTGAAATCTGGTCAAATCGAGTCGACCCATGCAGATCTGGTTGCGAAAGGATTCGAATCATGTAGAACAGCCTTCTAATCACCAAAATGGGCTTCGATTTTGGTGTTTCTGAGTTTGATTCACAGAGACAAGCTCGTACAAGTCGATTGCAGACTCGATTCAAGAGAAAACGATCAGATCTGTAGCAAATAGGCTCAAATCACTAGGTACAGCACTCGAAATCAGCATAAGAAGGTTCGAAATTGATTGTAGCAGGTTATATGAGGTTCGATTCAAGGTGTATAGGTTTGATATAGGCTGGGTCAAGCTTGAACAGTGCCGAAATGGCTGATGTAAGTTCGAACAGGTCAGATTCAAAGGGTATTGGTTCGATTCAGGGCTGAATAGGGTCGAAATCGAAGGATAGGGTGTTGGGTTGGATAGATATGAGGATTTGGAGTGATTTGGGGGCTACGGCGAGATTTTCGGGCGCCATTTCAGGTTTCTGGCAAGATTTAGGTTTCCGGTGAAGTCTCTGGCGAGATGAACGGTGGGGATCGAGCCTAGAAGCTTTGATACCAATTGATGCAACCAAATCAAGGAATAGATTTCATAAGAGTGATAAATCCCAAAATGGGAATACAAGGAGCAAAAGCTCTCAAATATCTATTATCAATATATCAAAAACTAACTAATGAGGGCATAAGACATCTATTTATAGACTCAAAACCCTACACACACTAAAGACACAAAAACGACAACAATACCTCTAAATCCTATTGCATCAGGGACACAGCTGCGGACACGGTAGGGGCCAAACTGTAATTTTTGAGAGGCCAAACTGTAATTTTTTTAAAAATTGGGGGTCAAATTGTAATTTTTTTTTAAAAAATTTGGGGCCAAATTGAAATTTTTAAAAATTTTGGGTGTCAAACTATAATTATTTGTTATATACATGTGGCGTGTCCCCCCGCCGTGTTCGTGTCCCCATTTTTTTAGAATTCTCTTGTCCTTGTGTCGGTGTTGGTGTCAGTGTGGGTGTCGGTATCTGTGTCCGTGCATCATAGATTGTTGGTATTGTTGTGTTTGGCTACTACATAAAAGATGGTTTTGGAGATGGAGTGACTTGGAATGCTCATTAGGAAGTTTTTTCTTCTGCTTAACTCTGAAGATGGTCTCTTGAAAATCTACATTAAATGTTATAAAGGAGGAGTGGTCGATGGAATCTTTTCGTGCAACTTTAAAGTGGACAGTTGCTGATTGGAAAAATGGGATCTTCAGATGTTGGTAGTTGTGATAAATATTGCGCTTTGTAAAGCCTTCCTACTTGGTGTTTACTGTGCAATGTGACAGCACAACTGTTTGGTCATCTTTTTATTCTTGCTTTTCGGTTTGCATGTTGGCATGTCGCCTGCTTCCCATGATTAGTGGCAATGTCTTGCTGGAGGAAAGATAGGAAAATGGCTCTGTTGTGTGAAATGGCTCTGCTTCCCATGATTAGTGGCAATACTACTGTAGGAGCAAGCAAAAGGTGTTGCTTAAAGAACAACAATCCATTGAGGCCTCTTTGGAATTCACATATGCATTTTCCTTTGGTGAAATGTAACGCAGCTGTACAATGCCTTTCTGCCCCAAACAATTTGCGTGCATGACAAGGAAAGCTCTTTTTTTTTTTTTTTCCAAGGAAAAAAATCCTTTATGGTTGCCATCTCTTTCAGAATCTTATCGTTTCTAACTAACCCTATTCTTTCTTTGCTTGAAACCACATAAGAATCGATGGTTGCTATTATTGCACCTGTAATTGGTTAAGCCCATTGGTTGTTAGAGTGTAAGGTCTATTGTTTTGTTAAGTGATGAATCTCATCAGAAAGGACATGCTAGTGCATGCACCCCAATGATGTGATAAGGAGCTTGACTACAACTTTAACAATTTCTTGGAGTGGGTATAGAATCCGTATGATTGGCTTATACTGAATTTTGCACTACCTCAAAGGTTAGTTGTGGTTATTGGATGGTGAGGTTTTGTAAAAGGGAATTAGCACAGCAATTTGCTTGTCATCTTGAGGAATGCGTCTTTGTATTACAACAAGAAATTAAGGCTCTCATGAGAGGTGAGAAATAATATCCCTTGAGGTAGATAAAATGTAGCTATGTTGGCTGAGATGGTTTGTTTAGGTGTAGCTTAGACTCGTTTTGGAACTCAGACGAAGGTTTGCAATTCAAAAGGAGTGGTGCGGTGATGTTTATGCGTTGTAAGAGTAAGACGAGTAAAAAGTGCATGGTTTGAGACTTCTCAAGATGAGATAGATAACCTTGGATTTTAACGTGGCTTTCTCTACAAAAAGAAATCATTCTAGCTGTTCTGATGTATACAGGACCAGAACATCAGAACAAAATTTGTGGAGTTCTGTTCATTTTTGCTTCTTAATGAGTGTAATTAATTGGTCGAAAGCTATGGACTTGCCATTTGCAGTGATGCTGAGTGGAGTATTGGCATTCATATTGAGTTGTTACACGGTAGTTGAGGTTTTCAGATGCCAAAAACAAAGGGTTTGTTCCCATGATAACATTAGCCGATTGAAGGAAGTATTTGTGGTAGTGAGAAGAATTTTAGATAAAGTTCACTCTGATTGTATGACATTACTCGTATTTATCTTGGAATAATGTCTTTTGTGGCAATACTATTCTGTACAGTTGCAAAACATCCACTCATAAGAGGGGGCTACCTTTTGTTTTCGCTATGGTTTGATCCTAGTTTCTGTATATAGGTTTTTAATTCAGTCTTTCAAACACGTAAGCTCTTGCATGCATATGGTATGTACTGCATTTTACTGTTTTCAATTTCTAATAGTTATGGTAGATATAAACCTGTACTCTTCTGATTGTTTAATTTGTCGATTTCCTAGTGGAAAGCTGAGAGGAGGTCGAGTTCATAAAATGGTGGAGATCCATGGTTTGGAAGTTTACTGTAGCACTTTCCAGAGAACTCCTGATTCGATGATTGTCGATCTTACTGGAAACTCCGAGCTTTGGGGCAATGCATGGTGTGAAGGCAGAAAAAATGTCTATGTATTGGCCCCAGTTGATGTGTCCATGTCTCTAATGGTAAGTACTTTTGTTTTCATGAGCATTTAACTTTGTGTAGGATATTTCATATTGGTTTCTCTGGATTTAATTTTTGATTTTACTACTTGCTTATGGATTCCTTCCTGTCCTTTTATATACTCATTGCTGAGTTATTAGTATACTTTATTGATCAACATCACAAAAGTGCATCATTTAATGGGTAACCGGTAATGTCTCCTTGATGTTACTTCACTAGTATCTTCAACGAATGTTAACAAGTACTGAACTCGGAATAAAATTAAGGGAAATGATAATGGCCGTGAAGAAGTTTCTGAATTGTGTTTTGCCTTGCGCTCATTTGTCTTTGAACCTTTACTGCAACTGCAAGCCTTTAATAGGCGATGGTCTGTTTCAAACTTAGCCCTATGAAGATAGTTTTCTGAATACATGAAATAGTAGCTAGCCAGGTCTCTATAATTTGTTTTGTAAGTGGGAGGAAGTTCCCATTTTGGGTGCAATTTCTAGGTTTGGTCGAACTGCTTCATGACTCTATCTACTTTGCTGCTTGTGCATTGAATATTTTGAGAAAGTGCTTCATGAGTATCCTGTTATTGCCCACTTAACTTCGAATACCTTTGCTTATGAATGTGTATGATTCTTTGCTGTTGTTATATGTTTTTTTCCTGTTCACGTAGAGGAGATATCTAGCTCTTAAGTGCTTATCTTTTGGGAAGTTTTGCCCTTCCGTCTCGCAGAATTATGTAGGTCATTTTGATACATTTATGTTCATGGCTGTTTCTATTTTTTTTTCATGCAGGTGAGCAGGTCAGGAAAGCATGAAAGTGATGCTCCACAGTATTCAATCAATGTCGAGTTATTAAGATTGGTTGGTTTAGTGTTGTGAAGGCATTTTTCTCAAAAATTTCTGTTTTTTATGTAAGCCGGTTTATTGAAGTTTTAATTGTTATTCTCATATGCAACTCTTTTAGGTCTTGTCTTTGGATGAGGTTCAGTTGCAACAAATCCTTACTCTATGGGATTACTTGGGTACATGTCAATTGAGGGAGAAGTAAGTTCACTACTAGGTTATCTTGGTTCATTTATTGAGTTATTGTCATCTTGCTTCATGGACATATTTTCTTCTTTGTTGAGTTATTGGTTGTTAGTATTTTGTGCATTTTATCTACTAATACCTAGAATGGAGACATAATCTTTTGGGAACATGATAACCCATGTCATTATAGCATAGGCATCATTTTCTTGAATGACAGTTCAGGTCGTGATTTAGTTCAGTTCCTCCTTTGTTGAGTCATTGATTGTCATTTCTTGGTGCCATGAATTTGTTTGTTCTAAATTAAACTTTGTTTTGGGGAAAAAACTTGAGGCGTTGATCTTTAGCAAAGCAGACTCGTTAATCTTGCAGCCATTGATATTTTGCAGTAATAGATACATATGTATTGAGGTTTCTTTAGGGTTTGGCCTATTCAAACTTGTTTATGTAGAGTGTAACCAGCTCACTTTGCAGTTATCCTTGAAGGTCTTATGAGATTTTAATATTCTGGATTATTCATTTACTCTCAGATTTTACATATTTGAATTTCTCAAGTCACCTATGCAGCTGAATTAGATTTTATGTTCCTGTATCATTTGCGTTGAAAAGAGAATTTGCCATCCAAAAGCACCTAAAGATGGATTTTATGTTCTTACTCCCTCCGTCCCATATTCTTGGTCTTGTTTCACTTTTTGTGTCGCTCAACCAATTGTCTATATCTCACAATCTATAATTTTTTTACGATTTCGAAACTTTCTTTTCAAAATTATTTGAGATCTATCAAAGGAAATCCATATTTGATATAAAAAACATTATAAATTAAAAGAGAGAGCCAATTTTTTTAGAGCTCCCAAATAATAAAGGACCAAGAATATGAGATGGAGGGAGTATATCATTTGCATTGAACAGAGAATTTGCTATCCAAAGCACCGAATGAATTGGGTTAAAGTGTGGAAACCAAACTGGAAAAATAAGCAATAAAGAGAAACAGAATTATGACAAACCCATTGAAGAAAAATGGGTAACATAGGATTTGCAGAGAAAACAGTTGACTTTAGTTGGTATATCAAATATCTAGTGCATCAAAGTACGCCAAAGAAGAACAAAGAGAAAGACTTCCTAGAGTTGTACCCTAAGACATATAGACGTACCCCATATGCATGGAACCTTTCCGAACAATATAGAAATAAAAAACAAACATGGTATTTTTTAGGCGTACAGGGTATGCGTGCGCTTTACATGCACCCATGAGTAACGTACAACAGCATTTTGGAAGTCCAAATCCTTCATTGCTAATCTCCCACTTAGACAACATAAGTGGAAACAAACCTCTCTTATTACAAGCAAGTATGGTTCTAAAAGGCTTTCATCTTGTGCTTCCCACCTCATGTTTTCGTGCCACTTTGTTATTATCACCTGCCTTATTTCATAACGAATTCAGACTAGCTACTGTGTAACCCAAGGTTAACCTTTTGAGTCATGTGTTTCGACTAAGGGTTAAACAGGTCAGTTGGCGCGGGTCGTTACAGTTGGTATCAAAGCGCAACCCTGGTCTACATGGTGGGGGTCACCTCTAGAATCTGGTACGAGTCTGATGATGTGTTGTACAGAACTAACTGCCACACCATGGCCACTAGGGGAAGGTTGTTGGCCAGTACAACGGGGACGTTGCATCGTAAGGTGGGGAGATTGCGAGAGCCCATAATGGGGCAATTCCACATCGCCCAAAAAAGTGAAATAAAGATAGTATATAACGAATTCCGACCAACTACTGTATAACCCGAGGTTAACCTTTTGAGTCACGTGTTTCGGCTGAGGGTTAAGCAGGTCGACTGGTGTGGGTCGTTAACAGTAGCTGCTAGGGTTCTCTTATATATGGAATTCACTTTTTATACCTTCTCGATGTGGGATGTGGGACTCCACAATCTCCCCACCTTATGATGCAATGCCCTTGTTGCATTAACCTAGCAACCTTCTCCCTATGGTCACAGTGTGGCACTTAGTTCTGTACAACACATCAATGTGCTCATACCAGATTCTAGAGGTGGCCCCCACCATGTAGATCGGGGTTGTGCTCTGATGCTGTAACTACCCGCTCCAGCTGACCTGCTTAATCGTTAGCCGAAAGACGTGACTCAAAAGGTTAACCTCAGGTTATATAGTAGCTGCTTAGGTTCTCTTATATATGGAATTCACTTTCCATACTTTGTGCTTGCTTGGCACCCCGGGTTTCTTTTTGTTGACGAGTGTCGTACCAAGGCACAAGCTTGTGATACCTCATACCTTGTAGGAAGGCATATGTTCGTGAAGGGATAATTGGGTAATGGCTAAGAAAAGCTCCATTGTCTTGAGAAATGGATAAGGCTAAAACCCTGGCTGCCCCTTGTGAATCTATGATTTCAACGTATTCCGCTAAGAGGCTGTGCTTGAGTATGAATTTTGAAATCTTTTGCAAGGACCGAGGAATATTCCTTGACTAAAAGTACCTAAAGTGTTCGATAAAGTGTGGAAGCCAGGGCAATGGTCTGTAGGCATGTTGCCTCCCTTGCACTACTTTTGTGCAGCTCGCGTCTCTCTTGGACCTCTATATGGCGCCACCATATGGCACCATCTTATGATGCCTATTGGTTCCACCTTTTGGCCCTCTGCGTCACCCTTTGTGCAATGGTGGCTTTAGAACAACTTGTTTTATTGAAGACATGTGACCATTCATGTACCTTTTTTAATATGCAAACAGTTCCATAGCTTTCCGAATTCTTTTTGTTTCTGAAAAATGTGGTTGCCATTGTGAGTGATGTAATGTTTTGTAAAATATTTTTCTGCTGATCTAGTTTTGGTTAGAGGAAATAATCTCTCTCGCAGCATTTTGGTATGTCTAATTGTTACTGATATGTTAAGCGTGGGCATTATTTTTAATTTCTGGATGTGAGAGTTGGTCAGTTGTAACTCCTTAGCATGAGTACTTCTAAAACTTAAGTTAGCACTAAGTCTTGTATTGTCTGGAATGGTCTAGGTATGGACGATATCGTCCTTGGAATTATCCTTTAGCGAGTAAATGTCAGGGTTGGCAAACAGCTTGGTGGCACTATGCTCAACAATCTATTCTGTCTGATGTTCGCAAAAGCTTGAAGAGAACTTCATGGAAGTACCTTGGAGAACGATTGTAAGTTTATTGTTCGTTAAAGGTACAAATTTCAAGATGCTCTGGAATAGCAACAAGGTTGCATTTCCGTTGATTGGTCACTGCTCAGTTGTATTAGGTTTAACCTCTCATCGTTTTCAAACTAAATTTTGGTGGCATGCATGTCAAGTTATTCCCTCTCGCATTCCCTTTGTATTTACGAGGTGGATTGGATGTATCATTTTTCTTCTATACTTCAATTCTATGCTTTTAATAGGTCTTATACATGATCTAAAAAATGATTTCATTCCACCATTTGGACACATTTTGTTGTTTCTGGTGTCGTAAACCATAAGGAACAGAAGGGATTTTGTTTAGGATAGTTCACAGATAGTTTAGGTAAGTCAGCTGTTAGAAGGCTTGAAACTCCAGGACATAGAGCTAAGCATTATATCACCTAACAAGATGTTGAGAAATTACCAGAGACAATGTTGTTGGATTTGGTGGGACTTTTATTTCCTGCTGGTGTCACTAATCAGTGGTTCTTTTTATCAACATTAAATTGTTTTTGTTGTGGTAGGAGAACATTAAGTCCACCTAAATTGAAGAAAGGAGAGAATGCAGAATTCTTATGCTTCACAAATAGCTCTCCATTCTCTTTAATTAAACAATAATGGACTCCCATTGAAAGAAGTAGATACTGAAGCCTCAAAAAGCTAATAAATAAATCTTGTCCCGAATACTTTACTGTTCTACAGGTTTGTACCATCTTTTTTCATTCCTCTCTAGCCATAGAACCGAGATAATACAAAAAGACATTGAGAAAGTAAATCCCACCACTGATTAAGCCATTTAGGTATGTGTGTGTGTATGGTTTTGGCTCTCCTTGTCGACATATATGGATATGTATGTATATATTCATGTATGGTGGGAAGGATAGCTAGATCAGCTGTTGTACCATGTTCTTTACATGGAGAAGGAGACGGACAATGAACATGAATCTGAATATGGCAAACTCACCTTGTGCAGTGCTAGCTTTATTTGCTCTGTTAGGTCCACCGCTCATTTTATAAATGATGTAGACAGATAGTAGACAACACCTTGTGCAGTGTTATTTGGAAATTAGCCTAAGCTGTTTCTTGTCTTAACTTGCAACAATTATATTTCACAGAAGCCGACGCCGCAAGTACGTGAACTTGTACAAGACTAAGTTGAAGTGTCTTCGAGAAGAACAGGTGATGCACTTTCGGCATGAATTCTGCAGCAATGAAACTTATCTTGTCTATTTTATTTTTTCCCTTTCTAATTTTCTGTTTTTCAGACCACCTTAGTCTTTTGGGAATCAAGGCGTATGGTTGAGAGTGATCCATGAAACTATGGATATTTGTACAATTGGAAGTTGGAACTATGGATATTTGTACATCTTGAAGAATAGAAAATTATAGTGAACAGAGTTTTCCGTTCCCTGAAATAAAACCTTGATTTCTTTGTAAGCAAAGCCTGCACTATCATATAGAAAATGTGCAAGAATTTTTTTGGAACACTCAAAGAAGGAAATATTCAAGTTGCATGTGGAAAGACAGATGACTACATCCAGGCAATTTTTGTCGTTGAAGAAAGACTATACCTTTTTTCCCACTGAGTCTTTGAAGTGGTTAGTACACTAGCAAAATATGACAATGACACCAGGAATGACAATTGAGTTTAGTGTAATACAAAGCGGAAATCCTACATGGTGTCAACATTGTAGCAGTAGGCCAATCCAAGACTTAGGCCAGTGAGCAGGTATTTTGGTAAGTGGAAACCGAAATAGCAGCACTGAAGCTTTGCTGTGTTGCACAGTACATGCCGTTTATTATCTACCATGAACTGTGCATTTTGCTTTTGCAGTTCGCTTATGTCATCAATACCATGAGTTATTTTCTGTCCTTTTGCCTATCGTTTTTCCGCCACCTTGTGTTGGATGGCTGTCTGCTAGGATTACATAAGCTTTTAATTTTACAGGCTCAACACAATTCTTTGACTTTGTGCAACATCGGCGTGTACAATTAGTTGATGAACATTGATACATTTATTCCATTCTTTGTTTTATCATCAGCTTGTTGATGACAATATTCTTTTTGGGTTGGAGCAAATGGAGAAAGAATCTGATATAGAGGATATATTGAGTTATAGATCTACCGCTGAGAATGAGCTACAGGTATGATTAAGATTCATAATGCTTGGTTGTAAAATTCCATGCACCACTTCTTGGGTTCACCCCATACTGATGATGCACATTTGTGCACCTTTAACTTTCTCAATTTCGACCTTCTTGGTATTAAATGAACTTATAATTTCAACTTGAAAGTAATATCCAATTCATATGTGTTTTTCTTTACTAAATTTGATTGCAGGAGTTCGTATTGAATTCAAACTCCTGCTTGGAAGTGAGTGGTGCCAGTATAGTTTCGGAGAAGTCACACAATGATGAGCGCTCATCTAGCAGGCCTCGAGGATGGTTGAACTGGCTGTCTCGAGGCGTGCTTGGTGCTGGAGGAACTGATGATTCTAGCCAGTTTTCTGGTGCTGTTTCAGATGATGTTATCAAGGTATGTACGCTACAAATAGTTACCATTGACTTTCTTCATTAAAAAAGTCAACAAGTTTTTTTCCTGGTCTAGGATATTTATGAGGCAACAAAGTTCCAACCAGCAGCTTTGCTTGATGGGACATCGGCTGGGGTTGATTATGTCGTTTTCTCTGAAATCAAGTTTAATATTCATCAAGCATCTGCAACATTGTGGAGCATGTATGGTTCTTATCTCTTCGCTTTATGAGTTCACTAGCAGTTGTAGTAAGTAAATGGATAAAGTCTACGGCCTCCGTCAAAGATTTCTTTTCTTCTGGTAGTGGCAACTGGTGCTTTCTAGGTTCTATTGTTCATGTTTCCTAGTTAGTTAAATATTCATGTTTCCTAGTTAGTCTTGGTGTCTTTATAATGCATGTTTCCTAGTTGGTTTAGGTTTCCTATCGACCAAGTCTTGTAGCCTATATAAAGGCATGGTATGGTTATGTTTTAGATACAACCAGTAGTACATCAATGAAAGCTTGGTTCTTGTCTATTCACCTTTCTAACGGTAACAAGTTGAATAGTTCTGCTGTTATGAGAGTCGTTGAATTAATTAATGCTGCTGAATATCTCCCCCACCCCAAGTTGGTGTTGAATTACATATCTTGCTATTATTTTCTCGGAATGTTGTAGACATTGTCATTTGATCTAAGATTGATTCTCTTTCCTTCAAAGCCTGCTAGTGAAGTAAAACTGACATCACATTTGTTTTTCCTGGGTAAGACTATTGTTTCATTGAATGCTTGTCTTCTTCTTTTACCCTTCTCCATGTATTGTTTAGATAATTAGAGGTAATTAAGTCTTAAAGTCTCCATGTTAAAAAAAAAAAAAAAAAGTCTTAAAAGTCTCCTATGCGTTTCTGGTTCTACTAGTTTTTGTTGAATTTGTTTCAGTGTCCTATTTTTGCAAATGACACATTTAATTAAGATGGTCTTTTGTGTACCATTGCACTTTCTGATTTTTCTTTCTTTCTTTATTATTATTATTTTTTGGCTTGAGAACTGAAACTTCAGAGAAGAGAACTACGTATTGTATTCCTTAAAAGATAAATGATTGCAAGAATAATAAAGAGGTTATATAGGCTAACCCTAATAACGTTAGACAAACCTAATATAACAAAAGGACTAAACTACCCTTTTAATAATAACAAATAACAAGAGATACTAAAACCCTAGATTAACACCCCCCCTCAAACTCAGGAGGTGAGCGCAGAGAGCATTATGAGTTTGCCAAGAAGAAAACGGAAACGAGCAGTAGTGTGAGTTTTCGTGAAAAAATCAGCCGACTGCAGCGTGGATGGAACAAATTGCAAGTCAATCGTGCCTGACTGTAGATGTTGGCGCACAAAATGACAATCAATCTTGATATGCTTAGTACGCTCATGGAAGACGGAATTGTGGGCAATTTGGATGGCGCTCTTATTGTCACAATAAAGAGGTGTGGGAGATACAAGACAGACCCATATTAGACAGAAGCTATCGTAGCCAAACTATTTCAGCTATAGCCGAAGCCATAGCACGATATTCAGCTTCAGCAGTAGAACGAGCAATAACCGATTGTGTCTTGCTTTTCCAGGAGAGAAGAGAATCCCTGAGAAAAACCAAAAACCTGAGGTAGACTTCCGATCAGAAACATCACTTGCCCAATCACAATCAGCATCAACATAGGCCCGAAGAGTCAAACTGGAAGTGGAAGAGATTAGCAAACACTGAAAGGTAGTGCAATGAACATAGCGCAAAATACGTAGGAGGGCAGTCCAATGAGTAGACCGAGGAGCAGAAACAAATTGGTTGACGATATGAACCGCATAAGCGATCTCCAGGCGAGTCACTGTCAGATAGACCAAACAACCAACCAATTCATGATAATGGGTAGGATCATCTAAAGGAACACCATCAGAAGGATTGAACTTGGTATGCAATTCAAGAGGAGTATCAATAATCTTGTCATCAGTGAGATGAGCACAATGAAGAATATCAGAGACATATTTAGTTTGCGATAACAAGTAACCGTTGGGGGATGAAGCCACCTCAATACCGAGAAAATAGCGAAGCAGACCCAAATCCTTCATTTCGAACTTGCAAAACAGATGAGACTTAACCTTAGTAATAGCTGCAGAATCAGAGCCCGTAATAATCCTGTCATCCACATACAATAAAAGAAGAACGATCCCTGCAGAAGTTTGATGGATAAAGAGAGCTGAGTCACGCTGACTAGGGCGGAACCCAATCTGCAGTGCAACAGAATGAAACCGCTCATACCAAGCACGAGGAGACTGCTTGTGGCCATAAAGAGCATGGCAGAGACGACATACAAGATCAGGAGAGTGAGAAAGGCCCGGAGGGGGCCACATATACACTTCTTCAGGTAGACACCCATTGAGAAAAGCGTTCTTGACATCCAACTGAAAGAGAGACCATTGGTGCTCCGCAGCAACAGATATCATTGTGCGGACTGTGGTCATCTTTGCGACAAGAGCAAAGGTCTCCTCATAATCAATCCCATATTCTTGAGCGAAGCCTTTTGCAACAAGCCGAGCTTTATACCGCTCCAAAGAACCATCAGAATGAGTTTTGACTTTACCATCTGGTAGAGGTACCAAATCCCAAGTTTGAGTCTTAGCAAGAGCAGTGAGTTCATCATTCATAGCATTGACCCAATTGGGATCATTACAAGCTAATTATATAACCTGGGTTCAACATAAGTATGGATGCGAAAGAGAAAAGAGCAGTAGGTAGAAGAGAAATAGGCATTAGTAAAGCCAAGTCTTACCGGTGGGCGACGTTCACGAGTAGGATACCGAGGTTCAAGACCAGGGTCCAAGGAGGCAGCGGGAGGATCAATAGAGCTGGGAGGAGGAGCCGGAGCGACTGCATTGTGTCGATTCCGAGAGTATGCATACGGAAAGGGTGGAATGAGAGTAGACCGAGAGGGAACAGAAGACGCTACAGGAAGATCGGACACTATGACAGTAGAAATGTACTCTTCTGAAGGGACCTTAGAAGGAAATGGGTCAATATGAACCAAGTTTGCCTTAGCGACGGGAGCAATTTTGGGAGGAAGGGAAAAATAGGGCATACGCTCGAGAAAAGTAACATGCCTCGACACATACAACTTCTTTGTCACAGGGTCCTAATAGCGATAGCCTTTCTGATTGATACGATACCCCAAGAAAACACAGAGGACATATCGAGCACTAAGTTTAGTGCGCTCCTTCTCAGGAAGAAGGACAAAACAAGTAGAACCAAACACACGAAGGAGGGAGTAGTTGGGAACTTGACCATAGAGACACTCGTAAGGGCAAGCACCAGAGAGAAGAGGGGTAGGCATCCGATTCAATAGATAAGCTGCAGTGAGAACAGTTTCTCCCAGAATATAGCAGGAACAGAAGAAGATAGAAGAAATGACCTAGCGGCGTTAAGGAGATGGCGATGTTTTCTTTCAGCACGACCATTTTGGGAAGGTGTAGCAATACACGAGGATTGATGAATTGTTCCTTGAGTTGCTAAAAAATTTGTAAATTCTGTAAGGGAGTATTCCCCACCCAAGTCAGAACGAAGAATTTTAATCGTGGCAGAAAACTGAGTTTGAATCATCATATGAAATGTGTGATAGACTTTATAAAATTAGATTTATGTGTAAGCAAATAGACCCATGTATATCGACTGTAATTATCTACAAAGGAGACATAATAAATAGTACCACCCTTGGTTGCAATTGGGGAAGGCCCCCATAAATCTGTGTGAACAACTTGGAAAGGTGAAGTGAAAAAAGTACTTTTATTAAACGGTAAAGCAGACATCTTTGCTAACTTACAACCACTGCACTCAGAAATATCACTAATCGAAATGTTACCAAAAAACCAGACTGAACAAGAAGTTTCAATCGCTCACTAGACAAATGACCTAATCTAGAATGCCAAAGATAAAAAGGAGAGGATTTTTCATCCAAACGAAAAGACGACAATGCAGTGGAAGTAGACTCCATAGGAACATGCAAGCTCTCCAACACATATAGATCACCAACTCTACGGCCAGTCCCAATCTGCTTCTTGGACACCCGGTTTTGCACAACACAACCAAAGGGAGAGAAGAAGACGGCAAAACCAGAGTCGGACAACTGACTCATCAAAACAAGGCTTAAAGACAAATGGGGCACATAGAAGACATTAGGAAGTGACAATAAAAAAGAAGCAATAGGAAGGATAGACCCAGCAAGCACAACATACATATGAGATCCATTTGCAGTAGCAATACTAATGGGAGGGGCAGGGGAGATAGAATTACAAAGTAACGACAAATGAGGAGTCATATGATTGTAGCAACCAGAATAAAAAATCCATGTGGTGGGTAAGATACTTGTGGTATAAGCACTGTGCAAACCTGGCAAGGTAGTGGTCGTAGTAGATGCTTGGGAATGATTCCCTTGGGTAGCTATAAATGAGGCTGTTGGAGGTCGAGGAACCTGTGATAGTGGCTGAGAAGATGATGGTGCAGTCGAATTACGTCCTTTTGGCTGCGAAAGCTTAGGACATGCATGCTTCCAATGTCCCTTTTGATGGGAAAAACTGCACTCATCCATGTCAACCCGAGGCTTGGGCTTGCCAGTAACCTCTATCAAATGTGAAGTTGGAGTGGGTAGAAGGGGTGCCAAGTGCTGAATAGGGGGAGCTGCCGGAGTGACAAACACAGACTGAGTAGGAGGAGCAATGGAGGATACTTTGAACGTAGTTTCCTCTGCAATAAGTTCACGAACTGCACCATCCACTGTAGGTAAGGGAGACCGATGTAAGATAGCTCCACGGAGGGGTTCAAATTCACCTCGAAGAACCATCAGAAACTGAACAAGACGGTTTTTCTCACGATACTGCAAACAGCTATCAAGTAATTGCAAATCTGAGGGTTCCATAATAGCCAACTGATCCCAATAATTTGTCATCTCATTATAGAATTCCTGAATCGATTTATCCTTTTGAGTAGTGCTGCTAATAGACATCTCAAGCTCACATTGTTTAGCAAAGTTTGATTCAAGATACATAGATTTCAAATAATCCCACACTTTCTTCGATGTGTCATATTTCGAGAAATTCATTCCTATACTTGGTTCAACAGAGTTGTGAATCCAAGTAAGTATTTGTGCATTTTCAAATCTTCCATTTTTCAATAGCAGTGGCAGACCCTTTGGACTTAATATCTAGAACAAGACATGGTACTGAACCATCTACATGTCCCCCATACTCCCTTACCCACAATAAAATTCTACATAACATATGCTTAGTAAGAATAGTTATTACCAGTTAAACGCACAGTGATAGCTTGAGTTTTATCGTCAACCATGATGATAAACAGATAAGAAAATTCAGTACTGTACTGAAGAGAATTATAGAGCGATAACTGCGGTAACCTGAATCCGGTTCAAAACTGATCTGAAGAGAGAGAGAGAGAGAGAGAGAGAGAGAGAGAGAGAGAGAGAGAGAGAGAGAGAGAGAGAGAGAGAGAGAGGCACCCAAAGTTATCACTGCACAACTGATCCAGGGATTTTCAAGAACAACCCAGTGTTGCTGGTGACTGGAACAAGGTCTGCGATGGTCATAAGGTGATCGGAGGTGGTCGCTGGTGATCAGAGATGTCAGTAGTGGTGCTTGTTAGATCGAGTGTGGCGTACAAGAGAGAAAGAGAGAGAGAGAGTGTCGTATGAGAGGGAGAGGGGGATTTTGCTCTCGAATGAGAGAAAAGGAGAGATGCTACTGTGCAACACCAGCAACGGCAGCTGGTGGGTCTAAGAAGACCTGCTCTGATACCATGAAACTTCAGAGAAGAGAACTACGTATTGTATTCCTTAAAAGATAAATGATTACAAGAATAATAAAGAGGTTATATTGGCTAACCCTAATAACGTTAGACAAACCTAATATATCAAAAGGACTAAACTACCCTCAAAATAATAACAAATAACAATAGACACTAAAACCCTAGATTAAACATTGGAAATTGATGTTATTAACTTGGTAGATTGGTCTTTTTAAATTCTCTTTGCTGTGCTATGTTACTTTCCCAAATTTGAACCTTAAGTGCTTTAACTGGTATTAGCGTAATGTCATAGTTGAGAAAACAACTGTGCGTGGTCTGGAATGTCGTAGACCTATGAGGTATCGTTGGTGTTCACTGCAATGATTCATTACTGTTGAAACGTTAGTGTCTGGGTTATCTATTTATTACTCGTCTCTTATAACCCTTAGTTTTACTTTTTACAATTAAACTTGGTATGGCATGGCGATCCAATTCAACCCATGAAAAGGTGTTCTGAGAGTTAGGAGATTGTCCTGAGGCAATGTCAACATGCTGAAGTTATCATCTGTAAAGTGACGCCAGCATGATGAGTGGCCATATGGACACCAGAGTTCGGTGACTTCATGAGTCAAGTCATCTACTCGTGTGGATTTTTTTGGTGATCTTTCAGGAAATTTTAATGCATTTGACAGAATTTTTTCTAATTCCAAATACTGAGTATTTTCTGGGTTATTACAAATTGTTTTCCTCTTTTCGATAGTTTGGACAGATATCCTTGGGGCCAGAATCACTTTACTAGACACCTATAGATGGGGTTGATATGAGATGACTGTGGCCTAGTTTAGAGCCTCATTGTACCAACACCATAGAATTCATGATACTTTCAATGTGGGCTGTTTGTCCTGCCAGAGTAATTTTTCTCTTGTATGAGTTCTTTCTACCAATTTCCACGGTCAAACAGTTTAAAGCCGTTGTCTGAGGACTAAAGTAAGCTTGCGGAGTTGTAGAATCTGTTATGGCAGCTCCACCCTCCATTACTATTTTACAGCAGATAAATAGTCTTGGGAGGATTTCATGATTGCATCCTTACCTTCGTGGCCTTAAAGATTAGATTTACTAGAGGCCCTACTCATTACAACCAAGGCAGATTCTTGACTCTTGGGCAGAGTTTGGATGGCGGCATCTTGAGGGGGAATGGGAATATGATTCCCGAACTCTGAGATTCCCATGTTTGGGTAGTGATTGAATGGGAATATGATTCCTGATCTTCCAATCCAGGAGCAATCACATAGAGGAGGAATTTCAAACCTCCGCTACCCCCTGGGAATTTGAGATTACGGGGTAATCTAGTTACTTGGGAAAAAGGAAAAAAAAATTATTACCTCTTATACCCTCAAAACCCACCCACGTTGATTTTTTTTGGTACATGCGATTTTTGGTTTTTTACGAGACAAAATTTTATTCTTCTAATCTAGCTACGAGAAATGGGATAAGACTGGTGCAGGGATTATAGGGCGCCCATCACTTAACTGTCAGTCCATTTGCCACATTTGAAGTGAAATAACACTCCCGACAAAAAAATTGAAATAGAATAACATTCTGTCATTTTAAAAATTTTCTTTTTTAATGCAAAACAGAAAACACTACATTTTGCAATTTTAGTAGTGAGGAGTATGTTTTCGTATCCTTAATTAACTTCTGAATTTTATTTTAATATACTTAATAAATACAGTATTCAAAATTTCATCTTTGTTGCATTTTTTTTCTCCTCTTAGTTCGGCCCCTCCCAGGTACACATCCTGGCTCCGCCACTATTACAATTAGTTCAAATCATCTTGAGTGATCCTGCAAAAATAGATATCTTTTTCCTCTCAACGGAAATCTGAGAAAATTATATGTGGAGAAACTCCTTCACGAAGGTTGAAATGTGGAGCTTTACTTCTAGCACGCACTTGGAAGATTTTTAGGTTTTTATGACTTTCTTAGTTGCCTGGTAGTAGGTTATTTGGCAGTTTAATTTTTGATAGTCTACTATTCTAGTAGTTCACTTTTGCAATGATGTTTCGTCATTTTTAAAGTTGTTTAACTGTTGGCTAGTGTTCTGAACTTTTAATAGTTGAACATTTTTTATAGTCTCCTCTTGTTTAACTATTGGCTTGTAGGAATTTTGATTTGTGAATGATTTAGCATTAGCTGTTAACGGGTGACGATTAAAAAAAAAAGCTGTTAAAGGGTGTTTTTGGAAAATTAAGTGAAATTAGATTCCCATGAATAAGATTACCCATTCCTGATCTTTGATTCCTGCCATCCAAACTGAGCCTTACAGTCATCCTTGGGCCAGTCTTCTAGTTTTCCTAGCCCTTCCACTCCTACTATAGGGTCTTCTGGTTTTGTGTCTAGTGGTCGCTGTAGTTTTCGTTGTAATGAACGTGGTGACTGGTTTTCATTGTGCTACTCAAAATGGTGGTCGTACTACTAGGCGTGGTGACAGGAAATGCGAACTTTTCCTGTAATACCGAAACTTAGTGTTGGGACAAGTATAGTAAACCGGTTAAATCCCTCAGCTTACTGAAAATTCTTAAGTTACCAATTGTCCAAAAAGCTTTAAGTTTTTAGGATAGTTTCAGCGATTCATTAATTTTAACTAAAGATCTTATATATGTTCTTTTTGGATATAGAGAAAGAAGAAAAACATTTTTCAAAAAAATACGCAAAATGGAAGAAACTCATAGAATGGCATAGACAAATAGAGCTTTGGCACATTTTCGTTAATCCATAAACAGGATCTATGTATAGACATAGATTTGTGGCAACGGTATGATAATAAAATATGATGACAAGCTGCAGTTGTCATTGATCAAGGGGGAAATGCAAAAGGAACTCTAGTTTTCGGGGCCTCACTTGCAACCCTGTCTTGCATATTGAGATACAAACGTCTACACATATATCGAAACAGAATGTATGTGTATGGTGGTTGGGGATGGGGGTAGTAGAATGCAAACAACCAAGTGCTTAAGCTTTGAGTCTATTTATCTGTAGTGCCCCCTAGCCCCAACGTTAGTTCATTTATCGGCGTAACTTGATTGTTCAGATATAACATTTTGTTCAGCCCTCATCTTCTCCTGTTCCTTTGCGAAATTTAGGTAGTATTGTGTGTGTGGCTCTTACACCCTCACCTTGGGTTTTAGATTTAAAACGTGGTAGCTCACACTTCTCGTGATCTATCTTTTTTCTCTATCTTTCATTCATCTTAGGCATTGTCTACTCTTGGTTGGTGGTTCATCTTGACCTTTTCATGGGAAAGGTGTTCTTTATCCCACTTGATCTTTAGCCTTACCTTTAATTTCTACTTTGTTGATCTTTAGCCAATTTATTGGAATGTTTTCATGCTAGACTTCTTTTACTTCTGCTTCTTTGTTTATTTTTATGTGATTGTTGTTCAGTAATTTCTTAGGAACTTTGGCCGAGCAATTGCAGAGTTGATTTTTGAGGGGATGTTTATTGAATGTAAGCTTTGGGATGAATCTGCAGTGATTACGTGCTTAGTCAACAGTGGAAGAATGATTAATCCATGCACCAAGCAAGACATTTTGCGTATAAGAAAGGTTTGTATATTAATCGGTCAACAATATACGTATGGATTGCATATTTTTCGTTGTTTCTTAAATAATCATGCATATTTATTTAATTTCCTATTGGTGGAAACTATCTAGTAAAACCGTGTTGCTTGACTTTTTAATTGATTTGAACTCCATTCTAAGCCAGCTCTTACTGGGTAGTTAGTGTAAGAGCTTACCTTGATTGCTGTTGAATGAAAATGTTAATCGTTGGGCCTAACTTTTTCTCAAGGAATTGATCTCCTATTTGAAATTCTGAGATATTTCAGATGTAATAAGGACTAAGTAGCACGGATACGGATACGATACGATACGGATACGCGGATACGTGATTTTTCCGAAAAGTAGGATATGATACGTTGGGGATACGTTGAATATAAAAATAAATAAAAATAATATTCCATTGGCGACTAAAGTTATCCATTACACAAGTAGAAGCAGAATCCATTCAGATTCAATATACTGTTATTAAAAAAAAAATCAGATAACAACAGTAGCTACTAGCTAATATCTATACAATGTTTCTCTTGGCATGGTGGTTAGTCACATGCCTTTTGCTTTGGGTATTGTAGCACAAGGGTTCGAAACTGGTGTTTGCAATTTAAAATTTTCTGATAAAAAAGAAGAAGCTAATATCTATACAGCGTTGTGTATGTGTGTGTATATATATATATATGTATGTATGTATGTATGTATGTATATGGTACAAGCAAAACGAGAGAGAGAGAGAAGAGACAGAAGAGAGAGAGAGCGAGAAAAGAGAGACGAGAGAAGAGAGAGACGAGGAGAGAGAGAGATGAGAGAGACGAGAGAGAGAGGAGAGCTTACAGGTCAGATCGAGAGATGAGAGATGACGGAGATGGTCTAGATGGATCGCTTTCTTCTCCCTTTTCGTTTCTGCTTTTTCTTTTCGTTCTTTTTCTCGTCAGGAAAGGGTAATTAGGTTATATAACCCAAATTACAGTTCAAATCCATATGTTTTAAGTAATAACAAATTTACCTTCGAACGTATCCGAAACGTATCCAAGCGTATCCAAAACGTATCCGAGCGTATCCGAAACGTATCGGAACACCAAAAAATAAATTTGAAAACCGGATACTTTAAAAAAACGTATCGGATACGTATCCGGAGCGTATCAGAGCGTATCCGTATCCGATACGCGTACGGTACGTGATACGGAGGCCAAAATAGAATATCCGTGCTTCATAGAATAAGGATGTTGCATTCCATTTGAGTCAATGTTCTAAAAATCGTACGCGCTAGTTGGGTGGATAAGGGGCGCCTAGTGCCTAGGCGGGGGGCCTATGAAGCATGGATACTCCGAAACTAGTCACGTACAAGTATCATATACGCGAGGGATACTGATATGCGCCCGATACGTATTGGATACCGCAAATAAGTATCCGGCATTTAAATTAAGTATTTTTAACTTTGGATACGTTTCAGATATGCAAGGGATACAACACTTTTTATGATACGGCGGGGTTAAAATAATTTTTTTAAAAATATCAAGTACAAACTAAAAGGGGAAAATTGTAATAATAGCATCACTAGAAATATAAAACCTAGGAAATTATGCACATCAATAGATCATTCCCTGAACCAGTCGATATTTTCCCAACCCTAGATTGCTTGAACCTTTGATTCACAAGGTTCTCTCTCTGTTTTACTGGAGTGATTTTCTATTGTTTAAATATACAATTGATATCCAATACATACACTGGTATATAGATATAAGCGTATACATATGAAGTATATTACATGTATACCTATTAGTCTATTACCTACTAATGTGTATTTTTTTTTTGTTTTTTTATGAAATTCTAATCTTTTAGATGATCCGTTCCTACTCTTTTGACTTTTGACATTGACATGTACTTAATGTTTGGTATTGGCAGTTCAACTACTTTTTTATTTCTTATGGCTTCATTTTTATGCCTAGGGCTAGCAGGAGACTGATAGTTATAAAAATCTATAATTTGTACAGCCATATCCCTGACGTATCTGTATCCGATTTTTTTTAGGTTATGCCGTATCGCCGTATCATATTGTGTCGTATCTGTATCTGCGCTTTGTAGGCGGGGACTAGGCGCTGACCGGTCGGCTGCCTAATCTAGGCATTGGACCATCACCTAGCGCCTAGGCGGGGACTAGTAGGCCTAGGCGGCTGACTTTTAGAACACTGATTTGAATTGGTGATTGTCCTTTACTTGTGCAATATTGTATATGTAAGGCGGTGGTTTGCTTCCGTTAATGATATTCCCAGTATCATTGTTGTTTTCTTCTAGTGACATGGTATCACAACTTTCCTAAGTTGGCACTGTTCTGAATCATTAGGTTGTCACTCCACTGTCAGTTGAATTTGTGAGCTGAAATATTGTGTAAACAGGTTGACCTCAGAGGATTCTAGTCACCTGGCTGAAGCATCCTACACATACAAAGGGACCATAGGCCTTAGGTACTCCTTTAGGTCCGTGTACAATGGTGAGAATAAAATGAAGTGACCCCAACAAAGCAACAAATTACCAACCCATCTCACAGTCATTAATGCTGGAACACTAAAGCATTGAGGAAGACTGTGCAGTAATCAGTAAAATAGAGAGATCATGGAAGATTGAGTTTGAACAGCGATGTGCCTAACTTTCCCCCCTGTCAAGTGACAGTGGTTGGTGGTTGTTTTGTGGTGTATTAGAGCATGTCCCACCTAGTTATCACCTCCAAAACTAGTATACGAGCCTAGATGGCCCCTCCGCTCATTGCCAATTGATTTTGAGTTGGATGCTTTGACATGGTATTGATGGCGAGGGTGGTGGTGGGATAGTGGCAGTTTCTGTTAAGTTTGGAGTTAGGGTGGTGGTGGTGGTGAATTTGGATATAGTGGGGCATATGGATGTTGGTGGTGGGTATGAAGAAAGTGGTGGCAAAGTAATGATGGTGGAGGCATGGTGCGGTGGAGGTAGAGGGTGATGGTAGTGGTCGTGGTGGAGTTGAGGGTTGTGGTATGCTAATGGTAGTGGTACTGGAAGTGGATGTGGATGGGGTGGTCTGGTGGAGGTAGGAAAGAGGAGAAGCAGTGTTGGTGGAGGGCCACCTGGTGGCATTGATAGCTGCAACAATGGTGATGGTGGGGACATAAGCATTCAGAACTGTGCTAACGTTTAGCCCACTGTTTAAGAGGCATGTATCTTTTAAGTGACGTGATTTGTTATTAGACTAACATATGAGCGTAGTTTACTTTCACCACTGCACGAAATATGTTGAACTACATTACCAAACAACCCTAGGTCTCAATCAGGCTCTTTTTAGTAGACATTGTAATCTTAGAATTGTAAGAGGTGACTGATATTTTGTCATCAAGCATCCTTGATTAAAGACTCACTCAAAGTTATAGATTTAAATTTTAAGCCCGTAAAGTAGTTGTCCATTGACCCTATGCGAATCCGTCTTCTGATCTCTACATATGGAATCTAAGGTAAAGAGCCACTTGATAATCTTTTGAGTCCAAGTACTTCCTTTTGTATGAAAAGTACGTTCACATGCTCCTAATTATGCTATAGTGCAGGGATTCATTTTATATTACAATTCGTGAAGCTGAAAATTAACATAGTATTTGAAACACATCAAAATCTCCCATAGTTTTAGTTTTGATGGGCCAAGTTCAGCATGAGGTATGTCGGACTTGTAATTCATTGTTCAACTTAAAGTATTTTGGATGGTTTTTGTCTGCCTATGTGATTTGCATACGTCACTTGAGCTTCCTTGTTTGTCTTCAGATAAGAAATATAATAGATCTTTAGCCACAATAAAGAACATTGAGTTTTGGCCACCGCTGGGTCCCATGTTACTGACTTCTTTGTCTCCTTTTTATTAGTCATCCTTCAGGTAAATGGAGGCATTTTCATTGATGGGTTTATCCTTTTTCAGGACGTTATTGAGATGGATGCTCTGGAAACTGAGGAAACTTCTGGAACTATCCATGTTGGTATTTCATCAGTAAAAGGGGATGCTGAATTACCGGTGAAGGTGCTTCCTTATCCCTTGCTGTTAAGCTCGCTCTGCAGTTTTGAATTACTAGGAGATCATTGGTGTAAATTATCAATCTCTGCTGTGACTTCTTGGTTCAGGTCATGATTCAGCCAGTTGAAGTGACTTATGATTCAGAGTTTCTCTTGAATGTCATGGTGTTCTGCAATGTTTTGGAAACAATTAAGTTCCAACCTGAAAGGGTGAGAATGTGCATGCATTCATGAAATTTATCCCTACAATGGTTCATTCTGCTACCTCATGGGCTCCCCCTACCCTGCAGATTCAGTACTTTTAAAATTTTTTTTGTCTTACCAGAAAAGATGAACAAATTTGAGTAATTTTGTCATTGGGTATCATTAGAATTATCTATCCCTTTAAGAGCAAGTTGACACTTGGTCATTAGTTCTGTCCTGTTGTGGTTACATGTGATGGGTAAACGTAGTAGATCATCTGAATTTTTGTGTTACTTAAAGACTTGTTATATCAAGTCTCAGCACTTAAATTTTCGATGTGCTCACATTTATAAGGACGTGATTCTTCAGATTTACAACTAGAAGGTAGAGGTAGAGGTAGAGGTATAGGTGGAGATGATTTCATGATGCTCTAGTGCTATACGGCCCTCATTTAGCTATTCTTCCTTCAGATGAAGGTCATGATGTGATTATGGGTGGATTGGGTTTTGTCAAGGTTCTAAAAGTCGTTGGGTGCTAGTTGGGCGGCCGGGCACCGCCTAGCACCTAGGCCGATTAATCGGCACCTAGACATTAGGCAGATTTCCCACTTTCAATTATTTTTAAATATTTTCCTACCCCCTCTCCATGTTTGAGAGAAAATACAATGACATAAGTAGAACAAAACATTAAATAACATGGAAACTAAGTAATACTGCGAAGTTCAATGTTCAAGTTCAAACCAAATGAAACTAAGTAGAGTACCAAATAACTAGTCAATTACGAAGATCTAATGTGAAGTTTTGATATTTAGGGCTTTTGAAATTTTCAATCGTGTAAAAGAACTGGGTAGAGTGGAAATGTATATATATGATAGTAAAAGGGCCAATTCCCACCAGGTCACCACAAACAAGGGAATAATTCCCACTAGGTCCAGTTTGTGTAAAAGTGCTTAAACCACTAAAATCCTATGAAACTGAGTGCACCCTAAAACCCTATGAAATGCCTAAACCCTAGGGGGTACCCTATGAAAGTGCTTAAATTGCTAAAATCCTATGATAGGAAAGTGCACCCTAAAATCCCTATGAAAGTGCCTAAACCTAAACCCTAGGTTACGTTATGAAAGTACCTAAAACCCTAAACCTAAACACCAAAAAAAGAAGAAGAGAAAAAGGTACGTACGGCAGGCGTGACTTTTTTATCCGAAAGTCCAAAGTGCCGTGCTCCCCAGTCCCCAGCCTTCCCCCGTATGTGTGAGTGGGTGGACCTTACGGGAATTAAGTTTCTGTGTTTGACTTCGTGGGAATTAGTTCCTTGAAAAGTTGACCTACACGTAATTTCCCGATAGTAAAACTACACCAAAGCCCCTTATATCATATTACCACGAAATTAAAACCGTTAAAATTTTTAAATCACATTGCCTACCTGCCTAATTGTTTGCCTAGCCCGCCTAACTGATTAATCCGGCCCTTGCGGCTGATTAATCGGTCCGGCGCCTAGACAAATGCCTAGGTCCCTAGGTGGGGCGGCGGAGTATTGCCTCTGGGTTTTGTTGGCAAGGACGTGCCCTTGTGCTCCCTTTTGGAGTGTTTTTGCCCCAAAGTTGGCCTAATGAAGAAACTGGGATTCGTGAAAGTGGAAGTAAAGGAAAAAGTGTTGAATGCATTCATGTAGGATACATTGGTAGGGTTTGGGGTGTTTTGGTGGTGACTTTTGGGGTGGACAGAAGAATGAATACAAATGTTGGAGGATATAAAATGAGGTGGAGAAGGGATGTGAAGGATATCAAGACTAGAGGTGGAAGTTTCTTGGCCTCTAAGAAGGAGCGGGAGTTGGAGAGGTTACAATGCTTGGTTAGCGATTTTAGTAGAGTAGTTGAGGCAAGGATCTTGCCTTTTGGTTGGTGTTGTGAGCTGTTACGGGTCTTTCCTTTGTTTTTTACCTTTCTCCTTTTTATCTTTTTCCCCAATTTTTTTTTCGGGTGGCATCCCCTTGGTACCTTAACAGTTTGGAATTTTGTTAATTACTACTTACCAGTAAAACAAAGCTTTTAGTAAGTTATATCTAGGCTTGTAGGTTTCTAAGTCTATTTTGGTTGTATTGAATATATCGGTCTGTGTTAGGATCATAATTTACATGGTTGTTTCTACTCATCTTTCTAAGAAAGGGTGTGCACTATAGACTTGGTTGAGAAGCTATATCTTAAAACTTTGGTCATCTTCTTTAATATATTCCATGCCCCTCTTTTCTTATGCTTCTACTGTCTGTTCTTTCTTTCTGTTTGTTTTTTTCCGAACTACTCTTCGCATCATATGAAAAAAGCATTTCTAGACCTGTTTTCAAGAAGACTTCTCTTACCATGCTCGTCTCTGTATTCACATACAACCTGTTTTCTTGACTCACTGGCCTTCAGTTTTTCTGAATTTTTTTTTGATTGCATAATTGAATTATTTGATGCTGATTCTTTTCTTAATGATGTAGTTTGTCTACTAAAGGTTTTCCTCTTGTCGTGGTCCGATAACTTTTTGTTAACCAGTTTTTTGAAACTCTTTTCACAGTATATCACGTCAAGTCACTCGAGCAGTTGCCCTCCCATATTGAATTTAATTTGTTCTAAAGGACTGCTTAGCTTTAATATGCCCGGATGCCATTGACTATCACTCTTTCGCATTACAGGTCATTTTGTCACTAAATGGCATTGAAGATGTAAGAGCGCGACTATTGTCAAAGTCTGAGTGAGTTTCATCCCTTAGTCTGCTTTATAGCTTTGGTATGTGGATAATAAATTTCCGTCTGTACCATTGGTGAGGCATCTTAGCCAGTGCTTTGCTGCCCTTCTGCATGGCTCATTCGTTTCTGTCCCCCTTCATTTACTTATTTCTTCATTAATTTGGCTATTGCAGATACATTTTATCAAGTCGTAAGCGGGTGGTTTGGGATGTTCATTTCGCGAATGTTAGGATGGATATTCCATGGAAAAATGCTAATTATGAACCATATATCATGGTAGCATTTCTCTTTTGTGTGCATCTTATTTGGATTTGGGTTTTATTTGGTCTCTATCAGTATTTTCCTTATTTATCTCAATATTTTCCGCATTTATCTCAGTTTGACTTCCTGGTGCGTTGTGACTTGTTTACACTTCCAGTCTAGTACCTTGCGTGCTCATAGAGAAGTCAATGCTTAGGAGGTGTATGTACCTTTGCAAATGTTGCATCATGGTACCACATTACTTGTGTTCAAAACCAAGAGTCAAGAGAAGGACGATATATGTTTTTTTGGGGGCTTCCATAACAAAATTAAGTGCACCCAAAAGATATGTGAAAGTGCTTACTTTAGAGGAGCTTTTCCCAGGTATGATAGCCGGCTTGGAAGGATATCTCCAACAATTTCAATAGTGGAGAACAGGGCTGTAAATGAACTGAGCCGTTCATGAACTGTTCGAGGCTCGACTTGGTAAAGGCTCGTTCGAGTTCGATTCGTCTACTAAATGAACCAAACCTGAACCTCAATTTTAGGCTCGTTTTATAAATGAGCCGAACATGAACGCAACAGTATTCGGCTCGATTAGGGTCGCGAACCTGGAGTATATGTGTATCATGGTGATTTTATATACTCCTATATAGTGAAAATTTTAAAACTCGTATAAGTCTAAATGTTTACAATTACTAAAAATTTACTTATGTATATGTTTTTTTCATTTTATATGTATATGAACATATTTATGTATATAATGAAAAATTTATTTGCAGTTTTAGACTTGTATGAGGGCATAAAAATATGATATTATGGTATCGTTAAGACTCGTGAACAAGCTCGAGTTCGACCCAAACTTGGGCACACTCGGTTCGAGTTTGGCTCGTCATAATTTTCATTGAGTTCGGCTCGAGCTCGAATTCGCTAAAAAACTTAATGAAGGAATCTGAACATTCTAATATTCGGCTCTTTTACAACCCTAGTGGAGAATACTCTCTGTTGGATCCCCATAATGCTAATAGGAAGACTCTTGAATCCTAGAGGCACTAAATGGTGGCGATGTTGTTTTCTTATGATACTCTTTCTTGAATGAAATTTCCCACTTCATTGGTTCTTGAAGTGCTTGAAGCTTCCCATTCTTGACAACCCATCACTAGTTATTGTTGAGCATGCATTACCACAAATAGGTCAATTGGGTGACTGTGATTCATATGGAGCCATGTGTAACAAAAAGGTATCTAAAAGTTTGTGCAACATTGGAATTCCTTTTGACGTTTAATTTGTTTATGTATCTTAGTGAAAAATTGTATGAATATACAAAATGACAGAAGCACAAGGTCTGATCCGATCTCTATTATATCCCAAGGACGAGTAGATAAAGGTGGCACTTAAAGATCAAACGTCAAAGATGTTTCTTACCTTAGTGATCAAACTAAAAATAGGCACTTATTAGCATTTATTCATGCATACTACAATCAAAGTTTGAGAGACTCGAGGTGATGTGTTGCAACATGCCGTCAGTGCCATAAATGAAGGGTTTAGGAAAGGAAATTGACACAAAATCACTTTTAAAGGAGACTTTTGCTCACCCCAATGGTAAGATTTGTGGCTCGGTTTTCTTCTCTTTGAGACTACTCCAAGTTCTATGCTATTGTAATATAGTAGCTTTAGAGCAAAACTTTACATCTTTGCCCTCTTCGTAGAAGCTATCTCGAACGAAGGACATATCCCATAAAGCTTAAGCCTGTAAGTACACACTTTTGATCTACGCTCACTGTTTTCTTCACCTAGGCCCACCAACCAAACCACAAACCACTTCATCCCTCGGATATATTCCAATGTTGCCATTTGAAATAGTTCGATCCTAAGGACATGGCTTAAGGTTACTTTGATTGCTCAATGCATAGCGTACATGTATTAAGAGTTGACCACAGGTTATTACTGAAAGCTGTCTTCAGTCATCTTAGTTTTATCATCATATCATTTTTTTCTTGTAGAACATTTTCTCTTCTTTTTGCTTTATACTTCCTACTCTATTTTACGAGAAAGGAAAAGACAGAGCTATAAAGAAGTGTTTTTAAAAGCTATTGGTTTTGCACTTCTTTCTGCACCAGAGGTATTTTGTAAGCTATCGGACTTATCTCCCTTGGTACCATGAGTAGGCATCTTAGAGCGATATTGAACATTGTTTGCGTGATTTGTGTTTTGCGGCATCTTGTTAGAGCCAACTTATTTTCTGAGTCTTCTCATACCACATCTTTGGTGAGGTAAAGAATGAGAAACAAGATTAAGCACATCACACAAAAAACAAAGAAAAGAAAATATAGAATTACTTTTCCATTTATGTTGACTTTCTTAACATGGATACATGATCATATATCAGCATATGCACAATCCGTGCAAAAGTACCATTTTTTGGGCCATCTCCGGTGTGGCATGTCTTTTATTTCTCGAAAATTGCGTTGACGGAACTTTGGGGTGTTCGTCTCATCTCGTATCCGTGTAGGAGCTTGATACCCATGCCCACGATATTTTTAAAATCATGAATAACTTACACTGAAAAGAAGAAAAAAATAATTGGTTTAGGAGAGCTCAATCTGTCTTGCAGAAGATATTATCTGCATTTGGTACCTTTTCCAACAGCTATTCTTTAGGTAGTCTAATGATGCTTTTGCCTTATAATGCTTGGTCAATGATGCTACAAATCTCTTCAACGGTTTTGTTGGCAACTTTAATTAGAGAATATGAACTTGGGTGCATCTTTATTTTGGAACTGAGTTATGTCTTGCTTATTGGGCAGGTACTGGAGATGGGATCTCTTTCTTTTGGGTCCAAATGTGACTTGGGTTCTGCTTCAGGTATTGAAGACCGAATGCATGTCCCGAAGAACTTTAATAGTTCTTTTTCCCCCAGTGGTATTTCTATTGAGATGCAACTGGAAGATCTTTACGATCAATTCGAAATAAAAGTAGATGATTTTGCGGTGAGGCCTTTTCCTTTTGAGTGATTCTTTTATCCAATTGGTAAGTTCTAAACAAAAGTAAATTGACGTCTTGCAACGAAGGTAATGATTCTTTGCCATCCTACAAGTGTGTCGGTGTTGGAAAAATTCTCCGCCTCTATTAGCTTGACATCCTGCGTCATCCCAGATGAATCAATAATGAAACAGCTGGAGGTGAGTCCAAAATTTTTGTTAACCAAATCTTTTATTTTTACGAGAATATGTAGCAATGCTATTACGTCAGTTAAATGTCTATCTTTCAGCTAGTACAGTTGCACCTCTATCTTTTAATAAGACCCAAAACTTACTTTGCTGAGCATTGAAGGTGCATCTTCAGATTATAGCTCTGTAACATCCACACTCTGTTTCGTAGGTTGATTTTATAAAACAGAATGAAAGATTGAAGGCTGCTTTGATTATGAGACTATTGTCATCGAAATTGTATGCGGCTCTTCTACGCCAAGAATGTCAACTACATGTGGAACAGAATATTTTCCATTGAACAAATTTCCCATTTCAAAATGGATTGTATGGAACAAATGTCCAAAACTAAGACATTTGGTGGATTGTATTGTCACCCTTTTCAGGATATACGAGGATACAATTACGAGTTTGGTGGATGTGGATTCGCCGTATAAAAGCTGTTTTATCTGTCTTTTGTATTTTATTACTACCTCCGTCCGCATTTGTTGGTCCATTTTTGAAATATGTGCCATTTTTTATTGCTTATATCTTTCAATTTATAATGGTTTTCCTCATTTTGTGAAATTTGTATAATAGAACTAATTGATATCTATCAAACAAGATCCATATTGCATATTATTTGAGATCTATATTGAAAAATACAAGAAATCAAAATGGCGCAGCTTTTAAAAAGGGACTAACAAATGTGGACGGAGGGAGTAATGTTTATGATTTGCTCATCAAGTGCTCATCAATGTTCATTGTTTTTGGCGACAAGAAGTGATGGTCATAGGTAGATAAGTGTTATTGGCGAATTAAGAAAATCCTTGTGAAATTTGTAATAAATAAATTTTGACAAAGGATACAGAGTTGGTGTAGACATAGTCTTGTGAGTAGTTTATCTGTAAGCTTCACCATATCATGCAGTAGCTGGTAATCTGGAAAGTTCGTTCTTGAAAAATCTCTTCAAGATTGGTATCCTCAGTTTTCCTCTTGGTTTCAGGTTTATATTACTATGCCATCACTGCATGCACACTTTTCTCCACCAATTTATGGTGCAGTTTTGGGATTATTACCAAGTTTGGATGTGCTGCGTTCAGGGTCAGACTCAGTAATTCTACCAAATATAAAGCCAGACCCAATTATTCTACGGAATTCATTTGGTATCATGTCAAATAAACTGACAACGCCGAAAGCTTTTTGTTTCTCTGTCATCGCATATTTGGAGTCAGTGAACCTTCATATTGACCTGGAAAACAATGAAGACAATCGCTGCAGTCTCTTAGTCAATCTGCTTGAGTTGGATATTAGGTATGTTTTTCAGTTATTTTGTTGTTTTGCGGTAAAGTAAGCAACAATGAAGACGGCACATAATTGATCTATCAGTAGTCTTCCATTTTGGCATTGTTGTTTCATTGTTTGGCTGATCTCTTTCTTGCGGTGAGTTTGTTAAGGCCAGTACAGGAACCATACTTGAGCTTAACTTTTGACCAATTCTTGGCTTTCATTCTGATGCAGTGTGCCGAATACTCTGTGTAGGTTGTAGAGAAGATTCAAGTTCTTCTAAAATGCCACTAATCCTTAACTTCCAAGATTTTGGATCCGAAAGGATTGAAATGGATGAAAATGGCAGATTTTATCATTTGCAAGTAGTATCAGTCAGTCTTAGGACTTAAGAGTCACTGTTACCGCCGATAAATGTAGCGGCAAGGAGTAGTTCGCTTTCTACCTTTGTTTGGGAGAGAAGGTACCCGTAGATTCTGAGCAGTTATTTTCAAGTAGTTTGCAACCATTACGAAGCAATTTGTGAGTTGATCATTTGAGTACTCCCTCCGTCCCAATTTGTTTGTCTTCTACTCTTACTATTTCAGGCATCTTAAAAATTTGTCTATTTTTTTTCAATTTATAATGCTTTTTATATGCAATTTTTGAAAGCTCTCAATGAATCCTATCAGACAGTTTTCAAAACATTAATTGTGAGAAGATATAAATGATTTTGTAAGATGCGCTTGTTGGAGTTGGACAAACAAATAGGGACGGAGCGAGTACCATTTACAAAATTCGATTTGACTTCAACATAAAGTACAATATGTGAAGGTAATGATCAAGTGGACACTATCCGTCACATAAGGAAGCGTCTTGTCCCTCGTTATCAATTTTCGTTCTTGTATATTTTAATTTTGTTTTATCATCATTGTTGCTATCATCATCATCGTCAATATCTTGGTCCTCAACTTCTCGAGAATCTCGATGATGTCAAATCAGGGTGCTGCAAAAGGAGGATTGTTCTCTCAACATTCCTTCTGTAGTACCTCCCAGTCGGATTCTCGTTCCTCTTAGATGGCTGGGCATACCAAACATTGTCCATCTAATTTTAACTTGAAATTGTTTTCCAATTAATAAATTGTTTAATTAATTCGCCAGGGCAACGCAACATGCAGACATTATAGTTAACTAATATCTCCGCTTAAGTTTGTGATGACATGGCTAGATTTAACCAACCATGTCCTTGTCGATTCATCATAATGCCAAGAAGATAAGCATGAAAGATCCACTAGAAGGTGCTGAAGGGGTGCGGCAGCTGTAATTATTATCCTTATTTCGCAAGTAATCTACTTAATTGGTGTGGAGATTGAAAACACCGTAACATTGTCTACCTTCGTAACCAATTATTATCCTTATGGTTGAACGAGTACACATTGATTTTTGGCTTATTTGGTCTATTGCACAAAACTGATGGTTCTTTTGATTCCTGCTAAAGGCTGATTGACGTTGATCAAGTATAGTGTAGGATTTTCTCTCCAGCGAACTTTGCAAATAATGTCGTTGATCAAGTATAGTGTAGGATTTTATCTCTCCAGCGTACTTTGCAAATAATGTTCAAAGGATGACCTTCGAATTGCATCAAGGCAAAATGTGACATGGAAACTGACCCTTCTTCCTCAGAATGAGACTCTATTCTTTCCTTGAGTCACGAGATTCTGGAAGGATCCAAATGACCAGGACCAAAGTGAATAAGACACCCATAAAATGACTAAAACACTGATGACATACCCCCGCAGAATGTTTGTGCATGATGCCTTTTGAGCTACATCTTTCCCTTTGTGATTCCAATGAAGGTTACTGTTTCAATGTACAACATACATATCACCATGATCTATTTCTCTGCACCCTGTGTCTGAAAGTCTGTTTAAGACATTGGACTGCTAATTTCAAACTGACTGCATTCCCAGTGAACTGCTAAGTCCACATCCAATAAAATAAATTTTGCGTAAAGGGAAACTTACTTACTGGAAACTGTGCCTTTATCATTCTAGGATATATTTAGCTTTGTTCATCCCTTGCAGGTATGCTGTAATGGAGATGCAGGAGTGCTGGATCTCTACAAAGGCAGTGAAAATAATCAGTTCTTTGTTGGACAGTGATAAAGATGGCCATATTCTATGCTCATCTGGGAATGTTATTCCTGTTGATTATGCACAGCAGCAAGATGCAAGTCAGAGGGAAAATTCCAGTGGGAAAAGCAAATCTGCAGATGGATGCTTTGTATTACGGTATCAGGAATGGAGGGATTTGGGCTTAATTCTCCACAAGTGTACAGTCTGCCTTAGTGATGTTGATTTTCACTGCTATCCAAATATAGTCAGGTTGCTGGTTGAATTTTCTGATAAATTGCTTCACTATGGTACATCTCTCAATGTTGAGAATCCAGTCAGCCGCTCTATGAATGGTGAAAATATGTCAGCAATTCAGTCTTTTGGCTTCAAAAGATTTGGCTTCTCAAACTTTTCTGAAACTGGTTCCTCTGAATGGGCAAGCATTCCACTCAACTGCTTTCCGTTTGTTACTATTTACAACTGTGGTTCTCTTAGTAATGCTCAGAGTTCACTTATTCATGCCCTTCCGGACTGGAGGAAAATTTTGAAGGTGAGGGACAGAAGAACCAAAAGTCCTAAAGTGAGCTTGAGAGGATCAGCAATGTCTTTTGCCTCAGAGTTGAAATGCGGATTTGGTAATCATATGGTGTCTACAGCACAGTATTCTGATGGTAGTGATGTTCTAATTGATCTAAGTCTAAACAGAATCAGGGTACATTTCCATGACTGCTCATGTATAGTTGGAACCGTTGTCATACCTACCGCAAAATCGTCAGTGTCTATCCATGGAGATTGTTTGGACGTCTTGTGTTCTACTGAGGGATTGACGCTATGTTCATCTTGGTGGCCTCGAAGCGTCCATGACTTTCTGTGGGGTCCCTCATCGACAAATTTCTCTCCTATTTTAAATGTGAGGCTGAGGAAACAAAAAGATGGACAACTGAGATCCGAGCTTGAAATAAGCTTTGGCATTCAGCATGTGTCCTGCATTTTACCACCTGATTTTTTAGCCATATTAATTGGCTATTTCTCATTACCTGATTGGTGCTCCAAGGGAAATGGGCAGTTTTCTGGTGAAACTGCTGGGTTGGTGGACTCAGTAGACACTATTCTAATTAGTTATAAGTTTGAGGTACTTGACTCCATTTTGTTTACACCACTCGGGAGTGATGACCCTAGGTCACTAAAGCTTGAAATTCCACAGTTGTACTGTAGTTTCACCCAGAATGACTGTTCTAGGGGTATATCGAAGGGCATTCCTCCAGAATGTTTGGTTGCGGCAAATAAAATTGCAGAGAAAAATCACTGTTTGAATGTGTTTGGACAGGATCTATCCCTATCGCTTTTCTTGTTAAATAATGATGGATTTGATGCTTCAATGGTTGACCCAAATAATGGACAGGTATGTATTACCTTTATCACACCATTCAGTGCTGATGTATGGGTAAGAATACCAGATGAAAAGGGGTCCTCTTGTGTCAGTTCTTTTGCTTCAACGTGTGTCATGGCTAGGGTTGACAATGTCCAACTCATTGCTAAAGGTACAATGGTGTAAATATTTTTCCTTGGCCCCTTTGAATGTTGTTCTTTGAAATTGACATGCCCAGTATTTTTTTATGCTACAGATGGTCACATTGTTCTTGGATTCGAAGCACTACTGGACATCATAGATCAGTTTTCCTCTGTTGATAGACAATCCGAAGGTTTCACATCTGATGTTCTTCAGTTCAAAAGGAGCGTTATGGAGAACCGTGCATACCAACCAGAAGCCTCAACCGTGACCTTGATAGAAACGAAATGTTGTGTCAATGCATTGTCAATAAGTTTTTATCACTCAAGAAGTGATGTGGTCTCTATGGAACTGGTTGCTAGGGCTGATATGCAATTTCTATTATCTGCTTCTTTTAAAAATGAGATTCCCATCTTCCTTGATGTTTCTTTCCATTCACTCACATTGTTTTCTCACCTTAATTCAGTTATGTTAGGAGAATGCACATCTTCTTGCCCAACCTCATCAGTCCTTGACATTCATCTTTCAATGTCAGATCAAGGTGAAAATGATCTTCTTGTTTCCCTCCCTTCCCTCCATATTTGGTTACATTTGGTTGACTGGACTGGGGTCATTGACTTGCTCAGTTCTTACCCTGGGCGATTGGCCAAAAAGCCGATTGTGGGGGCATCCCCAAATAACTCACTGGTTGGTCAAGTGGATCAAATTGAAAATGCGACTGTTAATGTTCCTGCAAGTACATCAGTTTGTGTTGCTTCAGAAAACATGATGCAGACTGCTACTACCCTCGCAGCCAAGTTAGAAAATATCGGCATAGAGATTCATATACCTGTCTGGATCAGTAGAGAGGCATTTAGCATCTTTGGGGAGCCTCAAGTTCAAGAGGAGGGGTGTCACAATGATTCATGTAATATGGACGAAGGAGTTCACAACAATGTTATTACAGTTTCTTTTCGCAATGGAAGTAGTGAACTGCTTTTTAGTAGCAGAACTGCAAAAATAATGTTGAACTTGGCTAAAATAAATGGAACAGTGGGGTTAAGTAGGGGTAAAAGTTTCCCTTCATGGCCATTTTTCCAGTTTTCTCAAGTTAATGTTGAGGCTGAGATTCGTGGAAATCAACTGGACCTGGCCCATGTCCATGCCAATATACAATGTGAGAGTCTGGATCTGTGGCTTTCATATCACATATTCTTCTTCTGGAAAAGTATGGCGTTCATATTTCCTAAAGCACAGTCGGGTCAATCTGCTTTAAGTAGTGGTGATCTCAGCATTAAACTCAGAAAGATTTCGATTCTGTTGACCGATGGAAGGGTATGTTGCCTTTCTCGTTATTCTTTGTGGTTTTTCTGGTATAAAGTGTTTCCTATGTCAAATTTTTACTTTTTTGTCGTAAACTATAAAGAAGATGCACATTGTTTAGTTGTCGAAGTAGTGTCAGGTGCGCATTCGTGTTTTAAAACTTAATTGTTTTTGTTGTACACAGTATAGCTACAGTTATTCAGGCTTGCATTTCCTGTGGCTAGACACTTGCCAGATCACGTTAGGGACAAAGCTTGTTCTGTACTTTTTATCTTCATAGTTTTAGGACGTATATTGCAGTAGTTTATTTTTTTATTTTAATGAGTTTATGATTAGCTAGTCTTCGTCGCACTATTACGTTACTGAGTTGCTTTAGTGCGGTCGCCTGTTTTTTTTGTTTTTTTGGGGTACATGTCGCCTGTTCATTTAGGTTTTTTTTGTACATCAAAAGGTTTTTGTTATGTTTTTAGTTGTTTTTTTAGGCTAGATTCTCATGCACAAAAAAGTATAAGAGAAATTTGCTTCTGTGTCTCTCGCGTTACCATATCGTAGCCTTGCATTTCGAGAAATGTTGTACGCGTGTTATATTCGTGTCTTGTAAGTGTCTTATCTGTATTTGGGTTTCTCAAACTGTAGGTTTCATCATTTTTTGATTATGTAGTGTATTAATTCTTACCGAGCCTTATTGTTTCCATAATCGAGTATGCTACTAGAAAATTTTCAACTACCGTAGTGGTTAAACGGGAACTCTACACAAAACAAAATTCCAGGAAGGCACAACCAAATCTACTTTTGCTTGCTGGTTTGTACCTTCTCTGAGATGCTCTGGTGCATGCTTTTCTGCAAGCCCTTCCTAGTTATCCCTTATTTAGTTTTCCCTATTAAGATCAGAAGACAAAAACTATTGAATTCTACTACCGGACTTCCAAACATGGAAGTGCTCTGTGTTTCTTGAGAAGGGGAAAAAAATGTTTTTTTCATTATGTCTTGCATGGAATGTAATGTGATTTAATGTCTCCTTTCTTCTTGTTATATCCTCCCTCATCTTTCATTATATATTCGAGAGGTCTTTTACTGAGGGGAAAGAGGAGCGCTAGTTGAGGAAACAATATTTGTTGCAAGAAAGCTATATACTTGAAGACGGTTTTATGCCGATGTATCTCTCTGACGTTTAGCTATAGTTTAATAAATACAGACATGATAGTGGTAGCTGCAAGAGTATTTGGGCAAGTAAAAGGAGTGTTGAAAATAAGCTTCAAAAATAGAAGGTAATTTACTTGTTTCCTCCAGTTATCTCCTCATTTTCCAATTTAGTGGTCAGGACTCAAGAATATCCTCTTGATTGGAAGATGATATACGCATGACCTCGGTCATAACTGACCAAATCTGGGAAAACTGGGATCAATGAAAACTTAACGGTGTTCTTCGTCTTTTGGTTTTTTAGCCATTAATTTTCTCCAACGAGCCTGCACGAGTAGATTATCAAAAGACAGAACCTGCACGAGCCTGCATTTAGTTGTTTTTTTTTATTAGAATTTCCTGCTGTCTTTTTCTTGACTTCTGCTTTATTATATTATCAAAAGACAGAGACTACTGCTGAATCTGGTTTTTTGGCATCACCATGTGTCACCTATTTCTGTTCAGTTCCTTTATCTTGGAAGGAAAAATGTTCTGGAAACAAAAACTAAATCCTATAAATTTGTTATGCAGTACTATGCTTCAGTGGAGAATACTGGAAGACTAAAGTTTCTGTATTCGACTACTGTTTCGTTATGCTTTTATTGTTAACAATAAGGTTTAGCTATTTCATGACCAATGAAACGAACTTTGTCTGTTTTCATAGTCTATGGCCTATCCCAGCAGGCAGCAGCTGCCTCCTATTGGCCTGTTTTGGGTGCTATTTTTTCTAGCATTACTTCCTTTGTTTGATTGGATCTGCACAGTATTCTTTTTGTTCTGATCCTTCATACAGTTTTTATGCTATTAGCTAGGCCAACTACTTATTTAATGGTGCATTTCCAGTTCTGTTGGGTTAATTTCATATTTATGTTTGCTTGTAGTGGAACTCTAAAGGACCCCTTATGGAAGTTCTCATGAGGAATTTTCTCTGGCATGCCAACATGGTTGAAAACAAATTAGAAGGTTCAGTTGCTGGTGACTTACGAGTGAACTACAACAACATTCACAAGGTTGTATACTTGGTGATGAATGATCCCTGTGTTTTGGTGTTTACAGAGTATTGTCTACTTAGGGTTAATTACCTGCACATAATGGTGACAGGTCTTATGGGAACCTTTCATAGAGCCGTGGAATTTTGAGTTGAACTTTAGCAGATTACATGCGAAAAGTGCTCTTCTAAGCAATGCCATCATGACAGATTTTCATCTCACATCAACTGCACAGCTTAACTTGAATGTTACTGTCTCCCTTGTTGAGGTATGTAATGCTCCATTTCTTTAGAACTTATCTTCCACTTTTCATTGTACTTATTCTGTCCCAAAATGCAATTAATGGATCTATTTTTGTTTGATATCTATACTTAACAAAAAAAATAAAAAATTGTTTGATATCTATGCCATGATGTTGAATGTAAATTTAAGCAGAAGATGAGCTCAATGATTGCAACTATTGGAGCTCTTATCCAATTTGGGGGTCACCTATATCTCATCTTATGCGTCTCTTGGTTATCCTGCCTGCCTTTCCCTTCGATTCCCTGTGGCCTGTAGTGTATCCAATCCGTTTTGGTGTTTCGATTGGGTCAACTCTAGTAATTGAATATTTCCTACGTAACATTTGTGGGTTTTTGCATTTTGCTTCGTTGATGTTCTTTGATTTATACGTGGTCTCGTTTATATAGTAATGAACATCACATAATAGAGTTAATTCACCCTCTAATACCTTCATGTCTCTCTTACTTCTTATCACAAACTTAATTTTTCTTTGCTGAGCCACTTAACTGTGAATTGTAATCATCATTGTAATTAGGACTAAGTTCTCTTTTTCATTTTATTTCCCTTTAAAATGTCATTCTATCAGCAGTTGGTAATGGAGAAGCTTGTTTTTGAATTCCTTACAATGCTTTATCTCTTAGGGCTTGTTCGGTTTGAGTTTTGAGGGAGGTTTTAAAGTGTAATGAGTGGAGAGAGATAGATATAGAAAATTTATTGGGACTGTGCGCAGGGGTTTTGAGTACCCCAAACGAACAAGCCTTTAATGTTTCAGTAATTGTTGAACTCTCTTTTCCCTTCACTTGTGGATAGTATTGAAGACTTGGAACTCATTAGTTTTTTTTGTAAGACTTGGAACTCATTAGTTACTTAAACTACTTTTGTCTTTTTAAGGCCATTTTCAGGGCAACTGAGATGGTCAAGGATGCTTGGGGTTTGATGGGACATAAATCTGTTTCTGAAAGCCAGAGCTTATTAAGTCCACAGATTTGTGAAAATATGAATACAGGAAGATATGCGCCATACATATTACAAAATTTGACCTCCTTGCCTCTGGTATTTCAAGTCTGTCAAGGGTCAATATATGCTGATTATGTGGATATGTCGTTCAAAGGTGGAACGTTGGTGCATCCTGGTTCTTCTGTCCCAATTTATGTTAATGATGATGAAATTCCAGAGGAACTACTACTTCGCTCTAGACCTGCTCATTCTTCTGATAGACTCAGTGACAAGCAAGTGAGCGGGGTTGCACATCATTATATAGTTATTCAATTTAATGGGACATCTGTGCCTTCGACTCCTATTTCAATGGATCTTGTAGGTCTTAATCACTTTGAGGTTGATTTTTCGAAGTCAACAGATAAAATGGAAGTTGACAAGAATAGGGAATATTCGAAAAGCAATAAACACGCTGATGAGGTTATCCAAACAGATTCAAAAGGTGGCTTTGTCGTTCCTGTGGTATGTGATGTTTCCGTACAGCGGTATTGTAAGCTGATACGATTGTACTCTACGGTACGCGCACATTCAAGTTGTTTTCTTAAGGGAAATATGGTTTTTGTAATCGTTCTCATTGTTGCGAAAACTTCACTTACATTATTTTCAGGTTATACTCTGTAATGCAACTTCAATGCCATTTGAGGTACGGTTCGATATTCCCTTTGGCGTATCTCCAAAGGTATGAAATATGGAAGATTATGGTTTTTTCAATTATCATATCTCGCATTACTTCTTCGTTGTGGCATTCTGATACATCAAATTCGTGATTTTACTGCAGATCCTTGATCCGATACTTCCTGGTCGGGAGTTTCCTCTACCTCTACATTTGGCTGAAGCTGGTCGTGTGAGGTGGCGTCCACTTGACCAGAATTACCTATGGAGCGAAGCTCATAATATCTCAAACATTCTTTTGCAGGAGACTAAGATAGGACCTTTCCGTTCCTTTGTTTGCTATCCATCTCACCCGAGTAGTGATCCATTCCGTTGCTGCATATCAGTGCAACAGATGTGCTTCCCTCCTACTGGCAACCTAGAGAGGAGTTCATCTCGTCCCAATAATAGCACTCTGAAGCCATCAATTGAAAATTGTAGCCAAGTATCATGTAATCTGGACAAGTCAAAAAAGCATTTTATTCACCAAGTAACATTATGTTGTCCACTTATAGTGAGAAACTATCTTCCAAAGTCGATATCGTTGACAATAGAAAGTGGTGGGGTTGCACGTACTGCATTACTTTCAAAGGTTTGTGGTGTTCATTAGCTAACCTAATATTTTTGAGTAATTGAACTAGCTTTGAATACTCCCTTTTGTTTCTATCAAAGCTGGTTGTTTGGATTAGTTCATCAGTTTATATGCTAATTCGTTTCAGGTGGAAACTTCATTTTTCCATATCGATTCATCACATGACTTGGGAATAGTATTGCGTATGCATGGATTTAAGCCTTCGATTCTGAAATTCCCACGTGCAGAAACATTTTGTGGGATCGCTAAGTTCAGTGGAACAAAGTACTCTATCTCTGAAACTGTTACCTTTGAACCTGATTTAACTGACGGTAATTTATCATTGAGCTGTTGTTTTCCTTCAGGTGATACTATTGTTTCAAGAAATAATCAATTAATAGGAATACTGTTACATTATTTTAGGTCCTGTTTATGTTACCGTGGAAAAGGTGATGGATGCATTTTCTGGAGCTCGTGAAATCTTCATTTTCGTGCCCTATTTGTTATATAACTGCACTGGGTTTTCACTAATTGTTTCGGATTGTACTACCAATATGAAAGGACATGGGTGCATCATTCCTTCGTGTTATGATATGTGTGAGGAGGACCTGCTTCTAGGCAGAAAAGATGGTCTTGGTCTTCTGTCTACTCAACAGGGTTTACAAGTGGAATCAGCTACTGATGATGGTTTGAGAAATTCTTCGTCCCCTGTCTCAACTAGGAAAATTATGGATCCTCAAACAAAGATGCTTTTTAGAAAACCCCTGATCTCCGGGTCATCTATAATGTCTCAGGATTGTTCGGATAGACATGATTTAGATGCACATAAAGCTGCAGTGAACAGTCTGAAGAAGAGGTGGTGTTCAAGCATTCAGTCACATTTAGAGTGTTCCAATTTAGCAGAAACGGAATGCAAAAAGGTTGAGGCTTGTATGTATTCTCCTGATCCTAGTTCCTCTGTCACCGAAACTATGGTTAGGTTAAGTCGGTATATGCCTCAATGTGCTACTGAAACGATGCCAAAATATTGTTGGTCTAGCCCTTTTTTTCTTGTTCAACCAACTGGTTCTACCAATGTTGTTATTCCTCAATTGTCTGGTGATGCTGCATACATTATCTCTGTCGCTTCAAGTGCAGTTGATGGGCCATTTTCTGGAAGGACAAGAGCCATCACTTTCCAACCCAGGTATTAATTTAATAACCCTGTTGATGGACTACATTAGTCTGTGAACCATTTTTTTTACATGATCTTTCTTTTCTCCTATGTTCATCTGCTTTCGTATTTCTGCAGATATGTTCTAAGTAATGCATGCAGCAAGGACTTATGTTATAAGCAGAAAGGAACTGATTCTATTTTCCATTTGGCAACTAAACAACATTCTCATCTTCAATGGACAGAAACAACAAGGTATTTGGCAATGGCATAATGTTACTCAATACAATTATATGCTCGTCGTAGCTGTAGGACATGATGGAGATCATTGTGGCCCTCCATAATTGGTTAGGTTCCTTGGAATATTATAGTTCCTCTTTAAGATGTGGCTTTTTAGTTGCTGGTAGACGAATGTATACACATCATCTTTTGAGTGCCAACGAACTTATTAGTGTCGGATAAATATTTTGCTATATTAGGCTGGTTATGCATTATCAGGTTCCTTTATTCGTGAGTTGTTTTTTTAAACTCTAGGTATGCAGTGTGAAATATGTTTTATTCATGATATTCCCATAACTTTTATTTCCCTCCTTTCAAATGTTGAGTTGTACAATGGAAGAGTTGTCGTTATATTATTGGAGCTGGTTTTTGTAGCTCCTTTTGGAAAAGTATTTGAACAGATGGACACTGGTTCTACTGAAAGAGGAATTTGGGAAACTAACGAAACTAGACCTATTGTTGATTTTTAACTCAAAATGGTGGAGGTTGGTTTAAGTTCTTGGGGGATGACGCTTCCCTCGAAAAAGAAGAAGCTGGAGCTTTGATATGCATAATTTTTTGAATTGTAAAATTCACGATTCGTATCTTATGGTTCAATATGATTCAGTCGGTCATCATTACGAATAGGTTGCGTGTATTGGAAATAGCTACAAATCGTAAGTGACTCGGTGATCCAAATCAATGAATTGTTTGATTCAATTTTGATTTTGCTGAATTCAATTTTTACTATTTTTTCCCTTTTTGTTGTTGGATAGTGGTTCGAACTCTATTTTAAAGGTCTTTTTGTATTTTTATATGCCATCTTTTGTCTATGTTTCTTCTTATTTAGTCTCAAAAATAGGTTTCTCTCTTGTTAACTATTATAGGTAATAATAATGGGGATATTTGTTTAGAGAGTGAATCTTAGTAGCAAGATCCTTCTAAAATGGGTGCACTCCCTAGACGGGAGCTCGAATCGGCGCTCCCAAGATGGGAGCTTGACGGGAGCTTGCTCCCCTCAAGACGGGAGGACGCTCCTAATAAAGATGGGAGCTTATCGGGCCACTAAGGCAGTTATTCCCTTACTTCTTTTAAGGGAGTTATGCCATTGTGGAAATAAGAATATGAGAATTATATTAGTCAAGAAGTTTTGCAAATTGACAATATATAACTTCCAATAATTACACTTTAAGATCAGAAAAATTTTCAGTATCACTTTTCCTTTAATGGTTAAGTATTTGAAGATATTTTATATGCATATTTTTATATAATCTAGATACGCTCGTTAGGCGCTCCAAACCTTAGGAGCTTCTAGGTCCCTCCGCTTCCCTGCACCCGCTTCCGCTCCCGCGCTTGCACCCTCTTCGTACTACTAAGGAGTGAATTCAAAATGGCAAAGACAAAATACAATGACCTTTTCAAGTTAGAATCAGCTTTTACTCTTTTTCACAAAAGGACCATAAGTAGGATTTGCTAATCTTCATCTTCTGCAAGGTAGAAGTAGCTTCCTTATTACTCCGCATGATCATCAACTCATCATTTGAAACAGGCTTTTAATTGATTTAGGTTTAAAATTTTCATTTGTAGTAAGTGTTTTTGTCACCCACATCATAAATGTAATTTTCATTTTTAGAGAGTGAATTGAAAATGAAAAAGACAAAATACAATGACTTCGCAAATCCTGTCGAGTTAGAATCAGGTTTAACTCTTTTTCACAAAAGAACCATCAGTAGGATTTGGAAATCCTCATCTTCTGCAAATTAGAAGTAGCTTACCTATTACTCCACATGATCATCAACTCATCATTTGAAACAAGCTTTTAATTGATTTAGGTCTAAAATTTTCAGTTGTAGTATGTGTTTTTCCATGACCTAACCGAAGCCATCACAATGCAATTCGAAAAAGGACCATTTCGCCCTGTCGTTTGTCTCTTATCCTGTGCAACTTTCCCCTTGCAATTTCCCTCTTCTTCTCTATGTATATGAACTGATCTGTTTTGAGTCGATTGGTGAGGATGTAGACTTGTAGGATAGTAGAACAGGAAAACCATTTATTGAAGATTTTAGATTGATCTTTTCCCTCATTGACTGAAATCCCAGCTCCGTCACTGGTGATTAATCTTCAACTCAGTGAGCATTGGTATACCATCTTGTTAAATATTCTCTCGTTTTACTGATATAATAGGTTCTTTTTCTGCCTTCTACCTGGTCTTTCATGATTTCATGAATTAGGTCCATCCTTCATGGTTTTTGTTCTTTTGAGGCACTTCTACTTTTAGAAGAGAAGCAGTGATGAGAATGTAAATGATGACATCAGCTATATTTGTGTAATTCAGTGACAGATGCTTTTATTACTTGATATCCTTTCGAAGTTTGTGCTAAGTTTACAAGTTGTTTTGACATTAGTTCTTTAGCTGTGGATGATTTGCATGCTGGTTTTCATGTTTTCCTTGTGCTAAGTCATCATATTTTTAGTTGTTTCTTTTAGGTCTTCTCTTCCACCTTGTTAGGGTCAACTTTTTATCCCTCTATATTAGATTGTTAACCACCAACTCATCTGAAAGCTTAAGCTGTTAGAGAGAGGGGCACAACTTTATTATTTATACCTTCAACATGCCCCATCACGTGTAGCCAGATTCTCCTCTATAAGTGGGCTAAACACATGTAAATATTTCAACAATAGATAGGCGGTGTGGTTCGAACACAGGATCTATTGCCTGCCCTGATGCCATCTTAGATTGTTAACCACCAACTCATCGAAAAGCTTAAGCTATTAGAGAGAGGGGCACGACTTTATTATTTATACCTTCAATACTCTGCGACACTACCTCAATCCTTGCGTACCCCCTGGCGCTCCCCCATACAAAACATAAAAATAAAAGAAGGAATGAACTAAAACAAACCTCTCTTGACAGCCACTTCATAAGCTGGTTCAAGTACTCGCAGTCAGCACCCATAAATGGACTTTCTGGGAGGTGTAGATTGGATACAGACCATCCTTTGGCACTAAATGTATATGTTAACTGTAACATAACTGTTCAAATTGTTTCTTGTTATTCTGAAAACTCTGTGGATGAAACTGACTTATCCATAGCAAAAGTCTTATTTGATTTAAATCTTGGGCAGACTTGGTCCATGGAAGTCTTTCTTTGCTAGTTTTTTGCCTTTATCTTTCAATTCTCTGAATTCTGTGATCATGATTTAACGTGCCATAGGGAATTACTTGTTTCGGTACGTTTCAACGAACCTGGGTGGCAGTGGTCAGGGTGCTTCTTAGCAGATCATCTGGGTGATACTCAGGTGAAAATGCGGAATTATGTTTCTGGTGCTGTAAATATGATACGTGTAGAAGTGCAGAATGCTGATATTTCAATTCAAGAAGAAAAGATTGTTGGAAGCGTCAATGGAAATTCAGGGACAAACTTGATTCTTTTATCGGATGATGATACAGGCTTTATGCCATATCGGATTGATAATTTTTCGAAGGAGGTTGGTATATGTTTACTCTGTCTGCTTTCTTATTAAAGTTCTAGGTAAAAGATAAATTTTTAATTGTGTACAGCAAATTATCCAAAAAAACATGATGAAAAGTTAACAGCTTTCTTATTAAAGTCCTTGGTAAAAGAGAATTTTAATTGTGTATAGCAAATAATCCAAAAAAAATAACGAAAAATTAACAAAAGCAAAAAATATAAGAACAAAGAACAAAAAATTCCAAGGAAAAATTAGGCCATATCAACCCTTTTAGTACTTGTGCTTTTTTATCATAGTGCTGCATTTTACTATAATCTTTAATGCACTAATATTTTGTTCTTAGGAGATTAATACATTTTCAATTCGAGGATGTCCACACCAGGATCTTAGGATGGGTAGTTCGAGGGAATGACAAGGTTGGATCGCAGTAACGGTTGAGGATCGAAGTATTCTACCATAAAATATGAAAATTTGTAATAATTTTGACACTGACAAGTATTATGTAGAAATAAGCATGAACTAAGCCTAACTTGACACAAAGATAAGCTTTGTAATAGAGCATTTTTGCATTATGCAGTTGCACTACCAGAAAAGTTCAGAAACAAAGTGCGAAAACGTGAAGCTAGAAGTAGAAAAAAGAGTGAAATGCTGAGAGTTATTATTAAGAAAAGGCGAAGAAAATGGCGGCATTCCCTTAATACCTTCTTTCTAATATAATTATTTACTTATCAAGAAAAAAAAATGCGAAGAAAATAGAAAGTGGAGTGGATTAGGAAGAGGATCAGTAGGTGTAGGATCTTAATAGGGACCCCCTGATCCAGTAAGCTACAGCCACCAAAATCACAAAATCCTTCCTCCGTGGAATTTTTTTACCTGATCCCTATTGTTTTTGCCGTAATGGCTGCAGGATTTGAAGTTCTAATTTTGGATTCTGGCCATCATGATTCAGTTCAGCGTGATAGTCAATATCTAAAACTGGTTGCCACTCTCCTTTAACAAACACTCGTAGAGAAATATGGTTGGTTGATATTGAGTACTCGGCTCGGTTAAGTCTTATTCCTTGAACGATGTTTACTTTTAATTTCCAGGTGATGAATATATGCATGCTTGTAAAGTAGGATGAAACCTTTCTTTGCTTGGATTACTCTACCCTATCGAACAGATGGCTTTTCATCAAGTCTTAAAGTTCTTGTCGATTGGAGTAATAAGAACTAATTTTATTTGTTCTCTCTCTCTCTCTCTCTTGCACATGCACAAACGAACACGGATTGTGTTATGATCTAAATTTTCATTTTGATTGAAGTAATCTCTCTCTCTCTCTCTCTCTCTCTCTCTCTCTCTCGAACGCGGATTGGGTTATGATCTGGATTTTCATTTTTATTGAAGTAATAGGATGGTATTTGGTTCTTCCAAAATTCTTTGTTAAGTTTATATGGAGTTGGGTGAGGTGATTCAGCGGTTTGCTAGGCTGGTTTTAGATATCAGTTTGTTTGGTTATAGGGAGCTAGGTTGTTATTGGCTCTGTTTTAGTTCAACAGTGATGGTGGTTCTCCTTTTTGTCCCTTGCATTGCAGCGTATACGAGTTTATCAACAAAGGTGTGAAAGTTTTGAAACACTAATTCAGTCTTACACCTCTTGCTCGTACGCTTGGGATGAGCCTTTCTACCCCCATCGTCTCACAGTTGAGGTATGCCTTATGTTTTCAGCTTGCAATGATTAAGTGGTCTGACACTGTTACTAATTGACTACTGGTTGAAATCTCAAAGGTGCCTGGAGAGCGTGTCGTAGGATCATACACTCTTGATGATGTGAAAGAGTATGCGCCTATCTACTTACCTTCGACTTCCGAGGTATGTTGTTTTGGTTTTACCCATGCATGTCTTTTGCACTTGCATTGGCCCTGAAAAGAAATGACTGTACATAGGGAACGTGCACAGAAGTACTGTTTCCTATCTTTAATAGAAGTTAGATGGATGATTTGTTTCTTCATCATTGGTTAAGTTGTCGAGGTGGGTTGTAGATTTGTTGTTTTCGATATTATAAATTTAACATAATGTACGATTAGGAACTGATCTTCCTATGTTGTCCTCCGACCAGTTTTTGATGCGTAGCTTGCTTTAGCTTATTGAATAAAGCAACATTGATGTACTGTTATGATGCCATAGTAGCAATATCCAAGAGAAAAAGTAGTTAAAAAGAGGCCGAAGAAGAACGAAAGACAAGTTGAACGACATGATAAAAAAAATTGTTATTTTTGTTATTCTGCTGCTTATGTCATAATATGCAACTGTTAGAAGTGGGGCCGTGTATGTCATCCTCATGTCAAAAGTATTGCAAATTTTTGGGGATGTCATTTTCAGTCTTTTGTAATGATTAGGTGAAGTAGGAAGAATCACCCTGAATGCATAAGTTGGCATACGAATTGAGGCTTCTTGTGTCAAAAGTATTGCTAATTTTTGGGGATCTCGCTTTCAAACTTTCTTAATGATTAGGAGAAGCAGGAAGAATCACCCTTAATGCATGTGTTGGCTTTGGAATTGAGGCTTCTGAGTCTTCTTTTGTTTCCAAACATTTTCTGCTGCATGGTTATTATCGATTTTGTCATTGCTCTGCAAAAGTGTCCTCATAAGTTTAATTCCGGCACATTTGAGTTGGTCTCACGACTTACTATTTTTTCAGAAACCTGAAAGAACATTGCTTGTCTCTGTCCACGCTGAAGGAGCAATAAAGGTGTTTTTCTAATATGTTGACTAGCAAATGCTTTTCAGCATCTGTTCTTTCAAACCTTAGTTTATTTTCGCTCTTCTACAGGTTCTGAGCATAATTGATTCAAGTTACCATGTTTTGAATGATGCAAAGGATCCACGTGTCTCCCTGTTCAAAGGAAAAAGAAAACCTTACCAGAAACAGGAATCTTCTGTTGATTTTAACGAAAAGATATCAGTTTCTATTCCTTTTATAGGAATCTCCTTGATTGATTCTCACCCACAGGTATGCTAAAAGTTTGTTGTTACTCAGAAACCATCTATTACAGAATACTGCCACAGTGCTTGGGTGTGGTGAGTCTGGTGACCAATTTACATGCATGAAGGACCATTGTGGTACCAGAGCTGCCTATTTCAAAAAAGGTTGCATGGTTATAAATCAAAAGAGACTATCCGTGGCAGACCTAAAAAGCGGTTATGCTTGAGTTGGGTGTCAGAGATTATAATCCCACATCTCTTAGGTGTGAAATGTTTAATCACTTAATACATGAATGAACATTCCATCCAACAACTTAGGCTTTTGAGTTGGATTTGGAAAGGTTTCTACACCATCAATAATTTCAACTCTGGCTGATTGCCTCTCCTTTTGTAGGAATTGCTTTTTGCATGTGCTAAGAACACGAGGATTAATCTGCTCCAGAGTCTTGATCAGCAGAAGTTTTCCTTCCAAATATCATCCTTCCAAATTGATAACCAGTTGCCTAGTACGCCATATCCAGTTATCCTGTGCTTTGATCGTGAAAACAGAAGCAACCCAGTAGGCCAGACAAGGACTAGAGATGATAGCATAAAGAGTGAAAGTGAAAATCCGGTGCAATTTACTTCTGGCTGCCTTTGTGAACCTGCATTCTGGTTAGCTGCGGCAAAGTGGAGGAATAGAGATGTCTCATTGGCTTCATTTGAATATATTAGCTTGAGGTCTTTGGCCATCTTCTTTTTGGTGCAAAAAGTTTTTACTATCTCTTTGTTTTTTGTTGCAGGATTTTTTGTTGCTTCTGTGTTTAATTGTTGCCCCCACTGGCGCTAATTTCTAACTCCGCCACCCCCTTTAGGTGGTTTTATAGAAGTGTGAATTACACAAATGATGAACACTGCCAGTGCTTGACATACTTTGTTCAATACTTGCAGACTAGCAGATTTCCACCTTGAGCTTGAGCAGGAAGTCATACTTGGCTTGTTTGATTTCTTTAGAACTGTATCTTCAAGGTCTCGGGTTGGGCTCCTGACATTTGGGCATTCTACATCCCATCCTGTCACCTCTGATCTGGGTTTTATAAACGAGTCCCCTTCTTGCACTGAGGCTCATGTTCAGCCCAAGGGGGTCCCATCCAATCCAACAAATGGAACTCAAACTCTTCAAAATTGCATAAGTTGCCCTTTGCTCCCTTCAGTAGTTCCTATTGGAGCTCCTTGGCAACAAATATTCCTATTAGCCAGAAGAGAGAAGAAAGTTTATGTTGAAATGTTTGACGTGGCCCCTATTAGGTTGACTTTGAGGTGATTTTGGAACTGCCTTTTCAGTGTCTCTATACCTTAATTCAGCTGTCATTTCGATTATTGTTCAATAACGTACTTATTATATTCATTGTACAGCTTTTCCAGCACTCCTTGGACGCTAAGAAATGGGGTTCTTACATCAGGAGAATCTCTTATCCATGTAAGTCAAGAGGAGTATCTATTCTGTTTATGACAGACTTGTAAGAGAATATCAAGTCATAACGTATGTGTTACCCAAAAAGGCAACCTAGAAGGGGGTGAATAGGGTTCCTAATTAAAAAGGCCACTTTAATTATATTCTCTAACAAATATATCCAAGATAATATGAGCAAGTAAAATAGAGAGAGTTAGAGAGATAGACCCCGGTTATAGTGGTTCGGCCCGGATTTGTCCACGGTCCGGCCTAGTCCACTTCTCCTCAAGCAACTACTTGAAGGTTCCCCTAATCTTCAAATAGATTACAAGTAGCAAGACTTGCGGGTGCGTACAAAGACCGTATCCCCTAGCTTTCCTGAGGAGTTAGTGCAACCGCAAGAGTTTTCTCCGAAAACCTCTTGAAAACAATAACACCCAAATTCAAACCCGAATTTGGTCTTCTAAGCTTTCAAGTGTTTGACACAAAACACTCGCTTAGGAATTACAAGTATATGGAGAAAGTATGAAAATTATTGCTCACGACTTGTACAAATTCTCTCAAGAAAAATATGAAAGTGGAAGAACAAGGAGAATTTTGGCTTTGATCTTTTTGAGAATTTGCTCTTGGAATGATATGGAATGTTGTAGCTTGTATATGGTACTCATCAATGAGTTCTTCATCCCTTATATAGCCATATATCCACCTTCTAGCCGTTAATAAAGAGATGGAGCCGTTGGAGAGATGAGTGAAGGAACTAGCCGTTGGAGGCCATTTTACAGAGTGGTCTTCCGGGTGGTCGACCGGCCGGTCATCCGGTCTGTCATCTGATGGTCTCCTGTTGTCATAGCTCTCTGTTTAGATAGCCGGCTTGTCAGCCGGTTCGTCAACCTGTGGCTCAAAATTTCATCTAAATAAATCCGTTAAAGCATGTATTCAGCTCATTAAGTCTTTGTAAATATTAATCATTGAAACCGAGAGACTTTATGCTATGTTTCAAGGCAAAGAAACAAATTTGTCCGAAAAAGGACTTTGCGATAAAAGATTTTCTTTTGCCAAAAAATAAAAACTTCATCAATATAACCATCAAAATAACAAATAGTAATGCATATAATTTTCAACAAATTATCATGCATATATTTGTCAACAGTATGACAATGTCAAAGGAAATGCAGGCTGCATTTCTTTGCCAAGAACTTCAGCCAAGGAAATTCTCTCTTAAGCAGGGGATTATGTGAATCTGCTGCTGACATGATAAGGTTTTCCTTGGGGAGAATAGCTATTCATTCTACTAACCACTGGCTGCTGACATAGTGGTTGCGCGTATCTTTGGCTTTGCCTGAATTAGATTAACATTTTCTTGATTGATGCAGAAATTATGATTAACCTTATACAATACGTAAGAGTTTCAGACTCATTTACATGCTTCAAATCTTTTTTGCACTACTAATTATGACATTAACAAAACCAATTTTAACATATCAATATCTACTAACAAAAATACCATTATAATAATGATGAAGTTAACTGATTTGGGACTATTGGAGTAATCGGGAATGGAATATTGTCTGTTTACACTTGATTTTACAAATATAACTAGCATTGTCCCCGTTCGATACACGGTAACAGAAAAAAAAATCGCAATCGTAATTTTTTGTCCCGTGCATTGAACGGGGTACAACGCTAGTTTAAATTTATTATTGGGAACATGTTGGGGAAAGCTAGTGAAGGGTCAAAACAATATTGGAATATGTGAACTTCCTATCGTGTATGAAAATCTGAGGATAGTTGGAGACGGGAATAAATCACAGTGAATTACATTATTGATGTGAATAAAAAGTAATTCTAAGGAGCAACTTGATTCTGTACATTTTGCTTGCCAAATCTTACGATGATAACTAATTGCAGAGAGGTCTTATGGCTCTTGCTGATGTTGAGGGAGCACAAATTTACCTCAGACAACTGTTCATTGCACATCATATTGCTAGCTGGGAATCCATTCAGGAGATTATTATCAGACATTACACTCGCCAACTTCTTCATGAGACATACAAGGTAAGCTGAACTAAGATCACTCGTCTTTTTATCGATCATCATCTCTCACGCACAAAAGACTGGCCTATGTGTTAACTGGTGCCTATTTTTGTGTTTGACACCCCTGATGTGTCCCACAAGTATCCTAGTGTGTCTAGGGTTTTCCTAGAATGTCCAAATGGGGAAAAAAAAGGAGCGAGCAAAAAATTGTAGACACTGATGATTTGAGTTAAGGCACGTGTACTGAGAGTGTCTGCATCTCACACCCTGGTACGTGACGTCGAGGTGTCCGTGCATTGTAGATCATGTTGTGATAAAGGAGGGCTGGGACGGACTCTGTCGTGTTGTTCATGACAGTGTGTCTGCATCTCACATTCTTGTACGTGACCTCAGCCGAGGTGTCCGTGCATTGTAGATCATGTTGTGATAAAGGAGGGCTGGGATTGACTTTGTCGTGTTGTGCATGAGGAGCAAGCAAAAATCAGCAAGACTTTTGAAGTAGCTTATCTCTGGCTTTGGCAAAGCCTGAGGTAGATGGCCTAGAAAAGAAGCTTGTTGGCAGCTATATATTGTCTTTAGAGCATCCCCAATGGGGATGTATTTTAGAAGGGGATGGATAGTTATTTTAGATGTAAAAAGTGGTTAAAAGTTAGTTGGATGTAAAATAGAACCCACCCCCATCCAATGGTGAGATGTAAAAAAAGATGGATAATTAACTAATTTTTCCTCCTCCTTAATTTTCCTCAACTTTCTTAATCCTAATTCAAATACTACTCCCGTTGAAAAATAATTTTGGTATCGGGTAATCGAGGACTTAAAAAAACAAATTATTCCGAAAAAAAAAATTACTTCCATCCCATATATATATTTTTTATTTCTCATCCACTTCAATTACACTATTTACTTCATCCATTTACTCCCATCAATTCTTAACCACATCATTTACTTGATCCATTTAGGTCGTGCTTGGTTGGTACCGATAATCGGGTCTTTTTTAACGCACAAGGAAGCATTACAAATTGCTTCATCTTGATCGGAGTTGAACGATTTTCCTCTCGCTCTACGACTTTACTCTGCCATAATTGATACACTATTTTTTTTTTAAGTGTGTTTGTGGAGAAGGGAGAAAGTTTTTGTAGTGTAAAATCATGTAAAAAACACCCATTTATAAGCAGGGAAAAAAAAAGCCGTTACTGATTAATTTGATCCGTTGATCAAAAGGGCTGTTGGCCAACGGCCGGATAAAGACCCGTTGCCAACCCAAAATCCCAACTTTACTCTTTCTCTCGCAGTTTTACAGATCACTCTGTCTCTCTCTGTGGTTCTATGAACAGAACCAGCCTCTCTCTCTCTCTCTCTCTCTCTCTCTCTCTACGAACCGAAGGTAACTCAGGACATCTGAAAGTCTTGGAAGGGGCTGGAACCGAAGGGAAATATGGAAATCTTGGGTGGAACCGAAGGGAAATCTGCTGGAAATCTTGAGAATCAGTTGGGTGATGTCGTCAAGAATCGGGGTTGGAGATGGTGAGCTTCCGGCATGTTCCTGCAGATTCCGGCGGTTCTTGCAATTTCCGACGACTTTCCAATGAAACCAGGCAACCTCCGGCTGTCCAAAATTCTGGTAGAATTAGTTGATGATGGCCTGTCAATTTATAGCTGCAGCCAAAAGGGGATGCAAATATACATCTCCCTTTCCATCTGTGCTATTTTCCGTCTCTGAAATTGCTATTTTACATCCCCATTGGAGCAATTTTTTTTACATCTGGGTTGTATTATAACTATATAGCACTTGGTTTTACATCCCCATTAGGGTTGCTCTTAGCAATGTATATTTGTTAACTTAACCATGGTGGGGCTTCAGCGGCGGGTGGTGGGTTTCTGCATGCTAATGGGTCCGTCAGCCTCTTCAGATCTCGCTGCTGGCGTTGTTGGATCTCCGATTCAACCTTAATCTTTTGGAAGTATTTCTTTGCAGGCTTTGTTGGGATTTCGGTGGTTCGTGGGTTCTTGGCAGCTAGCTGGTGAGTGGCGGTGGGTCAACGGTGTTGGGTGGCGAGGGGCTGTTCGTCCGTTGGATGCCTTCGATGTTGCTCTTGTTTTTCGCCGCCCTTGTTGCTGCTGCTCAACGCTGGTTACTTGGCGGAAGGGGGTGATGTGGATGGCGTGCGGGTGGTTGCTGTGGACCTGTGGTCGACGTCCATCGCCCAGCGGTGGCAGTCCACTGCTCTGCTCTGGTGGCAGCAGCAGCTGTTTGATTAGGTTTAGGGTTTTGATTTTTCTGGGTTTGAGATCGGCCCGTTAGGTGTTCGGGCTTTGGCCCTTTAGGTGTTTGGGCTTCAGCCCCTTGGGTGTCTTTGGTTGGCTCCTTGCCAATTGAGGGATCGGGTCTCGGACTGGGCAAAGGATTATTCTTAGCTTTGTTAAGGATACAATGCCGTTCTCCTTGTCCTATTAGTCTTTGTAACAATTTCAAAGATTAATGAAATTTTTTTGCCCTTCAAAAAAAAAAAAAAACTTACCAAGGTGGTGTAAACTTGAAATATTGTTCCCTTCATTAGAGAAAGTTGTTATCGGTCTCACAGAAACAGGCCAAAAGAGTGGTAGCTGTTGATTGGGAAAAAGTGATGAGGTTGTTAATATAAATAGCCGCTCCCAACCTTGGGAGCTTCTGGGTACCTCCGCTCCCCCACCCCCGCTTCGTGCAACTAAGAACTAGATGCAGAAGTAGACCCCATCAGGGAAAAAAAAACTCAACAATCAATACATACCATTAGCAACCAACGAACGTCCGGAGCAATCGAGATAAATAACCGAACAAACCAAACAGTATACTTATGATTTCACATGAACTCAATACTAGCCACAAACAACCTTCTAAGCCACTACGAGCAATAACTACATACTCTGATAATCAAGAACCCGATAACACAACATGGAACTATTTTAGTAGGAAGCAAAACTAGCAGAACTTACAACCCCTACACAGAGCACCAGCCAAGAGGACGCAAAACGTGCAAAGAGTAATCGCACATTGAACTCCAGGAAGGTATTCAGATCAAGAAACGCTGCGAATAGATACGAATCACAACGAGAAACGCAGCAACTGTCGTGAGTATGGATCAGAAGAGCATGGAGTGGGGTTGTCGGCAACTGAGTGGGAATTTTGAGGGCTGATTAGGGTTTTTGGGGGACTGGGTAGGGCTGTCGAGTGCAGGAGAGGGGTTTCCAATGGTGTTCGAGCACTAGGGTGAGGTTTTTGAGTATGGATAAAGGGTTTCGAGCACTGGGATGGGGTTTTCGAGTATGGGTACAGGGTTTTGAGCGCTTGGGTGAAGTTTTTGGGTATGGGTTAAGGGTTTCGAGCACTGAGGAAGGGTTAAGGGCTGTCAGAGGTTTTAGGGTTTTGACTGGTGGTGGGTGGTTGCAAACTAGGATTTTGGGATGATATTGAGGTCGTACAGTAGTGCTGAAGGTTTCAAGGTCGTACAGCTCTTTTTAGGGTTTGTGGAAGGATGACGACGGTGGTTTAGGTGGGCAGCGACGGCTAATGTGGCGGTGTCGGTGGCGTCTCGTGAACGATACATTTAGGGTTAGGGTTTGGATAAGGGAGGCTCTCATACCATGTTGTTTGGGAAAAAGTGATTAGGGTGTTAATGAACCCTTACACAAGTAACTATTATTTATAATATGAGAGATGTTACAGTACTTGACTAAGCAATGTGGGACAAAGACTAATTGTATTCTAACTGTAGCAATGGGAGTTTTAATCTTCAAACGGGATATTAGTAGAAGGCTAGCAGGGGGAGACCAACAGTATGCCTCTTATTTAAGCTTACTAATTGTATTTTTCTTCTTAAAAGTTTGAAACTGGAAAGAGAAAATAGGACGGTTAGTTTTTTAAGTATCACTGGGTTTTTTGGCAGTCCCTGAATCTAGCAGACCTGATAAATTACCAAATTGCTTTAAGCTGTCTTCTCAGCTTCACCTTTTGGCAGTCCACTCAGCTCGCTTGGTGGTTCCCTTATCTAACTTCGAGTTCTAATATGCATGAAAACATGTTTCTTTAATGTCTAGAGCTGTTCACTGACCTCACCATGTGATAATTTCAAGGAGTTGTTCCCTCTTCTAAAAAATGCCAGTATTAAGTATTAACTGATATATGGACCTGCTGTGAAGTTTCTCGGCTTGGAATTGGTAATACTGGATGAAAGCAGTTTAATTGGAAACTTCTCGATCTTTAAATTCTGCATGTTCTTCTGTAAATTTTTCTGCAGGTGTTTGGTTCTGCAGGCGTAATTGGTAACCCTATGGGATTTGCAAGGAGTGTGGGCCTCGGCATCAAAGATTTCTTATCAGTTCCTGCCAGGAGCGTTTTTCAGGTTTACATATGTTTTTCAATATTTGATGCATGCCCTTGTGGCAGAACTTTGAAAGTAGCAATTTGTATTGCACAGAGCCCTGCTGGACTTTTCACAGGCATGGCACAAGGAACCACTAGTCTTCTAAGTAACACAGTCTTTGCCATAAGTGATGCTGCCACACAATTTAGCAGGGCTGCCCACAAGGTATTTTTCTCCATCTAGTGACATATGAATGATGCTAGGGTCACATTTATCTAATCTTAAGAGGATACTCATATGCTAGGGTATTGTGGCATTTACCTTTGATGACCAAGCTGATGAAGCAAAGGAAAAGCAGCAGAAGGGTATATCCTCACATAGCAAAGGCGTGATAAATGAATTATTAGAGGTATTAATCTATTCAACAGTTTCATGAAATTTGAGCACTTACTCAGTATTTGAAATGTCAAAGTGGAAATGATGAAGTTGCTACAATAAACATTAAATGGTTGGCATGTTAGTAGGGTGCTTCATTCTGCTCACTCAAAAGACTAGCAAAAGGTCCTACAATCTTTGAGCAGTAGTTTATGAGTTGTCATGAGAATGAATCTTCGTATGGACATTTACTGGTCTTGGGGTTTTATTTCAACACCTCCTTGATGCTGTCATTTCCCAACCTTGCCTGGTCTTTGTAGCTATGTTGCCTGGACACTTCTAAATGTATAGAGTACCCATTTTGGACGTTTGGCCACTCAGTTAAGAGGATTCATGTCCTACATTGTTAGTTGGGCATTCACCTTGCAAACATATTTCATACTTCAAATCTACCAATAATGGCATAGAAATCCTATATTATGCATGAAATGCCCTAAGGCATGTATTTGTGTCCTTGAGATGAAAATTAGATGAATCTAGCACTATGACAGATTCCCTCACCTGACACCAATAGTTCATCGGTCATTGGAAAAGCTAGTTACATAGGACTGTGTTCTATTTGAAGAATACGGATTCACCTTCTTGTTTGTACTGATGATTCTCCAATAGCATGTGTAGAATTATTCTCATGCATATTGAACACCCATCGTAAGAAGTAGGAAAATACTGTCAGAAAAACATGAGGTGCTTCATTTATTTTCCTTCCACATATTTCAGGGACTTACCGGTCTTCTCCAATCGCCAATTAAAGGAGCCGAGAAACATGGCCTGCCAGGTGTCCTTTCAGGTTAGATGAGAAAAAAATAGGGAATCATCTTACAAATCAGTTTATCAGAACAGTTTCCCAGCTAGCCCTGTATGTTTCTCTTTCCAAAAGCAGTTTTTAAGAACATTTTTGGAAAACATGAAAGGAACTTTTTTGCGTTAATTAACCTTTTCTTTGCGGAAATGGTTTTTGAGAATTTGAAAACATTCAGTTCCTGTTTCTTAAAAATGGGATCTTTCTTGACAGTATTCCGGAAAAACTAAACCAAACAAAGGCAAACATCGACGACTGAACTCACAAATAATGTGCATTGTTTGCTCTCTTGTTGCTCCTTTGCTTCCTGCAGGTGTAGCCCTAGGAATAACAGGGCTTGTAGCTAGACCAGCAGCCAGTATTTTAGAGGTCACCGGAAAAACTGCTCAGAGTATCAGAAAAAGAAGCAAGCTGCACCACGTGGGACCACAGCGCTTGAGGGTACGTCTCCCTAGACCTCTAAGTAGGGAACTTCCCTTGATGCCTTACTCTTGGCAAGAAGCAGTTGGAACATCTATACTAGCGGAAGCGGAAAATGTATTAAAGCTGAAAGAAGAGGTGTTAATTATGTGCAAGGCACTTAAGCAAGGTGGTAAATTTGTCGTAATCACAGAGAGACTAATCTTGATTGTTAGTTGCTTAAGTTTGGTTGATTTCGGTGACCCTGAGTTCCAAGGTGTTCCTGTTGATCCGGAGTGGGTAATAGAAGCAGAAATAGGAATCGATAGCATAATCCATGCGGATACGTCTGCAGAAGTGGTACACATTGTTGGCAGCAGTTCAGATCCGTTGTTGAGGCAGAACCAGCTTAAAAGAGGTGGTGGTGGGGCAAGAGCAAAGCGGTGGAACAATCCACCCACTATGCTCCCACTCTATCAGACCAACTTAGAATTCTCGTGCAAAGAAGAGGCTGAGGAGTTGTTACGAGTTCTGTTGTTAACAATCGAAAAGGGAAAGGAGCGAGGATGGGGGTCTGTGTATCTTCTGCATCAAAGTAATCTCAAGTAGATCAGGACATCATGTGCACATATACCCTTATGTAATTCACTTAAAATTGGAAGGGAAATAAAGGAAAAAGCTAATTTTTATGGTCTTCGATGACCTTCATGTTTATACCATGTATGTACATATACTTCGCTCGTGGAAATATCAGGTATACACATATATAGAGGTATTTCTTGTCTAATGGTGAATAGTGATTGTCTGTAGCAGACTGAAACGTAATGCATACTAACTCGCAACATCACGATTCCGTCCGTCAGCCTATGTACCTACATATTCATCCTAACTATGGTTTGTTGTGTTCTTCTTTCTAGTATCTATTTGCAGGGTCATGGCTTGTTGGTAATGGTTGTCTAGATGTTGCAGTGGGTATCATCAGTTGGCTATCCGGGTGTGCTCTGTACAATCTCTCTTTTTTTGTATGCTCTCAGTGCCAGCAATTTAGTGGTTTGTTTTTTGTATTTTTGTTTAACGCGTAGTGATTCTGATCTGTTAACGTTTTCTCTGTGACCTGTAAATGAAACTCCTACTGATTTCTGCTTTTATGGTAGAATCAATGTTCGAGGTTTGAGGCCTAGTAATCTGCAATTAATCGTCGCATAGCTATTAGTCAGATAGGCCCCCGCCAGCGATTAATTAATTTCGAGTTTTAGAACACTGGGTATAATTATCCATAAGATGGAAGGGAGACATAAAGGCTGCAACATTATAAAGGGTGCGTTACTACCCAGGTAATGAAGTGGCCAAGGAATTTAAGCAACAGTGGAATTCGCTTCACCACTGTAATCAACTCCAACTTTCGTGGTCTTGGTTTGACGTGCATGCATTATGTGCAAAAAATGTTTTACATAGATAAGTGAATCCACTTGACCATTAATGGACAATTATTCCTCCCCTCTTTCGTGTTCCGCAGCGCCATGCATAATATCTTGTCTGTGCCCTGCTCTCGTTGCTTTGGTTTTGCTGGTGATGCTGTTTGCCTTCCTTTGTACAGAAAGCCACCCTCGTAGTTGTATGTAATCTGGAATGATATTTTGTTTAGTTCAGTTTTTTAGTCTATTTATTTGCTTTATTTCGTCTCAAAGATACGTTTCCTTATTATAATTTATACCTTTTTCCCTTTTTTCCAAATGAAATTCTTAACATTTCCTTGAAAAAAAAAAAAACAGATCCAAAGGCTGCCCTTGAGTATAAAAGAACCTCTCCTCTAACAAAGATATAACCCAACTTCTTCTCTAGTCACCAAAACTGAAAACTTCGTTAAACTTTAGCCCCATTTTGCTTCATAGACACACCATTCCATGGAAAAGATATAAATAAACCTTCAGCAGTACGCTGAGTTCAGCCACCAAAAAGGTAGCAGTTTATGTGCCCAAGATACTTAACCGGGAGATACTGATACTGATACTGATTGAGTATTTTTTAGCAATTTGACATTCTCCCACTGTATGTAACATTGAATCCGTGACCTTATAAACAGGCATCAATTGTATTTGTATTCAATTTGTCCGAGCCTGTTTATGTTATAGAAAGGGAAGGGACCAAGCTCAAAGTCAGAGGCGGCTCAGCACGGAAAGAAGGGAAGGGACCAAGCTCAAAGTCAGAGGCGGCTCAGCGCGGAAAGAATGGAAAATCACCAAAACCATATCGGTATGGCCTCTGAAGTATAAAGCATGTTCTTAATGCCCAATTCCCCTCCATTAGTATATTTTGTGTAGGATAACTATTTAACCAGTTGACCGAATGGATGTTTAAGTACATCTTTTGCCTGATCAAAAAAAAGAAAGCACATCTTTTGATTTTGGCTAAAAGATAAAAACATTTTTCACTAGGACTGGATTACATCAAAGAGGAGCTACTACCGTACTCCGGAAGCTAGGCCTCCTTTATGGCTACTGCTCTCATACATGGCTACCTCATTTGCTGCCCTTCTCATACAAAACTCACAACAGTATAAAACAGGTTTAAAGGTGTGGGTGTTTCCTATAAAGAACTTCTACCCCTGCTGAGTACCCCTTCTATTGTACTAGATTCACTAAAAAACATAGCATTGTGATATGTCAATTTAGGGCTTCTAGCAGAAACTTTCAATTGCCAAATATTCCTGGTTAAATTAGGAACATTAAAATGAAATAGCTTCCATAGTAATCTCCTACAGGAAAAAAAAAACACCAGACACAAAAAATGGACGTAGAACAGATTAAAGAATAGTGGAACTCAGTTATTACAACATATCTTTTCTCTCACTTGACAATGATAACGCGCGACTTCACGATAATCTGCTTTCCTTTTTTGTTACTATATATTTGTTCGGTAACAGAAAATTGGATTGCTTGTTACAGATTTATATAGTGATGTCTTCTTTTCGTGCAACTGTTCCCTCAAGGAAGATATCTTCGCCTCAACTCTAGCCGAAAACCCGATTTGAGTTGTCCTCCTGGAGTACTGTAGCTCCCTCGCCCGCATTTCAGTATCCCTACCGTCTTTTCTGCAGTGCTTCATTTCTCGGATAACTTGATCATCCATCGGATAAAACAACCACTGGACTATGAGGTGGAGGGAATACGGTAAAAGAGAGACAACCACCACAAGCAAAGTGAAATTCCAATACAAAGGTGATGGCCCTATAGCTTCGCTGCATTGTTTAAGAAGTGAAATACTCCTTGTGAGTATTCTGGAGGGATCTCCAAATGAAGAAATGTTGGATCCAAGTGAAGTGGGAGCAATCTGACAGTTAATGATCCAGATCACGCATGTGTATGTTTAGGCTCCAATGTCCGCGATATCAGCTACTTGTCCTTGGATTTTTGAAAGCAACTGAAATAGACGTTCCTTTGTCCTTGTTTGTAAAGGGCTGGAAACTTTTCATTGACAGATACCAAACCAAACCAAACCGAGCCTTGCGTCCCAATCATTTGGGGTCGGCTACATGAATCCGTTTCCTCCATTGAGCTCTGTCAAGAGCCACTTGTTCATAGACCTATTAGACTCATATTTTTGCGCACTACAGCATCTAATGGCAATTTAGGTCTACCCCTCCTTGTAACATTGCTATCTAGAGCTATCATATCCACTCTCTTAACTGCTGCATCTTCTGGTCTACGGTAGATATGTCCAAACAACCTTAGCGTATTTTCCCTCAACTTCTCCTCTATAGGTGCTACACCTATCATCTCACGAACTGTTTCATTTCTAATCTTGTCTCATCTAGTCTTACCACACATCCACCTCAGCATTCTCATTTCCGCTACACTCATTTTGCTCACATGTTTCTTAATAGGCCAACATTCTGTCCCATAAAGCATCACTGGTCTTATGGCCGTTCCATAGAATTTTTCCTTCAATTTTTTGGGTACCCTCTTGTCACATAGTACACCAGTAGCGCTTCTCCACTTGAGTCACCCCACTTTGATCCTATGGGTCACATCATTCGCAATCTCTCCATCGCTACTAATAATTGAGCCTAAATATCTAAAATGATCACTCTTTGGTATCTCCTGGTCTTGGATCGTCACTTTTTCTTCAAGCGCACTACTGGTAATACTAAACTTGCACACTATATACTCAGTTTTACTCCTACTTATCCGAAAACCCTTTGACTCTAATGCTTCCCTCCAAATTTCTAGTTTCATATTAACATCTCTAGCAGTTTTATCAACGAGAACAATGTCATCTGCAAACATCATACACCATGGAATATCCTCTTGAAATTGTCTAGTCAATTCATCCATAACTAAGGCAAAGAGGTATGGGCTCAAGGTTGACCCTTGATGCAATCCTTCGGTGATTGGAAATTCACTCGTTTCCCCTACAGGTGATCTAATGGTAGTGACGGCACCTTCATACATGTCTCTAATCACCTCGATATACCCTTTGGTCACTCATTCTCTCCAAAACCCACCATATGATATCCCTAGGCACCCTATCATAAGCCTTTTCTAAGTCTATGAAAACCATATGGAGATCCTTATTCTTTGCTCTGTGTTTTTCTACCAATCTCCTTAATAGGTAGATAGCTTCCATGGTGGATTTTCCTGGCATGAACCCAAACTGTTCCTCTGACACCGTAGTCACCATCCTCAAGCGATGCTCAATAACTCTTTCCCACAACTTCATTGTATGGCTCATCAATTTAATACCTCTATAATTGTTTCAACTTTGAATATCCCATTTATTCTTATAGATAGGTACTAAGGTGCTCCTTCTCCATTCGTCGGGCATCTTCTTAGTCATAATAATCTTGTTGAACAACCTCGTCAACCAAGTCACCCCCAAGTCACCTAGACTTTTCCACACTTCAATAGGGATACCATCTGGTCCTAGGGTCTTACCCAGTTTTATCCTTTTCAAAGCTTTAACGGTTTAACCACTTCAAACTTTTGTATTCTCCGATAACTCATATTCTACATTCTCACCAGGTGCATACACTTCCTCCCCACCAAAGCTTCCTTCATGTTTCTCGTTTAACAATTTATCGAAATACGACTTCCATCTATCCTTGATCGCCTCGTCTTTCACCAACACCACCAAATCAATACCTTTTATACATTTAACTTGAGAAATGTCTCTAGCTTTCCTTTCTCGTATCTTAGCAAGCTTATAAATAATCTTTTTTCCATCATTACCATCGAGTCTAACGTAGAAATTCTCATAGGCTTTCAACTTAGCATCCCTAACGGCTTTCTTAGCTTCCTTGTTTATAACCTTGAAAATTTTCCTCACTCCAGTCATTTTGCCACTTTTCATTGACAGATGAAAATTAAAAACAGAGTCAACAAAATACGTAACTTTATTTAGTAAGGTTCGATTTAATAGTGTGTTGTTTCTTAGTGTAGTGATGTAAATGGTACAAGGAGCCACTCTTCTCAAATTCTCAGCTAAACAAGCAGATCCGAGTGAAGTTGACTAGCTAATCAAATGAATGTACGGCATTATTTACAAGACTGTTGATATATTTACCTGCAAACACACTTGTGCAGAAATATCCTGCTCTAGGACAACCATAGTAGAAATTCCAGCATTGAACATTGCCATACTCCAATCGTCATACAAAACCCCACCTGAGAAATTTGTGCACACTTCATAGTAGAATAGAGAGAGACCGAATACTACATTCTTGTACACAAAGTACAGAATCTGCAATAAGAGGTGCTAACATTTCAACAAACAACATAGTGATAATATGTTTTTGACGAGAGTGATCTGGAAGAAATTTTTACCATCTTGGCAACCCTCTGGCAACACCAATGGCGATGAACGATAAGTAACCAGTCCAAGAAAGGAAATTGCGGCATCAAAAAGTCACTTGCCATGACTGCCTAGAAAGAAGTTTTAGAATGGCTTTCGAAGATTGTTGAAATTTGAATTACAGGAAGAGCTGAAAACACATGAAAATTGATTGTGTATTCTTCTCCTTCAAATTCAATTGGGAAATTGAAAGTGATTGGAGAACAATTTAACACAAACTTTTTAAATACGATGTCTGCGTGGTACTATAGTTGTCTGCAAAGTGTTTTCAATTTACTTTAATTTCCTACTGGTGTGTGGACCTCAAAACTATGACAGCTTCTATCCATGGGTGAATATGGTCCGGATTGGTTTGGTTTTATAGTAAACCAATAATCAAACCAATACTTACGAATTATGAATTTAGAGAATCAAACCAACTCACAAAAGGCATGGAACCAAACCAATCCAAACCATTAAAGTATGGTGCGGTTTCGGTTTTAAACCATGGTTTATTTTGAATTAAGCTATCATTTTCAAAAAATATTTAAAGTACTTAAAGTTACGAAGATAAATTAAAAGAGAACTTATATCAATTCCATTCAAATTATCAAAATACACTAACATCAACTAATTAAGAGTGGAATACCGCAATTGCCTCAAGTCTTGGTAGTGAAAGAATTATAGGAATAGAGTTTAGAGAAATTTAGAAATTGGGCAGTGTAAGTTGACTGATTTGGTGATCCTATGTGCTTTTTGTGTATGATAAATTAATAATCATACTCCCTCCGTCCCTTTTTAAGTGTCCTGCTTCGTAATTCCAACTTATTAAAAAGACATCACCATTGTACCTTTCACATCAACTTTTTCCTCCACTTTCCCAACTTACCCATCATCATTACACTTTTACTCACTAACTTTTCAAAATAGAATCTACTTTTAGGGACAAAATAGATAATACACTAACTTTTACCCACTAATTTTATAAAATGGACACTTATTAAGGGACAACCAAAATGGAATACCGGACTATAAAAAAGGGACGGAGGGAGTAGAAAATTAGAAATGAGTTGTGATATATAGAAGTTTAGTTTAAATTATCTTGGTGGAGAAGGAAAACTAAATATTGCAGTGAATTTAATAGGATCAATAAGTTAGAAAAGTAGTTGACTAAGGCTCCCATATTTATTTGGTGAATCATAATTAAATTATATGTATATATATGTATTATATGGTTCAGATCGGTTTGGAACCACAACCGTGAATGTGAATCCACAAACTTTGCCATATAACGCGGTTTCTAATTTTTTTAAACCATGACCAAACTATACTACTAAAAACCCGAACCAAACCTTTCGGTTTGGATTGGTTTGGATTGGATTCGCGGTTTGACGGATTTTTTGCTCACCCCTACTTCTATCACATCCATAAAATAGTTTTCAATTTTCTCTAGATTCTCCATTTTGATGCTCGCACGACCAATGTATTATGACCAACAAATATCCATTGAGAAAAGTGGCATTTTTTGTCCCCCTGTTTATTGTGTGTTCTGTGCAATAAGTACCAAAAACGAAAGTAAACTGCGGCATGCATCTTTCATAAATATGTTGATGAAAACTTCTATCACATCCATAAAATAGTTTTCAATTTTCTCTAGATTCTCCATTTTGATGCTCGCACGACCAATGTATTATGACCAACAAATATCCATTGAGAAAAGTGGCATTTTTTGTCCCCCTGTTTATTGTGTGTTCTGTGCAATAAGTACCAAAAACGAAAGTAAACTGCGGCATGCATCTTTCATAAATATATTGATGAAAACTTGAGACAGGAAAAAACAAAGAAAGAAGAAAGAAAACTAGTGGATTGATCAGGTGAGCTAACCTGCATTCCTTCCATGCCCACTGATTCCAACACCGATATCGAGTTCCTGAAACATTCCAACATCATTTGCTCCATCTCCGATTGCAAAGGTTGTTTTGCTGGTAAATTCCTTCACTGATCGAGTAATCTAGAAATACAAGTTTTTACATGACTGAAAAACTTGGTTCAAATAAAAATAGGTTGCGAAAGGTGGTGAATAAAATCATCATTGGCCAAAGTTTGAGTTTAAGCATTAGTTTGAAAGTTTAGAATGAAATATTGATTGAAGTACCATGGGGCTTATGATATCAAAAGTTGGTAAATGTCCAATGAAGATTGAAATGGGCTACTTGCTCAATCTAGTTAAGTCTGTTGCATCTAACAATTGGTCAAAAAATAACCCATTTTGCTGCCCTTAAAAAGTGTCTTTGGGTAGTATCTGTTTTTCTTGATATTGAATCACCTAAGGGAAAAAGGAAAACCTGAATTTGAGAGGAGCTAAGGCAAAGATGGTATACGGAATTTGTAGACACCTCCCTGAGCGGGGCATTGCCATACAGATTGATCATCGTTTGTTTGTTTGCTTTCTACTTCATAAACCAAGATCGTTGACATTCCCATGGCTAGGAACATCGCCACACGATAGCGGTTATCAACAGAGTCGCCACCTAATTTATAAAAACTAGGAAAAACAAATAGAGATTCCAGGTACGGGAGTCAAAAGTACAATAATAGGAAGGTGTTAGGCACCCCTCTTTACCCAGTCGTGAGACTGGACCATAGTTGTTCGACATATGATTAACTCATGCTTTATTTAATTCTAAACACATAAACTGGTTATTAGCCTTTAGCAGTTGACACGGTGAGCAACAACGATAATTAAAACATGCATCAGAAATAAGCCAGAATATAAACTGTCCCAGGAAAATAGATCCTTCGGCCGTTGAATAGATGTCACGGCCGAAGGATCGCACTGGATCGATGTATTGGTCGAGGGATTGATTCCCCAGCCGATGTTCTTCCTTACACCAGATTAAATGATTAGTAGAAAGTCGAAACGCTACAATTATAGCACAAAAACGTAAAAGAGATCAAACCGTAGGCCCCTGGGCCTCGCCACCTTGATCCCTCAGTTGCTTGATTGCTTCGGATTGAGTGGGATTGACTGATTTTGCTCCTCGAAACCCTAGGTTTAGGGTTTGAACTTCGGGGTTTGATCGTCGGATTAGTGGCTGCCTTTGGAAGGTTAGGGCTTTTGTAGTGGGGAGTTGAGAGAGTATAATGGCAAAATTTCGCGGCTAGAGAGGGTGTATTTTGTATAAGAATTTGTTATATTTTCGGAACCCAAGGGCTCCTTTATATAGGCATAGGGATGACACACCTCAACCAATCAAAATCGATCGATTGAATTGGAGTTATAATGCAATATGAATTCCTCATGGTAATCTCCTTACGTAGCCCGAACGCATAGGGATTTGGCTACTAGGGTTTTGTGATAGAATCAAACGATTGACAAAACGTTTCAGAATCTGGAAAATAGACAATCTAACGGCCGGGCAAAAGATCTGGCGGCCGTAGGAACGATTAAGCGACCGAAGGATAGACCTGGCGGTTGAAAGATCAATCTCTCAGGGAGATTTTCAAGCAACAATTTTCACGGGTGAAAAAATGATGTTGAGGCCGTGAGATCGATGTTATAGTCGATAGAAAGATTCTCCCAGGATACTGTATTTCTGTTTGAAAAGCTATATGGCTCTGGCTTGGGTCCTCTAAGTGGCTCAAAGTATTTACCATAAGTCCATGGGTTCACGAGAAGTCAATTAACAATCACTATATCCATATCATCATCGGAATGGTCCCTAAGGTGGGACTTGAAATAATCGTTAGGCCAAATTGAGGTGTCTACAGATGCCCCTCTTTGACTGAACTTAGATGGATCGCGAGACATGTTTAAGTAAGAGTCAAAACTGTAAAAAGCAACTCAATTTGGTCCAACCACTATTCCAAGGGGTTTTTTTAAAAAAAGGTTTTAGTTATGGTTGGGCCAAGAGGCTGCCTACGTATTCCACAGGGGAAATTTAGACCATCCGTAGTTCGGAGGCAGTAAAGAAACATAAAAATTTTGGAGGGTTAGAAATAGAAGACGTACCTTCGGGCTTAAAAAAACGTAGTGCAACGTACTTGGGTAATGCCAGGATTTTGGCGAAGAGTAGCTGAAGGAGCGCGGGGCTGATGGGGGAATTTTTGCAGAAAACATCCTTAGTATTTTGGGTAGATCAATACACAGCGGGTGAGTCGTTTGTTTTTCTTGATCATCCTTACTTTGACTGAGGGGAGCTCGGTAAAGTAGCATATCCTTGCGAATGAACTTGATGGAATAGATGTACTTGGGTGGAATCTAAACCATCTGCTGGGGATGAATCACACCAGTTTTGAGATATGGGGTGGAACCCTAGCCGTCTTCTGGAGAGGAGTTAGATGCCGGTTTTGAGATATGGGGGCACGAGGCCAGTAATTGGAGCACGGAGCGTTGAGATGAGGGAACCGAGGCGCGGAGCTGGTTGCAGTCATGAGGTGAAAGCCTGAGGAAACAGAGCTTAGAGTTTGTAGAGATAGAACCGAGGCGTACAGTCGGTTGCATTCTGAAGGTTTGTGCACAGAGCTTTTCCATCATAAATTTTTGGCGTTGAGCCAAACGATCGAGGCGCTGAACCGATCGATAAAACCGAGGCGTAGAGCCGGTTGACTGCAAGATTGACCTGTTTCATGAGTGAGAGAGAGATGCAAAATATGTATATGTGATGATGATGATTGTTAGATGTGAACAGATATGTTAATGATGATGGTTATGCAAACTCAATGTGATTGATGCAATATGTGCACGGGCCCGTGCATGCGTGTTTGATTTAAGCATAGAGCTTCTTTCAAGTTTTAGACTTGAGCATTTAGAGCATAGAGCTCGAGCATTTGGAAGGTAGAATCCGAGTATTCAAAGTACAGGCTTTGAGCATCCAGTACACAGTGGTTGGGCATTCTAGCATAGAGCTTGAGTATTCAAGTATAGAACTTGAGCATCCAGTACACAGTGGTTGGGCATTCGAAGAGGTTCAAGCATTCAAAATGTTGGATTTGGAGCATTCAAGCGTAGAGCTTGAGAATAGATGATATCTTGTTGGTTGTGGCGGCATAGAGCTAGTTGAGATAGTGGGCGTAGAGCCGCTGAGATAATGGGCTTGAAGCCGCTAAGTAGAGGGCATAGAGCCGCTGAGATAACGGGCTTTGAGCCGCTAAGTAGTGGGCGTTGAGCCACTGAGATAATGGGCTTGGAGCCGCTAAGTAGTGGGCGTAGAACCGCTGAGATAATGGGCTTGGAGCTATTGAGTGAGTAAGCACAGAGTTGTCGGGCATGTGAAACTGCTGAGATAGCGAGCGTTGAGCTCCTGAGATGGTTAGCTTGGAGCTGTTGAATGAGCTTAAAGTTGCTGAGCTTAGAATTGTTGAGGTAGCGACCGTAGAGCTACTAGGATGACAGATGCAGGCATAGAGCCACTATGGTAGGTGTCACGGGGCTGTATTTTGCCTACAGATTCTGCCCGTGATGGCACCAAGTTTCCACCAAGACTTGGTCTCAGCCAATGAAGTAAAACACACACACACGAGTTTGAATGAATGTCTAGCACGCCCACAATTTACAGGAACCCGTCCCAACCTTTTATTGCACCAACAATACAAGGAAAACATTTAGAGTACTAGGCAGAACATCCCTCTGCCTTAGACTCGAAAATGCAGTGCCTTTATAAGGCTACAATCGATAAAACGTGGCCACTAAGTAAAATGGGATCATGGGGTGGCCCCATGATCTGCAGTTGACACCCCCAACTGCCCTAGGGTTGTGCTGGCACAGCCACAAGCTGCCAGCACACAGGAAAATGAAACTGCCCAGAAATAACTGCTAATAACTGCCCGATTCTGCTTGGGACACCTGTCCCTGCTTGCCAGCAACATGTGCAGAATATAGTAACCGTCAATAACCATTTTGCCTGATCCCAATCAAGGTTGCCTGGCCAAATTTCGTGATCCAACCCAGCTCCATATACTTAGCCGTTTTCTGATTGCATTGTCCCACAAGCTAGCTTCCCGTTTAGCATCCATGCCCAACACTGATCGGGCCTTCACGTGCATCCTAGCTGCTACTTGCCAAATGGACCAGTGCCGACACCAACCGACACCATCGAGTCACCTTGTCAAGGCATGCCTGCCTCATGCCTTTGTTTCCACCGGTTGGCTAGGGTGCAAGGTGCCACCGCTAGCCAAGCTTAGCAAGCCTTGGAAATCAAGGTGCTAACAGTAGGCATAAATACTGATGGTGCAAGGAGTGTGAAGCAGTGAGCTTATGGGCTTGGAGCCGCTGAAATAGCGAGCGTAGAGCTACTGAGGTAGTGGGCTTGGAGCCGCTGAGTAATGGGCGTGGAACTGGGATAATGGGCTTAGAGCCGCTGAGTAGTGGGTGTAGAGCCGCTGGGTGATTATGACATTGAGCATAAGGCATTGAGCTGTTTAAGATGGGCAAGAGCCACTGAGAAGGCGAGTATGGACATAGAGCCGCTAAGCTATTGATGAACGCGGGCGTGGATCCGCTGAAATGAGGTTGAAGCGTGAGATAGCAATCGTAAAGCTGCTGAGATGGTTAGCTTAGAGCTGCTGATAATGTTGATGGAATTGCTGAAGTGGAGGAGCTTGAAGCAGTGAGCTTATGTGCGTGGAGCCGATGAGTATTTTAACGATAGTGGGTGTGGAGCTATCGTACTTTTGAAGTACAGTGATTTGGAGACATTAGAGACCCTTGATCAAGTAAGAGAGCTTGTGAGAATTCCAAAGTGGGCTTGATACCATTTGCTTGAGATTCCACATTCTCGGGGATGCCCCCAAGGTTTGTTTTGATCATCCTTTGTTGTTGGTTTTGTTGGTCGTGGACCCAAAACTTGGATTAGTGCTCGGGGCAAAATCTGATGCTGCTGTGGGAGATTAATTAGGGGGCCAAGAGATCGATCTCGCGGCCGAAGAATTGATGTCTCGGCCGGAGAATCGAAGTCTCGACCGAGAGAAAGCCAAATGTCAGAAAATCGATGTAAGTTAAATTCGATCGATTTCACAGGTCATTTATTTTTCCCTTCTCCTCTTTCGTATGAGCGACCGAGATCACTCCGTCCCTTGACCATCGTCATTCTTTCGTTGCCATTGTTCTTCCGACCACCACAGTCTCGGCCGCTGTTTTTCTTGGCTGCCATGGCTTCATCACCGCCTCCTCCTCCCTCCTCTGTCGTCCGACGCCCCCTCACCTTCTACTATCGCCTCTCAAGGTGCATGCAAGGCTCCAACTTCTGAGGCTGCTGTTCTCAGCGGGATTTCAAGTTCCTGCGTTCTTCGCTCGAGCTATCGTTCACCCACTGTCGGAGGGAGTTCTTCATAACCCAATCCTCCTGAGACAGAGTTTGAGACTCCTTCTCACGTGGGCAATGATGCTTTACTGCCGTTTAACGCCACCACGTATGTCCCTTAGGTTCACGTGATCGAGCGTGGCGGTTCACTGTAGTGTCGGCCTCCTCTTAGCAATACTCTGCCTGAGGTTCTGCACAGAGAGCTGGAGCAGCACTTTGCTTTCATCAACACAAAGGTGTATTTTCTCCTGCCAATGATATTGTTTATATGAGAATTTATGAAACAATGATTGATATTTGAAAATGAAATTGAGTTTTAGGAATTGGCCCCTGTATAGGTGATCTTGCTTTCGTATTGGTCTTCTCTCGTGTTTTGCCAGGCAAACTAGAAGCTGCGCATGTGGATATGTTGTCCCCAGGTTTATGAGTGGTATGACAGACTTCCACAGGGCGTTAAGGATGCAGTTGCCTTAACCGGTTTTGAGTCCTTGATACTCGGCTTTCATCTTCCGAAGGCGGAGTTGGGACTAACTACGGCGCTAGTGGAGCGATGGTGGGATACCACGAATACATTCCATTTCCCCAGGGCTAGGGAAATGACAATCACGCCGTGTGATTTTGCTCTGCTTACAAGCTTGAGAGTTGGTGGCGATCCTCTTCCACTTGATCCACAAATCCATGAGCGTGAGGGTGCCTTTGATTACCTTTTGGGGAAGACCCCTGATGTGTCAGAGACTGGTCATGTCACATACTTATGGCTACGGGCACAGTACGATCGAGATGGTATTCTGACAGAGGTATCTTTTTCTCAGTTGGTACGAGCTTTCCTTTTTTACCTCCTTAGGTAGACTCTGTTTTGCAACAAAGAAAATTCGGTGCACGTTCAATTTCTGGCTGCTTTGGTTAATCTAGAAACCATAGCGGAGTTTGACTGGGGGACTCTTGCTTTGGCTACACTGTATGGGCACCTAAGTGCTTGCTCTTAGGGTGTTAGCCTCTCATTAGGTGGGCACCACTGCATTCTTGAGGTACATGTTCCGGCTTTCTTTGTTGTTCCTTTAATTTTTACAACTCGTGTTCATCTTCAATCTTGCTTGTAGTTATGGGCTTTTGAGCATCTGTTGCAATTTCCTCCTCCAACTAGGCATGAAGAGCCTAGATTTGTTCCACGGGCGGCTCGCTGGTTGAAAGGAATCCGATGGACACGGTTGCTTGCTATGGATTTGTTGGCTTGGAGATGGGTTCTGGACCGTTTGACGGTAGATCAGGTATGACACGTCTTATCCTCATGCTATCCGTCCACTTTGTTATACTGATGTCATCTTGCCTATAACAGGTGCGTTTTGATCCCTAGGATACTTTGCTTGACGACACTCCTCTGGAGTTGACCTCGACCAGGGCTTTGGACAGCCATCACTTCCTTTTGGAGGGACCTTTCTCAAAGGCTTGGTACCTTGGAGAGAAAGTGGCGAGTCAGCACTTCCAGCGCTCAGAGGCATTGCAGCTTGTTCCTTTTCCTCCTCCAGCCGGTATGAGGTTGACTCATCTCGAGAGACCACAGATTTTCTTGTAGCGAGAGATTACTCGGCCTTTCACCTAGCCTTGCTAGCCTTGCCTACCACGACTACCACTGCTGTTACGCTTGTTTGGCCAAGGGCCCCTACCTTTGTCTCTTTCCATAATGCCAATGGAGAAGAGGAGCGTTTGACGCTGACTTCCTGTGCCACTCAGCATTACATGCTTCCTACTGGAGTTCAATAGGTAATATTGTGGATTTTTCTTTAGTCTCTCTTGATTTTCTTTTCATGCTTTGCTATGAATGTTATAACTTCCATTGCAGGTGCCTGCTGACATAGTTCAGGAGTGGCTGCGTGCATTCTAGAGTGCAGAGGCCCTGATTCGACGGCAGCGAAGCCGGATAATTGTGGTATGTATCCTCCAACCTTCTTCTTTCCATTCTGTATCCTTGCATGAATTTGAACATTCACATTTTGTAGCTTGAGGCAGAGCGGGCGCTGACAGTGTCTGTTACTCAGAGTGTTGGCATCAACGAAGGGGGAGTACAAGGGCTGATGACGGAGCCACTGGAGCTAATGATGGAGGCAAGGGACAGAGGATCAGCGTCCCAGTTCCTGAGCGCTTTCGTCCTTCCTCTTCTCAACCAACATCCAAGAATGGTCGTGGGCAGTAGCTTGCCTTTTTCTTTGTACCTGTATTTGTTAGTTCCAAAAACATACAAGAATATGTATTTTTATGAAGTAACCTCAACATGTTTGGCGAGTTTTTTGATTTATACTCCTTGCTTTTACGGGACATGTTTTCTACCCGAGATACTCCAAGTGTGTGTGCTCTAGAGCACGGTTCAAAATTATTTTGAACTGTCTTGAATGAGGTTTGATAACCTTGAAAATAGTTTTTACAGAAAAACTATTTTTTGGCTAATAAATCGAAACATTGACCGAGGAATGGCTTGCTCGGCCGAGGAATCCATTCTTCAGCCGTTACTTCCATTTCCTAGAGAAGCTGGATTTTCATTTTAGCCAAGTGGCGTTCCTTCCTTCTTATACTTGAATCTGATTTATGCCTTTTGTTTGCTTTTGCCATTTTCAATAGTTTCTTTGCCAAGCTTTAGGATCTCTGGGATATCTTATTCTTTATATTGATGACCTTCGAGTCGGGGAGGACGAGCAATGATTATCATTTTGTTTTTGTCAATTCCTTGAAAAATGACTGACTCATCTTTTGCGAGCTCAATATGCAGGATTAACTATGCCTATCATTGAGTACAAATTTCTTTAACATTTTTCTTCCTTTCCACACATTTAGGCCGCATTTCAAAGTAAGATTGCCTACGTATCCCAATCAGGGAATCAGGCCATAAGCGTAGTTCCAAAATCATAACCTTCGAGGTTGGTTTTTTTTCACTCGTAGTTTTTCTTCTCACATGCTCTTGATTTTGCCTAGGTTACCTAATGGAGGTTGAGTCCCTAGTAAGCTTTTGAATGCCTTAACTTTGGCCTAGGCTGTGCTTTTGCAATTTCTTGTCCTAGCAGGCTTTGCTCTTTCTTTTGTTTGGGTTCTTGGATTACCCAACGAGCATTTTTCACAAGAGGGTTTCTGTATTTTGGAGAGGAAATTGGTGGAGATATTTTTCTGGGTCTCGTACGTGTTTGTACCTTCATGATGGGCAAAGCTAACTCTAAGTGTTCTTGCGGAGATAGCGTCTTCTTTCTGAGTTTTGACAAAACCTGTTTCTAAGTATTCAAGACTCGTCCTTTCTTTCCTTCTTGTTAACAACATAAAGAATTTGATTCTTAAAAATCCCTTTTCTTTGGCAAGGAGACTGTAGTGTATTGACAATTGCAATTCGAGATTCAAACCTTTCAATAAGCATAAAATGAAAAGATAAAATGGGAATTCGTATAGTCATAGAAAATGCCCAAACAGGGGCCCAAAACATGTCCTAGCTCGATCAGGAAACAAAAATAATGTTTAATGTTTTTGCCATGCCATGGCTTTGCAATTACTACAACATTTTGAGGTTTGCTCCTCTTTCCTTACCTTTCACAGTTTTATACTCTTCTCCACCCTCTTCTTTGCCAAACAGAAGCTGTAGGTCAAACACAGCTAGCACCTCGACCCAGTCAAGAGGTGAGTTTGTTAGTACTTCTTCTATGTCACTGACGGTACATTCTTGATCGAAGAAGATTTGCATCCCATGATGCCTTTGCTTGGTGACTTCATCTTCCCATGTTTCTGCAAAGCCACAAAATGGGAAATCTTCACCTTCTCTTACAAACCAACCATTGAGCATCTTTTGAATTGCAAGTGCTTTTTCTTTGACTGTGTTTCCCTTAGCCTTTTCCATGCTTTCCTTTCTCTTTTCCTCTATTTCAGCCTTTGTAGGAGTGTAACCAAGACCAAAGGTGTATTGATTGTGCGGGGGATCAATCATTTGTGGGATGCCTTGTGATCTTTTGCCTAAACCCAACCCAGGGTGGTAGTTTTGCTTCTTCATCATCCATACGGCAGGGGTGCTTACGTAGAAACTTCTAGCCATCAAAGCTTGCATGGCAGTTGCTTCCTCAAGACTGAATCCAGTAAGAAAGGTTCCTCAGTTCCTACTTCTTGCACAGGTGTGTCGGAATGAGTTCGGATCGATGAGTCGCCTAGAATGGTTATGACCCTTTCGTCTACTGCAAACTTAACTTTTTAATGTAAAGTGGAAGGTACTGCTCCAGTGTCATGTAGCCAAGGCCTTCCGAGCAAGAGATTGAAGGTGGCTGGTATGTCCATGACATGGAATTCCACGTCTCTCTTGATCTTTTCCACTTCCATTGGTAGAGTAACACATCCAACTACTCTTCTATTTGAATTGTCATACCCTCTTATGCCTTGACTCGAGGGGCGTATATCAATAGTGTCTACCCCTAACTTGTTGAGGTTTCTTTGAGGGCACACATTCAGAGCAGACCCGTTATCCACCAAAACCAATGGGATCCACTTGGTGAGACACTTAAGGGAGATGTATAGAGGCTTGTTATGTGCAAGACCTTCAGGAGGCAGATCCTTGTCAGTGAAAGATATTGTTGGTTTTGGGGCTTTGGATGCCGTTATAAGGCCCACTAGATTCTCAGGAGTGATATCGATGGGAACTTTGGCTTTTCCCAAGGCTTTGACAAAGGAATTGCGATGTTCACAAGAAGACATGAGTAGTCCCCAGATAGAAATATCAGCTTAAATTTTCTTCAGTTGTCTTGACACTCTGTCTTCTTCAGGTTCCATTCCTTGACTTTCACTTCTTCTGGAGTGTTCCAAGGATCAGCAAGCTCGATCCTTTTGGCTTCTCAATTGCTTGGCAGGGCTTGGCATACTTCCAACCACTAATCCCCGTCATCAATTGCATAGATGTAAGGAAAATTGAACTCCTCTTTTGTCACAAGGTACCTATTATCCTCAGGGAAAGTCAGAGATGGTTTGGCTCGAGTAGTTGGGATGATAAATTAGGTAGGGTTATATGTGGAGTTGTTGGATAGGCTTGTGAGATTGACGTTTCGAGGTGGTGGTTCAACATTGTGAGTGGGGAGTGGGTTGAATTGCATGTTAGGTTTGGGTGGCTTTATAGTTTGGCTATCAATGAGATCCTGGATATCCTGACAGAGACGTATGCAACGGTCTGTTTCGTGGCCAGGGTGTTGATGGTAAGCACACTGTTTGTTGGCATTATAGTTTGGGCCATAGGGTGGCTGAGGAGGTGGATTGTTCAAGGGCTTCAGATGTCCTTGTCTGCTCAGAATGGTTAAAGCTTGGGATGAGGTCATACAGAGAGGATCAAAATTGCGACGGGGGTGATTTAAGTTTTGGGACGAGCAAGCTTGGAAAGGGTCCTGAGGTAAGGTTGGGTTAAGGGCAGTGACAGAGGCATGAGATGTACGAGTCGGGAAGGTTTTCTTGGGTGGAGGAGTTTCTTCTTTTCCAATGAGCCCCAGCTTGATTCCTTCTTCAATCTGTAGCCCAGTAGCATTTGAAGTCGGTGATGGCTTGAGTGTAGTTATGCCTAAGATACTTGGGTTGCAGGTTTTTGACAACTATTCTCACTTGATCTTCCTCAGAGGGACGGTTCTTCATCTTGGCAGCTTTCCTCTCCATTTAGCCACAAAGGTAGCAAAGTCCTCGCTCGACTCTTGCTTGGTCATCTCCAAATCTCGGGTGCTTAATTAATCTGAACATTGTATGCATACTGCTTAACAAAAGCATTGGCAATATGCGGCCAGGTTTGATAATGCACAAACTCCAAAGTGAGAAACCAATCGAGAGCGCTTCCAGTGAGAGTCCTTTGAAACAACTGAGCGATGAGCTCATCAGTCAAGCCCATCGACTTCAGAGTGTTGATGACATGGCGGACATGTCTGGTAGGGTTACCAATTCCATTGAACTTTTCGATGTTTGGCATTTTGAACTTCTCAGGTAGTTGAGAATTTGGGAAAAGGCAAAGCCTTTCAAAGTCCAGAATTTGGTCTCCCTGGGAACGGGCCAGGGCATGTTTGATCTCTTTGACTTGCTTGGTCAATTTTGGATCTTCTGCTAATACGACTTTACGAGGATTCTCTGCTTCCTCTTCGTCCTTCTTGTCTTCAGCATCTCTTGCTACTTTCTCGACTAGTAAATAAGTGATTTGAGCTTGGAGTTCAGCGATAGTGGCATCATTGTCTGCCATTTTTGAAATGGGAGTGGGAGGATGGCTTGGTGAAGCTTGGGGATTGGAAGACAATCGGATTTGTTGAGAAGATGACAATGAAGTCCCAAGAAGTGATTGGGACCTTTGCAATGGAGGTGTTTTGACAGGCAAGGATGACAGGTGGGATGGCTACAAAGACTTCTGCCTGGCGTAGCTTCGGGTGTTGTAAGAGTATAAAACTGGTTGTGGTTGCTTTCTTGGCGTACCTATCGTACCTGCTTTAAAGTAAAATACCTGTAAGCCAGTACTTGGCCGTATAAGGTTAGGATTTGGGCTGAAAATTCTAACCCTTTTGCACAAAAAAAGATGTTACAACAGCAGTTTACACAGGGTGTGAGGAAGAACTTCAAAGCAAAATGCAGGAAAAATCCTTAAGCTGCGGGTTCCTGCCTTATTTTGATAAGTTCTATGGCTCTCTAATACATGTAAGGTTTGGGTAGTCTCACGGGTGCTCCGTTGTCAAAGGGCACTAGTCCTTTCGCCAGCCCATCATAGGCGGTGATTGGGTGATTTCCTTTTTGATATACCACCAGGTAAAAGTGACTTGGGAGTTTGCTAGAACCCCTAACATAGTCCGTGTCATGCCGGGATATTATGTGAACTCAACGAGGTTGCCCGCTTGATGCAAATGATAAATGAATCAAATAAAGCATGTATTAGTCCTATGTCAAACTTTTTGGTTATGGCTCTCAAGTCCTCAGCAGAGTCGCCAAAAACTGTAGACACCTCCTTGAGCGGGGCATCGCCATACAGATTGATCATCGTTTGTTTGTTCGCTTTCTACTTCATAAACCAAGATCATGGACATTACCATGGCTAAGAACATCCCCACACGATAGAGATTATCATCAAAACAAAGTCGCCACTTAGTTCATAAAAACTAGAAAAAAACAAATAGAGATTCCGAGTAAGGGAGCCAAAAGTACAATAAGGGGAAGGTGTAGGCACCCCTCTTTGCCCAGTCGTGACACTGGCCCATAGTTGTTCGACATATGATTAACTCATGCTTTATTTAATTCTAAACACATAAACTAATTATTAGCCTTGAGCCGTTGATACGGTGAGCCAGAACAAATAATTAAAACATGCATCAGAAATAAGCCAGAAATATAAACTGTCCTAGGAAAATAGATACTTTGGCCGGTGAATAGATATTAAGGCTGAAGGATCCCACTGGATCGATGTATCGACCGAGGAATTGATTCCCCAACCGATGTTCTTCTTCTCACCAGACTAAATGATTAGCAGAAAGTCAAAATGCTACAATTATAACACAAAAACGTAAAAGAGATCAAACCATAGGCCCCTGGGCCTCACCACTTTGATCCTTAGTTGCTTGATTGCTTCAGATTGAGTGGGATTGACTGATTTTGCTCCTCGAAACCCTAGGTTTAGGGTTTGAACTTCAAAGGTTGATCGTCGGATAAGTGGCTGCCTTGGGAAGGTTAGGGCTTTTGTAGTGGGGAGTTAAGAGAGTATAATGGCAGAATTTCGTGGCTAGAGAGGGTATATTTTGTATGTGAATTCGTTATATTTTCGGAACTCAAGGGCTCCTTTATATAGGCATAGGGATGACACACCTCAACCAATCAAAATCAATCGATTGAATTGGATTTATAAGGCAACACGAATTCCTCATGGTAAACTCCTTACGTGACCCGAACGCATAGGGATTTGGCTGGAAAATAGACGATCTGGCGGCCGGGCAAAAGATCTGGCGGCCGTAGGAATGATTAAGCGACTGAAGGATAGACCTGGCGGCTGAAGGATCAATCTCTCAGGGAGATTTTCAAGCAACAATTTTCACAGGTGAAGAAGTGATGTCGAGGCCGTGAGATCGATGTTACGGCCGATAGAAAGATTCTTCTAGGATACTGTATTTCTGTCTGAAAGTCTATATGGCTCTAGATTGGGTCCTCTAAGTGGCTCAAAGTACTCACCATAAGTCCATGGGTTCACGAGAAGTCAATCTTCAATCACTATATCCATATCAACATCGGGATGGTCCCCAAGGTGGGACTTGAAATAATCGTTAGGCCAAATTGGGGTGTCTACAGAATTAAGTACGAAGAAGTGGAAATAAACCGAAAAAGAGATTGGAAATGGCTAGTGTTAAGAAAGCACTGCCCAATAGGGGAATTAATCAGTAACTGAATCTTGGAGATCCCTGCATTAATCCAGTGAATATCTTTGCCCACAAAGTTCATTGAAATAGTAACAAATGCTAATTGAAGTTGAATACTTTTGTCATACAAAAGCTTTCTACTTCGGGGATATGCGGCAGCATATGACAGAAGAGCAATTAACTGCCAACTGTAAGAGAACTGGTCCTTCATGTCGCTTCCCAAAGCAATTTCAAGTGGTTTCCCATCTATCACCAAAGCAAAAGGAACATCCTTGTGAAATTCATCACAAATCATTTGGTAAGAGTCTTGAATTTGATGTAGAATCTCAACTTTCATTGCCTGAAATAAAGAATAAACTCATTATTCCAATTATTTCCAATGTTAGGTTAAAATAGCACAGCGTAACTTTAACATAATAGGCTTAGAAATAGATTTCACCTTGACTGTTTGATTCAGCTTCTTTGCTCAAACCCAAGTGAAATTGTTTCATATCGTTTCGAAATAAACTGCAAGTGAATCTAATAGATCCAAGGAAGATGGTAAAATCATGAATTAAATAGTTCAGCCCCAAGGAAAGTATAACACTAAATACAGTAGCCATTGCTCCCTTTTTGACACACACTGTACTTAAGTTTGAGAAACAGTATGAAAAACCATTGAAAAGATTTCTCGACTTCTGAAATGAACTGAAGTCTTTAATAGAGGAGTAAAAACAAGAAACCAAATCAACTAAAAATGAAAGACAAAGATTGTAATTACATTTGAATTTCAGACTCCTTTTTTGGACCAATTCTGTCCACATAAAACACTAGAATTCCGAGAACCTTCTTCTTCTTGTTTATTCAAACTTTCAAAATTTTGGAATTGATTTACTTTATATATTGGTTCAACTTAGAAAGTAACTCATTGGATCATGCAAGAACGTACTGATTCTGTTAGATACATCTTGCGCAAGCAGACTGGCATGCAAACACACACACATGCATTAGTAAAAGAAAAACTGACCCCCCCTTTTGTAGCTTGTCTACAATTGCAACAGCTTCTAACGGAATCAAATCGTTTTCAATCATTTCAGAGGCACCCTCTAGCAACTCTTCTCTTTGAGGACCCATTGTCTCCTTAGCTTTTGAAACCATTGTGTTCCATTCTTGATACTCAGTTTCTTCAAGTAGCCATTGTCCAAAACCCATCTTCTGCATAATTTGAAAGCGTAAGCTCGTTGCATGTTGGTATGTTTGACCATTCTCTCCAAGCCTATAAAAATAGTGCTGCATACCAAAATGAACAGAACAAATGAAAAAAACAAGAAGAGATTATAAAGAAGCTTATATAAGTTAACAAACAAGATATTCATTCAGTTTTGATTTTGAATTTAAATGATTAATGCTTTGTTCTCTTTACAATTCAAAAAGAATTTTTCAAAAAATACCCCCTAGATTCCCCCTACTTCCAACATTTCTCTCTCTATCTCTCTCCACTTATTACCCCTACTATTTTTCAAAAAAAATTTCAAAAATCAAACCAAACATAGCATAAATGCGATCACATACTTGTCAGCACATTTGCATAGGACAAAGATCTGACCATCTTTGTTTCTTACTATCACAGACATCCTTTTCAACAAACTTCTAAACTCCAGAAGATTTAGAAGTTCATATTCCCTGAAAATTAATCTTCATTAGCATACGAAAAGAACAACTACCAGAATTTGAAAATAAAATATTGGAGAAAAGGCATTGGGGAACAAAAAAAGCATGCAGTTTTAATATCACCTCTCAACTTTTGATCTAGAGGAAGGATCAAGCTCTTTTACGACCATCACAGAAGGAGACCTTCGATAAAATTTGAATCCAAACTCTTGTGAAGCAATCAAAAAGGCAACTTCCTTTGGTGACTCTGCTTCATTCTTAACTTTATCACTTTTATTTTGTCCGATAGGAATGCCCGTGTGACATAAAGCCTAACTCTGAAAAACATGGTCATGCCATTTGCATTGGAGTTACGTATCCACATCTTGTCCATGAGCCTATCATCCCCGAAGTTAAAACCCTTAATCACTGATTGCTTCCATGAAGAGGAAATTTTTGAGTTTTCCATAACATTTTCATGGCCTCCCTTGAACAACCTTTTTCTATAGTAGCATCTGCTAAAGAGAAGTCAAATATTTCAAAACTTTAACCAATAGAAGCCGAACCATCTAAGCTGAATCCATACCTCTCAATATCAATATTCATCCGTTGAGAAGTTGCAAGATCAACATCATTTATATCACCTCCATACAATATCCCTCCGATCAAGCATTTCCTAAATTCCATATGATTGCAAGTCAAGGTTCTAGTTTTATTTGACAATTATTTCTACCTATCCAAGTTCTTCATTCGAATTTGAAGTCCGAGCTTCAACCGACTTACCCATCACTTCATCATACATCTCCTCGTCCTTGTTAATAGGTAGAGCTGTAAAACTTTCACAACTTCAGTGGATACATATAGAGAGATGGGGATTAAGTATCCATATAATATCAAGGCCCTAACAAATTGCAATAAACCCGAGAACAATGGCTTTTTAGGATTGAAGAGTGGATGTGGATCATTCTCTTGTAAGTCAAGATACCACCACTTCACCATTTCAGATTTTGTAACTAGTTCAGACACAATGGCAGCGACTAATGAGATCGAAACAATCAAAGAAAAAAAGGATGTAAATCACATAATCCATTTTTTTTCTCAATAAGGCTGCGTTTGGAAGGTGATTTAGTGGAATTTCGCACCATTTCGGCGTTAGGACTAGTGAATACTACCACTCCATAGACATGATCAGTATTTCGGAGTTTTGAGTCTCTCAGAAGGAGTTGGTAGGGGCGTAAAGAGTATGAATGGTTTTGAAGTTCCAAATTTCCAACAAAGGTGTAAAGGTTGGGATTTGGATTCTCACACTGTGTTGTGGCCTTGAATTCGTTGAAATCTGTGTCTATTTCAAGACTTTGTGCGGCCTCTATGCATCTTTTGACTTTCAAATTGGTTTCTTCATCAAGGTTCATGGTCTCTACATAGCTAATACCATCTTCATAGCTAGAAATAAGAGTAGAAGATCACTTGGAAAATATTGGTTCTTGCTAACCTTAACATCTTCGGAAAATGCCAGAGTTGCGAATGAAGCATTTACCTGTTACTTGTTAGGTTTTCGAAATGCATGATTTTGTCCGTCCAAAATCCTACAAACTTCTCTTTGTAGGGTACCAACCAATTTTTCTCGACGTACTCAAGTGCTGCAGGAACCATTTCAAAATTACGCTTTAAAACACAAAGGCGCTCCTCGTACTGTGCAACACTTGATGAAGGGACGACTAGGCCCCAACTGCAAATAAACTCCTCCCACATCTTGTCATTAAACATCTTTCTACACTTGGCTAATACGTTCTTGCCAATATGCCACCTACATAGGAGGTTGGTAGCATGATGGAAAATATTTGTGATGGCATTCATAAGCGCCAACTCCATATCCGTGACAATAACAGACGGAAGTGTGTTGGGATCCATCATGCCTTTTAGCTTCTCCAAGACCCAAGTGTAGTTTTCCGTTTTTTCACACTCCATGAAAGCAAACGCTGCACAAAAAGTCATCTCCGTCGATGTTACACCAACAATTTGAAGCAAAGGAAACTTGTACTTATTCGTCTTGTATGTGCAATCTATCATTAACACGTGGGGAAAAACACGTAACATCTCTCCGGCAGATAGGGGAGACTAAAACAACTCCGTGATATTCTCAGTCTCGTTCCCCCGGGTCCAATGAATGTAGTGGTACTTTTCTAGCCAATCCAACAAATGTTGCATTTGAGATTTCCCAGCTTTCTCTATCACCCGATACTTTTGTCATACATTGTACACGATTTTGATAGACGTTACGTTCTCAGGATCTTGAACCTTCAAATGGGTTAGGATTTCTTTGGGTTTCACCAAAGCCACTGACAAATCAACCACCGTACTAGTCTGCTCTGCCGACACCCTCCCGGTATACGAATGACCCTTCAAGTACACCGCTGGAGGATGGTTGTGGGTGCCATTGTAGACAGAGACAGTCCAACCATCTTTGCTCTTTACAACTTTCAATTCAAATGGGCATTCACATATTTTGGTGTCCATGGACCGCACTCTTTTCTTTACAGCTACCTCATTCCCATCAACTTTCTTCACAAACAGCTTATACTTATCCTCCTTTCACATGAAAATCTCATCATAGGTGTGTGATTCTTAATACATTTTTCAGAACCCTTAATCACAATAATAAGCTCACGTTGTTTACAAGTGCATCTTATCCAATCTACCAATACTTCATCGGATGGAAAAATCTACACACACATAACAAAATATTATAGCCCATAATATAAAATTCTACAAGATAAATACTCTATCAGAAAAACACTCACCGTCTCCATTGTAAAATGCTCCGTATAATCATATAGAGGAAAATTCGAAGTAGGTATAGTCGATGGCCCTACATAACTACCAAGTGTTGAAGTGTCACCCTGTAACAACCAAAGACAAACCAGGTAAGTGTAGGATTCTCCGCAGTTTTATTCAGATATTAATATCTGAAAACTGGCACTAAATTCAGATATAAGAGTCCAACAATGTTAACAATATTCAAATATTAATATCCAAATAGTTGTACATAATTCAGACATTAGAGTCCGAAAAGTTAGTAAAGTTTTGGCACTGTCTATCCAACTGTAAGTGTAGGATTCTCTACAGTTTCATTCAGATATTAATATCTGAAAACTAGCACTAAATTCGGATATAAGAGTCCAATAATGTTGACAATATTCAGATATTAATATCCAAATAATTGTACATAATTCAGACATTTGAGTCTGAAAAGTTAGTAAAGTTTTGGCACTGCATGTCCAATTGTGTCGGGCCAGAACTGAAATTGAAAATGGAGGGCTTTTGAAATTGAAAATGGAGGACGGGCTTACCTCTAGCTGCGATTTTTGCTCCGTCACTACAACATCTGTGACATGTTTCTCAACATCCATTGTGTGATCTTCCGACTCCAAATTGTGGTGTATTGATGGATCAACTATTTCCTGTTTATCAATACAGGGAAAGGAAGCAATCGAGGTTTCCATTGACAATGTAGGAGGAAGATAGGCAGACTTGGCTGCTGGTAGGAGGGGCCTGGTGGTGGGTGATGGCAGTTGGGTAGGGATAAAAATGTAGGAGTTTGAATGGGGGAGGGAGGAGACGTTCTGGGAGGGAGGGAGGGAAATCAGGGAGATGATTTTTTGTGGTTGTATGTAATGAGTTATGTAGTATTCTTAAAGGGTAAAATGGTCAAATAACATGAGGTTTTAGGGGTATAATGGTCAAACTACATGAGGGCATTTTTGTCTGTAATTGATAAAAGTTTTAATCGGCTGCGAGTAGCAAGAAGTACGCTGTAAATAGCGGCCACCTTTTTCAATTCTAATGCCTGGTAGTGGATGCTGTGTCACGCTGACGTCATGGGAACACTAGGAAGAGTCCAGATTTTTCGTTCTAGTTTTCCTCCTCTTGCACACATGTACACTGAGGACGAATATAGGGAGAAGACGAAGACGATACAGAGAGATTCTCCTCACCTGCGATCATCTCCGATGACTCCGGTAAGATAATCGTACCCCCAAAGCATTCCCTTATTCAACATGATTTCCCCCTTTCTTTTTTTGGGATCTCATTCTAGGGTTTCAGTATTCAATTTTTTTTTTAAAGGGTAAATTGAATAGGAGTATATAGTCTAGGGGCTTATGCCACAATTAGTCCATTCACTTTTTCCCTTATAGTCCCCAGGATAATTGGCACTCAGTCTCTCAAAAATACCCTCCGACGTATCTGTTCATTTTTTGGTGTATCGGTTGATTTTTTAATTTTTTTTATTTTGACCGTTGACTAGTGTTGAACGGCGTTAACTGGTGTATCTGTTCATTTTTGTTGTATTTGTTGATTTTTTATTTTTACTTCCACCACTTCTACCACCACCACCACGACGCCACCACCACCGCCACCATGCTGCCACAACCTTCGCTTTCACCACCACTCCATTACTACCACGCCACAACCTCCGTTTTTACCACTCAACCACCACTTCCACCACCACCACCACCATGCCACCAAACCCTTCATTTCCACCACCACCTTTACCACCATGCCGCTACCACCACCACCACCATGACGCCACCACCAACGCCACCATGCCACCACAATCTCCACTTCCACCACCACTTCTACCACGACTCCACCACCACGCCACCACATCCACCTCCACCAGCACCACTGAAACGACCTGCTCAAGGGGATTAGCATAAACTGTCTTAAAGAAAGCTAAGCAACAACCTTAATAAGATTCTTTCCATAAACTCAAGTCAAAATAGACAAAATAGATTACATCTGGCTGCCAAAATAAAATTTGCAAAGAGAACTATACAATATGAGTTGCATCCACATATGAAACGACAACTCTCCAAAAATTGGTATCACAAAAAAAGTACTATGCCAAAAGGACACCAAGTCGACCCTCGACCTCGCTCCTACAGCCTGCCAGACTTGTAGTGGACCAAAATTCTACTTCAGATACCTGAAAAGATTGTGAGTGTTACTACTTCATTCAAGCGGAAAGCATAAAACAGTTTACACGAGTAAACATGAATCGAGTAATGCTTCTCATCATATTTAGCTAGAAATAAATTATTTTTCACAAACCATTAAGTAAGCACAATATTTCAAAAAGCTATAGGGTTGCTTCCCTCGCAACCAGGAGTTATGACGGTACCGTGACCCTGTGAACATGGTACTTCCAACAATTTATACCCTGTTTGTGTACAGCAAACAGACAATTTATACCCTTCTTGTGTACATCAAGAAGAATACAATTCCAACCAACAATATAGCTATGGCATGCTCTTGAAATAAAATCATGTTTCAAGCAACTTGATCCATATTCACAACAGTTAAAAATTCCCAACATTCACAGAAAAAGTATAAGTTTATTTTTAACAAGCCAACTTCAATGAAATAGCACACTCACCTTAGAGATCCAAAAGACAAAAATGAAAAGTCTCCTTCTCAACCTTGAGGTGGAGACTCGTTCCCCAATCCTAGAATATGAATGACACTACACTTAGTATAACTCATGCTCCAATTTATGTTATAATGCAAGTAAGATGTATCAACAAGTCTAACATACGTTTCTATTTTTTTTTAATCTCCGTCCCTAGTATGAAATCGAATGAGACCAATGTAATAAAAATGATGGATGATGTGTTTCAATGCTCCAAAGATGATTCAATGAGGTTAGATACAAGAATTCCCAAGAATAAAGCTTAGTCCATGGCCAATGTGTACGATTCTGACCATATCGAATACATAATCATGAATTCTAAGAATTTCACTTAAACTGTTGAAAAATTAGCTTCTTCCTCTTCGAATTGACAGGTCATTCATAAAAAACGGAGTTCGGGTAACCTTACTATGGCCTCACGATTATAACTTAACAAATACTAAAACTGGTGCAGAGACAGATTTTGAGTAAATTTTAACAACAAATCTGTTATTGCTCGGGTATAACCACAGTGTACGGGTTGCACCGTTGGAAAGCCCTACAAGTCTAGTTCTCAGCAAAGCAAGCGGAATGTGATTTTGAGTCTCGAGCTAGGAGATATGACTGTTTTCCCAACTTGTGTCAGTGCTGACTGCTCAATTCCGAATTTGAGTGATGCTAGGTTAAAATTTTCTATAGAGCTCAATACTTTGAACTAGATCCTGAAATTTTTACTGTAGATAGAAGACTCATAGAGGAACTCTCAGCAAAATTCCCAAAAATTTCAGAACTTTCGAACTATCTCAATAAAATTCCCCAAAATCAGGCAAACATGAATTTTCCAATTCTGAAGAATTCCAAACAAAGTAATTTCTGTTCTAAACTACTTTAACTATACAAAATCCATTCTCCTATGACTTAATTAGGATTAAAACTGCAAGAATATGTAGGGATATACATGTTTGATCAAAACTCAAAACATAAATTAGGTATAATATAGGGTTTACCTTCAATTAGATTTTTCTCAATTTTTTTCCCATTCTTCTTCTTCTTCTTTTCTCTCTCTCTCTCTCTCTCTCTCTCTCTCTCTCTCTCTACGTTATACAGAAAAGGTGGGTGGAGGAAATGATGAAACAACGCGCACACACACACACACACACACACACACTCTCTCTCTCTCTCTCTCTACGTTATACAGAAAAGGTGGACGGAGGAAACGATGAAACAACGCAGAATGTTTATTAAGGGAAAAGTTATCCCATGAGGTTGGGTGCATGAGTTCAAATGGGTCATTACTCATTCTAACCCTTCATTCCACCTTCGAAGACCAATTCCTTTTAATTAACTTAATTAAACTCTCAAATTTAATCATGTATTTAGCTAAACAATTTATGAATGATAAATGAACGATAACACAACACGTGTAACAAATGGCATGACCTATGCAACATAAAGTTATATGACATATGGGATGCACGTGCATGCTCAGAACGAGTGTTACAACCACTCAACCACCACTTTCACCACCATGCCACCATAACCTCCACTTCCACCATCACTCCTACCACCATTCCATCACCACCATGCCACCACCTCCACCACTACTACGACGCCACCATCACCACTACCATGCCACCATAACCTCCACTTCCACCACCACCATGCCACCACTCCATCACCACCTTCACCACTCAACCATAACTTTCACCACCACGACGCCGCCACTACTACCACCATGCTACCACAACCTCCACTTTCACAACTACCTCTACGACACTCCATCACCACCACCACTCAACCACCACCACCACCAACACCACCACCATGCCACCACTTCCACCTCCACCACTCAACCACCACTTCCACCACCACCACAACCTCCACTTCCATCACCACGACAACACCACCACCACCACCATGCCACTATAACCTCCACTTCACCACCTCTACCACCACTCCTCCTCCACCACCATTTCCACCACACCCCCTTCCCCTCAGCACCTTCATAACCATTCCTCCACCACCACTCCACCGCTACCGCCACTGCCACCACCACCACCACCACCACAACACAAAACAGATACAGATATACAGATACAGATACACCAAAACAAATACAATAGATATACCACAATAGATACACCAACACAAAACAGATATATATCAATAGCAGATGTACCAAAACAAATACAAATATACCAACAATATCTGTTGGGGTTTGTTCCAGCTTCTCTCTTGCAAAATTGGAGAGAGAAACATATTTTTCGTTTATTTTGAACAGAGGTTGACGGTACGTAGGAGTTTAATTGATAAGTGTTTTTAATACGTCAAGTGTTTATATCGTTAGGGTCAGATGTCTATGCCTACCACCACCACGACCATGTCTACCACCACTACAACCATGTCTACCACCACCACTTTAGCCACCGCCACTGCTACAACAAAGTCTTTTTTTTTCCCTTAAAACAAAACAGATATAGATATACCTGATACAGATGCACCAAAACATAAATAATAGATATACCGCAACAGATACACCAACACAAAACAGATACAGTTATATCAATAGCAGATGTATCAACAATAGATACAAATATACCAACAATAGATACAATATATATATATATGTATTTATATATGAGGAGGGATCTAGAGACAACACTTTTGCCAAAACTTTTGACACTAGATCCCAATCATTCATTTGGATGGCTCAGATTAAAAATTAAGAGGCCACACACTCTCTCTTCCCCCTTCTCACGTGTCCCCTCCCCCTCTCTCTCTCCCTCTCTCTCCCTCTCCTTTTCACAGTCTTCACAACTCAATGCCCCAAGTGAAAATCAATTTCTCTCCATCTTAGCCCGAAGCCCCAAATGTGTAAATGAATCCAAACCCCTTAATCTTTCAACTGAGGCTGGTATAAGACTCCATTCATATGTTGAAAATATGATTTTTCACCCACCCTTCACTCCTGTATACCCGGTCCCCCTTTCTCTGAAATCCCAATATTCATGACAACACTAAAATCCTTACCTTCCTTTTCTTCTTTGATTTTTTTTTTTTTTGTGGAAAAACTATCCAACGGAACCTTTGTTCAGGAAAATAACTGGTAGAAGGTAAATTATTTTAAAAAGTTGGTTCACAACAATTGATTTTTTAATCCACCATTGAAGGTTGGGAGCAATAGGTCATTATCATCTGATACTTGTATTGTTCGTAATAATAACGTAATTTGAAATCTGATTGCATGGTTTGCCATTCAATTTCAAGTGGGTTAAACTTAATCTAACAAAATTGTTGCTGAAAGTTCGATTTTAATCAAGTCAGAAAACGATCTGCGTTAGTGTTCAAAATGGGTATCTATGATTTTGTGAAAAATATTTTTGGGAAGAGGAGAGAGAGAGAATATCGGAACTCGGAAGAGAGGGAGAGAGGGCCAATGGAGATGGGTCGCCTCTGATGAGATCGCCGGAGTGGGGAGGGGTGAGTCTGCTGGTCGTGGGTTTTGAGGAGAGAGAGAGAGGGAGGGGGGAACACGTGAGAAGGGGGAGAGAGAAAGTGTGACCTTTAAATTTTTAATCTGAGCCAGTCAAATGAATGGTTGAGATTTAGTGTCAAAAATTTTGGCAAAAATGTTGTCTCTAGATCCTTCTCCTTTATATATATACCAAAACACATACACCAACATAACACGAAACAGATACAGATATACCAATATACCAACACAAAACAAATACAGATATATTAACATCAGATATACCAAAACAGATCCACAACTTCCACCTCCACCACCACCTTTACCACCACAACCTCTACATAAAATACAGATATATTGACATCATATATACCAAAACAGATCCACAACCTCCACTTCCACCACCACCTCTACCACCACAACCTCCACATAAAATACAAATATTTCAACAACAGATACACAAAAAATGAATAGATACACCGGTCAACGTCAACGCCGGTCAACGGTTAAAAAAAATAAAAAAATCAACAGATACACAAAAAATGAACAAAAACACCAATCAACATCAGTCAAAGGTCAAAAAAATAAAAAAAAATACCAACAAATATACCAAAAGTGAACAGATACACCAGTCAACGTCGGTCAACGGTCAAAATAAAAAAAAAAGAAGACATTTTTGTGTTAGCCAAACGAGACCCTTGTCTCATTAAAGACAATTTGATTTTTTCATGGACCTTAAACTCTAAAATATTTTTATTAATGTACTTTACACTTCACTAAAACTTAAGCCGGACTAAATCTGCGTTAGCACCTCTTCTTTTTTATTTTACACCAATTTGTTGTTTTTTTTCCCCCCAAAACACCTGTTTTGGGAAATCGTTGATTTACTTCTTGTTCCCTAATCTTGTTCTTCTGCTTGCTGAGAGAGAGACAGAGAGAGATGTTTCTAGAGATAATTCGGGGGTTCTTCGTCTTGGTTCTTCTTGATCGGGTACTGTGAGTTGCTGTTCAGGGTTTCGTGTCTCCTCCAATGGTTGATCCGGTTGCTGCTGCGATTCGGAGTAAGTACTATTTCTGGTGCAATTCTTGCTATATTCTGCTTCCTTGCATGTTGGTTGAGGCTGCTACCGTTGTCCAATGAGTACTGTTAAATCGGGTTTCAAGTGCAGGCTATGTCCAAATTTATATGGAGTCTAATCATAAGAATACAGGGCACGGTTTTTCCCCCCTCCATTTTTGGTTTTTCTCTTCTTGCAAGTAATGATAGGAAAGGATTAATTGATGATGTGTAGCTAATACTATATTTTGCCCTTATTTTATCGCGTGTTGATTATGCCTCCAGTAATAATGAAATCCATTTATTGTTATGGAGAATGGGGAAAGCTAGAGTTGCAAACAGCCGAGCTGAAGCATGCTCAAGCTCGGCTCGGTCATTTATAGGGAGGCTTGAGCTTGGCTCAACCTCAAATTGAGCTGAAAAAATATGGGCTCAAGCTCGGCTCGTCAATCATTACGGAAGCTCGAGCTCGGCTTGGCTAGACTCGGTAGTATATGAACGAGCTAGCTCGGCTCGGGCTTGAGCTCATCAAAAGGTTCCACATTCATTTTTTGATGTCCAACTTTCACATTCGATTAAAACAGACACCTAATTTCATCAGTTCATTTTTAAGAACGAAAGTAAGAACATAGATGAAGGACCATTCACCAAAAACAATGGTGCAAGCCTGGAACAAATAAGATTCCGTAATATATGAGAGTTCACCTCAGATTGCATGTCGAGAAAGAGAGAGAGAGAGGGGTCACCCGTACAGACAAGGAGGAGGAAGATCAATGACCGGAAGATCGGCGACGGGTTGGTTGATTTGGGTGGTGCGATCGTCGACCTTGGGGTTGGGGCGGGGTTGTACTGGTTTGCGTCGCATCCCTTTTGACTGGAAAGTGGAAACAGAAAACCTCAAGTGTTGAGGCAAAATATGAAAAATCCCTAAACTTTAAGTATATAAACCCCGGTTTGCAAGCCTACTCAAGGCAATAATGAGCCAAGCTATGAGCCATTGCAAGCGGCTTGGTTCATTTGGAGCCCTAGGGAAAGCATAGAGCAATGATTAGAGCATATATAATAACTGGAACGAACGGAACAAATAAAACCTTGGCTGTAGCTATAAATATTATCACATAATTCCCTCCATACAAATAAAATGCTTGCATGCATGTTCGATTCCAAATTACAGCGAACCACTAATTATCAGTACACACCAGCAAAAGGAAAAACCAGTTTCTTAGTTTTTACTGCACACCTAGCCAAAAGAACAGTTTTGGGTACCCTACAATATATCTGGACAAAAGTTTAATCTACACATTGCTAGACAAGTTGCTCAAAACCAGCATCATTTTCTTATACATACTGATTGATATGTCATGACCCAAAATAAGCACATATGCTGCAAAAACTACCCATCCCATGCATTCTTCTGGCGTAATCAGTTTCACCAAAACAAGCAGAGAGTTGAAGCCAATATTGCTGCTAATAGGTGCTGTAAAGGTATATTTGGCAACACATTGTGAAAATAGTATGTCATGTGTTTGACCTTGCTCTTCATTACTTTGTTTTGTATCGTAAATGAATGCAGTACTTTGTGGGTACATGATTCGTGTGTACATGATGGTGCTGATGATGTCTACTTTGGTTTATGTTCATGACTCCATGGATTTAATTAACATGTTAAAGCTAATAGCTCCAATATGTTCTTTGATTATGTGTTTCATGCCTGCATGGTTATAGTTCTGTAGTGCTGTTAATATGCCAATTCGTGGTCCGTTCATCTGTTGGTTTTACAAGGATCGTGAAGGTTTTCCAAACAATGGTCGTCGCCACCCAGGCACCCACCAAGGCACTGGAGAAGGCTTATATTTGGAAGGATCACTTAAAACCTAGAGTAGCATAATTTTGATCTCTCCCTCACCCACAACAATGGTTATCCCTGTTATCACCTGAATCCTACTCCTCTTAGATCATTATCAAGCACTACGAGAGGGTAAGGTGGATGCGCTTGGCTTTAGACTGATTGACTTATAGAAAGATGGAATTGGTGACAAGTCTTTAGACCTATTACTAGAGGTAGCCCCATTCTTTCTACTCATGACGTGTCTGTGAGTCTGGAATAGAATTCCGTTGAAAGAAAGAAGAAGAGGGGAACCTGCAAATCTGGGGAGAAGATGAAAAAGAAAGGGAATAGAAGGCACCTCCTCATCTATCTTTATTTTCACCCTAGAATAGTATTTCAACAATATAGGTGGGATTACTCGCCAGTATATCTTTATCGACATCAAATGTGGTATATTAGATTACAGGTCATGTGAGGAAGATAGAAGATCATTTAGCAGAGCTTACACTATTCGTGATCTGGCTTCTCTGGTTTTTCACGTTCAAATGTATTGAATTTGGGAAACGATGTCAACTACATATGCTTTTCCTAATAAAATTTTCTTCTATTTGATCTGTTCGCCGCTTTCTATGGTTAAATATGGACGTTGTCCTTCTTCTGAAGTCATTTGTTGATTAAACATTGCTTATTTAGTATCAAATATTGTATGGAGAGTTTGTTAAGACAATTATTGATTTTCTGGACTAACAGCATATCTCATAAGTAAACGGGGATGGGAAAGGGGAAATCGACAAATACTCGTATGGCATTGGCTATTGAAATTTCATGCATGGTGGATATTGAAGCGGTAATGCTTGGTTTTCGAACACTGGAAAGGAAATCTTGAATAGCACTAAAAAATAGTTAGGCACTAAAAAACTATTGGCTGTCAATCGAAAAGGTGATTGGCGTTCTATTGGACATGCTCAAGGGTTGTATTAGTATGTAAAATCTTAAGGTAAAGGTAAGAACTGGTATCATTAATATGAATATAGTAGGCTTTCTCACACGTTTGTGTGATCCTAATACTGTGTCTGTCCATTGGTCAAATCTCTTTTATTTTTCTTTTATTTTTTTTTTTGGCATGAAAAACTTCATGTTTACTTGATATTCTGGCTTGTGACTAAGGAATTCATTCTGCTCAGTTTCAGGCTTCCTTTGCTTTCCAATTTTTTGGTTTTGTTGTTTGCTTACTGTGGAATGTACTCTTTGGCCATCATCTTTGAGGTGTTAACATGTATTTGCGATTTAGACAAAAGCCAAAGATGGGGAGGGTCCTGAGCTTCTACTAACTTCACACAGTGACAATAGTAGTGGCCATGCTGAATCATTGGCAGCAACTTTTGCTGAACATCGGCAACACTTGGCTAGCATACAGGTAAAGATATTCTATTTCGGATTTTCACATAAACTTCTGGACGTCATAATATGTCTTCCAGTTTAAACCCTAATTTTGCTCTGCATACAGGCTTATCGTTGTGCAGTCATATATCATTAAATGCTTGATATTGGGAAATACACCTGTAAACATCATGGGTACAAGCCCTCAATCTTTCTATCATAATTGTATGATTGTATCGATAAGTGAACGCGCTTTTCTCTTGGTTGCCATGTTCTACCATCGTTGTAACTTGTAAGTGGTGGACATATATGTGTCGCTGCTTCCTTTTACAACTAAGGAAAAAATTGATTGCTTTACATGTTTCTACATTTGTAGCAAATTTGTTAATTAGTGACTGCTTATCAGGAGTTTTAAGGTATCTAGATTTCGAGGATGGGGAAATGTTTCCGAATTGTGTAGTCTGGTTCGTGCTTAATGTTTCTCAGAAATATCTAGACGGCTCATTCAACATTGCAAGATTATGGATGCAGTTAAACTGGCAGATGCTACTATCCAAAGTGCATTTTGGCTTGCTATAAGGAAGGCTTTTATGGGTAGAACCCAGTGTAAAACTTATGAACTTGGGGGGTGAAAATGAAGGCAAAGAACTTTTAGTTTTGGTTGATTGCAAATAGATAAGTGGCCACGGTATGGTGACAACATAACATGGTTGGTAGGGTGCAACCATGTTGACCTTGGACTGATTGATCATTAAGGGCGGGAAGTTGAAAGCTTGTTGCCCATGAAACTGAGTGAGATGAATACAGTGGACAAATGCATTTTGGTGGTGTGTTTAGTAAATGATTTTTGAATAATGAGAGTGCTGCCTGGCCACTTGTGCTCAATAGAACAAACTTCTGTGCAAGCAAGAAGTTATCAACCAATGAGCACAGTTGAGTGGGAATGTTGAGATGCAGGACTGGAAGTCTGGAATGACTACAAATAATCTTAGTGAATATGATTCTTTGTGGAGAGTTTGCTTCTGTTGAGGTGAAGTCGGCTAATAAGGTGAATGTGGAGACCAGTGTTTTAGAAATGAAAGAACAAAAATGTCTCATGCAATCTGTCCTCTTAATTCAAGCTACCTACTTATCTTTGAACACAATCTGACTTTTTAATACTTTAAGTACGTCGTAGGATGTATTCATGCGATTAACATGTCGTCATGTCGAGGAAATTCCATCAAATTCTACTGGCCCCACCCAATACTTGACTTTACTTTTAGATAACTGATGCACGTGTCTTTACAGGTAGGTTACTGATTCACTTGGTGTGAAGTTGATTGTCTATGGGTTGGTGACGTTATATGTTTATGTATCTCATAGCTGCTCTATAGTTCTGAGTTGGAACCTGAATGACTCTGCAGCACATTCTATATTAAGTTCGTCATTGATTATCTGGCATGCTCACTAAATCACCAACTTCTTCTGTGTTTGCAAGATTTTCCTCACAAACTTGTGACATACAGGTGCTCATAAATCAACTAAAGGGTGTCGCAGCAGCAATACAAAATTCAATAATGGAGTTCACAGAGGAAGTGAATAGTATCAATCTTCCCCCAGCTTCTAACCATCATGGTAGATCAACCTCACCTATAACAGCACAGAGCGGAAGAATGATGGTGATTGTTCCGTGAATGATATTTTGCATGTTGACTGTTACTGTAAAATAAAAGATAGAATTGGGAACCCAAAGAATAGGGTTAATTTCTCATTACGTTATACTTATACATATGAAATCAGTAATTACATATTAGATCCTTATAGCCTAATCTACTTACATAAGAGATTAAATGCAAACTACATTACATATAAACCCATAACTTAACACTCCCCCTCAAGTTGGTGCGAAGATATCAATCAAGCCCAACTTGACCATAATGGTGTGAAAACTCTTGCTACTAAGCCCTTTTGTAAATATGTCTGCTAGTTGATCTTCAGATCTCACAAAAGGCATACATATCAAACCCGCGGTCAGCTTCTCTTTGATGAAGTGCCTGTCAATTTCTATGTGCTTCATCCTATCATATTGAACAGGATTATGAGCAATATTGATGGCATCTTTATTGTCATAGTAGAGTTTCATAGGACCATTATCAATAATTTTCAAATCACGTAACACGGTTTGGAGCCACAAGAGTTCACAAACGCCATGAGCCATAGCTCTGTACTCAGCTTCTACACTAGACCTGGCGACCACTGATTGCGTTTTACTTCGCCAAGTAACCAAATTTCCCCCAATGAACGTACAATAGCCAGAAGTAGAGCGTCTATCATCCACAGAACCAGCCCAGTCAGCATCAGTAAATGTCTCCAATCGTAGATGACCATGATTAGAGAATAGAATTCCCTTCCCTGGAGCTGATTTAAGGTACCTCAAGATACGATAAACTGCATCCAGATGTGAAGCTCAAGGATCATGCATAAACTGACTAACAACGCTCACTGCATAAGTAACATCTGGTCGAGTGTGAGCTAAGTATATCAGTCGACCCACAAGTCGCTGATATCTCTCCTTGTCAGTGCACTCCCCCACATTGCCACTAAGATGATGATTCGCCTCAATAGGAGAATTTGCAGGTCTACAACCCAACATACCTGTTTCTTCCAAAAGATCAAGTATATACTTCCGTTGGGAGATAAAAATACTCTATCAGACCTTGCCACTTCCATGCTAAGAAAGTATCTTAGTGATCCCAAATCCTTAATCTTAAATTCTTGAGCCAGACTAGATTTGAGATTAAGAATTTCATTCACATCATTGCCTGTCATTATTATATTATCAACATACACAATTAGAACAGCAATCTTACCAGCACCTCTCTTGATGAACATAGTATGATCTGCATGGCTCTGTTTGTATCCAAACCCCAACATAGCCTTGGAAAATCTACCGAACCACGCTCTAGGTGATTGCTTCAGCCCATATAGGGCCTTCTTCAATTTACACACCTTCCCTTCAGCCTCAGAGGAAGAGAAACCTGGTGGTACGTCCATATACACTTCCTCTTCTAACTCACCATGGAGGAATGCATTTTTCACATCAAACTGGTGAAGGGGCCAATTCAAATTGGCAGCACAAGAAAGCAGAGCTCGCACAGTGTTCATCTTTGCTACTGGTGCAAATGTCTTCTCATAGTCAATACCATATGTTTGAGTAAAACCCTTGGCAACAAGTCTCGCCTTGTATCTCTCAACTGTACCATCAGCATTCTGCTTAACAGTGAAAACCCATTTGCATCCTACTGATTTCTTTCCTCTTGGAAGTGATACTAGCTCCCAAGTGCCATTCTTTTTCAAAGTTGTCATCTCTTCTACCATAGCTCCTTTCCACTTAGGTATTATGAATGCATCCTGCCAATTCTGTGGAATACATGTAGAAGAAAGAGACGAAACAAAGGCATGGTACGAAGGAGATAAACGATCATAAGAGACAAATTGAGAGATGGGATGTTGAGTACATGACCTAACACCTTTTCGAAGAGCAATTGGAAGATTATCAGACTCAATAAAGGGAGGTTCAATAGAAGTAGATTCATTACCAGATAAATCAGCTGAGGAATCCGGAACTGGAGCAGGAGATTGTAATTGACAAGGTGGTATTACACATGAGGACTTTCCTTTCTTCTGTCTAATGTAGGTCTTTAAATTAGACCCTTTCAGTTGTTGTGGTAGTTCCTCAATATTGTCATCAATGTCATGCGTTGCTCCTTCAACAGATATTGGTTCCTCGCTAAATTGTTTCCTCTCCCCCTCACCATGATTATTAAAAGAGGTAAATAGCTCTTCCTCCCTTATCCCTTCCTGCCTATGCTCCCCCTGAAGAGATGGAGTGGAGAGAGAGTAAAAGGACACAGTTTCCCAAAAAGTAACATCCATAGAGACATAAAACTTTCTAGAATGAGGATCATAACATTTATAGCCTTTCTGGGTAGGAGAGTACCCAATAAAGACACACTTATGGGCTTTAGGACCTAACTTGCCCCAGAGGGATGAGGGGCATGAACAAAACACACACAACCAAACACTCGCGGTGGGAGAGTGGTGACACGAGAACTGTGAGGAAGACACTCAATAGGAGTTTTGAATCGGAGAACATTAGACGGCATACGGTTGATTAGATAAGTAGCAGTCAAAATCGCCTCTCCCCAAAAAAATTTGAGAACATTCATGGTGAATAAAAGAGACCGAGCTACCTCAGCAAGATGACGATTCTTGCGTTCAGCAACCCCATTTTGTTGTGGAGTGTCAACACAAGTCGTTTGATAAAGAATGCCATTTTCGTCTAGGAAGGCCCTAAAATTCCTATCGATATACTCAGTTCCATTGTCACTACGGAGAATTTTAATAGTCATATCAAATTGAGTGCGTACCATGGCATAAAAAGATTTAAAACAAGAAAAGAGACTTAAGTAAATACACCCAAGTAACACGAGAATAACAGTCAATAAAAGTGACAAACCATCGAAAACCTTTAAGAGAGGTAACAGGGGAAGGACCCCAAACATCAGAATGGATAACTGTAAAAGGAGACGCACTCCGTTTATTAATAGGTGCATAAGATGAATGTGTATGTTTTCCAAGCTCACAGGCTTCACAAAAAAACTGACTCCTAGGACAATGCTTTATTAAATTAGGAAAAAGTTTCTCTAAAATTCCAAAGGATGGATGACCCAATCTACGGTGCCACTGATGTAACATAGTAAGAGTTGGACCCATATCTGATTGCAGAGCAAGACCACATGACACGGATGGACGAGGTGCAGACTCCAAGAAATAGAGGCCACCATGTAATTTACCACTGCCAATCACATTCCCCGTATCCAGTTCCTGAAAGATACAATGAGTAGGGAAAAAAGTCACGGAACAATTGGCAGAACGAGTAAGGCTACTAACAGACATAAGATTAGTGGCAAAGTTGGGAATATGTAAAACTGAAGAGAGAGAAATAGAGGGAGAATAGCAAACAGAACCTTTCCCTGAGATAGCAGAGAATGACCCATCTGCTATTCGGACCTTATCCTTACCGGAACAAGTAGAATAAGAATCAAATACAGAGGAACACCCAGTCATATGATCTGAGGCACCAGAATCAATAATCCAAGGAATAGCAGAAGAGGCAGTAAATGCAATAGCCGGGATACCTGTTTGAGCAAAATAGGATGTAGGAGCTGCTGTGGAAGAGGAAGCTATGGTAGATGGAGAATCAGCCTGAGCCATAAGGCGCCTGAGAGTTTGTATCTCCCCCGCAGAAAAAACACCAATATGATCAGATGACGCATAAATCCCAGAACTGAACCCAGAATCAGGCAAGGTGCCAACTGTAGACTCCGAAACATGGGCCTGGGCCCGAGAATGCACTGGACCATGAGTAAGGCCACCGCGTCCACCCCCGCGCCCACGAGAAGGCTTGCCATGTAGCTTCCAACAGAAATCTCTGGTATGACCAGTGTTGTGGCAATACTCACACTGAAGTGACGCACGATCAGGAGGCCCACTACTAGTACCAGACCGGGACTTGCCACCCTGGAGAATAAGCCCACTATCAGAACCAAAATGACCTTGAGGAATAGCAACCAGGGCAGAACGATCAGAAATAGGAGGGTGCAACATAGCACCCCTCCTACTCTCCTCCTGCTGAACAATAGAATAGGCCTCTCCCAAGGATGGAAACGGAACATGACGCAACACCTGCACTCTAATCGGATCAAGTTCCAGATCAAGACCAGCAAGAAAGTCATAAACACGTTCTTTCTCCATCCTTTTTAGCCAATTAGCAGTATCCACAGCACAAACAGCCTGAAAACCCTAATAATAATCAAATTCCCCCCAAGCTCCACTTAAGTCAGCAAAATACACAGCAACAGAACGATGATTTTGCTCCAATGTACGGAGCCTTTTCCTTAACTCAAAACATTGTGCATCATTACCTTGCTGAGAATAAGTCTGGGCTGCAGTAGTCCAAATCTGATGTGGAGTATCAAGTAGCATAAAAGTATGACGAATATCAGCTCTCATAGAGTTAAACAACCAAGTCATGACTAATGATTTTCGAGATTTAAACTTCTTGAGTTCGACCGCCTCAACAGGTGGAGTAACAGGGCTTTCAATGAATTCTGACATCCCTTTGGCCTCAATAGCCAAAGTAAAAGTACGAGACCAAATCAAATAATTGGTACCATCCAACTTAATATGGCAAATATCCAAAGAAAAATTATCGAGAGTCCCTACACGACTCAACTCATCATTTGTACCAGCGGAAGCCTTTTGTTTATCCTCCGACATTTTAACAAACCCAGATTATGTCAACTGATATAATAATAGCCCAAGCCAAAGGACAAATTGACTGTACAGCTGATAATAATAAAAAACCTTGATAATATGTTTAGAAAAATTGACTGATAGGTTCAGAAAAAACTGATTATTCTGACCCAAATAAAAAGCCAATGTAATACCTATTACCCAAGCCAAAGGAAGTAAAACAGATCTGACCCAACTCCCAACACCACGAAAAAACTGAACTGGAGCCAAACAGATGTGTAGCGACGTCGGTAATTGGCTGTACGGTGTTGGAATTGGTTGTACAGCGTCGGATAGTAGTTGTACGGCGTCGGAATTGACTGTACAGCTTTGGAAATTGGCTGTACGGCATCGGAACTGGTTGGGATCGACTGGGGTGAAGTCGGAACTGGTCAAGGACGATGCCGGCAAGGTCAGATAACGTCGGAAAGAGCCGGCGAGTCTCCGGCGAGTATGGGTGACGTAAAAAAATGATCGGAACTCGAAGCGTGAGTTCGTCGGAGGTTGAAAGGGGCTCGTCGAGCAACAACCTGGCTTGTCGGACGTCGTACGGCAAGAGAAGAGCAGCGTACAGTATCAACAAGTCAAAAGAAAAGTCGTATCACGTTGACAAGCCTTCGACTGATGAGGAGGGTGCTCGACAGGTAATCCGATCAAGATCGATGCTCTGATACCATGTAAAATAAAAGATAGAATTGGGAACCCAAAGAATAGGGTTTATTTCTCATTACGTTATACTTATACATATGAAATCAGTAATTACACATTAGATCCTTATATCCTAATCTACTTACATAAGAGATTAAATGCAAACTACATTACATATAAACCCATAACTTAACAGTTACTCTTTTACCAGTCTACTCTACTTACATCTGTAGACCTAAGTGATTCCATCCTTAATTGTACAGGAAAGTAGCAACAATGAGGCTGCTCATGTGGCTTCAAAATTGTCAACAGTTCAGGTTGACAAAGTGTCAGCCAGTCCCCCTGCTTTAAAGCTCCCTCCTTTGTTTAGCGTGACACCATCTCGTCTGGGAAAGTCGGGAACATGCAAAAGCGACTCATCTTAGCTCAAACTTATCAAACAAAAAATATATCAGAAAGGAAGTTTGTGGACCAGGCTCAATCAATCAGAAAGGAAGTTTGTGAAACAGTCATGCCAATACCAGGCATGAGGCACCTCGTGCTAGCACGAGCCGTACACCTAGTAGGTTTTAATTAACAATGCTATGCAGAGGAAATGGAATTTGAACTTATCAAATCAAGATTGTCTCTTTCCAAAATGTTCTTTATTTGTTAAATTGATTCTTTAGCTTCTTATTTCCTCAGGCCGCCTATAAAGGAACCAAGTTCCAAATTGTGGCTTACACTTTGGCCATCTCCGGATGATAATGCCCCCGAGTTCAGAAACTAGCCGATTGAATTTACTTCTTTGGGGTTTTGGGCGTTCTCGTCATTTTACACTCAAAAGTGGTGGGCCATAGACACTATTTAGGTTATTTATGAATTACTTTAACGGGTTTTCGGACTTTCGATGTTTTCCGTCCGTGACCCGATTTTTATACATTATTTTGTCAAGTAGTGGTGTTGGGCTTGGGGGCTTTCCAGTAAAATTGCCTCCCCCGGTTACTGTACACGAGGGGAATAACGCCTGGAATCTAGGCGGTCTGTCCCTTGCAATTCAGTTTTTCCTTTTTTGATAATGCTCTCCCAAAATTTTTTTTTTTGATCTGTAATGCTCTTCCAATTCGTCTTCTTCTCTTCCCATTTTGGGTTTTCTTTCATCTGGCCACCACGATCTCTACGATGGACGGCCAGGCAGGCATCTCAAAGCAGATGATGCCCAATCAGCTGCAGGAGGAGAAGTGGAGGCGGCGGGGGTGATCTGTTGTTGTTGTTCTTCTTCTTTTTGATTCATTGTCTCTGCTTATGATTTTGCTGGTAAATTGCATTTTGCCATCATCGCTCCGCAATCGAGACGAACAGAAATAAAAACCCTAAACTATGGCTCTCTCTCTCTTGCTGAACTTGTGAACGACGTCGACGATGATGGTATCATTGATCGATTCGTCTTGCTCCCGTTGATCGATCGTCTTGCACGGAGTCAACTCTTTCTCTCTCTCTCTCTCTCTCTCTCTCTCTTTCCAGTTTCGATTTCAGAACTTCGTGTACCATCGATTGCCGATTTGTCCACTGATTGTCACTTCCACTTCCAATCATCACCACCGCCTCTAAACATCATCACTTTTGCAGGTATACATTTTCTCCCTCTTTCTGGTTGATTATATTTGCATATTTTCATGTTTATATGCATGTATATACACAGCAGATTTGGGACAGGTTATAGGGGTTCCTTTCTTGGACAATTTCGCATTCTTGCATTGTAAATTTGGTTTAAAATTCTTCATGATATTTAAAGTACATTCTCCGCTTGTTCTATTGCTGCTGGATTCGCTTAAAACCATCGACTAATCGGTTGTAGATTTTATTCTCCCTATGAAATCGTCTTCATGTTTTAGGGGAAACCCCAAAAAGGCCGTGTTAGAATATTGGTAGGATTATGTTAGTCCCACATTGGCTAGTTGAGTCATTGTAATGAGTATCTCATAATATAAATAAAGTCCATGTGTGTTAGGGTTAATTAACACCCTATACACTTCTTTCTCCTTCTAATAACATGGTATCAGAGCCCAACCTTTTAATCCTAACCCTAAATGTAGAGACCTGTATTTTTTTTTTTTTAGGCTGTATTTTTTTTTTTGTTAAATGTATTGCCTGTCGAGATAGATAGTACGGATAATTGGTGTGACGTCTTCGTGGGAGGATATAACGGTAATTGTGTGAGGGGTGCACGTGTGAGTGTGTGGTGCGAGAAGCGGGGGATTGCTCCCCACTTCTATAATTCTCCTGGGGAGAATTATTTCTCCACTTTTTCCTCTCTCACTCTCTCGACAGTCTCTCTCTCCTCCGAAAAACTCCCTCCTCTCTTCTCTCTTCAATTTCATCTACCAAGGGTGATTCCGGACAAGGCCCGAGAATTAAAGATGCTATACGGAGCACGGGCTTTCCGAATATCCTAGAAAAATCATGATTGGACCGCGTGGGAGCTCGGTTGACTTGGTCAAAGGCTCGGGTTTTGCTCAAAACCCATGAGGTAGGGATTTCTTACTCTTGTTATGCGTTTATACGGTGTTTATGTACCTAGATCGTGCCTTGTTTCGTTGTTTGAGGTTGTTTCTTCCGTTTCCGAGAATCAGCAGAACAGGGTCTTCGTTTTGGGGTTTTACGCCTTCTTAAACTCAGAATTGAATTTTGGTTCTTTCGTATGAAATATAGTAGACTTAAAGCTTGTTCTAATGCCGCAAGAATCACCCGAAACCGTTGAGAATTGAATTTATGGTGATTTTTAGAAAACTGGTCTGCAATCTGTCTCGTGTTCTGGATTTCAGCCTGCTTCGAACAGCCATAACTTCCTTGTCCGATGTCCGTTTTATACAAACTTTATATCGATTCAAAGGTCTTGGAGTCAGCTTTCATTTGCCACCAGAATCGTCTTAAAACTCTTAGTACACAGAAAGTTATGATCGTTTGAGTGGAGGTGTGTCAATCTGTCATGTTGCGTGACAGATTCGTGTAGCCTCGGAAAAATCCCTGTTTAACCACCCTTGGAGTGCAGATTTGACAAGAGTTCCTTCGTGACTTTTAAGCTTCGTTCAATTGCGCAACTTTTACGACTGGAATCGCTCAAAAATATTAAGAATTCGATTTATAGTGATTTTTAGAAGATTGTCCTGTAATCTGAAAATCTGGGCTGCTCATTGAGCAGCGTTTTTCATTGTTTAGCTATGGTTAAACGAACCTATTGGTTATGGGTTCGTATAGGCTTTAAAGATGGGTAAGTTGGTGATGTTTCGGTGTTGGAATCATTGAAAAATATTTAGTATGTTATTTTTAATAAATTTTTGAACACGGACTGTTCTGCTGAAAATCAGAATATGTGAAAATCATTCCTAAGTTTGAAAGACCATATCGTACAACTCGTCGAACGTGTCTGTGCCATTGATTTTTCGTTAGCATAGTTGGAGTATCGTCGTAAAGGCTATAGTAGCGTAAAAGAGCCCGTGAACATCGTAGACTATAAGAAATATTGTGACGTGCGTAATTGGTAGAGAAGTACTTGTTTGATTAAATTGAGAAATGACTGGATAATTTGGTGCTTGTAACTTGGAAACGTGAATTGAAATATGAATAACAATAGGACACAACGAGAACATTTGGGGCCCATTGACGGGTGGGTGCCTGGCAGGGGATATCGGGGTCCAATAATTAGCCTGGCAGGAGCTAATGCTCATATTTAACACTCAAGGTCCAACCTTCTAGTTGGACGCTTGGCAGGGGATATCGGGGTCCCATAATTAGCCTGGCAGGAGCTAATGCTCATATTTAACACTCAAGGTCCAACCTTCTAGGTGGACGCTTGGCAGGGGATATCGGGGTCCCATAATTTGCCCGGCAGGAGCTAAATGCTCATATTATTTGCTTTCAGGGCTCTTAAATGAGTATTGTATGTTTTCAGGGCTCATTATCGAGTAAGTGCCTGGCAGGAGCTTAGGCTCAGACACATGACACGAAATTGGTTTATAAGGTTGATGAAAGAGATTCTGATGATTGATGGTAATGAGAAATGGGATTTGGTGATGAAATGTGAAATGTGCAAGGTTGCGAAATTGTACGAGATGTAATGAACGGTACTAAAGCTGTTGTTTATTTACTAGAATGATGTAGGAATATTGATGGTCCTTGTTTGACATATGAGTAGATAGATCCTTCATATAGGTCGCCTAGAATCCCTGATCATAGTGTGCTGCTGTTGACAGTCTTGTGTACTTGGGCTTATCTGTCGTTACTCTCTTACTCTAGATGCATAACTCATCATATTTTTCTATAACTTGTGTATAGATTTCTCTGCTGGGCACGTGTATGCTCAACCCTATCATTTTCAGGTGCAAAAACAAGAAAGTTGGCATGGCGTGCATATCGTGCTTGTTGATTATGGCTTTCAAAGGTATAAAAGGGGCGATTATTTGCATTTGATTTGAAAGAAGTATTTTGGAAAGACATTTGTTACAATTGTAATATTATTTTCTTCAGTCATTGGCATTTTGATAACTTGGGGCCATCGAGCGAAAAATGTAATATCTGAATTTTATTTGAGAACAGGAGAAAGGAAGATCTTTTGGGTATTAGTTGTGTTATTGCGATGACTTTATTTATTAAAAGAGTATTCTTTATTTATGTTGAAAATCGAGTGCGTGACACTAAACCACCACAACCCTAAATCATCTGTCCAAACCCTAGCCTACCACTACCACTGCCGTACATCTCCATCACTAGATCCAGTCCCTAAAACTTCTGTTAAACCTAAACCCAGTCATTGTTAATCCTCTACGACGCGGAGTAGCTCCAATCGGAGTCATCCTGCCTCCAACAACTCCAATTGGCGTCATCCAGCCCCCACGACACTCGTCCACCTCGAACAACCCTTCGCCGACCACCGTCGGCCACCCTTCACCCTCGCTAACCATCGGACTATGATCTCCAGACTTGGGCGACCTTCAGTTGTACTCAAAATTAACTGGGCTCCTCCGATTCAACTGGATCTCTGGATTCCGGCGATCTTCTGTTGCTCTTATTTACAGCCCAGCGACCGGTGACCCTCGCCGGTAGTCACCCAACCACCGCCGACCCTCGCCGGCCGTCGCCCAGTCACCGGCGACCTTAGCCTTACTCCGGCGAGTCTCCCTGATGCAGATCCATGTGATTTCGGCTTGAAACAGTTCTGTATTGCTGGTATTTTCTCACTTTTGATCTCAGCCAGACCCTTAGAGTTGTATTCAGTGTATTTGGTTTGGACAGTGCCGATTTATCCTGATTAGTTATTGGTGGCTCTGCATCATCTATGGCGTTTGTCTTTATGACTGTTTTGTCCAACCCACGTTCAATTTGTGGGATATTTATGGCTGTGGTCAGTTGTAGTTGATTCTTGCCTCTGTTGATGGTAATTTATTGGTAGTTGTTGCCCCATTAGTTGATTTTTGTTGGTTCTTATTGATTGGTGCCTCTCCTTTGTCCGGTAAACAAAAAAAAAAAACAGAAATGTCTGAGCAGAAGAAGGATTTTGATTCTGGCACTGTTTCTAGTTCGGGTTCTACTCTTGTTGGTAGTTTATCTAGTGGTTCTTGGTCTCGCGATAGGCGCCCTATTACCTCCACACCATTAAATGGGGGCAATTATGTTCTTTGGGCTAAAGCTGTTGAGGTTCATTATATGGGTAAGTCGGAGGACTCTTATTTGACTGGTGAGCCCCCTACTGCAGATGCACCCACATATGGGGCCTGGAAACCTGTTGATGCTCGTATTCGTTCAGAGTTATGGAATAGAATGACAGAACAGGTTGCTAGTACGCTAATGTTTTATGATACGGCTAGAGAGGTGTGGACACAGGCAAAAGAATTGTATTCAGGTGTCGACAATCTCTATAGTACGTATGATCTTCATCAGTCTTTTTTTAATATATCTCAGGGTGATGATTCTTTTGAGGATTATTACTCTAAGTTCCGGCGTATTTGTCATGAGTTGGACATCTGTGAGCCACTTTTTGCTAATATTCAGGTTATACGGCACTAGCGTGAGCGCATGAGGGTTACTCGTTTCTTGTCTAGTGCATCATCCACTTTCAAACTTGTAGGTAATCAAATTTTGGGAGATCGTGACTTACCTCCTCTCAGTGAGATATTCAGTCGTCTTCGGCAGTCATCGTCTATTTCTGGTACACCGGCTCCTGACTGGTCTGCTTTGACTTCCGCTGTTTTTGATAGCTCTGTGTTCTCCGTCAGTTGTGGCCGTGGTCGCAGCCGTGACTCTGGGTTTCCTCTCTTACATTGACATCTGTATTACATGTTCCTTGTTTCCCGTTTAATCTTATGTCTGGTAGAAAGGAGAGGCATGGACATAATCTAACAGGTATGCTTCTTCCAACATCTGCCATTCATTAGATGTTGGAATCCATTCCCATTCATTTTGATTGTTATTATCCGTGTAGTCAACATTGGCCATTAACCACTCATCATTGATTTGAAGGGCACCCATGATCTCATTCCCAGGCCCGGGTTGATTCTGAGCGTGAAGTTCTATAGTCTCTCTTTCCAGCCAATCCTCCACAGGATTGCCTCATTTGATCATTCATTCATACTTTATATCCTCGAGAAAATTGACTTCACTATCATTGCGTATTTGGATGACGGGTTTTGGGTCAGTTTCGGGGACAATGTAATGGTTGGGGTTGAATTTTGTGGGGTTGAGGTTATTTTGAGTGGGGCTTAAGGCGATGTGGCTAATTTGGTTGTTAGGTTTGTGTTCGGGCATTGGGTTGGCAACAGTGTTGGGTTTTGGTGGAATTGGGAGGGTTTCATTATCAATGAGGTCTTGGATTTGATGTCGGAGGCGGAAGCAATTATTGGTATAGTGACCGGGCATTTGGTGGTAGTCACAAAAGGCTCTCGGGTTGTGGTTAGCAGGTAGTTCTTTAGGTAGTTCACGAGGTTCAAGGGGTTTGATGAGTTTCTTTTCGAGGAGCTTTTTGTAGACAGAGGACAAAGGATTGGCAAATTGGTGGAATTGTCTTCTAGGTTTATTTGGTTGACTGGTTTGGTTTCATTTGCCTTTTGGTTATTGGAGTTGGATGGGTTTTGGTAGTTGCTTCCAAATAGGGCACTACTGTTGCCAGAGTAGAACCTTTTGTTTTTGGTTTCGGTTTTTTCAGCTCTTTCAAAGATACCCAAGCGAAGTGCATCCTCGACAGCAAGTCCAGCCTCTTAGAAAGTTTTAAAATCAGCAGTGGTTTGAAACACCACTAGATGCCTGGCAAAATCAGGTGCCAAGTTTCTAGTGATAATTCTCATTTGCTCCTTATCAGACGGGCGATCGATCATTTGAGAGGCCTTTCCTCTCCACCTCTTAACAAAATCAGCAAAAGACTCGTTCGCCTCCATTTTGGTACATTCCAATTCCCTCACAGTCATTTCCAGCTGAATGTTATAATTGTAATGAGTTACGAAGGCTGCCTCAATATCATCCCAGCTCTTTTTCCTTAAATCTTCCAAAGTAAGAAACAACTGCAAGGCAGGCCCCTTAAGTGTTTGCTGGAACATCTGAGCCATTGCATCTTTTTCAATTTCGTACATGGACAGAGTGCCCACGTATGTTTGCAAATGAGCCTTTAGATCCCCAGTGCCATCAAACTTTTCCTAATCAATAGGTTTGAAGCGGTCGGGCAGTTTAGCATTTGGGAACAAGCACAATTTCTCCACATCTACTCCTGTGGCAGCCACTTTTTCTTGCTTTTTGACAGATTCCTCCAACTTGGTGAGCTTGGCCATCATTGCATCTGCTGCAGTAGGTTTATCATTATGGACAGAGAGATTTGAATCATGATCATCAATTGGGCAATTTGGTTGTCATATCGCTCCTTTTGCTCATCCATTTCCTCCTTAAGAATTTCAAGTTCGGTCTTTTCCCCTGTTCTTGACGACTTACTTTCCTTTTCTGATCCCATCGACCTTTCTGACTGAACTGGCAAAGATTCCAACCTTGTCAATCGCTTATTGGGTCGAATCCAACCGAGTACGTAATGCCTCCTTCTCCTTGAACTAATTGCTTAGAACTTCTAGTAAAAACAAAAGGACGAGTTTTAGTAATCTGTGGTTTTTTCCTAAATTCTTTAGATGTGAATTGTGGTACCGTTACTTGAGATGCTCGCAAGCTTAGCAGAATTGTCTCAATCCTCGGTTGTTCGGTTATGTATCCGTTATGGGGAGCATTAAAAAGGAAAAACTTTGTCAAGCCAAAATCATTGTTTAGGTCCTAGTGCGTTAATTTTGAAAAGTTAGTCATTAAGAGTTAGATCTTAATGAACTAACTTATGATTGAAAAAGCCATTGAGACTTTATTATGATTTGAAAAGAAACTAATTATTTGAAATTGAGTTCCAACAATTAAATTTCAAGTTTTGAAGGAAAATTAGTTATTAAGGATAAGGCCTTAATGTGCTAATTTCAACTTTGAAAAAGCTAGTCATTGGGGGTCAAAACCTCAACGAGCTAGTTTAATTTGGAAACTATTGACAAGATGATGTTTATGGCTTGATTTTGATTTTTTCCCAAGTTTTATTACTCCTAAGGAATTAAAACATGCATTTTCCATCATGCATGACTCTTCATTGATTGAGGCAATTCTTCTTAAACTTGCTAGGGTCAAGCTAATATGCATAACGGTAAGTAAAGAAGCAATTAAGCATGTAGGCAGGGCATGCAGAAGACAGTAAACACGTTAGCAAGATATATCACATAATCCTAACGTTAGGGCCCTGTCTTAGTTTTGGCAGAAGTTCTATGTCTTTCTATATGCAAAAGGCCGGTTTTGGTTTAGAGGGGTTCCCCAGACTAGAGCCAATAATTTGCCTCCCTATTGCCAAGTGTACTGCATGGTAGACTGACTCATCATCGTCCAAGGTTGCCGAGCGTTTTGGGATGTCCTAGCACCGGCAAGCCGGATAGGGTAACCAAAACGTAGCGGCGGGGCTATCCAACATCGATGCATGTGCAATGCAAAAGTTAAGCAATAATATGAAAAATCCCACAAATATTTTCAAGTTTGGCTCTCAAATTAAATTATATTTTAAGAAAAATTACGCAAATGAAATAACCAAAAAGTCCCAGGCCGGGTGGTCGGGTAGAGCCTTGTTAGAATCACCACACCTTTCTGAGATAGCGTGAAACTTATTTTTTTGACAGACTTTTTGAGATGGGTTATTTTCACAAGTGTACTGATTCTAAAAAAATATAAATTAACAAAGTCCCCAGCAGAGTCGCCACTGTGGGCTACCACAGCCCGGGATGGGCCTTTTCGGAGGCCATCCCCTGTCGTGCGCTCGTTTTGAAAATTGAAGAGTCACCACCCGGGTTTTTGTAAAATGGTTTGCTACCGAGAAAACCTAGAATTTGAAAATAAACCAAAGATTGGGTTCGGGAGCTAGGTTATGAGAGATGTGTACTGTACGGTACATGTTCCGTGGTAAGTTTTGCACTCAAAATAGCTATAACATGTGAACAGGTTAAATCAGAAGCAAGTATTACAAGCATGTTTGAATTGAACTCCCGATAGCAGAAGAAAAATAAGGATTTTATTCCACAATAGTCACCACTGTACAGTAGAAGATGAACCATACGGTACATGATCTTGTGATCAGTAGCTTGAATGAACTATCATGGCACTTGGAGACCTAAAACAAGAATGTATTCCTATGTATCAAATAAGCAACACTTGCATTAAAACATGTTTACACAACTGATACAATTTCATGAGCCTAAGCATGGTATATATTGTTTAAATCAGATCATGGATTTAAAACATAACATGAATCAGCATGGTATCTTATATCAGTAATGGCATCTCATATCAAATTATAAGACGAACGGAGGTAGCAAAGGAGAGACTATTCCTTGAAAACATCTATCGTACGGTGGTACGGTCTACTGTACGGCAGAGATAAGTGGGATTCGTACTTCAATTTTCATAAAATATCCAAACTATTTAGGCCCAGGGGTGTTATAAGGAACCAGCCTGAACCCATTGGTTCCCCTCAGAATAGAAGAACATAAAATTATATCTTTGTTTGGAATGAATCCTTTCTTTGAAGATTTTTAGTGATTGCAAGGATTTCTGGCATGAGCTCGGGCTATGACGTTGGCCTGGCCTGACCTATAGGAAAGGTGTGGCGCCTCCTTTCAAACCTTTGGTGGCTTTTGAAAACGGATTTGGGGCTTGTCTTTGGGAAAAAAGGGATGTTTTTTTTTGTGTTTTAGAAGTGAAAGGAAACAAACAGGAATTTTTCAGAATGTGTTCATGTTTTTCAGCATGCTTTTCAATGTATTTTTCATGTCCTTTTCTTCAAAAACCCTAGGATATTTATAGAGGAATTTTTCAAGGGGTTTAGCTTGGTCTCCAAGCACCCACCGGCCTGCTGCAGGCCTACACCGACCATGGAGGGCTATGAGCTGAACCATGATGGCTTGAGAAGTCTTGGCCAATAATTCTGAAAAGGTAGTGCAAGTTCCGATGTACCCTACGGTAGACATGTATACCGTACGGTGGAAATATTTCTACCGTGCGGTGGAAATTACTACCGTCCTAGCTGTAAGGCAGTTAAGATTATGTATGTGTATTGTACGGTATATTCGACTTTAAGTTGACTTCTGAAGGATTTATTCCAAAATGGTATTAGCTTAATACAAAATCCTTTCATCATCACAGAGGAGTTAAAAGATATCGAAGTATTCAAATTGGGGTGTCTACACCTCTGTCAAGTTTTCTCTGTCCATGTACCCTCACAAGTCACAACACTAGCACTCCCCGCCTAACTCTTACATCCCTACTCGGGCACCTCTATCTCCGATTAACCCCATGTTCTCTCTCTTTTTCTCTCTCTCCCAATGTTGATGCAGTGTACCATTTTCCAGTGTAACCCTTTCAACATTTCACAACGGCCATACAAAAAAGGGATAAATTCCACTTTGACCCCCTGTGATTTGAAAATGTGCGGATAGACCCCCTACCGTTATATTTTTCATCCATATTAACGGAGATGTATCTCACACACCTCTAGAATCGCCATTCATAATGTATTAAATAAAGAATAGAGCATTTGTCTAAAAAATTATCTCGATCAGGCATCAATAATTCAGTGATCTAATTCTTGATAAATTCAAATTTAAAATTTTAATTTCATAATAAATTCGATTCGACCATGAGATTTTCATGTTTTGATCGACTTGAATTTTGGCATGCATGTAGTACTCGTCAAACTCTATAATATCAACAGTTCAGATCCAAGTTTTGGTATAGGGAATGGATTGGTTGCATTTAAAGAAGAAACAGAGGGTCTATCAGCACATTTTCAAAACCACATGGGGTTATGTGCACAATTTTGAACCATATACTTAAATCTTCATTATAGAAAATTTGAAGTTGTAGAACATGAGAGCAAATAAGAGAGATTCTATATACAACTATGCAGCCTGTTTTTAATAAATCACTTTCGGATAAATATGCCCTTTAAAAAAATGGACAAAAATAGCCCTACTAGTACTAAATACAACCACAAACATTCAACCATGCCATTAAAATATAACTCACCCTCCCTCATCATCTTCCACAGCCTCCCACATTCCACCATAGCCGAAAACTTGAAAAGCTTAAGAGCTCCACCTTCCACCATAAACCCACTCCATTTTCGTTCTCCTTCATCTTCTTCCATAAAAATAAGCCAAATAGCTGGGTGTTTTTTTTTCTGTTCAGAAGGTTCGATTGGGGTTCTCCATTCTTATATCAGTTGTACGTGATTAAAAATGAAGTTCAGGAGAGAGAGAGAGAGAGAGAGAGAGAGAGATCAAATTGGAAAATAAATTTGAAGAGAATCATTTTTCACCAAAATAAAGTTTCAGTTTCTGTCCCGAGATCATCAGATTCTAAATTATAGTGTATATCAAATTCTAGAATCCAAACTAAGCCTAGTAAGCTTTTTTGGGTTTTAAAACTCAAAAGTGACATATATTTTCGAATTTTGAAGTATGAATAGTCCATCGCGTATTCTCAAAATGCATGACGTCAATTACGTATGATTAAAATGTGTTTTACAGGGGGAAAAAAGAAATACATGATGCATCTACAAAATGCGTTATAAAGAGTTCAGGTTTTAAAATTTGAAGGTGACATATTTTTGAATTTGAAAGTATGAATTTGCTTTTGAAACCATTCAGATATCAAAACTCGAATATGTCTAATATTTTCAAGTATTAGAATCTGAATTCTATAAATATTTTTGAGTTCTAAAACCCGAAATTTTCTAAGTTTTTCAGGAATGTGTATCCGAGCATGTCGGGAATTTTTTTTTTTTAAGGAGGCAGTGATGACGAGTCTGGCATTGCAATTATGGAGGATTTGTTGCTGAGCACGAACTCTCGTTCATCAACAAGAAGACTCTCGTGATTCTCGTCTTGGTCTTCTCGAAAGGTAGTTTAGTGGGTAGGCAACTCACTCAATCAATAGGAATTCTCTCTAGAACCCTAGAAGGAAGCCTGGGCCCCTTGTTGTTAAAAGGGACAAAGACGATTCCATTATCCTCCCACTTTATGTGGATGCCCACCTCATAACCAACTCCAGTGAACAGATCACAAGTGACTAAATCGATTCCTGAGAATGAGAACATTTTCTTCTTACGATCCAAAGCATACCTCGTCCTTTCCAAATCCCGCTCCTCAGGAATAAAGATCATGGAGATAAGACCATACTTATTCAGCCGATGCCATAAACATCAGACAGGGAAAGTCAGGCTCTTTTGCAACTGGAGGGAGATCTGGAATTGGAAGGTGGTTGTGGACGTGGTGACTAGTGTTGCTACTATACGTTGAAGAAGAGGGAGAATGGGGAGATTAGAAGAACGAACAGGAAAGGAGGGAAAGGAGATAACGGGGAGGGAGAGAGAGAGAGAGAGAGAGAGAGAAAAGGGGGGAAGGGGAGAGTTCAATTTTTTTTGGAAAATTATGTTTGGGATAAGGGTATTTTGAAGAGTTCATGGATATTTGTTCGGTTGTATATAGCAAATTGTTATAAGATTTATGAGTTTTGTTTAGCACAAGCTGCATGCAGTAAATTCGCAGTTGTCTCACAAATAATAGGGTCAAAAGAAACAGCAGGATACACCAAACATTCGAAGTATGGGTCGCAAATGTATACCCAGTTTGACAATATTAATGACCAAAGATTGCTGAACACATCAAGCAAGGATATGTTCAACATTTACCACAACCAAGTCAAGAGACTAAAATTTTGTAAACTTGAACATCACATAAGACAAATCGTAGAGTCGGTAATAAGCGTTATCCAATTCCATGTAGCAAACAAAAATAAGATTACTCTTAATTACCCAAGAATTGATCTGGCATAAGCGGAAGATACTGCTTCCAAAGATTCTCAAGAGCAGGTGTTCTTACGGCACCATCACAAGATTCAGAGTTGAGGTTTCTTCCCCAATCATACCGGGAAATCAATGTATCCTGGCTAATGTCTAGCTTGAGATGTCTGTTGTAAAGTGCTAGGGCAACTGCTGGACTTGGACTCTCTCTGTAAATGAACCAACCAAAGTTAGACCAATGATACATGCGACTTCAACTAGCAGACTCTGATGAATTGAGAACTTATTGTTTTATTCCGACAAGTGAAACACAGAGTAATAAATACGGAATCATGCATTCCGACAAGAAAATTGCTGTCATCGTATTATTTACAAAAGCTTCACTCTACAAGTAATAAAATACAGAATCAGCTTTCTTGAAAGGTGAAAAACACAAACATTATCTAATGTCCAAATATATATATATATATATATATATATATATATATATATATTGACAAGTCAATCAACTTCATTTCATTACGAAGTGCCCATCGGGCGATTACAGGACCGAAAATACAGAAATACAGGCTAAACATGAACAACAGGTAGGAACCTAAACCCCACCACCGAGAAATAAGCACATACTGAAAAGAAGAGCCGACACACGAAGTTCGACCAATAGAGCCGTTCACCGTAATAGAGATTAAGCACCAACGGGAACGAAACCTAATCGCTGAATAAGCAAGAAAATAGGGGATCCCTTTTCATCAAACCAATCTTAACCCCGAAAAACAGCCACCGAAGCAAGAAGAAACCCCGAAAAACAGCCACCGAAGCAAGAAGACCAAACACAACCCACCATCATCAGACAATCCTCAATAGGCGCCGGATTATTCGCCCACCATCCCTTCCACACCAGATCTGAAAAATCAGATTGGTACCTACTCCGGACTGGGGAGACCAGCCGGAAAACCCGGAAAAACTGGTAAAAACAGAAGAAAAAAAGAAAAGAAAGAAAACCCTAACTCCATCACACCATTATTACCTCGCCACCGGCCACTAACCGCCGGATCTGAGAAGACAAGGCGGGGTCCAGTCGAGTCAAGCCCACAGAACACCGGCCGGAGGTCCGATCATCCGAAGCTTTGTCGCCTGGAACACACCAACGCTCGCAAAATCAGGCCGGAGAGAGATACACCGGAGGGTCAAGAGAGACTGGAGGAGGAGAAAGGGAGAGGAGGGAGGAGGGGGCGGGGCGGAGGTAGGAGGGGGTGGCGGCCCCGCCCCCCGATCTGGAATCTGTGGGTGGGTTTGGTTTTTAGAGAGAGAAAGTAGAGAGGAGTAGCGGAAACATGGGCTTGGAAGTACTATCTAATGTCCAAATAGATCATGCATGTTTTCCTTGTTTCCATTCTAACCCGAGTACCATCTCTACTGTTAATCCAATGATGTTTATTTTCCTTTTTGGTCCAGACTCCAGAATCTCTGCTGTACTCATGTTTCTAGAAATGGAATGCAAGAATTGCATACAATTGATATAATAGTGAATCTTGATTCATAACCACCCCAGGAAGCTTACCAATATAAATTCAACTTAAACAAAACTATAAAATTTTGTACAAGTGAATCTTTAGTTCTCCTAAAGCCGAACGTAAATCCGAACTTTTCAAGACCGTGTTAGTTCCTTCAGTCTTGTTTTCAACTCTAAACACAGACAAGTGTTTTCTTTACCGACTTTCAAAAACAAGTGAAACAGTGATGCCAGTGATCTAACTTGTTAAAAACTTTTACAGACCTCCACACTCAACACATTTCAGCATCGTCTTACGCTAATAACCTGCCTTCCTCATTCTCCAACACTCGCTATGAATCTATAACCCATAAATATTACCACCATGTTAACTTGTATTATTCTTGAGTAAAATTTGTCGTATTCCTCCTCCAAATTGAAATTCGCTTTTTTTAAAATAGGTTGGAGACCAAAACTTGAGATACCCTTACTGAACATATCTTCAACAAATTTGAAAACAGAAAACTTGCAGTGCAGCCAAACATCAACAGTTGAAATATAGGACAACTAGAAGAAAAATGGAAAATCAATTCCAAATTTCCAATATTAAGAGACAAAAGGAGAATGAGGAACCTTTCACTCTTATTCAGAACTCTACTCCACCATAGGATTGCCTCCAATAGATCCTTTTGCAGTCTAGTTGAATCAATAACGACCAGACCTAGGTCAGGCATACAAGCATCTTTTGAATAAGGAGTCCCAGATAGCCAAGGCTTTGCTGATGATCTCTGAATAGCATCTAAGATATCAAAGTTAATATACGCAGATAGCTGTTTCGTGCAGTCCTCAGCAACTGCAATGCCAAAATTCTTCAAATCTCCAAGCAATTCCTCAACTCCTCCCTGCCACAGAAAAAGTTAGATCATCTGTTGCAGCTAATAATTTATGTTCCTCCTTGATTTAACGTTTCTACTGCTACGTTCTTATCTCTCTTTTTTTGTGACAACTGACAAGTGAACCAATAAATTAGGATTTCAGAGGAATCCAAATTAAACTAGCAACGAGTTTTTGTTCCATATAGACATGGGCCCAAAGTAGGCATGTCTGGTGATTGCACCAGGATAAAAGCTTGCCAGCTTCCAAGCAAGCTGTGTCGGGAGACAGAACTTGAAGTACCAACCCAGTAGCACACCACCACTGGACTGGATCTATTTGAATAGCTTGAAGTGCACTTATCTTACCTAGCCATTACATTTTGAGGCTGACCGGCAACATAAAGAGAGGCTGCTTCCTTTCAATTAAAAGTGGGAAGGCCGCCCACGGCCCCCATGACTCATGAGAACTTTATTTCACTATGCTTTTTTCTTTTGGAACTCTATTGTTTTCCGTCTACACAACTATTTGCTACATAGAAATCCTTTTGAAACCAGTGGAAAAGGGAAATAATAACTGAAGCTAATTCCAACCACCTTGTAAACTACCTGTACAGCTTCCATATGATATGATGCCATCAATTTCAATTAAATGATGACCAAAATTTATGTTCGATATTCGATATGTGTCCTTTTCTAGCCATAACTTTAAGATTAATAGCCGTTCAAAAAAAAAATTTGTTAAGATTAATAGTTTAATTCCTTCTAACAGTTATTGCTAGGGAATTAGGTAATAGCAGGTGAAGGAATTTTGTTACGATACATCTTTTCCCTTACCTCTTCCAAAGAAAGCTACAAACCTGTCTTCTTTATAACCTTATAACCTCTAAAAGAGGTTAGCAAACAATCTAGACTGAAAATTCATCTGCTTAATAGTGTCAACATTCCAAATGTCCTACAAGAACCCAATTCATTTACGCATACACTACACTGATATCTCTGTTCTACTATCCTTTCTGGACCTTAGTCACACAAAGTCAAAACGGTAGCTATCAAAAAGGTCCCGAATTCACAGGGAAACTAAGGGAACTCAAAATAGCATTACAGAGTATTTAAATGGAGAAACCTACCTTGATGATTACATTGGGTGAGACATATATGAACTTGCTTACGGTAGGGAGGACAGCTGGTATAGCAAATGGGACCATCTCATCAAAAGGCGGCCTATATTCTCCCGCAGAGTAAGCTGTCATAATTAGTTCTTTAACCTTCTCCTGCCTTTATGTACGAGGTAATAAGGAATAGAGATCAAATCAACAAATGAAACCAACGGAATAAACCCGACAAAGGAGGCTAATAAGAAAGGGAATAGCTTACCCAATAATTTCAAGTTTTGAATGTGGAAATAGCACTTTCAGTTTATAATAAGAAACTTTGCCATTATTATGCCCTTCGGGGGTAAAGAAATGAAAGGAAACTAATTCTGGATATCTGCAGTCAACGCAAACAAATTAGTGGACAAACCAACAAAGAAGTGGCAGCAAGAAAATGCAATAACTACAGTAAGATTTGCATTTACCCAATAGACCTCATAGTAACAATTATAAGGTGGAATAACTTTATATTATCGATGGAAAATAGAAGTGTTCAACAAGCTTTGTTTGTTAAAATGAAAAGAATTTAACACAACAAAATTCATAACCTAAACCTTGCTATATATGGAAACCAGAGGGGAAAAGACCTTAATAGCTTATAAAATGGACTTTTTGCAACGATTTTTGTGGTCCCGCACATCACTCACAATGGTTAGGACTTGCCCGTTCCCTTTTTCTTTTACTTCTTGCAGACGATGGGCACAAAAAAGATTACCAACTATCTTTTATTGGGTGCCCATTGTGTGCTCTGCATTTGTGCAAACTTCTCGACAGCAGATTGATCAAAAGATCCTTTCTATTGTTTAGACTCCTATTTTCAACGAAACAACATCCTGACTCATTTTGAAGCACCACCTCTGCATCAAGACCTGGTTAAATCCAAGCACTACAAATCTTCATCATTCAAATACTTTAATAACAGAAAAGAAAAGAAGTGGTACCTCAAAAATAAGTCTAAGTCTAAGTTCAAAGTTCAAACCCGAAACAAAAGGGAGCTGGAGGTAGAAAGTCACACTTAGAAACAAAATGCTGCTTTCATGATTGGTTTTAAAAGAGAACACCAAACAAGATTGGTACCCATAATTTGTACCCATAATAAATTAGACACGCAATACTACAAGTTACCACTGCATGAAGAGACGACTAAGAGTTTTTGTATCCTTGTCTCAAGTAATAGTGTAATACCAAAACAAAAACATGAACTCCACCCAAACATATATCTGTAATGCTGTGTCAAGGGAAACATTCACAACCTTGACCAGAAGGCCTACCTAATGCAAATGTCCGAGAGCACGTGACGAGTTTCTTTATCTCTCATCTTATGACAGTGAGAGAGAGAAAGCATACTCAAGACTAGTATTGGTAAACTATGTTTTAGAATAACTCAAACTTGTTCTGGCATCAGCCCAAAGAATCTTGCGGCGAAACAAATCAAAGAAACTGCTGAGCAAAAAAACAAACAAATGAATGAAACTCAGGGAACCACCGAGTAGTTATTATCCAATGACAAAAGTTGCAGCTTCTCATGAATTGAGAGAGAGAGAGAGAGAGAGAGAGAGAGAGAAGCTCTAAACCATTTCGGTAATTTCAAAAACAATAGAACTATTCACACACAAAAACATGGTCATGGAGGTAAATGCCAAACTTTTTAAAATCAAACAGATGTGTTGGTTGAGATTCAAGGGATGTAAAGGCGTCACCATGATGGTGAACAGGACAAAACTGTAAGGTAAAACCTAGTCTGCTCAAAAAGACTCCTCTTTTACATTAGTATAATGGAGATAATGGACAAACAAGAATGTTCAGAAGATTTAAGTTTCGAACACATCAGTTTCTCACTTACTTAGCCATCAAAGAAAGGATACATGGTACTTTCAAAAGCATTTATCTGATAACGATTGATAAATCAACATGGACTAGGACAATGCAATTTAATACCCCAAAAAATACTTGCAATGATAGATACATAAGGTTGCTTTGGTGTCAGTGGTATTCTACAAACCTTGCACATGATAAAGTTGAATTCATTAGAACTGCGAGCACTCGAAGGTCCAGGCAATCTATCCACGATACAATGTGTACCATACGATCTGCAACCGTACGTGTTCTGCTGTAGCCAGAATTTTCATCACTTGAAGCTGTATATTTTGAAGACTGTAGAATGTAGATAGTATAAGGAATGAATGAAGGCCTACAATTTGAAGACTGTAGTGTAGATAGTATAGGGAATGAATGATAAATTATGCAATCCCTCTTGGACCTCTTGGTGATGCATTGATCAACCTTGATCAATAGAAAGTTGGAAAAGTAAAAAAAGAGAATAAGCTTTCTTGGCAAACAACAATATCTTTGATCGGTGCAAAATCAAAACCAGCAAGCTAATGGTGAGCTTACATTTACATTTCAAATTGCCCCAATTTTCTCCTGTGCTACCCTATAGAAAACGTGCATCTACACAGACTTATGCTAAGAACTGAACCCTAAAATGTTGGCCAGAATAATACCTTTAAGTTGGGACCAAATTCACTTTTGAGATGGCCCACCATAATACAACAGGGTTAAATCTTCTGGTTCTCAATATTCCATTTTCTGATCCCATTCAGAATATTAGACTTAACTGACATTGTAAACCCTACATGGTCCAATTAATCACCACTATTCTGATGCCGACAAGGACAGGATTTTGACGTTGGTTGGACGAACATCAAATTTTTTTTGTCACAGATAGATGTTGTATCAATTGCAGTTAATTCGTATCACCAAAAAAAAAAAACTATCATAAAAGTTATTATAGATATTTTTGAGCAACCGACTAACATTAAAATTTAAGTTCTTGTTTCTCCACAAAAAGTTTCGAAACGAAATCGGCTTGGAATGCGAGAGCGTGCCAGGACAAGTCTGTCCGAATTGCTTTCAAGGCCTTCGTGCCTCAAAACCTGACTTCTATCGAGTGATTGTGCTTGGCCTAAAGGGTAAGGCCTCGTGATGGTTCGTTGTTCGCCTTTGCTGGATAAGGACTTAAGTATTTCCTAACCGTTGTTAGAAAATGGTTGAAAGAAAAGGAAAGGACTGAAAGGTAATGAAGGAACGAAAACAAACTTTATTAATCGGTTTAACAAAGTTTGGGTACAAGGAAATAAAATGACATAAAATCTAGTCTGTGCTAGATTGATCGGGAAAATAAAGACAATTGAAAGATAAATTGGGTAAGCCGTGGGCTTGATGGTCTTGGACCTTTGCCAAGGCCTCCAGAACTGTGATTCATAGGAGTTACAGGCCTTGAGCTGCTTCAAAATGCTCTAATGCATGGCTGCCAAGTGGCCCTTTTGAGCTGCCTCAAAATCCTCCAATGCATGGCTGCCATGTGGCCTTCTAGCAGAGGTCTAGGCTTGAGTAGCTTCAAAATGGTCCAATGAGGGGCTACTCTCTGAACAAAACGTGCCTTTTACTCCAAGAGAACGGCAAAGGCCTGAGAAGCCTCTATTCTTTCTGCAAAAAGAATTTCTGCTCCTGTAGCATCCAGGCCTTTGAGCTGCTTCAACCATCAAGCTACTACTTGAATGGACTCCTTCCGGGCCCACCACCGCTGAAGACCAATACTTCTCCAGGCCTTCCTACCATTTTATTGGACCTTACACCTCTTGTGGGCCCTCAAATCCTCTGGGCTTGACTCCTTATGGAAGAAGGATCGAGAAACAAAAGATAAAGCAGACCTGGGTGAGCTGCTTGTGAGCAGCTTGCTTAAGTCTTCATGAGTCATTTACCAGCAGCTCCAAGGGTTGCATGTACGCCACCTGTCCTTGGTCTTGCGTCATGTTGAAGAATGGGGTCCCACCAATTCAGACTTTGAGCTGCTTGTGAGCAGCTTACCCAGATCTGTCTAGCAAGAATATTCTAGGCCTTTGAGCTGCTTGTGAGCAGCTTAAGGCCTTTGAGCTACTTGTGAACAGTTTAAGGCCCCTTTCTTGCTCATTAAAGGCTTTAAATGATGCTCTTAAAGTAGTGGGCCTATTCATCAATTGGGCCTGGAATTGTGGTAAATCATGGGTCTTTGTCCATTGTAAGCCTTTTGAGCCCAAGCCTGGTGAGGAAACCAAGGCCTCTACCAATTTGGGCCTATTTCGTAGGCCTTGTTACTTCTAGAAATTTGGTTAGGCCTAGATGAAATACTCAGGCCTGGTGGACTGATTGAAGCCTTGGGCCTTTGACTGATTTGGGCCTATATGGAAGGCCCATCATTTCTTAAGAACCGGCCCTAATTCGTGGGCAACTGGTCGTAAGGTCTTTCAAGGCTAGGGCCTCGACCCTTGAGGCTACCTTTTAACCCGTAAATCCATTTCCTTATTTTTGGCCAAAAATACCAAAAGTGGGTGTAAACAGTTCTCGGATGCCAGGAACTTAACCGTAAGAAAATGAATCAAAATTTTGAAAGAAAAAAAAAGATTAAGGAGGAAAATTACAAGAAAGGTCGATTGTAACTTACTGAAGAGGAGGAGAGATTGGAAGGGAAAGGGACCCACTTTCTGAAAGGATCCGAAGCGTCTCGGAAATGGGTAGCTGGCAGAAACTGTAGCAATCCGAGGAATATAATCAACCCAAACGCCAACAACTGTGAGATGGCCGGCCCACGGCGTTCATTCGGAGCCTGGTCCACGGCCGTCCGAATCGGGTCCGTTGGAATTGTCGATTGAACGGGTCGTCTGTGAGGGGTGGACCTTGGCAGCGAGAAGGATGAAGAAGACATTGACTTTCCTTCCTCTCAATTGTCAAACCGACAGCTTAGCGCGGATATATACGAACGAGTAATTATCCACTGGTTATGCGACATCGGCGAGTGGTGGCCCGATTCTCTTCTACACAACAAATTCATGAGGGATTCGTACACTTAATTTTAGATTCTACAAGAATTTCTCATGAAAAAAAAAAAAAAAAAAGTTCATGGCACTAGGTGACGGTGCTCATTGCACCTAATAATTTTTCTATACCAATAGAAGGCGCCGCTTTGCTTTCTTTTTAAACATTCCTTTGCAAAAGAAGATAATTTCGAACTCATATATTATGAAAATAAAAATTAATTTTTTGATTTTTTTTGCATTGTTTAAAAAATCTCAATGAGATTTATCAAATAAGATCTATATTAATAGAAAAATTATTATATAAATACATAATTTTTAAGCTCGAAATACATTTCTTTTCCTAAAGTTCTTTTTACTGTTCACCTGGAACAGCACCATGGAGCATTACTCCATTTTTATTCAATACTCCCTCTGTCCGGATTTAATAGTCTTTTTTTGGAGTTCGTGCCATTTTTCAATTGATTATATCTTCCAATTTATAATGTTTTACGTGATTTCGAAAATATTGTATTATAGAACTAATCAAGATCTATCAAACAAGATCCATATTCGATATGAAATTCATTACGGATTCAAAGATATAACTCATTTTTTAGCCGGTTAGAATAGAACTATGGACAATTAAATCTGGACAGAGGGAGTACCTCTTTACTTTGAGCGAGTTTCAAGTGACTCCTCAACTTTATTTTTAAAGACTTTTATACCAGAAGATAGGAATTCCATACTTTGATCCCTTTACTTTTGTTCTCTTTTTTAAATTTTTCATAAACTTACATTATATTTTTTGGAGTTAATTATTAGCCTCGATGAAAGAATCCTAATAAACAAAAAAATTATAATGAAAAGAAAAAAAATATTGAAAACAAAAAGACACTCTCGTCTTTAGTGTTGTCTTATGAGTATGAATTTTTTCAATTTTGGTCCACATTCTTATACTTTTATGATTCATCTTATCGAGATTAATGATTAATTTTAAAAATTAAGTGAAAAAAAGGTAAATAAAAAATTAAAAATACAAAAAAAAAACATCAGAACAAAAAATTAGAGAGAACAAGGCCTTAATTCATATCTTTCATACTTATAACATGATATTGATATAATTTTTACTTTTTATATGTTTAAATCATTCAATGTTATCTTTTCACTAGAATGTTTTACATCAAACCATTAGTTTCTAAATTTCGAGTAAAATTTAATAAAAGTTCAAGTGTCACGCCTTTGATTTTCATAAATAAACGTATTAATAAAATATTTTCCATAAATAAAATACCAAGAACACAATACATAAATACCCTTAAACAATTGTCATTTCTTAAAGTCGACATTCCTTCCATATATAAAAATATTAAAAAGTGATAAGTTACAAAAAAATTATTTGCAAGCCTTATGAGGAAAAAGAATTTAGTTTGTTACAATCATCCCTAAATCAAAAGAGTTCATGACGGAAAATTACATTTTTCATTTACCAAAATATGAAATGTGAAGATGACAATGTAACTCTTTAAATAAAGTTTTCGTGAGATGGTGACTCCATGCACGCCCTAGACTCTAAATTACACCTTGATCATGTACGTGAAAAATGAAAGGTTGAGCTACACTAACCCAGTAGAAAAATCTCATCTAACTCTACATGTGAATGAGATGATAAGTGTGAAGTCATATGAATCATGCTATAAGGAAAATCACATAACTAAGAAATGATGAAACAACTCTATAACATTCAGTTTCACGGATTCACACATAATCCTAATCAAAGATCCATAAATTGAGGAGTAACACGTATCGCCATCCTTAACCAAAATCAAGCAGTCACTCATACCCCATACTCTGCATTTTCACCCCTTGCATTGTAGTGAAAATCACCCGATTGGGTCTCTGTATTACCACCCCTTGTGTTTTAGTAAACATCATCTGATTTGGGACTCTGCATTACCATTCCTTGCATTGCAGTAAACATTACCCGATTTGAGTCTTTGCAATACCCCCCGTGCGTCGCAGTGACTTTCTTGTTCTAACCATTAGACAACAACCGCTTCCTCTCATCTATCATCATTTCATCAACACATTCATCATTCAAAACAATGCATCATACCACAAACATGACATACATGCATTAGTAATCTTATCTCCTAACAATCTCATACTATCTCCACATTATCGTGTCTTAAATACACAAGCACAAACTCACTTCTATGATACTAGAGAGAAAACACAAAAGCCCAAATTTTACTCAACTAGCAAAATTCCAAACTCAAGTATTCCTCAATTTTCTCAAATAAATACCGCTAAGAATCATGAAGGAGTGTTCAAAACAGGAGCACCACATGTTACAGAACTTGTGACAACTTATTTTTAAGCTTTTAAAAATTCAGAATTCATTAGAGATTTTCGTTTGAAGAACTGACTTCGCGGTTAATCTCAAAATATTATTTTTAGGTTACGGTAAATTTTGGGTATTTTTCTAAAAATTGAAACACGATTCGTTTTTTGCGTCCGCGTGGGATTTTTCCCAGCCGACGGCCTAATTTGGTAGGCTTCTAAATGCCCACCCATAATATTAACTCCCTTGTTCCCCATCTCATTTTCCAGCCGTACACCTCTCCTTCTCTCTGACCCATCTCTCACCCTCTTTTTCTATAAAATATCCCATTTTCCCTTTTCTTTTCCCAGACAAAACTCTCCCTTCTTCTTTCTTCTTTTTGCTGGTATTTCACCAGGAGAATTTCCCTCCTTTTTGAATGTTTTTACGTAAAGATTTATTCCACACTAATTATATAACTTCCCTATATCATAACTCACTGAATTGATTTTGTATTTATGAAACCCTTTTAGGGTAGGTTCGTGACGACTGCCCTGAAAGGATAAAAAGTGTAACGACCCTGATTTTTGTTAAATAAAAATTTCGTTTAATATTTGAATTTTATTTAAATTACTTGGTTTGCTTTTAAAATTCCTTTTTAACTTTAATAATCTGCCATAATTAGATTTAGTCTTAAAAATTATATTTCTTGCCTAGAGATTTTACTTGGCCAATGTAGTTAGCTTCTAACCGATTAGTTGGAGGAAACCAAACTACCAATTCACCTAGTTACAATTTCCTAACCCTAGATGAACCTTTACCCATTGGATAGTAAAAGTTAGAGAAACTTTTATCCATCGGACAATAGAAAACCTAGATTTTCTATCAAAGATATCTTGTACTAAATTTGATCAAGTACTCATTTATAGTTATATATAGGCTTATATTCACATGCCTAAAGGACATTTTGGTATTTTAAATATTATTCAAGAATATATATATTTCCTTAAACCTTTTATCCTTTGGTCAATAACTACTAGGGAAAATATTATCCATTGGATAATAGAGTCAATCTTCCAACTAATACTAAGATTTATTTAAATAATCACTTCCTAGATTTCTAAGTACACTAATAAATATATAAGTACTAGTACTTCTTGAATTATTTTAATAGGAAAAATCTTGGCAATATATTTTATTTGATATTTGAAAATCTTGATAAATTATATGGTACCCAATAGTACCTACTTATATATTTGAATACTTGGACATATGTATATATACCATATAATATAAATACCCTAGGATTCTCTAAGTACATAATCTAGTAGTTTAATGGAAACATGTGCCAAATTGAAATACTTTAATAGGGAATTTTGATTTGGAAATCTAGTTAAACACCTGGTACCTTGTACCTTTATAATTGGTCATACTCTTATCCATTGGTCTATACATGCTAGGGCAAACTTTACCCCTCGGATAATAAGGTTAGTCTACCAATAAGTACTAGGATTTTATTAAATAATCATTTCCTAGATTTTCCATGTGAGTTTATTTCATAGAAAAATATGTATATGTACCTTATAAATCTATTGCCCAAGATTTTATGAAGATTTTGTTATATAAAAATATGTGTACTAAAGTACTCTAATATAATAATATAATAGAAACATGTGCTTATTAGATTAGTTTATTAGGAAATTTTGATCTTATATTTTCTTATTGGATACTTGATAATCTTAAAAAGATTATATAGTACCTTGTAAAGTATTTTACTAGATTTTCTAAGTACACAAATATATTTTTTGGCCTATTATTTTTCTAGGGAAAATCTTTACCCACTGGATAATAATTGCTAGGGAAAATTTTATTCATTGGGTAATAACCAAGACTTTTGCTATAAATAGCACCTCATTTTTGCCATTTAACTCACACCTTCCAATCTTTCAACTTCTCTCTCTAGAAAGCTTGTGTTTTGTTCTTGTTCTTTCTTGTTCTTGAATTCTCCTTGTGTTCTTCAAGAAACTCAACCAAGACCGCCACTCAACCACCCTCTCGATCCAAAAAGCTTAAGTAATTTAGTCAAGACTTAGTTTCGAGAGAAATTTTTCTCTTTCAAAGCTATCGTAAGCATTCCGTAGGAAGTCACTCCGCCCGACCACCAACGTACTTTCCATAGCCGCCCTACCACCAAGAAGAACAGTAGAATACTTTTAACCACTCTCTCTAAGTATAAAGTTCGTATACGTAGATTCCCCGTATTCTAGAGGAATATATTCACGTTTTGTGTTTAAAAATGCATGTGAACCTGAAAGGTATTTTCCCTAAAATTTGAAAAGGATGGGGAGTATGTTAAAAATATGTTCTTTTGAACTTCCCAAAAAGAAAGAAAGAATGGTTTTGAAAGATAAAAATTTAGCCCTTAATTGTAAGAATTCGTATTTTGATCTTTAGAATGGTTATGAGAATGTATACACGTTGCTGTGATTACTTGCATTACTTGTGGTTGTGTAAATAAAGCATAAGTGGTCTCTACTCCATTGGCATCCGTACATGTGGCGTTATGCTTTAAGTTGTGATTTGAGCATGCTAAATAACATAGAGTTGGATGATCTTGCTAGGTTAGTTTCAAGATTACAATGAATGATTTATGTATACGTGAAAAGTCCTACCGCGGAGTCTATGCATGTGATGAGACACAAAAATCAAGGAAGATAGAAACATGACACCTAGGGAGTGTTAATGACAAGGTGTGTTTTGAAATCGCAATGTGGCCGGACTTACCCATTGTGGGAATGTGTGTGTGTGTTCCAATGGGAATCCGGAATAGCAGAACCATTGTGAGGTTTGTGTGTGTTCCAATGGGAATCTAGATCAGCGGAACCATTGTGAGGTTGTGTGCGTTCCCATGGGAACCCGGAGCGGCAGAACCATGGAGAAGAATAGCTTGGTTATCCGCGGAGAGAAGTTAATGCAATTGTGTGCCAATGGAAACCCGGTGCGGCGGAACCATTGTGAGGATACTCGGGAGACCGAAACGGCGGAACGGAGATTGGGTGTGTCAAAAATGATTTTGGAAATGTTGATTTGGTATATGAAAATGATGACACAGTCTACGATGAGTCGCGTAGAAGAAACACAGAAAATTATGGACACAAACGTTAGTTTGAATAGTGAATATGGATGTGTAATTGTTAGATATTTTGTTATATATGCATGTGCTATGTGAAATCGTTAACTATATGATGTATTGTTTGTAAGTTAAGGGTTAGTAGGTATGGATTATTCTATTGAGCTCTTGTAGCTCATGGTGTTACCTTTGGTGACCCTGACATATTATATCGGTGGCGACGCTGGTATAATGTGTCAGACTTTGTAGATGATCAGGGTAAGCTGTACATCTTGGAGGCTTTCGGAGCCGAAGAGCTGGCAAAGATGGAGGAGCAGGCGGAACTGTAGTTTGGAACCTTAGTTTCCCTCCCTTGTGTAATAAAGTACTCTTGTGAGAGTTATGATGTAATAACGAGGCAGACTCTATTTAATTTTTCAATAAAATTGCCTAATTAACTTTCCCAAAATTCGGAGCATTACAAAAAGAATTGAAAGAGTTGTACTATTTTATTTCAAGACTTGTATAGGAGGATATTTTTAGACCGCTCACAAACTATTTGTATTATTCAGAGATTTTAGGGCCCACCTTCATTTGTATATTTTTTTGTAAAGCAACGACAAATTACAAGTTATGCTTTTACGCCTTTGGTGATTTCTTTTCACTAACCAGTCATGATTTCGAGTTGGGTTGTGACAGAACTTCAATTAGGAGTGAGAATACTCAAGCATGATGTCATGCCCCGCGCCACAAACGGCACCCAATGTGGGCCCGAGTCGGCGCGACCACGTGGCATTCCACACAGAAGACCAAACCACACCTCACATCCTATCAGAAATAAATACCCAGCGGAAGACTTATCACCTCAACATAACAAAATGAGTCAACATATTGACCAACTAACTACAACCTCGATTATAACTAAGCAACAACATCTGCATTATAGTACTTTAAAATTTTATATTTCAACACATCCACTGACGACTTCCTTACAACTGGAATAAATCAAATTCTTAATCAACCACCTACAACAAGCTCGAACATCCACAACGCCTAAGGCTAACTTCAAATGAAACGTCAGCCATTAACCAAACTTAATTATAACCTATACAATTTAAAAACTTTAACTATCCTTAGCTACAACTCCTTACGAATTAAGTTCTGCACCAGCTAAGACACTACAAAACAACGTAACCAAAACCCCACCTGACGCTAGCAAAATGCCTCAACACGACAATCATAGTGGACCCACTTAAAGCAACCTGCTACCTGGCAAACCAAAAAGGAAAGCCAGAGTGTGTACGTGAGATATAAAAATGCTCAACATAATACCACAATACCCGAAAGAATATCAACATGAATACACATCACCAACGTAACTAAATACTCAAATGTATACAATAGTTATAACCACCACATCCTTCACACACAGCAGTATTATCCAATAAACAACCACACAATAATAACTAAATCAACAATAGCATGCAGTGACACGTCTGCCATATTCCCATGTACCCAAGGCATTATGTCCCGCAAACCATGCTCCCAACCTCCGTTAATTAGACGGAATGACATACGACATGGCGTGACTCACTCCACAATCCTTTTGCGGGTACAATCAACATACAACAAGCATGCATACCATTAGCTAAAACAACATATAGCATAATATACAATCTCCACCACATATATCCATATCAATAGCTAAACCTCGATTAGCATGATATCATCGATATACAATCACCTCCACCACATTATCTACATAACGATAATCATATCGAAAGCTAAAATACCATTAGCAAGATATATACTTACCACCACAACAATATCTTATTGAGAAGAACTATATCAGACACACTCACCTTTGTATCGACCGAGGTACGCCAAACTTACAATTTCGGCCCCTCCTAATTGACTGGCTTGACACCTAACCACAAGTTAACTATATCAGTTTATTGAACGCTTAAACGTCAAAATTAACTCCTAACAACAATCTATAACACCAACAATAGATTAAAGATGCTTAACGCATACTAGCATGTCCATCTCAAAGGTTTAGAAGTGTCCCTAAACAAGCGTAACACTTAAACACCACATAACCCTAACATTTGGTTTGAAATCTACGACCAGCCTGTCGTATTCTGCCTATAACTTTTTTATAGGTTTAAAATCAGATCATGAAATCACCACCATTAGAAAGTACACCTCCGGTACATAAATTTTGATATAAAATTTGTTAAAAACAAAGTCTGGACAACAAAGTTTTTTCTTCCAAAGTTACACAAAAATCTGTCCAAAATCACATATTCTTCACGTCTATCAACTTCAAATCAAAAACTAATTTAATCTGGTATAAACTAAGCCACAACCTTCACATATTCCGAAATACATATGAGTCTAGTTTCAGAATCAACAACCCGTGCGTTAATCCGATACCCGAGCTAAAAGATATGACCATTTTTCCAAAATGTGCCAGTACAACAAATACAAAACTCAGCAGGGACACACCAACTTGTAAAATCCGCCAAACTTAGAATATGCATCTAATAAACCCCAAATTTGGTGCACACCATTAACACACACCAACATTCATCCCTGATTTTTCCTAGATTTTTCACAATGAAGAAACCTAGTCAAAATCACCTCCAAACTCAGAAATTCTGTGCAGCGAAGCACAATTTCCAGCAGAATAGTCTGTGTTCGAAAATTCATTAAAAATTGAATACTTTATACTTTTTAATAATTCCAACGCCAATACATCACCAACTTATTAATCTTTCAGACTCATGAGAACCCATAATCAAGAGGATTATTTAACTATAAAAAAATTGATGAAAGACGCAGCTCTGTAAGCTATCTGCTCAATCCGACCACAACTTGATTTACGATTTTTTTTATCTTTTTCCACACTTCCCAGAAAATTCTGAAAATTTAACACGATACAATAGACACACTAATGAACCTTCAATGAAAATACCAGAAATTTAAAAGCTTTCTAGGTACCTTGAATAATTTCGTAAAGAACAGACCAGAGTCTAGGCCTCCTCTTTTTCTTCTTCTGCCGCCTCTCTCTCTCTCTCTCTCTCTCTCTCTCTCTCTCTCTCTCTCTCTCTCTCTCTTTCCATAGAAACAAGATACGTATGGAGAAAGATAAATATCCCCAGGATATTTTGCTATATAAGGGCATGAGAGAATTTATCACATGCAAGTGGAATCACGTCCTAACTTATGCTCCAATCACAAATCACACACAGGACTCTCGCAAGTTTTATTGTTTACGATTTATACCCGCAAAATACATAGTTTAATTTAAAAGGAATTAAAATACTGAAATATCCGGGGCGGGTATTACACATGAAGCATCAAGAACCCTTACCAAGATCAAGGATTTCACATGTAAGAAGTGGGATTTTCCTCAAACATGGGTAAATTCAACAATAACAGAGGAGAAGTCAAGAAATTGGAGAGCCAAACACTTAATCAACACATAAGTATGTAGAGATAGAGGAGAAATTCTGGACAACGTGCCCCTAAAAATAGGCGGATCGCGGGAGCGCTAAGCTGGACGACAAGTGCTCACACAATACAGAGTCGCCACTCGAGTTTGAAGGTCCGACACCTAAGGAACCGTATTCGAAGCGCCTGCCGCGCTGTTTGATTTGAAAAAGTGAAATCACCAGTCCGTCATAACCATATCTTGGTTCGGGAGCCAGGTTACGAGAGGGGAAGGGTTTTATGGCATTTCTCTCGCCCAATCCGGAGATCGGTCTCTACTTAGGCATTTGTGAAAACATTTGTTTGCGATTCTGTTTGATTAATCAATTTTTAGCCAATTAAATTATCTTTTCACACATTTAATCACTCAAAAAGATCAAAAAAGCTTTGTTTATAAAACCAAACATGGCTTGTAGATATGGTCTTAGTTTGAAAGCACTGACACCTGATATTTTAGCAGCAGAGCAAGCCTGATAGAGGATAGCTATGATCTAGACAGTTTGAACAATAAAACAGTAGCTATATGGAACGTCGTGCATTTGAGTACACTATGTCGTACGACGCATCAAAGCGCCGCGCGGCGTAGTACACCCAGCACAGTGGCTTGTTTTTTTTTTTTGAAAATGATTTTTGAGTCAGTGTTCAACCAAGGGAGGTTAAACTTGACTATAGAAAAACTTCCTCAGGGATAAGGACAGAGCCTATCCCAAGGAAACTAGTTTGTACCTTTTGATATTGAGCTTGGATGAGGATGGACGGCTACGGATGAGTGCGGCGTAAGACCGGTTGAGAAAAGGAGGTTGTAGATGTGAGTAATAGATGGGTATATTAGGTAGTTGGGGCCTTAAAGTGAGTAAAAGGACTCACTTCAATGGTGAGGAGAAAAATGGAGGATTTTGAGGAAGAAAGAGCCTAGAGAATATTTTTTAGAGCAACTTTCTCAAGACTTAAAAGTGAGTAGTGGGTATGAAATCATGATGAGAGAGAAAGAGGATCCAGCCCTTTTCACTTGAGTGCAGGGTTTTATTTATAGGCAAGAGCCAATGTTTTTGAATTCAAATGGGGAAGGTATTTTCTGGGCGGGCCAGAAGTGCTTTTTCAGCTAAGCCAACTTGTAGCTGTGGCTCAAGTGGGCGCAGTTGACAGCTAACTGAACTAGTCAGAACTTTATCCAAAATGCCGTGCGGTTGACCTTATGACCTTGTGCGGCATAATGAGATTCATTATGCCGTGCGGTGTAGAGATGTGTCGTGCGGTACTAAGGGTCCAGTTCCGGGCCCTTGGGTTTGTTTTGGGCTTTTAGTTTAAAGGGAGGGGGGGTACCCTTCATCCATGCTCTCGAAGGTATTGTTTCCTTTATTTCATCATCGGGACATTTAAAGAACCTCCAATGTCCAGATTGGGGTGTCTACACTACTTTTTGTCGACATTTACACTCCAATTCATTTCAACAATTACGGGTTAAAATCTATATTATAAACCAGAGCGGTTTTTGTCTATACATATAAGTCCAGCACCCTCTACAACCGTCCGGTCAATATTTCATGTTAGTTGCAGCCATCTGATCGAGAGAATACTTCTTAATATAAACTCCCCTAACCTTATGACCGGTAAATCCTTGCAATTGATTGTTTTTACGTTGTTTCAAAAGGTTTTCCTATTTAATTTTCCTACATCCAACTAAATAATTTCCTTTTAGGTTGATTTTTCTACGTTCAAAAACGAAACAAACCTTTTTTGATTCATACACTTAAAGGAAACATTCTTTGTTTTTTAAAGTTGATAATTATGTTGTTTCCTTAAAACGGAGTAGCATGTACATACGTTTTCCTTCAACAATGAATCTACGTTTTCCTTAATAATCTAATTCGTAAGCTTCTCCAAAAAGAGAAGAAATCAGCTTCCTTCCTACCTTGATTGAGGGTCATTACCTCTACTTTGTCAGAACAAGAGGAAATCAAATCTTTTTATTTTCCTGTTATTCTTATGTTTCTACACGTTCTCTCCCTCTCTCTAGGTTAGATGTTTTGAGGCAATTTCATGTCGTGTTGTCTGCAGTAGTACACTGTTTCTCTCCATGGATAAATTTTTTAAAGTTGTAATAAAAATTTTTGTGTCGCGCCATTTTTTTTTATCGATATATTGTGTCGTGCCTTTAGGCATGGGCAATCACGAAATCCACGATACTATTTTTGGAGCTTTTCTATGGTCATGATAGTATTAGTGTTAATTGAATTAGTGGTATGGTTTGCGATGATATTGATTTTTATATTCCTAAATGTGTATGGCTTGGTGTATGACCTGCGTAATTGTGTATGTCTTCCAGTTCTTTGTTAATACAAATCTTACTTATCCACAATGAAGGCTTTACTACTTATTTTGAGTTAATTGTGGGATTAGGAGTTTGTGATACCGGTTGTCAGTCAAATTTTGATTCGCTAAATTATGATCAATATTGTAATGACCCAAATTGGGACGTTACAAATATAGTTGAGATTCTGATTATAATTCTGACCCCTTGTTGGTTTCGGTCAACCCTTAAGGATTCAAGGGTAAGGACCTGAAGTTTTTTTTGTAGTCCAAGATGTTATTTGTTAATGGGAGCAAAAAAAGGATCATTTTTATTTTCCTTTCATGTACTTCCTTTTTGATAACTCAGATGTCCATGTCAATTTTCGCGCACCTCAACTAATCCTGAGGGATCCACCACCCACTTGCAGGGAGTTGCAGAAAGTACTCAACATTGACAATACCTCAAAGAGATATGAATATGTTAGCCCAACAATCTGATGATATGAATATGTTACTTTATTGATGATTGTCGTGAAGTTGTAGTTGATAGAGCTGCTATGAGTTACCCGACTCTCCTCTCCTCTCTACCAAGGTAACTTGGGGTTTTTGGCATCATTGTTTGTGTTGTGCCTATAAAACGTGCAGGGGTGCGCATGTGGTCTTATTGCACGTGTTGGAGTTAATAAATTATTACGTTGAGCTTGATTTTTCTTGGACTTCGATTGTGCTCTAATGTAGATGGGCTCACTTGAAATTTAACAAAATGGGGTACCTATTGTCATCTTTACTTTTCTATTTTCTCTAATTCCATTCACTTTTGGGTTAAAAATACGTTGCGCCCCACTAGTCTATATTATAAAACATAACGATTTCTGTTGAAAATATCTAGGCATATAAATTAGAGCAACCTCAACAACCGTTGGATCACTTCATATTAAATTTATAGGCATTGGATCATTTGTGTTTAAAAGATATAGAGAATATTCTCCTAATAAATATATTCATCTCTATCTTCACTTTTTAAGTAATGTATCTCTATGTAAAAACTGTTACCTTATATAATCAAACTAGTGCTTACCCACGCCTACAGCACTATGCACTCCGGTTGAAATTGCTTCAAACTCTAAATCGATTCACGAAAGAGAATTACGGTGCTTACGGCACTCCGCCAACTTATAGGGGTGGAGGTAGATCTAGACTTTGAATCAGCAACATCCGCGGAGGGTGAACATGAGTGGGCCGCGACCAAGAGGCGGTGGCAAGGATGGAGGTTGAAGTGATTACCTAGGTTTGGGGGGTTCGCCTCTCGCCTTTATGCTAGATAACTTGGGTTTGAAATTTTTTTTTGATTAGACCTGAGTTTGAAATTTGAAAATGGGTTCTAGTAAGACTGATGGCGTTTGTGTAATAAACTAAGTAAGTATGGGCACTTTGTTAAGGGTAAGATTGAAATGATCTCAGCCATTGATCTGAAATTAAACTGGGTTGTCCGAAGAGACTTTTATATATTAAAACTATAGTTAAAAGATTAAGTGTTAAAATTTTCAATCCGTTTGAACCGATGCAAATATCTTAATTAACTAATTATTTTACCATAAAGGGTCGTAATTAATTTTTGACTTTAAAGCTTTTCTGTAGAGCCCTAAGATAATTGTAGAATCAAATATAGTTAAAAGATTAAGAAAAAATGAAAGCCTTATAATCAAAAATTAATAATGACCCTTTAGGATAAAATGATAAGGAAAATAAGATTTTCGCACCAGTTCAAATGGATTGAAAATTGGAACAGTTAATCTTTAGGATAAAATAATCAGAAAAATAAGATCTTCGCACCGGTTTCAAACGGATTGAAAATTGGAACACTTAATCTTTTAACTATTTTTTTAATACTATAATCTCTTCAGTTTTGTATCGAAAAGGCGCCGTAACATTCTGAGGAGAGTTGTATATATTAAAAATATAGTTAAAAGATTAAGTGTTCCAATTTTCAATTTGTTTGAATTGGTGCGAAGATCTTATTTTTCTCATTATTTTGTCCTAAAGAGTCGTAATTATTTTTTGACTCTAAAGCTTTCCTATTAGAACCCTAAGATAACTGTAGAACCAAACAAAGTTAAAAGATTTAGATACTAAAATGAAAGCCTTATAATAAAAAATTAATTACAACCCTTTTAGGATAAAATGATCAAGAAAATAAAATCTTTGCACCGGTTCAAACGGATTGAAAATTGAAACATTTAATCTTTTAACGATTTTTTTAATATATAAAAGTCTTAAAAAATAGTTAAAAGATTAAGTGTTCAAATTTTCAATCCGTTTGAACCGGTGCAAAGATTTTAATTAACTGATTATTTTAGCCCAAAAGGTCGTAATTAATTTTTTATTCTAAAGCCTTTCTGTTAGAGTCCTAACATAACTATAGAACCAAATATAGTTATAAGATTAAGAAAAAATAAAAGCCTTACAATCAAAAACTAATTATGACCTTTTAGGATAAAATGATTAGAAAAATAAAATATTCGCACCGGTTCAAACAGATTGAAAATTGGAACAGTTAATCTTTTAACTATTTTTTTAATATATAAAACTCTTTGGGATCCGGGCGTTAAATGCACACTATTTCCGAAACATGCCATAAAAAATTTGGCCAAACAATGTAAGTTATTTACGAAGATACCATTGGTTTGTATGTGTAGGGTCGAGAAATTTGGACCATTGGATTTGTTTGTATGGGTAGATAAAATTTATGTCAGGAAGAAATCTGAACCGTTGAGAAAGAATATTCCTATGAGAATATTCTTAAACACCATTGGTTTTATTAGATAGAAAAATATCTATGATACATTCCGATGTGCCTTTAGGGTTAACTAATTCGACAAAAATGCCCCAATCAAACGTGTTCATCGTCAACCCTAAATTTCGAAATTTACAGATTTTCGATTTTGTCGAAAAATTCAAAATGGCCTTAGTGAGAGAGAGAGAGAGAGAGAGAGAGTGTGTGTGTGTGTGTGTGTGTGTGTGTGTGTGTGAACGATACCTTGAAAAGAGGAGGGGAGTTTGTTGGTTGTTTTGATTTGGGAGTGGGGTTTGATTTTGTGTTAAAAGGGTAATTTTAGGATTTGTTTGAAAATTGTGGAAGGAATGGGAAGAGGAGAGAATATATAATTAAAAGAGACTATAAAAAAAAAGTTGGGTTTCTTTCTGTTATTTGGTTCTGGAAAGCAAATGAGAGAAAATAACAGAAAAAAAAGACTTTATCTAATTTGGTTGCAAAAGGAAAATGAATACTAGTTGAGGAAAAACAGGTTTGTGCATACCGATATTCTAGACTATCAAAGAAGGAAGCTTGGTAATGTACACATAAATTGATTTGGGTTTCTAGGCCAGCCCTCTCTGATGCCATTTGGCTTTGATCTGGGGGCATGATTCTACAACAAAACGTCCCTATAACTCCTCGGTTCTTCGAGGTTTAGGGGGGCCACTATTTTAGTGGTATTTTGAGAGTAGCCACTTTGTGCATATATTGCCAAAAGTTAGGTCTGTCTCCAATCATCCCCGCCCATACCCCCAATGATTGGGGACTAGATGGGTTTCGTATGTTGTTGTTGTTGATGAGGAAAAACAAAGTATTGCTTCACAAATTTTTTCCTCTTATTTTCTTCCTCACTTTCTCCCTTTCTAGAATTGTAAAAATTCTTATTTTACTTTCCTTTCTCCCATTTTCTATAAGTTCCAAACAGAGCCTTAGAGATAATTTTAGGTGTTTTAAGGGGGGAGGGGTATAATCGAAAGATTAGGTGCATTTAATGGATTTATTTTTGGAGAAAATTATTCCCTCCGTCCGGATTTAATAGTCTTTTTTTGGAGTTCGTGCCATTTTTCAATTGATTATATCTTCCAATTTATAATGTTTTACGTGATTTCGAAAATATTGTATTATAGAACTAATCAAGATCTATCAAACAAGATCCATATTCGATATGAAATTCATTACGGATTCAAAGATATAACTCATTTTTTAGCCGGTTAGAATAAAACTAGGGACAATTAAATCCGGACAGAGGGAGTATATTTTAAAACATGGGGAATGAATTATACTATGAAGGTGGATCAAAAAAAAAAAAAAGTTATACTATGAAGAAAGTGGGCTGTGCGAAGAAAATTATGGGTTGCAAATAGCGGCCCTCGCAATTTCGTTTCCTTTCAACCCCAATTGTATTAAGCTGCTGTGAAAGCGGAATTTCACCTGTCCCAACAAATCCCCAGAAAAAAACATAAATTACTCCTAATTCTTCTTTTTGAAATGGAAACAGCTTCGTGTAGAATTCTGCACACTCTTGGCATCAACAGCAGAAGCAGCAGCAAATACCATCAAACCCCCCTAAACCATCTTCACTTTCCCCCTCTATTATCCTATACTTGCCGTAAAAGCTTCAATTTCCGCGGCAACAGTTTGCAATTCAAGAAGCGGTTCACAGCTTCCGGCAGCTCTCTTCAGCAGAATTCATCTCAACAACTTGCCGTTTTACTTGAAGTTGAAGGGTTAGTTATATTCTGATGTTATGTCATTATGTGTGTGTGTGTGTCTCAATAAATGTATGCATGTATAGGTATCCATACGCATTTGGACCCACGCAGGTTTACATGTATAGGCAAATTTGACTGAACCATATATTCTCGAGTAGTTTCTCATACTTTAGCTCGCTGCAGTGTCTAAATTTGGCCTATGTTGCTTCATTTGTTATAGAGAAATTATGAGAGAGCAATTTGGCTTGTCCCATTTTCTGGGGCTCATCAGGAGAGAGAGAGAGAGAGAGAGAGAGAGAGAGAGAGAGAGAGAGAGAGAGAGAGAGAGAGAGAGATGGTTTGGAGTTTGGCACAGCCGCACAGGATTTTTCCAACGCTATAAATGTGATTTTGTTTGTCTGATTGTGATATATTATCGTTTTGGCAAATGTGATGGCTTGGGGTTGAAGATTCTCTAACGTTTTGCTTGATTTTGGTTGATATTGTTATTTCTTCCATACGTGACTTTGCATGTTTTTGTGCGAGTCTACTGTGTATTGGTTCCTTCTACGCTATGCACATTGAGAAATCCCCAGTAGACCCCAGTTTCATAAGGAACCCATGATTGTGTGGTTAGACTTTGCAGGATAAAATTAGAAACGAATCTGTCGTGGGTGTGTGGTAAGACTTTGCAGGATAGAATTAGAAACAAAATAATCACTTAGTGGTAGGAGTTGTGGTGTTGTACCGATAGAAAATAAGATAAGAGAAAATAGATTATGGTGAATTGGACATGTATATTGTAGATCAATCAATGCGGTAGGTAGAAGGTGGTTAGGAGGAGTGATATAATTACGGTTGTAGGAAAAAAATGAATTCATGTAGCCAACCCCAATTGATTGGGACTTAAGGCTCTGTTTGGTGGGTTGCCGTTGTTAGGTGCCTCGATTTCCAAAATCTAGTGCTAATATCAATAAAGTTATACCATCTCACTAGAGTTGGTGAAAGTTTCATTAAAGGGGTATTTCCCATTTTCTAGTGCCCACACTTGAATTGCGTAATTGGAGTCCATCTGTATAAATATTCTTTCCTTCTCGGTGTTGTTGAGGTCCATACCTATCTTGGGTGGCGGTTTCTGCTTGACCTTCCTGGATCCGCTTTCTGTGCTCCTCCGCGTGACCTGCAACAAGATGTAGGGCTGTTGGCAGCCTTACGTCTCTCCGATGAGCAAGTAAGTTCAAGAGAAAGAAAAGGAGAGTATTACAATAAGGTGTAACGGCATACCTTTCTAAGGGTTTATGTTCTAATCCTTATAGGCGAACATACTTGCTCCCCAAGTTAGGCATGCAAGGCACACTCCCATGATGTCACGCATAACCACCTTGGTTAGTGACGTCATGGTGACATTCAGCCAGCACATGGCCTCAGGTTCTTCCAGAAGCATCTGGAGTCGCAAGGAGGGATCTGCCTGTGGATCCACATGCCGGGTCGGGCCGACCCATGGTGTTGACCAACCCGTCGGCTCACACCTGGGATGCCCAACAGGTGGACCGTTCAGCACGGTCCACCGCTGATCGGCCCATCTTGCCACCTTATGGGCTTGCAACCTGGGTTAGGCCTAAAGGGAACGTGTGGGCTCAGCCCACTACGTTCAGCCCATCATATGTATGTCGTCCACTCAACCCGTAAAGCGTATGATTCGGCCCATAAAGGCAGTCAGGTTTGGCCCTCCACACCTATCACATCACCAGCTTTCATGTCTGCTCTTGCAGACTCGTCTAGTTTGCTCTCGGACAACCATTTGTTCACATGTCTTTAATTTGAGCTACATCACTCTACCCCATGCGTGAGTGCTTCAGTATATAGAAAATAATTATGTTAGACAACTTTGTCTTATTTCGTCCTCTTCAGTGCAGCCTCTAACCTTGAGAATATTTATAGGTTTTGAGTACTGTAACATGTCACTTGTCAGTTATACACACTTCACCTTTCTAACTAGTCTATAAAAGTTTACGTACTACATAGACAAGAATGGACTTTTTTCTTGGATGACCGGATGTCCCGGGCATCTTGCATGCACCTCAACTAATTCTGGAGCTCTGAAGTTAACGACCGGCCAACCCCTCCAGTGGCCCCAAGGTTTGGATGTTTGGCCTCCATGCTATGAAGCACCAACACCTAGGTATCGTAGTGTCTGGACATGGAGACATGGGGACACGCATGGGACACATGTCCAACACACCACATGGTGTGTCCAATAATTTAATTTAATTTTTGGAGTGGGACACGGGTGGGACACGGGTGGGACACGGCTGGGGTGCATCTGTAATTTTAAATTTTTTTTTTTTGATGTAAATATGCTATTACTGACTTTCACAATTAACTTAATACATGACATTTCTTATCTTTTTTTTTTTTCCTTGAAGAACAGTCAATTCCATTCATTTCAAAGCCCTAAGGCAGTATAATGATTTCAACAAAAAAGATACAGGAAAGAACCAATACTATCAAAGCCCAAACATGGGCACCGCTGCAAAAGCAAACCATCAAAAACTGTGGGCATAGAACCCAGTCAAACCTTGAAAGTAAGAGATCCCCAATCGCATGCACGCCCATGCCAGAAGAGCACGAAACGTCGGCGAGCAAACACCGACAAAAGAGACCTCCCAGACATGAGCAAATGGACGCAAGTCTGGCGCGAGCCCCCGCTGCCACGGCAAGCCCTGGCTGCAAGCCGATTTTTTGTCGGTAAACATGGCCACAGCGAGACAGGATAAACAAAGCCACATCAATAGAACCCTAACCTAAAATTATTAACCCGCCACCCACCAAATCTGGGGAAACCACACTGGTACAGTCAATGTTCTAAAACTCGGAAATACTCGGCGAATACTCGGTACTCGGTGCCTAGCTGAGTAGAGTTAGGGCTACTCGGTGGGAATACTCGCCAGCCGATTACTCGGCGAGTACCCGGCGAGTACCGATTACTCGATAAAACGAGATTACTCGGAAGTGGGGAGAAAATCGAAAAAAAACTGAAAAAATGGGTAAAATACATAATATGGAGGGATATGGAGAAGAAGAGGAGGAATAGTTGACTACTAATTTTGTACTTCGTTTCATTTGGTTTGAACGTTGAACTTTGTGAACTTGGTTTCATTTGGTTTGAACGTTAAACTTTGCAATGGACTAGTAATTTTGAACTTAGTTTCATTTGGTTTGAACTATGAACATTGAACTTCTCATTATGCATTATGAATATCATTTGGGGAACATATAAAAAAAAAATCCAAGTAATTTCTACTCGCCGAGTAATCGCCGAGTACTCAGCCTACAAGGTACAAGGTGGCCGGCCGAGCGAGTACGGAGTACCGAGTTTTAGAACGTTGGGTACAGTCGCCGGATTGGAAACCAGCCGGGAGAAATCTAGACAAAACAGCTAGAAGAGGAAAAACCCCAAACCAGCCTCACCTTTATCAGCCACACCGTCGATTGCTGGTAGGCCGACCACCACTCGCAGCCTCCTTGCTCCGATCTGAACCAGAGAAGCACCGGACAACTTGAATGAGAACCACCACGGGAGGTCGGACCATTGAGTCAAGAAAAGGAAAAAACAAGCATCACGGGTAAGGGTGGGGGAAAACAGGAAGGGAACGGCCGGAGGGAGATCTATGGGGAGGGGGGCCACCAGGGGAAAACCCTAAACGATGGAAGTGGTAGAGAGAAAGGAGAGAGGAAAGTTAGAGAGAGAACAAAAAATTGACGAGCAGTCCATGACATTTCTTATCTAATATATCATATAAACTATCACAAATGATACATCAATCATTAAGAATTTCATAATGAATCACTCGATGAGATTGGCTATTTTCAAAAATTGATATATATATATAATATTATATGAATAAATAAATAATTAATTAAATATACACCTGGCGTGTCCCCGCCGTGTCCATATCGCCATTTTTTAGAATTCCCGTGTCTGTGTCCGTGCATCATAACCTTCGTGGGATTCAAACATGTGACCTCATGTAGGACAAGCACTTATTTGCTTGCCCTCATGGAGGACAAGAGTGGACTTTCAGATGAAATAGAGGGAATATGGATGAACTACGAAAAAAATTTGTATTAAAAAATTGGGCGTCTTGGCCAAAGATATGAACTTGCCGTGAGCATGGAGACTTTCTAATTTGTGGCTTCCTTTTTCGTTCTTATTTCAATTTTCACCCTAATGCTTTCCATTTTGTTCAGGGTCCTAATGGATGTTTATCGCTTGGGCAATTGTCAAGCCTTCAATGTAGGTGCGGTGGATAAAGTAACTTTTCTATGTTGCTTGAAACTTGAAATCAGTACTTCATCCAAACAATCACAAATAGTTTTGGAATACATGCTACCGAATTTGAATCTTTTTTCTTTGATGTATCAGCATTTCGAAAGCTTGGGCTGGACTGTGCAAACTGGACTGAACCTATCTATTTAGACCTTGTAAGGTGTGATTCGTGTAAGATAGTAGATAAGATGTGTATCAAGCCATGATTTTTTGTTCTATTAAGCTTTTACTGTAATTAGGACAGAAATTCTCACGCATAAAAAATAATTAGTTTTGCTCTTTATGAAGTAAAATGTTTTGCATTTCGGTCATGTTCTACTGGTACGTGCTAAGAGCACTGGCAGCTCATAGACGTATTACTGTTATGAGTGACTCAGGTTTTCATTCTTCGAGCCAAATCGCACTTTCCCTGTCCATTGCACTTCTAGGATTAATCTTCTTCAGTAGTCTTAACATAATGACCATTTTTTGTTGGTTTAATGGTCTGTTCTTAAGGGTTGTGTTTATTTCTTTCTCTAGGAAGAGCACTGGTGACGAAGAAATGATGTTAATCTTGTATTTTAACAGGGTGAGCTCTTCAGATTTATTCTCAGGGAATTTGTATCCTGATAGATATGTCTTGGGACATTGTTGGTTTATGTCTGTCTTTTAAAATTCATTCAATGCTCTTTCGTTGTGCAGATTGGCTGGCCTAGTTCTCTACCCACAAGTGAGAAGGAAACATTTATGAAAAGTGTGTTGCGAGAAAAGGTATAATTGATACTGATGGACAGAGAAAAAACTGCTCCATCTGGTGCAGCAGGGCATCGGGGGGATGCAACGGATAGGATGCTTTGACTTGATTAACTGTTTTAGAGAAATCCTGAAAAATCAGTCTATAAATGACGAACTCCACTATACAAATGATATGAGAGGGCTCAGGCAGTAAAGAATGAACATAAAATATGGTTTAACCATGATCCCTTCTTGGTTTATAGTAACAGTTAACATAGAAGACTTTGCCCCTTCCCATCTTTCCACAAGATTGATTGCAAACTTTTTTTCTTTCTATTTTTCCATTTTTCGGTGGAGATTGTTTGTTCTTTCCTAATTGTCAAATTCATTTTTCCTCTCAGTACCATTATTGGCATTATGTAATGGTTTCCTTGGACTGATTAATCTTGTCGGAATATCATTTCTGTATGCGATCACAAACTTTTGACTTCCCCTTTTAAGATGCAGGAAGTTTTGTACTGCAAAATACTGAACTATTGGTTAACTGTTGGCAGAAGAAGGCATTGGATGATTTGGTGTTGTCAAAAAGTTTACCTTTACGACCTGGCGTTGAAGAGTGAGTTGTTCTTAAATAATCTGGCGATCTTATCTGTCATGCGTATTGCCCATTAAAAAAAAAAATTCTGTCATGACTCATGCGTATTCTCGTAGCTTAAGCTATCTAATATAAAACTCGATAACTCCTTTGATTTGTCGTAATAGGACCGTAGATGCCTTTCCTGACACTATGGTTAATGTTTGTAAGTTTTAGTGCATTGGTGATGGTTATGTCTTTGCAAGAGATTAGAATAGCTTGCAATCATGTTCCTTTTGAGTTTCTGGATTGTTGATTGCAATTTTTTTTGATGCATAACACAGAGTGTTTAATGTTGCTTGTTTTTTTTTTTTTTTTTTTTGTGTGTGGATAAATTGCTTATTATAAATGACAGTCATCTGCATTAATTAATGACAATCATCTGCATTAATTAACACCTGCAATCATAGTTCTGCCTTAATTTTGCAGTTTTATTGATGATGCGTGTGATGAAGGCATACCTGTTGTCATCCTGACAGCCTACAGTAGAAGCAGTGATAAAATAGCAAGGTTTGTTTCATCAGCACCAAAGTTTCACATGGTGTTGTATCTACCACGAGGCACACCTACCAGGACATAGCAGGATGATAATTTAAGATATCAGCCCTAAAAATCAAAAGCTATACCCCCAAGTATAAGAGTACTATTTAGTATCTCAGTGTTTGTATGTAAATCATTGATGATTCTTTAGGGAATAGATTCAACATATTTTAAAATTTCCTCCTCTTCCTTTTTCGTTTCCTTGTTCTTTTGCGAAATATTACCAGATCCATTGTTGAAAAACTTGGTGAGCATAGAATATCGAAGATAAAGATGGTTGGGAATGATGAGGTGGAGCAGAGTTTTTATGGCCAACTTGTACTTGGTAAAGGTGTATCTTCTAGTATGGATGAGCAACTTGCCAAAGAAGCAAGGAAGGCAGGTAGACTCCCCACCTGGTGGTGGCTTGGAAACAATTTTTCATTTTTGTCACGTATTTCAAGGCAAAGCTTGTGTGTTAAAGGGCTATATTCTTTCGCCAGCTTCTGCTGAGAAACAAAGAATTGCAGAAGAGGTTGCATCGATGCTAAAGTTAAGTGTTGATATTGATACAAGCTCACCTGAAAGGTTAGTCCTGTTTTACTCCCACATTTGTATTTGCAAATACTTGGAGGAAATTTGTTTGTTCTTGTCAATCCATTATTGCTGCCTAAAGGAAATTCAAATCTGTTTGACTACTACTAGAATTTCTTCCTGTTCACACGTGTTAGATGGTAACTTTATTTGAAACTAGGGATGTCACCTGAATTATATGTGGAATGAGTAGGCATAATTTGATACCCACTCCTAAAGATTTGGTATTCCCCTGTGACTGTGCCTTTAAAAAACTTGCAACAAAAGCTACTATGTTGTGCTCTATTTTCTCCCTTGCTTTTTTACATAGTTTATTACCACTAGTTTCCCATCCCCGTGTTAGACTTGGGCTACAATGGAACTTTTAGATAGCTTAATATACATTGTTGTGCCCATTTCCTAATAGCTTAAGCTTTTGGGAGTACTGGTAACCTAACATGGTATCAGAGTTCAGGTTGCAAGAAGTCTTGGGTTCAAGTCTCTCTGTCTGCATTTGTCCCCCATTTGCATTATGCTTCTCCCCTTTGAATTTTGTTCCTCTCTTTCTCTGAAAATTTGCATCTCCATGTGCAAGACGGGGTTGCAGGTGAGGGAGGGTTTTAGATAACTTGATATACATTGTTGGGCCCATTTCCTAACAACGTAAGCTTTTGGGACTACTAGTAACTTAACAGGAACATGGCTTGGAAAAGATGCACCCACATAGTTGAACCAAATCATAAGCTTTTGTCATCGTCTATTTGAAAAAGCACTTGTATATATCAAACTGAAAATTTTCCCGTCTCATAGACTTGTCCCTTCATCTATTTCCTCTCCCTAGGAGGGCATACCATGGATGTCACATAGATATAATCTTAGGCGTTTGTACGTGTACTGCGCTTTGAAACATATACTTCTGACTTGGGTGAAGGTATTTTGGTCGTAAATTTTAGATTGATATAGCAATTTAACATTGTTTGATTGGTCAGTAGTCTGACTTTGGTCACCCTATATATTGATCTGGTGTTTTGAGGTTTCCGGTTTTCCAGCTTAAAGAAGATTGTGGCTGCACAGCGAGCAGGAGCAGAATTTGCTGGGGTCCCTGTTTACAACTGTGTGCTTGTTTCTGGAAGCCAATCTGGAATTGCTGGAGCTGAACATATAGGCATGCCTTGTATTGTTCTTCGGAGCAGGTAAACACTTGTTGCAATATTTTAATGATGTGTTCAATGTTTTCAGTTGTAGGAAACATTTTGGAAGTGGTTTGTAAGCATTTTGAAATCTTAGCGGGAACATAGTGGAAATGCCAAAGAATTTGGGAACGTATGAAATTTCACGGTTGGATATTTCTCGTTAAGTCATGTTTTGGTATGTTTTGTAGTATTTTGATGTGTTTCTGTGCACTTCGGTATGCGTAGGTGGAAAAATTAGAATTTCGGTATTCCAGTAGTATTGCTTTTCTCCTAGGAAACATAAACGTGTTGGTTATTGGTTGTGTAATATATTTGACGTCTTTGACTTATGGTTTTAAAATGATTTAGAGCCATTATTTTTACATAGGGCAGTGACCAATACAGGTGTTTAAGACTAGATATTATATGTTCTTGTTTCGAACTAAAAATCAACTAGAAAACTGCTTACACAGACATCATCACCTAACACAGACAAAACGGTCAGGTGGGCACTGCACTTTAATGTAGAGCTTGTTAGCGCAAGGGGCAAAGTGGTTATGTTGGGGTTTGTTTGTTCCCATTATTGAAAGAGTATAGTTCATAGAAGGAGGTGTATCAAAAGAACTGTTTAGGTGCACAAGAGCGTAAGTTTCAATTGCTTACATTTGTTGATTTGGTAAAACCTGCTTTTTTGTAAACATAGTATCTTATTATCTTGTGAATGTTACTTATATGCTGCAGGTGAAGTAAATTTTAACGTTCCACAAACTATGTAGCTGATTGATAGCTAACTTTTGGCTGTTCTCACCTCATATCAATCAATACCATTTACACTAGTTTATCTTTGAACTATTATGGATCTTCATTTGCTTACTTCAAAATTATTATGGATCTTTACCTGCTGATTACAAAACTATTACAGATCTTCAACTATTTCATTGGTAGGCTGAATGATAATCCAACTATTAGGACTTATAAGAATCTAATTCGATTAAGGTAGGTTGTAGTTAGGGCTGCAAACGAGCCAAGCCGAGCTGAGTTGTATCATGTTCAAGCTTGTATATTAAATTTTTGACGAGCTCAGGCTTTCACATGGTGAAAACTTAACGAGCCGAGCCAGTCAAAGTTTGACTCAAGCTCGAGCTTGTTCACGTGCCTTAACGAGCCAACTACAAACATATATTTATACTTGCATAGCAGAGAAAATTTTGATTGTGCTTGTCCATGTTTCTTATTGTGTGGCTCATGATCCTAGTCTCGGTTCCTTCCTCCGCTGGTTCAGTGGTTTCCTAGCCTGCTCCACCCAACCTGCACAGTGAACGCATGACTAAGACTTGGCCGGGGGTTGCCTGGCAAGGCCCTCGGCGAGAGGATAAGTATGTGTAGGGGTTTTTAGTGGGTATTCCGTGTGTACCTCTTAGGGTCGTCATCCTTTGATATTTATAGAATCTCCCCTGACTTGCTCTCCAAGCATGGGCACGTGCCTCGCACGAGCCAGGCGACGTCGTCGTGACGTCACTGAATAGATCTGGTAACTGTTTTTGGTATGAGCTGGCACGTTCCACGTGCACCTATGGTTATCCTTCTGGCTTAACCGCTTCAGCACGCAGGGAGGTGTGAGGTGCGAAGGTGGCCGAGCCCACACGTAGCCGAGCCTAGTAGGCGACCGAATCGAGAAGAAAGGTCGCCGAGCCCAGTCGATAACCTTTTGGCGTCGGGCGCAAGGAGAGCGCATCACCAGTAGCCGATGAACCTTGGAGTGAGCCGAGCCCCATCCCAAGTACATCCTCGGCAGCGAGGTGCGGACGGTCATGTTCGGCCCGATACAATAGTCCCTCAATCTCTCCCATCGCCGAGCGTGTGGTAGGGATTGACAATAAGCACGGGCCGAACTTTTTGATTGCTGAACATGACTCGTGGTTGCGGGGTTGATATTTTGCCGAGCCCAGGCCGTCTTTCTGCTACCGTCTGTGTAAGAACCAATGGAAGGGTGCCAGGTGCCCACCCTTGGTTGAGTACGGCTAATGAAAGGACGGCTGGCACGTGTGGAGTTCTGCAAGGCTGTCCTATCACTGCCACGTGTCGAACGCCTACTGGCCATTGGTTCGGCGTTGTCATGATGGGTGGAAACTTCGAATCCCCAAACCCTACCTCTATATAAAGAACCGCGAGAGGAGAGAAAGAAGCTACAGGCCCTTTCTCTCTCTAGACCTCCATCGCCAAAGCTCTGTTCTACGCCCATTTGTTTTCCAGTTCCAATTTCCAAAGGATTCACCACCAGATCTTGCAAAAACTCCAGGTATATGTTCGAATCTTGTTTCTCTTGACTTTCCTTGCAACTTCTACGCCTTTTTATTGGGTTTTGGGGCGGGGGGGTTTGCTCTGTATGAACAATGCGAAGGCGATGGTGAACCGTCTGTTCATCTTCTCCTTCAACTCGTTCTTCCAAGCTCCAGCCAAGGTGTTGGTTGGTTTTGCTGATGTTAACGCCAGCCGAGCCGAGCCGAGCTGAATAATTCGAGTTTTAGTGTCCCCGAGTTTGAGTCTTGATAGAGCGAAGTAGGGTGGGCCAGTAGGGTAGCCGAATGTAGGGAGATTCTCATTTGTCGCCGACGATAAGGTTTCTCAATATTTTCTTGTGTTGATAGGTCTGGCTCACCCGGTCATAGTCATCTCTTCCGACTCCGAGAGCTCAGGGGACGACTCCGGGGATCTAATAATTCGAGAGTACTTGGAGAGGCACAGAAGCCATCGTCAAATTTCTTCCATCGCCTCAAACATGTCTACTGACTCCAATGATTTGAATGCCGAACGTGATTACGAGTACGGTGCTGACAGGTTCGACACCGACCCTGAGATATCATTCACACCATTGACCCACTCTGAGGTTGAACCCCACCTGGGGCCAGAGGCCGAATCCAGATTTAATCCTCAGGCCAAGGCCACCGCGTCCGCACGGTCCGGGCACAGTGAAGCCCAATCCGAGGGTAGAGAGGTTGCCGATCTCTATGAGAAGGGCCAAGTTTGCCCCCACGCTCATTTCTTCAGTGGGGAGCCTGGTGAGTACGAGAAATTTTGCCGAGACTACAACATTCTTGACGACGTGGTTGTCAGCCAAGTGGCCAGCAACCGGATTCGAGACCAGAGAGAGCACCATCCCGAGCATATCACAGTTCCTTTGATGGCCATCTATGAGGCTGGGCTGCGGTTCCCTTTTCACCCATTTTTGAGAGAACTGCTGGCTCGGTTCAGTCTGGTCCCCCACTTTTTTGCTATCAATAGTTATAGGAAGTGATGTCCGTGATCAAGTTGAAAGAGCTTCACAACTTAGAGTTCACAGTTGCCGACCTTTTTCACACGTATATAATGTCCAAGCACGGCCAGACCGGGCGTCGGTACCTGTCAACACGTAGGGATAAGGAGCCCTTAATAGATGGATTGCCCGACACTGATAAATGGGCCAACCTTTACGTCGAAGTGAATGGGAATTACGAATTCGGCGACCAAACCGTACGCAAGTACGTGGTGCCAAAGATAAAAGACTTTTGAGGTAGTCAATCTCTCTTCATTTTTGCCGATGTCAACTTTTGACAATACATGTTTGATTTTCTTGTTCTGATCGTTGATTCCATTTGCAGATCACCAGTCCATAACTAGGACTCAGCAATCCCTTTCCGTGGAGTCACATGTCGACGACTTGAGGGCCCAAGCCTGTTGACATGTGCCGACTCTGCTTGGGTACACTCCTTCGTACAAGGGCAAGCTGAGGCGAAGGGAGAAGGAGGTGGGGCCAAGCAAAAAGGCTGCTGGACACAGGAAGGGTGCAGGGCAAACTGGAGCCGGTAAACTGCCGAGGCCGAGTAGGAAGGAAAAGGAGCCGAGGGTGAGGGTTTCCCTCATTCAGGAAGCCTGTTGAATTTTGGTTCTAGGAGAGCCAGTAACCTGAACTTCCAGGCATTAACGTCCCTCTTCAAACTCTCGTACCCGAGTTCACCGGTGAGATGGGAAGGAGGAACGTGGTCCGTGTGAACATCAGGGACGGCGCTGCTGTTCGGCAGAAAGACACCGACTCGGCGAGCCCGTCGAAAAGAGGCAGAAAATTACCCACGTCATTTTTCCGACCAAGCCGCCGACTCCACTTCCGAGCGAGACGGATAGGATTGAGTCATCAACCGCCGGTGGTTCAAAGGCAACCCAAAAATTTGTAGGCTCGGCTGGCCCAGTCGCAACTCAGGAGTTTGCTCCATCCTTCGCCTTGGCCGAAGGCAGGGTCGTTACGGTGGAGGACTCTGTCAAATTGGAGCCGGGGCTGGCTACAACAATGCTTCAAGGCCTAGCTTTGCTGAACGATATGCTAAAGATTCCAGAGGGCCTTCAGCCGAGTCTAGGTCATGCGAGCGCTTACCTCGTCCAAGTATTTCCAAACCTAACTCGTTTACATCATTTTCCTATGCCGAGTTCCGAGCCTGTCTGAGTTATACAGCTTTCTTGAGCTTCTCTTGTCTTGTTTGGCAGGCTGGGCAGGCTCTGCTCCGGGCATTGAACAAGGCCAAGCTTGGAACCGCCGAAAGGTCTCGTTTCCACGATGACCTTAAGACCGAGGGTGAAAAGGTGAAATCACTGAAGACAAGTTTGAAGGCGGCGAAGGCGCGGGTGGCTGAACTTGAGAAGGAGAGATGAGGTCGACGACAAAGCAAAGAAGGCTAAACGCGAGCTTGGAAAGGTTTTGAGGAGGGAGAAGAGGAAGATGAAGGAAGTTGATAAGAAGGCCTATCAGGCAGGTTTCGACCGTGTCGGGGCCGAGTATATGAAGGATGCTCGGTAAATGGTGAACGAGGCCATTAAGATGAGGATCCCTATTTCGTACCGAATGGGTTACAAGGACGGGGTGGGGGCTGCTTGTGGAGTCTTGCAGCTGGAGGCAGATATGAATTTGACGAAAACGATTCCAGCCCCAGTCACTCCCGAGCTTGTCCTTCCTTACACCGAAGAGGAGTGTGCTCCCTTCCCTCCCGAGGAGTTTCCCGAGAGTGAGGAGGACGTGGAAGACCTTACTGCTGCCGACGCCAATGCAAAAGATGTCTCAGGCGGGGGAAAAAATGGTGAGGATGGTAATAAGGTTGCTGGGGATGCCGAGAAGGAGCCTATGAACATTGACAAGGACGCTGGAGCCAAAGTTGCAGCTGCTGCTGATGTTGTTCTCCTCAAGTTTGAAGTCCAATCCCCCCTCCTTTTTTTTTTTTACTTGTTGATTTCGAACTTTTAGCTTTTGTTGGACTGGGCGGCTCCGAGTTTGGAGTTTGCCGCGCCAGATGTAATAGTTTTAGGGGGGTCGGCATGAACGGTTTACCACGCCGTATCTCCCGGCTTAAGGGTGATTCAATGCTTCTTTTCTTTAGAATGGTTGACTTGACCTCTTGCTTGCTAAGTTTTGTTGATTGCCGAGTTTGATTGGTTGCTTGTTTGAAATGGTAGTTATCCGTAGCCCCCACTTTTGTCTTGGTTCGGTTAAGTAGTTAAATGATTGCCGAGCCTGGACCAATGTAGAATGAGCTTGGCGTTGTCCTCGGCCATTGTGCCAGAGTAGTTGATAATACTTAGGTTGGCAACCAAAAGTTTAATAGGTGCTTCTTTCGTGGCTGGGGCTCGGCTAAGTTGCCAGCCCCTGTCCAAGGTATTAAGGGCTTGAGACGTTGAGTGTTTGTGGGTGGTTTGCTCACCAAAGCGTGAGTGTAACCGTGCTGTGGCCGACCTTAGTGTCTTGCCAAGCCAAAGCGAAGCCTAAATTCCAGCCGTAATGTGTCTCTAGGCTCGGTGGACCTGATGTCTTGTTGTTGCTTCTTTGAGCAGTGATAGTGGCCGAAGCAAGGGCATAAAAGCTGTTTGTGGGTGTGACCGAAGTCAACGTTTGTGGTTGGTTGAGTGTGCTGAGGGTAGTTGTATAGTAAATAGAATAATGGAAGTGAATATAGAATTTGCGGAAGACAATGATTGCCAGACAATTTTCTTTGATTCGACAAAACTGAAATACAAGCTGAATTTAAAGACTTGGGCCGAAGCCAACGGCAAGAAATTGAAACATTAGTGGTCGAAGCCAGCTCCTAGGCAACGAGCTTTTAATATAAAGAAAAAACAGGATAGTTAGTGGCCGAATCATGAGGCGCACTGTTGGTATTTTGACTACATGTATGCCTTCTTTAGATTCTGTGCATTCAATGGGTTGGTTAGAACTTTCCCATTCATGTCCTCCAGCACGTAAGCACCTTCGCCAGCAATCTTGACAATACGAAAAGGTCCCTCCCAGTTGGGCTTGAATTTCGTTTTCTTGCTAGCTTGCACAACTTTTCGCCAAACCAAGTCATCTGGCTTGAAGGTCTTGGTTTGCACACTTCGATTGTATCCCTAGGCTACTTGCTGTTGGTATTCGGCGGGCTTCAATCGAGCGTCATCACGCTTTTCTTTTGCCAATATGAACTCTTGTTCCACGGCATCATCGTTGGTTTTGGGGTCAAATGTCTCCGTTCTAAGAGTTGGAAACTTGGACTCAAGTGGGATTACGGCTTCCATGCCAAACGCCATGGAAAAGGGTGAAAGCCCGTTGAACGCCTTGGTGTAGAACGATAGGCCCATAGAAAGCGTGGCAATTCTTCAGCTCACTTGCCTCGTTTGGAGTTGAGCCGACGCTTGATCCCAGCGCAAACTGTCTTGTTTGTAGCCTCTGCTTGGCTGTTCCCTTAGGGGTATGCGGGAGTGGAGTTAAAGAATCGGATCCCAAATTCGGCATAGAGGTTGGTGAGGTCCTTGCCGACAAATTGGGTCCCATTGTCCGAGACGATGGCATACGGGACGCCGAACTTTGTTACAATGTTCCTCCATACAAATCTTCGAACGTCAGCCTCTGTGATTGTGACAAGGGGTTCAGCCTCTACCCATTTTGAGAAGTAGTCCGTTGCCGTGATCAAAAACTTGAAGCCTCCAGGAGCCATCGGCAATTTTCCCACGATATCGAGCCCCCATTGAGCAAAGGGCCAGGGACTTGTGATGGGGAAAGATTCTGGATAAGTTGTTTCGGGATAGGTGAAAAAAGTTGGCACGGTCAGCATCTACGGACGACTTCTTCATAGTCTTTCTTCATGTTCTTCCAAAAGTAGACTTGGCTCATTGCACATTGACAAAGGGAGCGGCCGCCAGAGTGGCAGCCGCAGCTGCCTGAGTGGAGTTCAGCCAAGATTTCAGGTGCTTGCGTTGGGTGGACGACGAGGAGATACGGTCCGAAGATTGATTTCCTGTAGAGTTGGCCGCTCTCGGAAAGCCAGTAGTAAGCGGCCTTGTTTCTTACGGGGTAAGCCTCCTTCCTATCTGTGGGTAGAATGTCGCGCTTAAGGAACACAATGATCTCATCCATCCAGCTTGGCCCGAGTTCGACATTGAGTACTTCTGGGGTTTTCTCGAAGGACGGGTGGTCAATGGTGCCGAAGTTGATTGTCCTGAATTCGGAGGCTGTAGATGCCGAGGCGAGGCCTGCGAGTGCGTCTGCATGTGCATTGTGCTCGCGATTGATCTGTTCGATGCTGAAATTGCTGAAGTTAGAAATGAGCTCGGCTGCCGTGGCTTGATATTTTGACATTCGAGGGTCTCGAGCCTCATAGTCCCCGAGTACTTGATTAACAATGAGTTGGGAGTCATAATAAACGATGAGGTTGGTGACTTTCATTGCTATGGCGGAGCGTAATCCAGCGAGGAGGGCTTCATATTCAGCTTCATTGTTGGTGGCGGGGAAGTCGATGTTGAGAGAGCTTTCATGAAGTGTCCCACAAGGTGAGACTAAGACTACTCCTACCCCGGCTCCGTTGCTGTTGGAAGCCCCGTCGACGTTTAGGCGCCAAGTCTCTCCTTGAAAAAGATGCCATGGTTTGACCGCGGAGCTTTGTTCTGCTCTAGCTGGTGGGGTTGGAGCGTGGAGTGCTGTTGCATCCTTTGGAGTTAGTTCTGCAATGAAGTCGGCCAGAACCTGGCCTTTGATTGCCGTTTGTGGCTCGAAGCGAATGTCAAAGTTTGCCAGTTCAACAGCTCACTTTGAGACACGATTGGAGAGATCCGCCTTCCGGAAGAGGACTTTAATAGGGTGCTCCGTTAGCACAGTGATCGTGTGGGCTTGGAAGTACGGCAGCAGTTTTCTTGTCGCCGAGACGAAGGCTAGAGCGAGTTTCTCCAGAGGGAGATAGCGTGTTTGTGCCGGAAGGAGAGTTTTGCTTGTGAAGTAGATGGGCATGTCATCTGCTGCTTCTCGCCGAACAAGTGCGGAACTGACCGCGTGGGCGGAGACGGCAAGATACAGATAGAGTGTCTTGAACTCCTTGGGTTTCACCAATAACGGGGCCGATCTTAGGTACATTTTGAGTTCGGCTAAGGCGATGTTGCAGTCGGGAGTCCATTCAAAACTTCGTTGGCTTTTGCCCTTCAAAGCATGGAAAAAGGCATGGCACTTGTCGGAGGATTTGCTGATGAACCGGTTCAGAGCGGCTGCCATCCCTATGAGCCGTTGTACTTCTTTGATTGTTTTGGAAGGTCGCAAGTCTTCAACTGCTTTGATTTGGTTGGGGTCGGCCTCAATACCGCGCCCCGTGACCAAATATCTGAGAAATTTGCCGGCACTAACGCCAAAGGCGCACTTTTCAGGGTTCAGGCGGAACTTGTAGAATTTGAGAATGTCGAATATTTCCTTCAACTTTTGGAGGTGGTTGCATTCCTTCTGGCTTTTGACTACGAGGTCGTCGATGTATGCTTCCAAGGTGTGGCCGATTTGGTCGTGTAGCATTTTGAATATGGCTCGGTTGAATGTTGCGCCAGAGTTTTTAAGGTCGAACGGCATAATGCGATAACAGAAAATGCCGTAAGGGGTGATGAAGGCCGTTTTTTCCATATCGTCTCGGTCCATGGCTATTTGATGAATAGCCACGGTAGGCGTCGAGGAAGCTTAGCCGAGCGTGTCCCGCCGTTGCGTCGACGAGCTAGTCGATTTTGGGTAGTGGGAACTAATCCTTAGGACAAGCGTCGTTGAGATTGGTATAGTCCACGCACATTCGCCATTTGCCATTCTTTTTCTTGACAACCACCGTGTTAGACAACCAAGTTGGGTACTGCACCTCTTGGATGGCGTTGGCTTCCAGTAACCGTTTTACTTCTTCCACTACAGCGTCGGCATGTTCTGTGGCCGAACATCGCGCTTTCTGGACTACAGGTTTTGCTTCCTTTTTGATGTTGAGAGAGTGGCAGATAAAATTGGGGCCGACTCCTGGCATTTCGTTGGGGGTCTATGCAAAGACTTCCATGTTGTTCTTTAGGTACTGGGACATTTCTTCTCGATCGGTGTCACTAAGGGATGATCCGAGTAAGAAGAAACGTGAGTTGTCCTCATTGATGGGCATTGAGACTAGGTCTTCTTCTGCCTTGTCTTCGGCTTTCTGGCCGACATCTTCAATCACGGCCATGTCGGGGACTTCAACCCATTGCACTTGCGTGGCCTTGGTGGAGTTGTGGATGGCTGAGACGTAGCATTTCTTTGATGCTGGCTGGTCACCTCGCAAATCTTCTTGTCTCCCATTAGAGCCAATGAAGCGGACAACTTGGTGGTAGGTTAAAGCGATTGCTTGCATGCTGTGGAGCCAGGTTCGGCTCAGAATAGCGTTATATGGGCTCGGCATGTTGACGACGATGAACTCAACGGTCAACGTTTTTGAGCCGACAACGACTGGGAGGAAAATTCGACCAAGTGGCCAAACCGGCGTCCCGTTGAATCTGATGAGAGGTACTTCGGCGCGTTGTAGGGTTGACTCTGGGAGTTCAAGCTTTTTGAACAACTCATAGTACATCACCTCTGCCGAGCTTCCTTGATCAATGAGGACTCCCCTGACATCATGGACTCCGATTTGCACAGTCACGACGAGAGCATCAGAGTGAGGAGTCTGGACATGCTCAAGATCGCGCTCGGTGAAAGTGATTGTCCACCTGGGCGTGGGCGTTTGGACCCGGGTCCTACAGCGAGAACCTATTTGGATGTGGAGGCGCGGTCGAGGTCGGCTCAAAGGCTTGTTTCGGATTCCTTTGTTATTGGACCGTGGATTACATATATCGTTGGCCGTGGTTTGTTAGGGTTGGGATTTCCGGTGGGTTGATGGGTGGGTGTTTTGGTTCGATCGATGTACTGGTCGAGTTGTCCTTGGGCCACCAAATGCTCCAATAGTGCCTTATGCGGGGCGCATGCCGTTGTGTGATGTCCGAGCTCATTATGGTACGAGCACTTCTTTCTTGGGTTTTGATCTGCTAGGCCATTGTCTGTGCCAAGCTTACTCTGCGGCCACTCGAATCATGGTTGCCTCATGATCTCCTTTAGAAAAGACCCGATGGGTTCTTTGAAAGTGGGTGGTTTCGGCCACGTGGTTGTGCACTTTTGGCTGGCGTTTCTTCCCCTCTTTGATGTTGTTGACATGTTTCTTCGGCTGAAACTGCTGGGTTGCGATTGGTGTCGACAGCTGAGCGGTTACAGTCGGCCTATGTAGCACGGACACAGATACGGATACGGACACGAACACGGATACGAACACGGGGACACGACAATTCTAAAAAAAAGGAGACATGGACACGGCGGGGGACACGCCACGTGTATAAATACATAAATAAATAAATAAATATATAAATACATATATACATATATATTTCTTTTCTTCCATTGTTGATGAAGACATGTCCTATATGAATGTATAAGATTACCATGGTCCAAATAAAGGCATAATCACAGTTTTAACCCAAATATTTTTGAATAATTTCATATTAACCCCTCAAAATTAAAATTTTATATTACATTTTGACCCCAAGCCGTGTCCCCGGCGTGTCCCCAGCCGTGTCCCCCATCAAAAAATAATAAAAACTATTGGACACGCCACGTGGCGTGTCCAATACGCATTTGGGGGTGTCCTCGCCGTGTCCCCGTGTCCAATACGTGGACACAGCGCCCTTTTGGAGTGTCGGTGCTACATAGCCATCGGCAGGGAGGTTGTTGAGTTGGGGATCCCTTGAGCGGCTCGATCAGCGTAGAGCTCTTCGAGTGCATAGAATCGCTCCACTACGCGCATCAACTCTCCCATGCCGTGTGGAGGTCGAATAGCCAGTTCGTCTAGTATCTTGCTGCCAGTTCGTCTAGTATCTTGCTGCCAGACTCCAATCCATTCTTGAAGCGTGCGGCCCAATACTCGTCGATTCCGGGGATCTCATTGAAGAGTTGCCAGTAACGCTCGGCGTACTATCTGAATGTTTCATTCAGTAGTTTCCTCATCTGAGACAAGGATTCAGGTTCTTTTGCCGTCCTGTTGCTTGTGATAAAGCGTGTATTAAACGCCCGTTCAAGGTCGGCAAGGCTCCGTATGGATCCAGCGGGCAATTTGTTGAATCACTGGAGTCCAAGGGAGCCAAGGCTGGATGGGAATGCCTTGTATTTGACTTCGTCTTTCGTGGTGCACAGTTCAATTGTTTGACGAAAGTGAATCAAGTGAGTGTAGGCTTCGCAAGTGGTTGCATCAAATTTCATGAATTTCGGCAAGTGGAAGTTGGGTTCGGCTATGGTGTTGATGATGTGGGATGTGAAGGGTGAGACACCGAGGTCTTTTAGCTGCCGCTCAAATCCTGGGCGCGGCGGTTTGCCAATCTCGTCCGTCCGCGTCCGCTTTGGGTCCCTTTCTGTGGACTCCTTTTCAGAAGTCTTCTCACGGACTCGGTTCCGAAGCTTGTCGCGCAGATTCGTTGTTTGGTGCAGGCTGTTGATTGACTTTTCCTTATTGCGATAAGTTTTGTTGCCATTTTCAGTTCCTTCGATCCGCACACCTTTCCCATTCTGCCGAGTCTGGTTTCCATTGTCCAAGTTCTCTATTGAGATCTCCCCAAGGCATTCAGAGATATGGCGTTTGATTGCTACGGAGTCTCGGCTACGGTGAGAAACCGTCGTGCGAGAGAACTCCAAGCGACCAGTCGAGTACGTGCTCGTGAAAGATTCGGTGTCCCTTGTGCGGGTTCGCTCACGGTGGGACCTTGAGCAGTGGGATCCAGATGTTACAGGTTGATTATAGAGGATAAGTTCTCTAGCGTCCCCCTTTTCTGGCATGAACCCAAGGTGGTCGGTGGCCCGCCTTGTGGGTTTGCTCTCGTAGTGGAGGGGGAGGGGGAGGGGGAGGGGGAGAGTGTCGTCGCCTTCGCCTTTCGCCTCCAGTAGATCTGGAGGCTGCTGGTGTCGCGCTCTGCAGATGTTGCTTCATCTGGGCCACCTCCGCCCTTAGGGTCGCCAGTTCGTTATCCCTTTCGTCGTCTCGTCGTTGCAGTAGGCGGATGTAGGCCGCCGTTATGTCGTCCGTGGCCGGAGATAGCTCGGAACTGGGGGGAAGCGAGATGGACATGTGCCTCTTGGGGAACGGTGGAAGAATTGTGTTTCCACTGGCGTCTTTGGCCCCCGAAACGGTAACGTCTGGTGGATCTCCGCCCATCGTGGTTGAATTTTCGACTGTCTTTGGAAGAGGAAGGTGGTTTGGAGGAGGGTTTGAGCCCTTTGAGTCAGAAGCTGAGAAGGATTCACGTCGGGTTCACCAATTGTGTGGCTTGTGATCCTCGTCTCGGTTCCTTCCTCCGCTGGTTCAATGGTTTCCTAGCCTGCTCCACCCAGCCTCCACAGAGGCCCTCCGGCGAGAGGATAAGTATGTGCAGAGAGAGAGGAAAGTGACTAGGGTTTTTAGTGGGTATTCCGTGTGTACCTCTTAGGGTGTCATCCTTTGATATTTATAGAATCTCCCCTGACTTGCGCCCCAAGCATGGGCACGCGCCTCGCACGAGCCAGGCGACGTTGTCATGACGTCACCGAACAGATCTGGTAACCGTTTTTGGTATGAGCTGGCACGTTCCACGTGCACCTATGGTTATCTTTCTGGCGTAACCGCTTCAGCATGCGGGGTGGTGTGAGGTGCAAAGGTGGCCGAGCCCACACATAACCGAGCCTAGTAGGCGACCGAATCGAGAAGAAAGGTCGCCGAGCCCAGTCGATAACCTTTTGGCGTCGGGCACAAGGAGAGCGCATCGCCAGTAGCCGATGAACCTTGGAGTGAGCCAAGCCCCATCCCAGGTACATCCTCGGCAGCGAGGTGCGGACGGTCACGTTCGGCCCGCTACACTTATATCTATATATAATCTACAAGAAAAAGGCCTCTATTTCGAAATAGTGACACAGTTTACTTTAGTTTTTGAGTATTGCACGACAACATATTACTTTTGAATTAATAAGAAGTAACGTAATCTCCCTCTGTCAAAAGAAAACGAGCCTTATGGAGCCTAGCGTACTAATGTTCAGGCTTGTTTGTTAATTTTTTTGCAAGCTTGAGCCGAGCCGAGCATGCTAATATTCAGTCTTGTTTATTAATTTTTTGCGAGCTCGAGCTCAATAAAAGCTTAACGAACCGAGCTTGAACGAGCCCAAAACGAGCCGCACATCGAGCTGTTCATGAACGGCTTGGTTCATTTGCAGCCCTAATTTTAGTCTTTACGTTAATCTGATAATTCGGATCCGAAGCTGAAGCTTTAGGGCTTTTGACTGTGATAGTTTAAGCTTGTGCTTTCAGCTTCATCTTTCTTTTCTCTCCTCTTTGCCCTCTTCAATTTCTCTTTCTTCTTTGTTCACTCGATCCTTGTGATATAATTCTGATCGCTGATGTGACAACAAAATCCGTCCTTAAAACCAACCCGCGTAATTTCACTTTTGTTCTACAACCATCTCTCATGCATATCCTTCAAATCACTTGCAGTAAACTTTACCTTAATCTTTAGTTTTTATAGGATATACATACAATGGCAAAAATGCACTACACCCAATAAACTGGACCATAATTGGGGAATATCCAGTTTACAAATGCACGGAGTTTTATCCAGAATGTGCCTTGCCTGAATATATGCACTGTGATCAGTTTATACCCTTAAACTCTCTGATTACTTGGATCACTTCTAATCGGCTGCTTGTTCTTGTATCTGTGAACCTTAGTTTGACATCTAGGGCAGAGTTCCCTTCAGCAAGAGCAATAATGGACGGATTCGGTGGTGCAGACCTGACAGTCTCTAGACTACGGAACATGTCATGAATGTCATTCAAATGCTTACTGTTGTCTTATTGTCTATTCTCTGAGCTTTTCTATTGTATATTTTTCCCTCACCAAATGTTGTGTTAAGAAGTGCTATTGTGCAGAGAAACAAGTTGTGCAGTCGATATATGTTACTGCTCACTGTAGGTCCCGATTAATGAGCTCATTTCGAGTATTCCTTTCAAACTATAGAGCTCTGTAATGCTTGCTAGAGTTGACAGGAACTGGCTTTAGCTTCATGCCATTGACCTATGCTATGATGATCATTGCTATCAAAATCTTTATTTCCCTCCTTTGGCCCTTTTCGAATATTTCGCAACGATCGGATCCAACAAATGAGTTAATGAATACACGTGGCGTTATTATTTCATTTCACTTGTTTGAATTTCTATTTGAGTTGTTTACAATCTCCGGAGAAGAAGTTGCAACTCACAGCAATAAAACTCGAAGGGTAGGGGATCGTCTCTTCAATGAGGCCGATCCCTTCATCTTTTGCTTGCTGTTTTCGACGTACAGTTTGATTAAGTTTCCTACCCACGACATCTCCTATATTTTATTTGTAGGAACTTGTGAACTAGGAAACAGATCTTTTGTAGCCAAACATGTTTGATCCATGTGAACTTTCAGTGTCTGAGAATTGGATGAAAGATGTATTTATTCCGTGATCTCTCTGTGATGGAGGGCGGAAATACTCCCCCCATTGGATATAAAGGGGTGCTATATGTTTGTAACGTGAGTCGTGACTACGGGGTAAAAGCCTAAATGTCTCCGGGGTCCGAATAATGGGGGAATGGGGATGCTGCAAAGCGGTCAATCCGGCTGTAGATATAAACGAGACAATAGACGGTCGATGACTCGGATCTTAACGAGACAATAGACGGTTCAAATTCGAATGTGATTTGTATACGCTCAGGTTTGATCTGAGCCGTCTGTGCCAATATAAATGGTTGATCGACAGCTAATCATAGAATTGCTCAGTAACATTCATGGATCCGAATAATGGGACGGGGTTACCTAGTGACAACTCTAGCTCCAACTCTCCAACCCAAACCTAAAAATTGTTCTAATTTCATACTCGAATCCAACCCAAACCCAAAAGAAGAGTTGAGGAACCGCCCAAATTAGGGCGGGGTAAATTGACATCCCTACTTGCAAACACGTAGGAAGAAATGGAAGTTAGCTAATTTGCCAACTCATCTATTAGTTCAGTAGACAATTTATGAAAATCATAATTTAAAAACTAATATATCTAAACTAATATATCAAACACGTAATTAAGTTTTACGTTAACTTTTTTTTTCATTTTTTCTTGAATTTTGTAAGTTTCCTAATCGCTTTGAAATGGGTTATTTTGCTCGAGTATAATTTCAAAAGCTGCTAACGATAAAGATAATCATGTTTAGAACAATAAGTTGATGAAATCGATACTCCTATCTAACTCTTCTTCTTTTTTTCCCGAAAGCCTACCTACACAGCAAATGTGCACAAATCACGGTGTGGGGCCCACAACGGGTCCCACACAAACGATTTGAGCCGTTCATTAAATGTAAAAGATTTTTGCAAGGGTTTTTTTTGCTATAAATCAACTTAATCCGATATGTATAGATGCTCGATCTAATCATCTAACTTTTCATTGTCCAAAAATCTGAAAGAAAAGTGTTTTCGGATAATGAAAAGTTAGATGATTGGATTGAGCACCTATAGGTATCGCATTGAACTGATTTTTCATAATGACCCTCGAAAATATGTTTTACATTTAATGAACTCGGATCATCTGTGTGGGTAGCAACATTTATTTTATAACTCAGGTCTCTAGGTCAGCTTATGTGCAACTCGACTAACCCTTAGAGCCCAATCCTACCGGCCACTTGTGGAGAGCCCAATTAAAATCAGAGCAACCTGAGACCTTGGAAGGGAGCAGTTGCGGATCAAAAAAATGAGGACAAGAGGGGCACTAGTAATCATAAGCTTGAAAATATGTTTTTTCAATCAAGCACAAAATTATTCTAAGTCCAAGTTTTAGAAGCTTTAGAGATGAATTTTCGGACTATAGTGAAAATCACAAATTTCACATGCAATCAACACATAATTTTGAAGATACTAAAATCATACAATGAAATGCCTAACAATTAAATTATGAATCAAAGTTCTAAATCTCTCAAAAACACAACACAATCAATAAAATAATTGACAAAGTGTTATTTTTAACAGAGAAAAGCTAAGCATATTTTGACGAATTATTTTTGTACTTTTCCAGACATATAAGTGCCATTGAATTGATAATTTATATATGTCAACGGGGCACAAGTGCAATTTGAGGGGTTAAATGAAATATATCATAGGTTGATAGGGGTACAAATGCAAATTATAAAGTTCAGGGGGTAACGTTGATTCTACCCTGGAAAAACTCTTCACCTAATCACGTGATTCAAAAGGTTAAGCTTGGATTTATACAGTAGCTGGTCAGAATCACTTATATACCATATTCACTTCCCACATCTGTAAGATGTGGGACGTAGCCAAGGTGGACTCTCACAATCTCTGCACCTTATGATCGTTGCATTAGCCCAGCAACCTTCCTCTGGTGGCCATAGCATAGCACCTAGATCTGTACAGCAGCTCTATGCGCTCGTACCAGATTCTAGAGGTGGCCCTCACCATATAGACCAGGGTTGTGCTCTGATACCAACTGTACAACCCGTACCAGTTGACTTGTTAAACCCTTCGCCTAACCACATGGCTCAAAAGGTACTTCTCACATCTTACCGATGTGGGACTTAGCCAAGGTGGACGCATCCCCGGCCTAAACCACGAGGCCAACTCCATGGGGTTACTCCTATCTAACTCTTAATGTAAACTATATATACGCATGAGGTATGCTACTAACACAACACAACATGCTTATGTGGCATTGTGTCATTGGGCAATGCCACATTATTCAATAACTAGTGCATGCCCATGCCTGAAGGCACGACTCAAAGTATTGGATATTCAATACGGCTCTGAGAATGCTTAGCAAGGTGTGATAAGATATGAGAGTTAACAAAAAAAAAAGGTTTCATATATTGCATTTGCATTACGCTACATGGTTGTTTAGTAAAGTAAAAACACATGCCAATTATCAACATAAACAACGTGGATTTTGCAGATCATAATAGAGGTCTAGTACTTCAAGCCATCATTGATGCGAGCGGAGAAGGTACAGAGGAAAATGTTGAATTAAACCCCTCTAATAAATGGAGAAAATCTTCCAAGTAAAATGCAAGATGTCAATATCAAATATAATCCAAAATCACAACTCAAGAAGAATTTTGTATAGAGTTTTATGCTCCCTTGCTTCTCCATCATACTGAACGGCACCAGAAGCATTTTTAATGAGATGCATCAGCAACGGTTCAGTGGGAGTAAGGTGATGTTGAAGATGTGCCAGCCTACGTTCAGACTCATCTATGACAATTACCATGTCCAACCAGCATGACTCTCCCTCAAGTTATAGTGTAGTCCTGAAATATCTAAACAAATTATAAGAAGCTAAATCAACCAAATAAAAAACAAAAAAGACTTCTACATTCAAAGAAAGAGACCACTTAGATTTCAAAATCTAAAAACCAATTTTTCACATGTTGGGCAAACAACCTAAACCAGTCACAACCAACTAAATCCGCCACCTACTTGTAGAGCCTTCCTTCTCATTTCTCCAATATCCCATCCCCTTAACACCCACTGCAGCGTAAAATATGCAAGGTTAGGGAACTGAAAAAACAAACATAACTTAGCCTAAAGGCAAACCCAAATAACTTGTTAATCAAAGGACTACGATGCTGTGTGAATAAACAAGTGGAAAAAAGATATGCAATGCTTTTCAAATCCTTAGGCAGGTGAAAACATTATCTGGCCCAAACCAAAATACCCCTGGTAAACACATTAATACCAAATCAAAATACAATGTCATAAAGATAAACACATTGACACCTTATTATATTTTATAGAAAAAAAAAACCACCAACAATGCGTATGGACTCCAAATTATAGAAAGAAAAAAAAAAACCCATGAAATTCTTTAGGTCATTCTTAAACTCTAACCAAAACTAAAAGGAAAATAGTTAAATTTAGCAACGATATGTACTGGTCCAAAAAGATCTACGTCCAATACCTATGAAGCACCAACAATGTGCTCGAAGAAATTAGTGATCTCACACTTGCAAAAGAATTAAGCCTATACAAGGTATTTTGAGTTTCTAACTCTACAAAAGTAGGAAACAAAAAATCAGGAAAATAATGGCAGCATACAGTTGAATAGTTTTGGGGCTTGGGCCAGCCACTATTAAATCAATTTTATCAATTAGCTTTACACGATTAACCCTTGCCTATACCAATTTCAAGTAATTTTTTTTGCTTGGGCACAACTTCTTGGTTAATTTCTCCCGGCAACTATAGTTAACCGTGAACTTGGTTTTTAATAGGTTAACCATGAACCACATTACTCCACTACTAATTGTATTACACATGAAAACTATAGGAAATGTCCAAAAAGATCAATGTCCAATATCTATGAACAGTGGCGGACCTAGGAATTTGACATAGCGGGGGCACCAATTTTTTTTGTAACCGTTATTACGAGTTACAGTTAAGCATATTTACTCCAAAATAATTTTAACATTCATGATAAATTAACAATTTTAAAAGTATAAATGTATTTTAATAATTAGTTACTTGGGCAAACTTGTGCACCTTGACTATATGCATTATCACATGCATGTTCATCATGTATTTTTCTATTACTAACTCTACTATTACAGTTTTGGGGATAAAAAGTATACAAATGCAATGTGGGGGTAGAGTACGCACTATTATTTTCTATTGCCTTTTTAGAAAGACAAAAAAAAACACATTTTCTACTCTGCCTTTTGAGAAAAAGGCAGATTTTTCTATAACCTTTTGGAAAAAAAAAGAGCACATTTTTACTCTGCTTTTTGGCAAAAAGGCAGAGAGAACCTACATGAGAGCACGGACAATGTCTCGAACCTGTCACCTCTTTGTTAAGCATGAGGGTATTTAACCACTGCACCAACAGTCAAATCCTCACATGTATTCAACACAAATAATATATATACAAAACCAAAAAAAAAATTTTTTTTTTTAGCCGTGGGGCCATCGGGCACGTGACCACACGTGCCCTATGGTGGGTCCGCCCCTGCCTATGAAGCACCAACGACATGCTTGAAGAAATTAGTGATCTCACACTTGCGGAAGAATTAAGCCCCTATATATAGGGCATTTTGAGTTTCTAACTCTACAAAAGTAGGAAACAAAAAATCAAGAAAATAATGGCAGCATACAGATGAATAGCTTGGGGGCTTTTTGGTCGGTCACTATTTAATCAATTTTATCAATTAGCTTTCGACTAACCCTTCCATATACCAATTTCAAGAAATTTTCCAACTTCGGCGCAACCTCATGGTTGATTTCTCTTAGCAACTGTAGTTATTGAACCTAGCCTATGGTACCACCGCAACAATAAACCTTGACAAAAAAGAAAGCAAATCAAAGCTTTATATTTCCTCTTAGGAATTGGACGAAAACAAAAAGAGCATACAACGTAAGAGGTTTTTGACAATTATCTCATAGAGCAAAACCTTTTATTTTCTTGCTCAAGGAAAGAATAGAAAGTCAATTTCATGCTCATTGCTTAGGTTTAATTATCTAGTAAACCAACCAATTAGACACACAAAAAAAAATATCATTCAACTAAGAAGATTCACACACATAAAACATGGATGGTTAAAAGGGATTACCTAAGGTAACATATATTGTTAGAAAAAGCAAGTCATTAATCAAGGAAGCATGCTCGCTCAAAATTGTTAGTGACCAAAAAGGTGCAGCATCACCTGTCTATTGCCGTCCAAGCAAACGTCGAACCAAAACATCCTAAGTATGTGAATAAGTTATTATTAGATTCATGTACTTATGAAATTTCGTGTCAGCAATCTGTTCTTTTATTTCCTTAATCCCGAAACGTAGACCTCCTTCAATATTTTTGGGAACAGAAATTTTAAAATTGTTATTAGGATTTTCGGTTTACCCTTTCTTTTTCTAGCATATAGAATGTGGAAATTAATTTTTTTTATTGTGATTTAAAATTGTAGCTATAACCTAAAGATGAATGAGTTTTTATTAGATTCATGTACTTATGAAATTTCATGTTTAAAGATTCTTGTTTGTATCAGCAAGGTATGTATTTTTAACACAAAAGAGCAGAGAAGCAAGGTATGCTGCCATACATGTGTTTGTCTCACATATTTTGCGAAACACATAGAATGTAACCAAACACTTTTTTCCCGCCCATGTCTCTCGCACATTTTGTCAAACACATCCTCATGTGTCTTCTGGCGTATTAATTTCATTCGCATTATTCATCCTGTAAACGGGACACCAAAAAAATAAAGATGGGTAACTACGTTAGTAAATTTGTTGATTCAAACACATTCACATTTGTAACTGCGTGTGAGGACACTTGCTCGGATAAAAAGCCATGATGTTTTTTTTTTATCAGCCAAAAAGCCATGAAGTTTATTTCTAGGTTTTTAACTGTGTTAGTTTTTTTTTTTTGTTGAATGATTGGATATAAAGCCAGGTCTTTTGGTTGGCCGAAAAATGTAGACATAAAGAGCAATAAGCCACGTTAGTTTTTTTTAGGTTGAAAGCACAATCACATTCGTAGCTAGGTTTTTTGATTGGCCAAAAAACCATTAAAAAAACAGTATAGGCGAAAAGAACGAGAAAAATTTATGCCCGTGGCGAAAAAATAAGAGAAAAACTTTATTGTGAAAAATCAGTGTTTGTATAAAGAAAAATAAACTCACCTCAAACTTTAGGGAACGTAATGAGAAGAATGTAGGATTTCGGTGTACCGAAGGATTGTCAAATTAAAGCACCTGTTAGGTTTTTTAGGTTATAGAGCAGAGCTAGGTTTTTTATCAACAAAAACGAACGTAGTTAATCATCGACCAGAGCTAGGTTTTTTGATCAACAAAAACGAACGTCGTTAATCATCAACCAGAAGAGAGAGAGAGAGAGAGAGAGAGAGAGAGAGAGAGAGAGAGAGAGAGAGAGAAACGTCGTTAATCATCAACCAGAAGAGAGAGAGAGAGAGAGAGAGAGAGAGAGAGAGAGAGAGAGAGAGAGAGAGAGAGAGATTAGGATGAAGATAATTTTGGCTGATTAATGTGTATTCAAATTTTGGAGATAATTTTGGCTTATTATAGACTAGTGCTTGCCCGTGCCTACGGCACTATGCACCTCGGTAGTGTTGTAGGCACGGGCATTTTTGTAATATATTTTTACTTTTTTATGCCAGTGCCAGAAGCTGAGCAGAGGGTAAAAAGAACCAATAGCATTTTTGTAATATATTTATAAGAGTGTGAGTATTTTCTTAAGAGAGTTGGAGAGCACACATCAACCCTTGGATCAAATGAATCTCAGCCATTCTTTTAACTTGTGTTTATGTGGTCCCCACACCCTTGTGTTTTATTAGATAGATTACCATAATGTGTATTCAGTTTTGGGTTGATTATAGAGTATCATAGTTAGCCACTAATTTCAGCCGAAAAGGAATGATTGAATCGGCATAATTTTTCACTAATTTTGGCTGAAAAGGCATGATTGAACCGGCATAAGATTTCCAATCCAACGGTGGAAAATATGTATCAATCCAACAGTGAAAATATAAACTGCCCTCCCATATTATATAGATACAATACACAATGTCACATAAGCAAGTTGTGTGTGTATATTATTGTGCAAAATTTTGTGTTAATAGACTTTCCTTTCAAATAGTATCTACTGGGTGATAATAGGCAAAAAAAAAAAAAAAAGGGAGGGCCACGACTCATTTCAATTTTCATGGCGCACCACAAACCCAAGGTCCCAACCACCAGTCCCCCTAGGCCCTCCTTGTTTCTGTCATCCAATGAAAACAGGAAAAAATTGTAAAAAAAGAATTGATTATTGCATTCCACTTCTTTATTTATGTATATAAATAACGGAGTGATTCCAGAGACACATATAAAAACATCTAAAAAAATTTCAGATATTTTTTTAGGTGTCTCCGGAACAGCCCCGTATAAATAATTAACGTTTATCTTGTAATCAAATTCACTATACAAATTACATTGTGTATAATGTTAAAGTATTAGTAATTTGCACAATAACCATTTGACTTCATTTTCTCAAACCCCAAAATTGTCGTAGTGGTTAATCGACATGCTTCAGCGGAGATATAATTATTACTCCAAGGTCGCAGGGTCGATTCCTTTCAATAGCTATTTTTTCGTAGAGCCACCGCACTCACATAAACAGGTGGAAACGGCCGTGTGAGGGGGTTAAGGAAATTAGGGGCTGTTCGGACAAATAATTAAGCTAGCTTTCCCTTCAAAAATGAGCCAAAAAGCCACTGTGTGTAATACAGTATTAAGTAATAGTGTAATACTACTATGCTTTTTTGATAGTAATAATACTACTATGTTCTGGGGACTGTACTGCACGCCAAAACGATGTTTTGATGCAATTTTGTGCCTTTCAACCAACAAGGGACTCGTTTGGCTGCCTAACAATAACATGTTGCCATCTAAATTATTGGAACGGATACCTTTGTCACGTTAAGAAGTTAACCTGCCCCAAAATCCCAATACTTAGCTTCCACAGCTTTCTCCAAACAACATTAACTCATACGTCAGAACCAGGCCAAATTGGAAAACACCCATTTTTCCCTGTTTCTTCTCTCTCCTCTCATCTCCTTTGTCTCTCATGAAGTCCACTGCCGTCGTCTACTCGATTGATACGTGGTCGAAGGAGATTACTCCGTCATCGATCGACGATGGCCGGAACATGGGTGCTATGAATCTACCATTGCCGGAACATGCGTGCAGTGAATCGATGATGGCCGGAACATGGTTGTAGTGAAGGAGATGACTCTGTTTAAACAAGGGTTTCCTAAACTCATCTAGAGTGTATTAATGGGGTTGGATAGATATTTTCGTTAGTTTTGTTTGTTCCTTAGTTTCAACCTCGCCGTTCTCTGATTTGCCCGCTCTCCGATTTGCCAAACGAATCCCTTGTTGGCTGAAACACTTGGCACAAAACTGTATCAAAATGACGTCGTATTGGTGTGCAGCACAGTCCTGGATCCCGCTCAATGAGGCAAATATGCGTTACTTATAAATTATATGTACAGATAAATAAAAAAAATTATACGTGGAGTACTAGTATACTTTTTTGTTTTTTCTTTTTAATCCGCAAAAAACGCAAGGCGAGTTCTAGCGTCTCGTATACTTTACTATGCCAACAGCTATGCCGTCGCTCTTTTTAAAATTTTTTTTTTTAAAAGAATGTAATTTTAAATTTAAATATAATAAAAATAAAAAATAATTTTTAAATTTTTTTACACTATTTAAAATATTTCAATGAGATCTATTAAACAAAATCTATATTAATAAAAGAATTATTTACATAAAACATAATTTTTAAGCTTAAAATTACATTCCTTCTCTTAAAATTCGTTTTTTGAGAATCCGGAACACTCCTGATCCTTTCCGTGCCGGTAACGTCCGAGACAAGAAAAAGCGCGCGCGCGCGCTCTCTCTCTCTCTCTCTCTCTCTCATTATTACTATTTTAATTCCCTCGCCCTTCTTCATTATTCGAAACCTATTCAACTACGAGACAAAAAGAGCACGAACGGTATATTCTCCACATCAATAATTTCTTCTTTTACTCCATCCTCTTCCCCTTGGAAACCATCGATGATAAAGCACCAAACTTTGTTTGCAATTCTACCAAAAAAAAGACTCTTCGGTTATACATACAGAACAGAAGAATCCAAAGACACTTGACTCATGGGCGAACAAGATTGTTGGTCGACTCAACTCATCGACGGAAATGGCGAATTCAACGTCACCGGTCTCCACAACTTCATGAAAACTGCCAAGCTCGCCGACTTGGGACTTTCGTACGCCGTCGTCGCAATCATGGGCCCACAAAGCAGTGGTACGTATCTATGTAATGTGGATTAGCTGTTGGTGAGGCTGAGACTTCTTCAGTTCAATTCAGCTTTATCCTTGTCTATTTATATTTGCGTCGACTTTGCAACACTCCCTCCGTTCCATATTACTTGTCCATTATTCTATTTTAGAATGCCCAAAAATAGGTCATAGTAAAAAAGTACGTAAATTTCCACAATCCAACCCTCATAAGTGATTAAAAATAGTTTTTTGATGAAGAGGGTATTCTTGAAATTTTAATTAAACTTTCTGAGGAGAGATCCCTTAAAAAGTTGAGTTTTCGTATAGACAAGCAATACGAGGAAAGTATATACTGGTGGTTGAAATTGGTGAAAGCGTATTTCTGTGGATAGATACTACACATGTACTTCTAGTGGACTAATAGAGGCTTCAAATTCAACAGGGAAGAGCACATTGTTGAATCACCTTTTCGGTACCAATTTTAGGGAGATGGATGCATTCAGGGGAAGGTTAGTACATATTTTTCGATTAATTCTGCTTCAAATTGCCTATTTCTATCTTGCTGCTATTAGCATCCGCTGCATACGAGGAGACATGTAACATGTATCACTTTGTGTAGGAGCCAAACAACGAAGGGCATTTGGATTGCAAAGGCTGTAGGCATTGAACCGTGTACAATTGTCATGGATTTAGAGGGTACAGATGGGAGAGAAAGAGGCGAGGTAATGACCTTGTGCGCTCATGTTTCTTACTTCGACTATAAAGGAAAGCAGAAAAAGATAGAGCTCAACCCTGCTTGGCGTCCTTTTCCAAAATTACATTTTTGAAGTCTTGTTGCCTGTTTCTGTATAGTAGAGATGGAAATGAGATGCTTGTACATTAGGAAGTAGGAGAACAAACATTACCTTTCATCCCGGCTACAAGAATCGAGAATGTAGTTTTTCCTTTTGTGCTTGTTTAGGGTGAAATAACAGAGTAGCTGATGTTAGCTTCTCTAATGCACTAATGGTAATATACTAATATGACATTGGAGTTTACATGTCTTGCGGGGGTGATTATACCACTTAAGTAATCAAGAGATTTTGATCTAGGGGTCCTATTGCCTATAGAAAGATTATGCATTTCGAGCAATTGAGGGTTGACTCTGTTTGATGTAGTGGCATATAGTTTTTCCTTCCAAACCATTTGGATCGTATACTGAAACTGAATAATTACATGATATTTTCACATAACTTCATAAGATGGCCTTGTTTGAAAAGTTGTCAAAGATAGTCGGGACTAGGAAAGTTACTTTGACGCTTTCCATCTTTTATATCCTATCGTTGTCTCATTTTGGCCTTGGAGCTTTTAGATTATTTCTTGTTGAAGGAATGAGGGAAGACTTCAACTCTTCAAGGATTACCCTGTTCAATGAGAGATCTTTTGCTGCTTTAATTTAAACTGGTTTATGCATTTGGGCCCTATAGTTATAACTTAAATTCCTTTCAGTTTATGAATTTGGTGTTTTGGAGGGAAGGGGGATAGCCTATTACATCTATGGTGGCAGCTAATTATGGATGTTTGTTTCGTGATTGCGTTAGTGAATTGGCATTCTTAAACTGAAGAGTTGCGTTATGTACTTGGTTTGCTTTAGAACTTTGTCTCAGACATTATTATTAGGAAAATTCCATCATCTTTTTTGGTGGTTAGGTAAAATGTAGTGACAGGCGTCTCTGCATCTACTTTCGGAACGACATAACAACATTCTCAACCAGCCAAAAGGAGAGTTTCTTCTTGTAAGTCCAATCTTGTTGGTGGAGTGGGGATTCCATTTGGGGGCATGTTCTTGCTATGCATCTCTTTGGTAGATTCTATGTCGATCTTTTGATCTGTAGGACCTCTGCCAGACTGCCACAATATGTGGGCTTACTTACCAGTTAGCAATTTATGCTATTCAAAATGCTATTTATATGTGCGGGATGTGCATGTTTTTTTGTGTCTTGTAAGAGGACTGGAGAAATTTTCCCTTAATTGCTCAACTTATTTCTCGTAATTCATGTCCAGTTGTTTATTTTCTCAATTTCAGGATGACACAGCCTTCGAGAAACAAAGTGCTCTATTTGCTTTGGCAATTTCAGACATAGTACTCATAAATATGTGAGTTTGGAAGTTTGTTATACAATTTTTTTGGATGTCAATATCTTGATGCTTGTCTGTATTTTGGTGGTTGGGATTCCACACGGTGATATGAGTTTGGGCCAGACTGGCATAAATTTTGGAAAAATGAGTTCAGTGCTGGACGGTCCTGTTACCACATTTTAATTGCATGTATCTCGTTGAAGTCAATATTTTGTTCAATTTGAAAGTGACTACTGAATTAAGGTTAGGCATATAAGGTACATAAACGTTTGTGGTCACTTTTAAGTTTATGACATTTGCAAGGAAGAAGTTTGACATAATTTTCACATGAATTGCATTAAGCAAAATTTTCTCTTATAGCGTCTGAACATAGCTGGAATAGTAATTGCCTTTTAATTGCATGCTTCTTCAATTTCTATTTATTCAAATGCTGCTGGAACAATATAATGATACGTTGTGAACAAGTTTTGGATTGAATTATTTGCAGTTGGCCGTATTCATGTCTGATTGATTTATTGATACTACTATTGCAGCAAATTATTACTAAACAAACAACAGCCAGCTGCTGTTTACTTGGATACATTTATTCTAATGCATTTGGCTCATTATGCTTAGTTATGAGCTTGCTTTTGTGGTCTCTTGATCCCAAAGACCCTCTACCGGGCCCTAGCCTAGCCCCTTGGCTGTTGATGTCCCTGAGTACCCTATGGAACATGAATGGGATGCGTTATATGGGATTGCAGGTGGTGTCATGATATCGGCCGGGAGCAAGCTGCCAACAAGCCTCTTCTAAAAACAGTATTTCAGGTACTGCCCTTTCAAAGTTTTTCCTTTTGGTAATAATGGTGAAGCTGGTCTTAGTCATGTCATTGTATTTACTTTCATGTAGGTTATGATGCGTTTATTTAGTCCCCGCAAAACTACACTTCTCTTTGTAATACGTGATAAAACCAAGGTATGCTACTTTTCCGTCCAGTGTCTGTCTTTCTTTCTTTCTTTCTTTTTTTGAAAAAAGTAATTTTTGTTCAATGACCTGGTGCGTGCTTTCTGATTCACCTTTTCGCTCAATTTGGATCATTCTGTATTCATGATCGTCTCATGTAGACCCCGCTTGAACATTTGGAGCCTGTTCTGAGGGAAGATATTCAGAAGGTACGTTTTTGCTTGTACATTTGCTCTCCCCTTCTGCTCCCTCTGTCACATGGCTAAGAATGCATGGATTTCTGTCAGTTGCCTTGATGATTGATTATATTCTTGCAGATATGGGATACAGTTTCTAAGCCCCAGGCTCACAAGGATACACCTCTTAGTGAATTTTTCAATGCAAGATTTCCCTCTCTCTCTCTCTCTGGGTGTACAAGTTTTCTTTCTGACCTCAATATTCTGTGGGCCTGTAGGTGGAGGTCACTGCTTTATCTAGCTATGAAGAGAAGGAAGAGCAGTTTAAAGAGCAGGTGGATCCTCCCATATATAGTGCTTATCATGGAGCTGCATAAATTTTTTTGCCTTCCATTATTATAACTTATTTTTTCAATTATCCAGCAGCACTATTGAGCATGTTTCTCTAGGTCATTGATAAATCATCTCCAACATGTGTTTATCCCTTTTAAGTGAGTTTGTTTTCCTTAGCAAAGAAAATTACTAAGTCACAATAAAGCCACGACGTCTGTTTCAACATTCTCGCACTTGCTAAATAATCAGCACCCTTTGGGTTTTTGCTGGCAGAATCATATTGCAGTCTTAGACCCTCGCTCTCACTCTCACATTATTTATGTAAATTCAAATCCTAAAATTCCTTTCGATTCCCAAACAAATTTGATGTAGGTAGAAGGAGAAAGGCCAAACTTGCAATTTAGCATCTATTAGTTATGCCGGTTGAAATTTTAGATGGTAAATTTGTGAATGTTTAAACTGAGGAAATCTATGTTCAGAACTTAGTAGCAGGATTCTTCTAAAATGGGTGCGCTCCCAAGACGGGAGCGCGAATCGGCGCTCCCAAGATGGGAGCTTGACGGGAGCTCGCTCCCCTTGAGACGAGAGCTCGCTCCCAACTAACATGGGAGCTTATTGGGTGGTTAAGGCAACTATTCTCTTATTCTTAAGGGAGGTATGCCATTGTGGAAATAAAAATATGAAAATCTTATCACTCAAGAAGTTTGGCAAATTGAAAATATCTAACTTCCTATAAGTACCCTTTAAGATTATGAAAATTCTCATAATTAATCACTTTTCCTTCAATGGTTAAGTATTTAAAGATACTTTATATACGTATTTATATGAAATCTATATACACTTCTTACGCGCTCCCAACCTTAGGAGCTTCTAGGTGCCGCCGCTCCTGCGCTCCCGCTCCCGCTCCCGCTTCGTGCTACTAAGGTTCAGAAGTTAAAGCCAACCAATGCTGACAATATAAGCTACAGATCTGGATATCCAATTACAAAGTGGAGGGTAGAATTGTCGGTGTCTGTGTGTACCGTGTAGTACTGTGCTTATGTGTCCTCTTATACAGGTTGCTCAATTGAGGCAGCGTTTTTTCCATTCTATTGCTCCAGGAGGGCTTGCTGGGGATAGAAGAGGTGTTGTCCCTAGCTCAGGATTTTCTTTCAGTTCTCAGCAGATATGGAAAGTTATAAAAGAAAATAGGGACCTAGACCTTCCTGCTCACAAGGTTATGCATTAATCTTGCAGTTTGATTGATATATAGCCTTTGTTTTGCACAACACAGTTCTTACTATGGACTTGTATTAATTTCTCACTTTTGGATAGTTAGGTCATGGTTGCCACTGTCCGGTGTGAAGAGATTGCCAGTGATAAGCTAAGACGCTTGACCTCTGATGCGGTATTTGTGCATCTATCTGCTGTTTGGGTTGCTCTCTGTACCAAATGAGAAATCATTCATTATGCATTTCTTATTTCTTTGTTCCGAATAGCGTTGGTTGGCATTGGAGGAAGCCGTTCAATCTGGTGCAGTACCTGGTTTTGGGAAGAAGCTCAGTTCAATCTTAGATACCTATCTTTCTGAGTAAGTGTGAAGTCCCAAATGAGTACTCTGAACTAAGTCAGCTTGAGTTTTTAAAGACCAATGGAGTGTAACTGAAGCCTATATCCAGCAAGTCTTGTCTATAATGACGTACTATTTTTTTTTTATCTGAGCCATAAAACCACACTTGATCTTGCAGAGATAATAGAAATAAGTAACAGTGGCACACTAGATTATTGGAAACATGGAAAAAATTGTAACAATGCCTTATCTCTTATTTCTGCACCCACCCTTCCATCAAAGACATAATGTTCTTCATTTACTCTCTTTTTTCTTATTCTATAGATATGATATGGAGGCTTTCTACTTTGAAGAACTTGTGAGAAAGGCAAAGAGACAACAGTTAGAGTCAAAAGCATTGCAGGTAGAAACATATTTTTGTTCACTGATGAGCTAGAATCACATTTTGTCATTTACATGTGTTCATGATGGCTGTTATTCAGGAAAACACATGTGAAACATATATTTTCATGTTTATGCCCTCTTGTTGCTTGGAATGGGTCCATACCATCCTAGTTATATTATTCTGAGGATTGATCCTCTTACATCATAACTTGTTGACTTCACCTCGACCTGGTTGATGCTTTACTAGTTCTGATACCAACATTTCAGTTTATGTGCATTGAATTAGAGAGCACACGTGTGTGTTTTATCTTCTGTAACCTATCTGATAAATAACTTCTCTTCTTACGTGATCTTTTATGCGGAAGGGTTGATTTGCAATATTTGGCTATGGTATTTAAGGGTTAAGGGGTTAAGGGGATAAGCTGATATCTGATTGGGCTGCAATGATTAAAATCGGCAAAAAGTTGGAGGAGAGGAAAAGGAAATCGATTGACTGGTTTGAGCACACCATAAGCAAGGGGGTATAGTGGTGAGAAGAAAAATATGTGGAGTGTTCCCCTTAATTCTTGTTCTTATGGCACTCTGTCCTTAGTATATTCATGACATAATTCAAGAAAGGAGGCCTAGTTTAATTCAAAGTGGTGCATTATGTGGTGGAGGGAAGGGGAAACGACCTAATTTCCACGGTCATGTGGATTTAGCTTGATGGTGGGATAATTTCAATTGGTGAAGATTATTATAGGAGTATATGAGATGCTCTATTGCACTTTGTAAGCATTATTTTTACCCTTCAAGATTAAGGAAGTGTATTTAGAAATACTGAAATAGGTATATTCCTTCATGTCCACAAGTCTTTGGACATCAAAATTGGATGAATTGACACTTAGAGTTAGGGACTTACCCGCACCTGGCAACCGTGCAGCCTTTGCCTCAATGCCTAGCATGAGAATCTGAGATTAAGGCACCACAAGTGTTAGCCTCGCCTACATGGCTGGATCCATTAGGGGAAGATATAGAGACTTGATTGGTTCACATGTCACATCATTAGACTGACTCATGGATCCTAGGCGTTGGAGTTCCTGACAAGGCAACAACCATTGACTTGGGTTATGTGTCACTGATGACGCACACCATGTAAGGGAATTAGATATATGTATTGACAACCTTCATTAAGGAATGGGATGTTGTGTTTGAATTCTCAATAAATCTTCCTGTTGAGACTTGCCCCTGAAGTATTGTAAATGTCTTGGCATGTGCCTGCAGGATTTTTATTACTCTGCATAAATCTCATTCAAAATTGTTCTTTCTGTTCGTTGTTTGCTTGTCAGGGAGTTTATTATTTGTCATATGCTCTCTGGTTTATGTTTTGTGCAGTTAGTGCATCCTGCCTATGCCACCATGTTGGGACATTTACGTTCTAAAGCACTTGAGAGTTTTAAGACACATCTCGAACAATCTTTGCGTAGAGGAGATGGATTTGCTGTTTCTGTTCGTAACTGCAATCAGGCACGTATGCTTGAGTTCGACAGGAGTTGTGCAGGTACTGCATTAGATTTATGGAATTATGCTGGCTTGTGCATATGTAATGAGGCCTTTGATATAGTTGCTGAAAATTCTGCTTTGATTTGTATGGGGATGATTTATTATTAGAATCTTAGATTATCCTAAAACCAAAGAATTTTAATCTACTTTTGCCTCGTGTAAACTGGCTATTCTAGTTTATATTCTATCAATTAACTCTCTTGAAGTTGGTTCTAATTTTTTTATGTGCACATGGTTTTAATTGACAATTTGTAAGCAAAGCACTCTGATGTCTCTTTCTTTTGCGACACTTGTGATCTTGGGACTCTTCACAGCTCCGAAACCCCTACGCCTTCTCTTTCATCTGCTCGAACTGCCTCAAAGAAGAAGATTGGCTTTCTGATTTTAATTTGTATTTGTTTTTTCAAGTCTTCCGCATGACCATCATCAACCAATAGAATTTTGAAGCCAAAGACCCCACATTTCGTCTAATGGTTTGAGATCGTTTTGAAGAGGATCATAATCATGCGTAAATCTGTCTGCTCAAGTTGACGGTGATATTTCTGAAGATGGGGTCTTTTTAATCTAGTATTTAGTTGTGTCTTGAATCTCTTGCTATGTTTAAGCCTCCTAATTAAACAAATGGAAAAGCTAGCATTGGGGCTTCTGAGGAGTGCCTTTTGCTTGATGCATCTATACTTTCTTATTTCAGAGATGCACATTTACGTATAGGTTCTTATAAAATTGGGTCCATTTTTAGTTTCTTAATCTCCACATTTTGATATTTATGATATTGCCTCCCATTGGGATATTTGGATTTTGTAGTAATTGTAATGTCAAACTTTGTACAGTAGTTGCTATTCCCATTACTCATCCTCACCTTGTTATACACATCCTCACTTTGTACAGTAGTTGCTATTCCATTACCACCACTTTTTCAGATGCTTCTATACAGCAAGCTAATTGGGACGCTTCAAGATTGGGGGAGAAACTTCTTCGTGACATTGAGGTTTATGCATCTTCAGTTCGTAGTGCAAAGTTGTCAGAAACCATTGCTAACCAAGAGGTACTGCCAACGTGATGTGGAATTCATGGTCATGGGTGTTATTTTCAGCCGAATCATTTTCTGTCTTACCTTATTTATTTTTTGGGGAGATTGGTTTTCCCAAGCGTGGATATTGTCTTTTTAGATTACCCTTTCTTGCAGAAAAAACTCGATCAAGCCCTGGCTGCACCTGTGGAGTCCCTTCTGGAAGCTGGTGGGAAAGATACCTGGGCGTCTATAAGAAGGCTTCTAAAACGTGAGACTGAGGCTGCAATATCAGGATTTTCATCTGCTGTCACTGGTTTTGAGTTGGACCAATCAACATTTGACAAAACAGTGCAAAATTTGAGAGACTATGCAAGAAGTATAGCGGAAAAAAAATCTAGGGAGGCAGCTGGGAAAGTTCTAATTCTTATGAAGGATAGGTATGTCCTTTTATACATCTTTAATGTATCTTTTCAAATGCTTATATCTTGTTTTTGTTGCTTATTACTTTCGGAATGCATGTAGGTTCTCGAGTGTCTTCAACCATGACATAGATTCAATGCCGAGGGTTTGGACTGGAAAGGAAGATATTAGAACTATCACACAAGATGCCCGCTCTGAGGTAATTGGTTAAGGTGTTTTGTTATTGGAGCCTCTAGATTGTTATATTTAATTTGTTCTCTTATTGTGTTAGTCATGGCATTATTGTAACTGTCTTCATGTTAGTATGCAAATAGATGGTGGTGTAAAAGGCTCATTGAGCTTTTGAACCCTATTCTCTGCGCCTCTTCTCTTCTCTTTGTTTTGAACTGGGATTTTGTATTGACTTTGTGCATAATTGGTAATTTATGAATGAAGTATTTTGTCACTATATTGCAGTCACTGAAGCTTTTATCTGTTATGGCTGCCATTCGTTTGGACAAGAAGCCAGATAAGATAGAGAATGTACTTTTCTCATCGCTTATGGATGGAACAGTTGGTGTTCCTTATTCCCAAGGTAGGAGGATTGGAGATTCCGTAGATCCCCTTTCCTCAAGCTCATGGGCGGAGGTAATATATACTTTATACTGATGTTCAGCCTTTCTGCCTGTGAGGGTGTATCAATTGGTTTGAGTTGACTGATTATCCATTGAGGAGCGTACTTTGCTAGATACCGCTGGACAAGACTCTGATTACGCCTGTGCAGTGTAAGACTCTGTGGAGACAATTTAAGTCAGAAACCGACTATTCAGTCACTCTAGCTAATTCTGCACAGGTACATGAGTAAACCTCCTTTTTGTGAATTTTTTTTCCTATTTCAAGGTCCTGTCTTGATTTTCCTGATTATATATCCAACCATTGGGTTATGGGAAAGTTGGAAAATTCTTTTGACAAATTTCCATTTTTCCCTCTTGTTGGATGATAAATTTTTAGAACATGTCTCTTTTTTTCTTTTTTCTATTTTTCTTGTTCCATCACTATATGTGTATTTTTCTTCAATATTTTCTGTCACGTGCCTGATGATGGACTTTTGAAATTGTGGGTACATGTCTATTGGACTCTGATGCAAATATGCAATTGTTAATTCCATGGTGTTACTTTCTAGAGATTTGTCTTGTGGAGATTCATGGTTTCAAAACAGTTGGTATCATATGTATGATATCTTACATGGAATCGGGTATGGGTATGGGTGTGGGTGCCAATTTACATATTCAGCATGTGCGTTTTTCTCTTTCCTCCCCCCTTTGGTCACCCAGTCCATAGCTCATTCATGAGTATTGTTTGTTTTCTTCAGGAGGCTTACAAGAAGAGCAACAACTGGTTACCTCCTCCTTGGGCTATCTTGGCGATGATTGTTCTTGGGTTTAATGAATTCATGCTTCTTTTAAAGTAATTACTTCTAATCTATGATGTTTAACTCTGTTGCACACACAAACACTAGCATGACACATTTCCAAAATTCAGTTTCTGCTTAACTGCTTTTATTTCTTGTTTTTGCCCCTTCTATTTGCTCAGTTTACATTTTACTCCTTGCTGAAACAGGAATCCTCTTTACCCAATGATCTTATTTGTTGTATTCTTACTTGCGAAAGCCTTATGGGTGCAAATGGACATTCCTGGGGAGTTCCGTCATGGCTATGTGAGTAAAGAATTTACCGGATTCTTCTTTACTTTCCACTTATTGGGTAATTTAGATCTCTTTAAAGCACAGAGATCTTGGTTTTATGCAATGCGTACCATGGTTTATTTCTGGATTCTGTAATTGTTTTATGTTAAACCAGTTGACCTACGGGAAATGGAGTTCAAAACTCCTGTTTATTTTCAGCTCAGTTTAGTGTTCTCTTAAAGCATTTTTTTTGTTGATTTTTGAGCTAAGATGCCACCATACATGTTTATTGGTATACCGTGTACTCTTGCTGTCGTCTCTGTGAGAATTAAAAATATTTGCGTAGGCTTCTTGGAAAAAGATCTTAAGGGCAGATGTGCTTTTGAGATGTGCCCTTAGGCAATGACCATCTATCTATATAGCAAGAGGTATGCGAGATGTTGTTTTGGCATTGCGATTGCCCTTCATGGGTTGAAATGTTCTCCTGTGAGTTTTTCTTGTTTTTGAGTGTGGACATAAGCCAACTTACATCCTCTCTTTTTTGGCAGCTAGCCGGAGTTCTTTCCGTCACGTCACGGTTTCTTCCCACTGTCATGAACCTTCTGAGGCGACTTGCAGAAGAGGCTCAAGGGCATCCGGCTCCTGAAACACCAAGCCCACCGCATTCTCTGGCTTCTCATAGTTTGAGAACTCAAACTTACCAACCAAACTTGTCGGTATCAAGTTCAGTGCCTGATTCATCTGTATCAACCCATATCTCATCAACTGAAGGTGGTGTTGAATACTAAAGCCCTCAGCTAACCCACAGGCGAGATGTGAATGTTGAACAGGCAGAGTTCTCTTGAACCCTAATACTATTTTTTTTTATATGTTGAATGTATAGTCGAATAGATTTTTATTTTTTATTTTTTTATGTTGAACCCTAATACTATTCATAAGCTTTGCAAATGAATGCATTGCCCTGTAAATCTTAAAGAGATAACCTTGTCGAGATTAATAGGGACACAGCAGAATATGCATGATCCACGGAGAGAATACAAGTGGCCATGAAGAAAATGTTCGAGGAATAACAAAAAGGAAGACAACACTGTTGAAACTATGGTACATGTTTTCTGAAGGCCCAATTAGGAGGGATGGTTCATGGTTGTGTGAATGATTTGCTTATCCATTACTGGAATCATGATGTGGGTACAACTGGTATTGTTCTCGAGTGTTTTTCTATGCTTGTGGAACGCAGAAAGATCTACCAATTCGTTTGAGTTCGGAGTTCAGTTATGAGATATGATATGAATTCAATAGTGGTTATGTTCTTTATGCCCCAACTCGACAGTCACCTTGTTTTTGTTGTTGGCAACTTGGCTATTGCCCCGGTTGGTTTCTTGCCAACTAGTTCCTGTCTTTTGGGTTTGGAATGGCAGGTGATTGCCGAGGGGTTGGGTGCCAACTTTGTTAGGATGCCCCATCATTTTGATGTTGTTTGCTTTTTATCCATTTAATCTGTGTAACTTTTACATGGATTTGCAAAATCTTGTTTTGCTTTCAGAGTTTAGAGGTGATTGTGGTCATTCTCTATGTCTGCCCAACTTCCTGTCGTGATGGAAAATGTTATTGAAGCCAAAAGGGATGAACAAATATGTTGAAATGAAAAAACCGGTAATAATGGCTGTTGGCAACTTGGCTATTGCCCCAATTGGTAACTTGTCAACTGGTTCCTGTCTTTGGGTTAGGAATGGCTGGACCTGGTTCAAGTTCGCATTTTAGTGCGGTACATAAGATTGAACCTGGACCGAAACCTGTCAATTTTTAATATTAAAAATCAAGTTCAAACCCGCAATTAAAAAATCGACTAGAAACCGTCCCAATTGGTGTTGGTGGAGAGAAGTTCGGGTATTCATCAGTTGTGGGGCCATTGTAATCCTGAAATCAGCTCCTGCATCTGTAGCATCTTTCGGAGAAATACCCACAAACCCTCACTAAAACCCAGGTGAAATTTTTTATGCTAACCCACATTCCAAAACTGCCAAAGTGCCAATAAAAAATTCGAAAACACCAGTAAAAAACTGATCGATTTCTTGTTCGAATGTTGGAAGCAAGCAGGGCTGCCTGGAAACCCAACAATCCCATGCCTTAATGGGGTGGCTCCACGAAACTTGGGTCGGGCTCCTTTTTCCCTTCAAAAAAGGTTACATAAGTGGACTACACCATGTTGTTTGCCAATTTGGAGAATCATGACGGGTCTATTTTGATAATCGAAATCCTTTATTTTGTAAAATTTGAAGTCTTAAAAAATTTATGTTGTTGGATACCATTCGATATTGATCCAAACATAACCAATTGGGGCTAACTCAGTTGGTCAGTGTGGTGGCCTCGGTTAACGTGTCGGTAACCGGGCCGGACGTACCGAGCCAATGTCTCCCCGGGTCTGGCTGGTGAACCGAAGAGTGTTGTTGATCCTGGCCTTGTGTTCGGTATCACGCCCGGATACTCGCTTCGGTCCCGATGCTTCCCTGGGCGTTTGAGCTAAGTAGTTATGATGGACGGGCCCCATGTCAATCCCACCACAGCAGCAATCATTTGGATCAGGCCATGTGCTCCGTAACCGCTTTGTTCCCTCCGTCATGTATGACGTCACCCGAGGCGGTTACCCGAGCATGACCTCCACGCGTTGGCTTGAAGGCCAAGTAAACCTAGGTCTATAAATACAAAGGGATGCTCATTGTGAAAGGTAGGTCGTTCTTCCCTAACCCTAGACCTAAACTTCACCCCTGAGATCTAACTTGATCGTCGGAGGGTCATTGGGCAACCCAAGCCCTAGTGACTTGTTGCAGGTTTGGCAGTAGGAGCGGAGAAGGAAGGAACCTAACCAGACACAGTCTAGGTCATGACAAATCGAACCCCTACAATTGGTGACTCTGCTGGGGACCTAGCCACCCATTCCAACATCCACTCCCTCATTTCTGCTCCGCTCAGGCGTTCCTGAATCAAAGATGGTTGAGGTCGACGACGCGCACCACGGTGGTACCACCCACAGGCTCGATTCCCTCATGGATCACAGCCTGGCTTCCGGCGGAGCCATCGCCCTAGGGAAGACCCATGTATCCGTCGGAATTGGCGCCGGAGCCTCAACTCCAGACGCAGGCCCATCCTCCGAGCTCCACACCTACATCCGCCATCTCGAGCGAAAAATCGACGATCTCACGACGGTGATGGAGCGCGACAGACACGTCCGAGACTAGTTGGCGGAGATCAAACACCTCCTCCAAATCTCCCCGTCTTATTCCTCTGAGAGTCGTGGCGGAAGGAAGAGCCGTCATACCCCTCCTCGCAGCCGCGAAGTCGGTCACCTGCTGGAGCATAGATCCTGCCCCTCAGTCAAGGATCGTCTCGAGCCACCAAGAGCGGAGGACGCCCGAGCAGTAAAAAACACGTCGCGCAGGGACCGTTCCCGCTCCTCTATGCAATCTTTTCTAAAAAGAAAAATTGAAGCGTATGCTCTGTGGTTGCCTTCACAGAATCCTCCACATCAGAAACTTCAGCTTCAAAGGAAACCATCGGCCTTCGAGAGGCTTGGTGCGGGGAGCGTCTCCGCCTCCTCCACCCACTCGATCCGAGTGCGCAAGACAGGCCGAGAATCTACCCCTAGCCTCACAAGGGCAGCCAGGGGAGATGACGGCCTTGTGGAGTTCCAGACCAAGGGATACCTCGAGCGCTTGAAGGGCCCCGGAGCCAGAAGTCCTATCGTCTCGCACCCCGGTGGCACACACAGCAAGAGCCCGGTCACTGAGCGCCTCGAGCCTTCTGCTCGGGACAGCTACCGCCATCACCGCCAAGAACGCTCTCCCAAGAAATCAGTTAGTGTTGCTCCGAAGAGAAAGGAATATGAACGATTGGACAAACTTGTCCCCAAGAAGCGCACAGCGACTAAGCGTCTAGACGGCCTCGACCGTTCGATCCAACCTCATCGCGACGCGCGACTTACACGACTCACGACCTCCCCCTTCACGAGAAAGATCGACTCAGTTACCCCCCCCCCCCCCCAAGGGATTCACCCAACCCAAATTTGCCAAATACGACGACAAGACCGAGGCATACACTCATTTGGTTCAGTACAAGCTCGTCATGTCTTTGTTTCTTCGAAACGAACCCTCGGACGATGCCTTCTTATGCAAAGTGTTTCCTGCAAGCCTCGGTAACTTGGGCCTCACCTGGTTCAATCAACTCCCGGCTCGGTCAATTTCCTCGTTCGATTCCCTCTGTGATGCCTTCATGGCCCGGTTCGTGACAAGCAATAAGCACGAGAAGGAGATCGACTCCCTCCTGGCCCTCCGCAAGAGAAATGACGAAACGCTCCGGCAGTACACCGGACGTTACTGGGAACTATTCAATGAGATAGAGGGTTGCGATGGCGTCATCTCAGCCCGCGGATTCAAGCTCGGTCTCACCTCCCAGGACGAGCAGGTCTACGACTACCTCGCTCTCCATAAGCCCAACTCTATGAAGGACCTTATGACTCGTATTGAGGGTTGGTGTTAGCTCATCGAATCCAAGGCGGAGAGAGGCATCGGGAAGCCAACGAGTTCGAAGACATTAAACACCTCGGTATCCACACCGGTTCCCGCACCTGTCCCAACACCAAAGAAACAGGTCAACACCATCAAGCAATCGCAGAGGAGGGGACCGAAGCCAAGTGATTTCAATGCCGAGAAAACCGTCTTCATCATTCCTATCTTCCGGATCATCGATCAAGTGAAGGATCAGCTTTTCTTCTCCTTCCCAAATCAAAAGATAGGAACCGAAAATGGGAAAATCAAGAATCCCATCGTCCGATGCAGTTACCACAACGAGCAGGGTCACTTCACCACAGCATGCAAGCCCTTCAAGGCCTACTTGGAGCAGCTTGTTGCGGGTGGCCACCTCGGCAACTTCATCGATCACGAGAAGACAACGGCTCGGGCACAACGTACCGAAAACAACGCCGAGGACGAGGTCTAGACAATCCACGTCATACACGGTCCTCTAAACTCTGAGGCTCCTCGCATCATCCGAGACGAGCTGAACGCAGCCTCCTCCTCCAAGCAGGTTATGTTGGTCGGTCCCGAACCGAAGCGCCCTAGAACCGACAACGGCTCCAAATGGACGATAACATTCACCGAGAAGGACCTCGACCGTGTCTAGCTTCTGCACAATGACGCCCTCGTGGTCACACTATGCATCGGAACTTTCAACGTCAGTCGCGTCCTCGTGGACCAGGGCAGCTCGGCTGAAGTGATGTAGATCTGAAGATTCCTGACACCGACCTCCGCCCCTCCAAAGTTCCTCTCATCGGTTTCAACGGGGCCCCGGTTTGGCCCATCGGCACAGTCACTCTTCCCGTTCGTGTGCCGGATCGGTTGTTCTCAACATGGAGTTCGTGGTGGTCGACGTCCCAAGCCCTTATAATGCCATTGTCGGACATACCTGGCTTCATAGGCTGACGACAATTGCCTCCACTTACCACCAGGTGGTCCGCTTCATCGGTGCTAACGGACGCCAAGAGGACTTGCACGGAGATCAAACCGCAGCCAAAAGCTGTTACGTCAATGCCGTCCGAAACAGTAAGCAGACGTCCCGGGGCAACCTCATCGAGGTCCCCGAGGCTCCAGTCTTGGAAGACGTCGGTAGACCAGTCAACGACAAGGTAGCAGACGACCTTCTCACTATCCCCCTAACCGACGACGGCTCTCGTTTTTTCCTTATTAATTCCTCCCTCTCGGATACTGATCGGAACAAGACGGTCGCTTTCCTCAAGCGGAACATAGAAGTATTCGCATGGACCCCGTATGGCATGCCCAAGGTCGACCCCTCCTTCATCTGTCACGAGCTCAACATTGACCCCGCTAAGCGCCCGGTCATGCAGCGGGCACGGCGATCCTCCCCAGTTCATTCCGACTCCGTCAATGAAGAGGTTAACTGGCTTCTAAACGCGAAGGCCATCCCAGAAGTCCAGTACCCCAAATGGTTAGCCAATACCGTAGTGGTAAAAAAGAAGAATGGCAAGTGGCGGGTTTGTGTTGACTACTCCAATCTCAACGACGCTTGCCCGAAGGATTTCTTCCCCCTTCCGCGGATTGATCAGCTCATTGACGCCACCGCCGGCCACGAGCGACTCAGCTTCTTGGACGCCTACTGAGGCTACCATCAGATCGCCATGAGCGAAGGGGATGTTGAGAACACGGCCTTCATCACCCCACATGGTATCTTCGGGTACCTTGTCATGCCCTTCGGTTTAAAGAATGCCGAAGCCACTTTTCAGCGAATGATAACCAAGATGTTCAAGCGCTTACTGGGAGACACGATGCTGGCTTACATTGACGATATGGTGGTCAAAAGCATGCGTGCCAGTGATCACCTAACACACCTCGCTGAGGTATTAGAAATCCTCAAAAAGCATAAGCTCTGCCTCAATGCCGAGAAGTGTGTATTTGGTGTCAGCTCCGGGAAGTTCCTCGGTCACCTCGTCTCCCGACGCGATATCGAGGCCGACCAGGCCCAACTACTTGCCATCGAGCAACTCTCCGCTCCCCACAACAAAAGGGATGTTCAGCATTTAACCGGCATGGCCGCCACCTTGAATCGGTTTATAAGTCGCTCTTCGGACAAATGCCAACCGTTCTTTGCACTTTTGAAAGGCAACCGGCGCAGCTTCACTTGGACAGAGGATTGTGACCGGGCCCTCCAGCAGTTGAAGACTTACCTCTCCAAGGCCCCACTCCTTGTCACCCCTCGGGACCAGGAAGACCTGTTCCTATACCTAGCTGTCTCTCCGCACGCTATAAGCTCGGTGCTCGTCCGCCAGGAGGGTCGGGAGCACTAGCCAATCTTCTACTCCAGCAAAACAATGACTCCCGTTGAGACACGATATCTCCCCCTGGAAAAGCTCGTGCTCGCCCTCGTCTCAGCTTCCTGAAAGCTTGCCCCGTACTTCCAGTCGCATCGCATCATCGTCTCAACCGAGTATCCCTTCAAATCTCTTCTTCGGAAGGCCGACCTCTCCAACCGAATCACTCAGTGGGCTGTCGAGCTTGCAAACTTTGAGATCCACTTCCAACCTCGGACAGCGATCAAAGCTCAAGTCCTCGCCGATTTCATCGCCGAGCTTACTCCAACCGACGCTTGGATCCCGTCCCCACGCCCTGAAGCGGCCCTCCAGGCAACTCCAAGTTCTGCATGGAAGCTCTTCCACGGCGATATCTGGAAAATGTACGTCGATGGCGCCTCCAATAGCCGAGGCGCAAGAGCTGGGATCGTACTCCTCTCCCCCTCGGGCGTCCTGCACGAAAGCTCTCTTTCCATCAACTTCCCAGCCTCCAACAACAAGGCCGAGTATGAAGCACTCATTTCCGGGCTCAAGACCGCCCAAGAGCTAGGTATCGAGGAACTTGTGGTCTATAGCGACTCCCAACTTGTCGTCAACCAGCTGTCGGAGGAATACAAAGCTCGGGATGACCGAATGCGGACCTACCTTAGGTCCGCCGTCCAGCTCATCAAAACTTTTAAGGCCATCCGAGTCGAGCATATCGCCCGATAGCAGAATGCCTACGCCGACGCACTCGTAGGGCTCGCCTCGGCTTGCTCCTCCTCAGAACATCGCTCTATCTCCTTCTGCACCATTGACAAGCCCAGTTTTGAGCTTGAAGTATTAAGCCACGAGGTCCTCAACATAGACCTCGGTCCAAGTTGGATGGATGAAATCATCGATTATCTGCGCAATGACACCCTTCTTACCGACAATAAAGATGCCCACCGACTCCGACACAAAGCCGCTCTCTTCTGGCTCAATCCCAACGGCAAGCTTTACAGAAGATCATTTACCGAACCATACCTATTGGTTGCACACCCACATCAAGTTCCGGGCATCATCGAAGAGCTTCACGCCGGCGATAGCGGTTGTCACTCCGGTGGACGGTCCCTCGCTCACCGAGCCATCTCTCAGGGTCATCGAAGAGCTTCACGCCGGCGATAGCGGTTGTCACTCCGGTGGACGGTCCCTCGCTCACCGAGCCATCTCTCAGGGGTATTGGTGGCCAACAATGAAGAAGGATTCTGAGGAGTTCGTCAAGCATTGTAAGAAGTGTCAGATGTTCGCTCCCATTATCCATCAGCCGGCGCGGGACCTTAGCCCTCTCACTAGCCCTTGGCCCTTCTCCTAATGGGGCATGGATATCGATGGTAAGCTCCGAGTCGCCCCGGGTGGATTCAAGTTCCTCTTAACTGCAACCGACTATTTCTCGAAATGGGTCAAGGCCGAGCCCCTGGTCACCATTGAGGAAACAGACGTCATCCGCTTCGTGTGGCGAAACATCATCTCCCGCTTCGGTGTACCGTTCGCCATAATTACAGACAATGGGAAGCAGTTCACAGGGCAAAAGTACCGGGCCCTGCTTGACAAGTATGGTATCAAATGGGACACGTCTACCCCGCCCTACCCTAGGGCAATGGACAAGCCGAAGCTGCCAACAAGGCGATTTCGTCTGGACTCAAGCGCCGACTTGAATCTCGTCGGGGCAAATGGGCCGAAGAGTTACCCAGAGTGCTCTGGGGCTATCGGACCACACCTCGGCGATCTACCGGCTGCACTCCCTTCTCCTTGGCATTCGGAATGGAAGCCGTCATCCCCATCTAAGTCAGACTTCCTACCATCCGTACTGCAAACTTTGACGAATCGGTCAACAACGACAACATTGCTACCGACCTCGACTTGGCCGAAGAGGAACGTGAGAATGCAAGGATAAAGCTCGCATCATATCAATAGGAGGTTGCCAAGGGTTACAACCGAAGCGTCCGCCTTCGGTCCTTCAAGCCCGATGACCTTGTCTGGAAGAAGGTTGTGGAGAAGTCCAAGAAGAAGAAGTTAATGCCCAATTGGGAGGGCCTCTATCGAGTCCTTAAACACCTCGGTTTAGGGAATTACAAGTTAGAAAAGTTGGATGGCTCGCCCATCGCTAAGACGTGGAACGCGAACAACCTAAAAAAGTTCTACGGCTAGCGCTTGGTTACCAAAACACAGTTCACTTCTTACATGTATTTCTTTTCCTTTAAGTATCAAAGGCAATTCGCTTATGTAATGGCAGCACCCCAACGAGTATGAATGAGAAATTTTCTTTTCCTGAGTATTGCTTGTATTCTCTGTTTATGCTGTTTCAATTACTTACACTCGGTTCCCCTCAGCCGGACCGTTTTACACCGACTTCAGGGATATTGTCCTCCCATAGGTGATACCCTTGGACAAAATTCCCACCAAGTCACCCCGGCCCCTTCGGCTTCTGGTCACTCGCCTTAAGGATACTCGGCTTCATCTCGAGCCCCTTATACCGACCCACCAAAGCCTCTCACTGCTCGGGCTCGCTGCGTCCCGAACCTATGGCCGAAGCCATATCCCTTCTCGACTCCAGCCAAGTCCCCCAGTAGTACCACCACCGTCTCGACTCCAGCCAAGTCCCCCAGTAGTACCACCACCGTCTCGCGAACCGCTATTTTCATTAGCAGCGCTGACAGGGCGCCCTAGTCCGAAGCAGGGGCATGGAAAGCGTAAAACTGCTCCTCACTTGCTTCGGACTAGGTCACCCGGTTCTCCGGATTTTGCTACAGACTGGGGCTTTGGTATTCAACCACTTTTCCTGGATTCAAATTTGCTTCAGATTGTGCTTCAGGTAACTGTTCGATAAACATTCGCTCCAGAAGCGCAACCGAAGCAGGGGCATCGATACACCGTAGCAACAATGAAAATAAATATAGCGATTCGAAAAATGAAAGCATCCATTCACAACAAAAACAAAGTGGATATACAATTCAAAATTGAAACCCTACTAAGGATCTGGCTTAGGCCAGAAGTTCGGCCCCAGTCCTACTCAACTATTACATAAACTCTGGAACGGCAAACTCCATATGTCCGGAGCCGTCCAGCCAAAAATAAGCAAATCAAAAAATTACAAAGTGTTTTGGGAGGGGAAGCCTAAATCCATCCTACGCGTCGTCGGCTGGAGCGGAGGCATGGGGTTCAGCCGCACTAGTAGGGGCTCGCAACTCATCGGTGCCAGGCACGGTCTCGTCCACCTCCTCGGGTAGCTCAAGCTCTTCGGGAGGTGGTTGAGGCTTGACTCAGAGCTCAGAATCTTTAGGAAGATTTAGCTTGCTCAACAAGGCTTCATGGCCGAACCGAAGTCCGTCCAGGAGCCGATCCTTGTGCAGCTCAGCTTCAATCTCCCGGACCTGCTTCTTGTACTCCACGCCAGCCGCGTCCTAGCCCTCGTCGTAGCCTTTGTCCCTCGCCGTAGCCTTTGTCCCTCGCCGCTTCGACCTCCCGGGCTCGGGTGACCCTTAGAGTCTCTGCGTCCTCGTCGGCCTTGGCAGCTTGGCCCTCGGCAAGTACACGCTCTCCTTCGCTCCTCTGGAAGTCAGCCAAGTACAGGTCGCAGGACGCCCGGGCCGCTTTCAGATCGTCCTCTCTCTCAGCAAGAGCCTGCTTTAGCTCCTCCATCTCCTGCTCCCAGGCTCTGTTCCTTTCATTGATAACCAAGGCTCGAGCGTCGGCCTGACAATAGGAAAAAGAATAAAATAAGCGCAAACTCTTGCTCGAAGGCAACAAACGGGTGTTAAAAGTTGCTTACCATTAGGAGTGCCTGTGCAATCTCCCCGGTAAGGTCCTCGGTCCGCCCACTGATGGCTTTGGTGTCCCGAGGAAGAATGCAGGACCGCAGAAGTCTGAACGCCGTTCCAATGTTGCTGACGATGCTATCGGTGTGATGAATCAGGCACCCGGAGTAGTGGCGAACCTCCGGGGCCCAGGGGACCTCCCTTGCAGAAGCCCGGACCTCGGCATCAGTTCTAGCACCATCGGTGTTGCCTCCTTGGTCCTCTTCATCTATAAGGATCGGTTCCCTATCCCCTCCCTGATCGCCCCCGCTCTCCTCCTCGAACCGAGCTCTCTTTTCCGATGGCTCCTCCGGCGATGAAGGAGCGACCCTAGAGGTTTCGGCCCCTAGGGAGCCGACCGGCATGCCGGTGCCATGGCCCGCTGGTCGTCGGCGCCATAAGTTCAGGACCTCTCTCCCGCGGCCACTCATCTCCTCACTGAGACCCGTTCTCTCTGGGGTTACTTGGTCGATCGCCTCCCGAACCGTCCCCAGAGGCGCAGAGCTGCTCCTTTCGGCCTCTGGGTTCTTAGCTCCTCCTTTTCCCTCCCCTCTCCCTCTGCCTCTCCCTCTTCCTCGACCCTCCCTCGAAACACCCTACTGCCTCGGCTTCTTTTTCAGGAAGCTGGTGTACATAGGAATGTACCCGAGCAGGTCAGAGGCATACCGGCTCGTGATAGGGATGGCGTAGGAGGCTGTTATTCCGGCTCCCACGGCTCTCTCCCGAAGGCCAGCTACGATACCCTCGGCTGCAAGAAAAACATCAAAGGACAAAAGTCAATACAGGAAACATACAAAAGCATATAAAATACCAAGAAAGAAAGACTCAACCAACTAGCAGCTCCGGACTTGAATTGGACTGGAGTGGCGGTATCCACGCTCTCCCCCGGTCCAAACATGAAGTTACCGGTGACCGAGACGTAAACGCTCGCCCACTCCTCGGAATTGGGAAGGTGATCGATTAAGAATGTGTCATATCCCGTCCTGCAGGAGAGGTAGTACCGGTTGCTCTCTCGGTTCACTCTTACCAAGTACACACCGAAGAGCTCCTCAAGACCGAAGGTCAGGTTGTACTGCCTCCTCAGCTCAATGATGCTGGTTATGATCCGGTAGGAGTTCACCGTAAGCTAGGAAGAAGTCAGGGTGAGGGTTCGAAGGACCCGTCGAACAAACTGGTGAATGGGGAATCTCACCCCCCCTTGGTGATCGCCATCAAGGTGAAGATCAGCTCTCCTTGGCAGTGAAGGAGCTCCCTTGGGTTCCTGTTCGGTAGCAACCGAACCTCAACGTCGGGAGGGATGCTGTAAACCCTCTTGAATTCGGCGTAAGCTGACGACGTTCCATTGAAGTATTGGTTCAGGTAAGGGCACGATCTCATTGGTCTCCTTCGCCCCCGAACCTCCTCGGGAGCGTTCGCGTAGGGTCCCGGGCCTTGGTTTGAGGTGCTTGGGACTTCTGTGATTTCAGGGTTGAAGGAAGTCACCTGTCGTGGGGCTCTTGGAGGATCGTGGGGCTCGATGTAATCCACTGGGGTTCAGTATAAGGCTCGGGCACGAGTCTCCACAAATATCTCCTCAAGGCCAGCAGAAGAAGCCGAGCTACTGGAACTGTCCGAGGAGAGTTCAACGACCATTCGCCCCTACTAGCAAAGAAGACGTGCAAAAACCCGTTAGCTATGTGCTCAGGGAAAAGCAAGAAGACCTAGCGCTTGGGACAGAATGGTCGTTACTCCTCAGAATCTATTGGTCTTGGTTAAGCTCAGGGCACCCTTCTTCGAGAGGGCTCCCCATGGGGTTGACACTAATCCTAGAGTCTCGGGATGAAGATAGGCCTCGGGAAGAATTTAGGCCTCGGGCAAAACATGAACATTGCTGGAAATTCCCAGCGCTGCCGCGAACCAGAGGCGGCGAGCGGTGGTTTGACTTTAGAGCGTGCTAGAAACGACGGAAAACGTGAAGAAAATGATCAGGGCATGAAGATCAAAGTGAGGAGATCAACGTACCACAAATCCGCGCGGTGATCTGCGTCCAAAGCGTCCAAAATCTTGATTGGAAGGCGGAGCGGCGGCGGCGGTTCGACTTCAAAACAAGGGGAAGAGTGGCCGTTCTCTCCCTCTCTCCCTTATTTATATCAAGAAGGGCGAAGCGTTGCGCGGGAAACGAAGCGTTGCGCACCGACCCGTTTGATCTCTGACGCGTGTCCTCATCGGACGGCCAATGTCGAGAGCTCTGTACCGAGGTTAGGGCACCGTAGTGCCGAGCCATTGGCGTAGTGACGCGTGTCCCCAAAGCGACGCTTCGTACCATTCAATTGATATGGCACGTGCTGAGGCAGCTTTTTACCCTCTGGCATCTCTCTGGCGGTCGACACGTGGATCTTCTTATCAGGGCAATCGAGGGGGAGTCTACCGAAGTCTCTCTGTCCCTCGACAGTCCCTTTTTAAGAAGGCTAAAGACTCGATGGCTCGCGAAAGAGTTAAGACCTTGAAGCAGAAGCACTGGGCTCCAGGGACTTGAGGGGCTATTGTGGTGGCCTCGGTTAACGTGTTGGTAACCGAGTCGGACGTACCGAGCCAATGTCTCCCCAAGTCTGGCTGGTGAACCAAAGAGTGTTGTTGATCCTGGCCTTGTGTTCGGTATCACGCCCGGATACTCACTTCGGTCCCGATGCTTCCCTGGGCGTTTGAGCAAAGTAGTTATGATGGACGGGCCCCATGTCAATCCCACCACAGCAGCAATCATTTGGATCAGGCCATGTGCTCCGTAACCGTTTTGTTCCCTTCGTCATGTATGACGTCACCCAAGGCGGTTACCCGAGCGTGACCTCCACGCGTTGGCTTGAAGGCCAAGTAAACCTAGGTCTATAAATACAAAGGGATGGTCATTGTGAAAGGTATGCCATTCTTCCCTAACCCTAGACCTAAACTTCACCCCTGAGATCTAACTTGATCGTCGGAGGGTCACTGGGCAGCCCAAGCCCTAGTGACTTGTTGCAGGTCTGGCAGCAGGAGCGGAGAAGGAAGGACCTAACCACACACAGTCTAGGTCCTGACAAGTCGAACCCCTACAGTCAGCACTCTTGCATCTCACTGGGAGATTAGGAGTTCGAATCTTTCCACTTGCGTATGAGTATTCTTCCTTTTGTTATTTCTCCTTTTAATAGCGCTTGTAGTTGAGTTGGACTTACAGTAATTGTTGTCCCTTTGATGGCTTATTTATCCTATTGGTTCAGTTGTTGAACTTGATTTTCTCGTCGACTCTCACACAGTGAATGTAGTGTCCCGTGGTTTGTACTTTGTACCTCATACATGATGTAATGATCTCCCCTATTGATTGAAAAAATAAATATTGATCCACGCATTTACTTTTCAGAAATTAGGTCCAATCCAGTGTGCGAGCTCAATTTATACAAAATAATTGCATTTCAATCGGGTACTGATTTTGTATCCCAAGAAAATGATTTTTGGTATAATCAATTTTTTCAACGAGTTCTACAATATGAATGATTCTGAACATCCAATTAGACTTGTTATGTGCCCCAAAATGGGCCAACTATACAAGAAGCCAATTCAATCTCAGCCCGAGACCACGGGCGGCTGCACTCTTATGCTAGAGGGTTCAAAAAATGTACTAAATTTTTTTTTTATATTTTTTTGTATATAAATAAATTTTTCTTAGTATTGTCGGCGCTAAGTTACTCGTACAAGGTTAAAATATGAAAGTCAAACTAAATTTGGACCAAAATATCATAGTAGCATAACACAACAAAATAAGCCCAACCCAAATAAGTTTGACTGTTTAAGAATCTAAAACCTAAAGCGGCGTATAAAAACAAAAGTAAAGGTGAAGTACTATCCTTTTTTTCACGTGAGTAACAACTTTTTTTTTTCCCCCTTATTTTTATGACGAACACAACAACATCTTCACTCCAATCTTATAATGTAAGTATGGACAGGGGGGGGGGGGAAGTATGGACGCGGGGGGGGGGGGGTTCCAAGCGTACCCATTGGGTTTAAAATAAACACTAATTTTTTTATTTTTTAATATAGTATAATTTTTCTTTGTTATTATTGCACCGGATCATTCACGCATAGCCAATATGTAATACCCCGTATTTTTCTTTACTGAAAAGAATAAAAACTTTATAATTTTGAACCATAAATTTCGAGGACAAAATTGTTTTAAGGGAGATAGATTGTAACAACCTGTGTTTTATTTTCCACAATGTATTACCATAAAGAGAGAGAGAGAGAGAGAGAAATTAAAGATAACATTTTGGAACTGTAGGCAACCATATTTTCGATTCATTAATGCTATTGGGTTCATTTATGTCTAGCAATATACTCATTAATCATTATACAACTTCGTTTGCAGCTTATTATGCATTGGTAGCCATTATTGATTAGAGAAAGAGTTTCCGATAAGAGAGAAGAAGACAGGAAGCATGTGATGGAATTAACGGGCTGGTAGGCTTATTTATCAGTATATGTTTTGTTGATCAGATTTATCAGTATATGTTCCTCTGTCTATATAACAAGAGGTGAAGCCTTTGCATGAGGGAGAGACGTCAGGGAGGAGTAGTAGGAATTATTATAGTGTGTGTGAGAGGGAAGCCTACAGAGTTTTGGAGGAAAAAAAAAGAGAGAAGAGAAACCAAATACAGTAAAGAGCTATGAGTTGGAGGCTTGAGATCAATAGTGAGATCATATCCGATTACAATGGAATTTTAGGAGATTGTGCATGGTGTTGAGATGCATATATTCAATGGTGGCGATCATATTTTGAGGTAATATTCCGGAAAGTATACGATATGCTTTTCACTTTCGGAATCTTTTTCAAATTCTCATTTTGTACTTCTCTTGATTATCTCATGATATTTGTTTAATCCTATAGAATATTGTTGAAAAGTGGAATAATTGTTATTGAACGTGAAATTGATGACTGAGTGCTATAGAACTGTTCAGTACAAGAATTAACTGACCTTACCAATAGTCCTGAATGGGTCCGTCCATTGGGGCTCGGTGAGGAAGGTATTGAGGGGGTGGGTGGGTCATTGATCATGTACTGAGAAGGGTGTGGTATGAGGTCCCTTCTGATTGTTTATTTTGATCGGGTAGTCGATTATCGTTTATTGATTCCACTTGAATATGAGCATTGTTATTTTGTTGTATCGTATACTTTCCGGATAATTTATTTTTCAGGTGTGGAGCCAGATTAGTGAAGGTTGAATCGGAGCATTTAAAGATTATTTGGAGAGTCTTGGATAAATTTTTGGAGCATTAAAGGATTATTTATTTGAGGCTTTTATTTTATTTTGGTGATGTAAAATTTGTATATGGAGAGAATGGGGCCTAAAAGTGCATAAAATACAGTGTATTTTAAAGTTTATTATAGAAAAAAGGCGGGTCCTTACACAATATATGAGCAAAAACATAATTAAATTTGTGAGTAAATAAATAGTACATGACAACAAAACAAAATTAATCAAGATCGATCAATTTATTTTTAATCAAATAAAAATTAGCAATTAAGATAGAGTTTTGCATTACAAAAATTTTTTACACAATTTTATTACCACAAAACCAAAATCCTGGAGCCACCGCTGCCGGAGACTCAGGATGACCAATAAAGCCTACGTTGGGTTTGGGCTTTCCCCTGCCCTGCTCTGGCTTGTGATTTTGGTTTTTGGAGATTTCGTCATTAGTCCAAATAAATCATGGTATTTGACAATTGTAATCAAATTCAACGGTAAATTTGCCAAAATTTAACCCCAATCACACTTTGGCATAGTTTATTTTAAATTTATTATACTGACCACATTTTTTGTATAATAGATAATAGATATTGTTTGACCAAGAGGCTAATCATATCTAAGGGTCATCATTTAGCCCGAAGGCCCGCGACCCGTTCAAAACCCGCGCGGCCCGCCTGGCTTTTACCCGGCCCGAGCCCGGAAAATGGGCAGGCTAGCCCGGCCCGTAGTTTGTAATGGGTGGGCTCGGGCCTATGAATTTTTACTCTGCCCGCCCGTAGGCCCGGCCCGTGAGCCCGCCTGTGGTACCCGCCAATTAGCCCAAAATCCCACAAAATCCTTTCTCTTTTCCCTTGATTTAGTTTTGCCGAAGGAAATTTAAGCCCGCCCGGCTTTCGGTCTGCCGGCCCGCCAATTGGACTAGCCCGTAGGCCGGGCTTGGGCTTCAATTTATGGTAGGTAGCCCGGCCCGCCCGGCCGGCCAAAAAGAAAAAGCCCGGTCGGCCCGGCCCATGGGCGGGCTCGGGCAGCGACTTGGCGGGCTGGGCTGGCCCGATGATGACCCTTAATCATATCTAATCAATGTACCGAAATACAAACTGAATTGTTGTTCAAATCAAGTTGATGATGAAGCTAATGAAGAGCACATCACTATATTCTGATAGTGTGTTAGAGCATCCGTAATGTAATAATCAAAAGTGAATAATCAAAACTTGTCACGTCAGCTTTTGATTATTCATTTAGAGGGTTGCTAAAGTTAGCAATGTGAAGTCACACATTGTTACTTTTGATTATTCAAATGCCCAAATTTGATTATTGGTTAGAAGGTTGTTAACTTTGATTATTACAATGTGACCACTTTTTTAAGCACATTGCTAACTTTAGCAATATTTTGATTTTGATTATTACATTGTGGATGCTCTTAGGCACTACGTGTTCTCCTTGCTGGCTCCATTAATATGCCTTTTAAATATGTCCCTTCAATTGTTCTTTCGAAAAACACAAAACAGTGGACTTATTAACCTTTTTGGTCCTCAAAATATTACGTTAGTCTCATTTTCGTCCCCAATGTAATAATTGAAGACATTTGGTCCCCAACGTATCAATTTTGTACCAATCAAGTCCTCAAGCCTAACGCCGTGAGCCTCATCCGTTAAAGTAACGGGCATGCTCGTTATTTCACCAACCCTCAAATTTCTGCCTAACAGAAAAAGGAAAAAAAAATGAAAAGAGGAAAGTGCAGTGGTAGCCATGGTCACCGCGACCATGGCCGCCAGCTACAATTGCCGCCGTCACCCTCATCTCTCTCTTCCTCTCCTCCCCCTCCTTTCTTCTTCTCCTCCTCTCCTCTTCCCTTTTATCCTCTCTTTTTCTTCTTTAGACGAGCACAAACTCTATTAGCGGACATCACAAGAAGATCACTCTACACATTGCAACAATCAATTAGGATCAGGATTCATCCCATAAATTATAGAATTGTTATTCTACATTCCATACTTATCCTTTCCTAGTTAGTTGCATCTCTTTCCTATATATGTATTTGCTGTATTCTACAATTAATTCAAGAGAGAAACAATTCATCGACTACACAAATTTTAGGTTTATCATGGTATCAGAGCGCGATTTGTGCTCTTTCTCTTCCGCATAAAACAAACTGGAGGAACACAACAGCTTCAATCTTTTGTTCATGTTTACCGACATGGCCGATGCCCAAGAGAAGATTCATAAATTAATTTCTGATATCTCCTCCCCTTATTTTTGCACTCGGCTGATCATCCTCGAAATCCCCTTGTTGATGTTGCCTTGACCCACACAAACTATGGGTCTTGGAGTCGTGCTATTACCATGTCTCTTTGTGCAAAAAATAAGTTGGGCTTCATCGACAACTCACTCCCATGCCCAACCGATGAGGATATTAAGCCCCTTTGGAAACAAGTTTCAACAATGGTTCTTTCATGGATGCTTAATAGCATCGACCACTCAATCACACCAAGTTTGACAAGTTGTTGCACGCCGTATGAACTGTGGTGTGAACTCGAGTCCAGATTCACTCAAGGCAATAATGCTACAATCTTCAAAATCCAAAGGGAGATCAGCAATCTTTAACAAGGTAATCTTAATATCACAAATTTTTACAACAGCTTCAAGACGCTTTGGGATCAACTTGATGGTATCGATCCACCCCCGGAATGCACGTGTAACACTGCCAAGGCATGGCAGAAAAAGGTGTCGAATGCACGTGTATTCCAACTTTTGATGGGCGTCAACGAACCCTTTCATGTTCTTCGCACTCAAATCTTCTCCATGGATCCACTTCCCGACCTTGGGAAAGTCCATGGCTTACTAATCTCAGAAGAACACACCAAAACTCTACAACTCATCACCACCAATCAATCCATCCAAGAAGATTCAGCCATGATAAGTCAAAAAATTCAGCCTCAACAAAATCGACCCAAACCCAACAATAATGGGCAGAAGCGAAACCCACAAGTTCCATGTGTTTTTCCACCAAATGTTTTTCCACCAAATCAGACAAGGGGCCAATCCTATACGCCATCCCAACAACCCGTTTATACTGGACCACCACTTCAACAGCAGCACCTCTCAGCCCGCAACGATCAACCCCGCGGTGTTCCCTGTGTGTTTTTGGGATATCCTCCTCGCCACACTCTTTAATCTTGACACGAACACCTTTTTTATCTCTCGGGACGTCACTTTTTTTGAGAATATTTTTCCATTTCATAGCCAGAGCCCCCATTATATCCCACCCCCCGCAAACCCGTTACCTAGCCTCACCGACATCTACCCAGCCGAACCCTTTGGTTCTATCAATCTGCCCCCCAACGGTACCAGCACCCAAACTCCTCTTGAACCCCCTTCAGAATCTCTCACTCAATCCCTCACCTCACCGACCCCACCTACCGACCCACCCATCGATCCCATTCCACCCAACAAAAATCCTAGTTCACCACCCATAGCGGTTCCCTCCCGACCATCCCGCACTCATCACCCCCCAAGCTATCTTTGGGACTACCTATGCCCTACCCTTCCCACAGCCACGGCGGCCTCCACCCATGCTCTGCCTCAGTTTTCAGGTATGGTTTACCCACTCAGTCATTTCATTTCCTATTCCCACCTTTCTCCATCTCACTTTGCTTTTCTCTCCGTTTTATCTACCACTCATGACCCTTCTTCATATAGTCAAGCCATCAAGCATCCACACTGGTGCGATGCCATTTCTCAAGAACTCAATGCCTTTGACAAAAATAAAACCTGGATTCTTACTACTCTTCCCCTTGGCAAAAAGCCGATTGGCTGTAAATGGGTTTTCAAAACTAAACTAAATGCAGATAAATCTGTAGAACGATACAAAGCCCGCTTGGTTGCCAAAGGTTACACTCAAGTCGAGGGATTGGAGTACCATGACACCTTTGCGCCTGTTGCAAAGTTGGTCACTGTTCGTTGTGTGCTTGCTATTGCGGCTACTCGCCAATGGCACTTACACCAGCTAGACGTCAACAATGCCTTTTTACATGGTGACCTCCACGAGGATGTTTACATGTCTCTCCCTCCAGGATATGGCCGTCAAGGGGAGACACGTGTCTGTAAGTTACAAAAGTCACTCTATGGGCTCAAACAAGCATCCCGAAATTGGTACTCTAGACTGTCCACCGTCCTTCTCTCCGTTGGTTTTAAACAATCATAGGCTGATCACTCTCTCTTTACTCGCCAAACTGATTCTAACATTCTTGTTGTTCTAGTTTACGTTGATGATTTACTTGTCACAGGCAATGATTTAGCATCCATCCGCCACCTACAAGGGTTCTTGTCAAGTAAATTTCAGCTCAAGGATCTTGGGAAGCTTAAGTATTTTTTGGGTATCAAAGTTGCTCGTTCTGCCAAAGGCACTTTTATAAATCAGCACAAATACATTCTTGATATCCTTGCCGATGCTGGTCAAACCGGATGTCGCCCAGCCTCTTCCCCGATGGAGCAACATCTTAAACTCACCGCTGATTTTGGTGAACCCCTCTCGGATCCGAGTTCCTACCGTCGACTCATTGGCCGCTTGATCTACCTCACCATTTCGCGACCGGACATCACTTTTGGCGTTAATCTCCTTAGCCAGTTTATGCAAACTCCTCGGGTTCCTCACCTAGCTGCTGCTACTCGCATCCTTCGTTATCTCAAGGGCACCGCCTCCCATGGCATACTTTTTTCTGCTAGTTCTGATCTCACTATCATTGGTTACACTGACTCGGACTGGGCCAGTTGTCCTATGACTCGTCGCTCGACTACAGGTTATTTCATTACTCTTGGTGGCAACCCCGTCTCTTGGGGCACTAAAAAGCAGAGTGTCGTCTCACGCCCCTCCGCCGAAGCCGAATATCGGGCCATGGCTTCAACCACTTGCGAATTATTGTGGCTTCGTGCTTTACTGAGCGATTTGGCGGTCCCCCTCTTATCACCAATAACCCTCTACTGCGACAAACAGGCCGCGTTGCACATTGCCCGAAATCCAGTATTCCATGAGCGCTCCAAACACATTGAAATTGACTGCCACCTCGTTCGCGAATGGGTCCAACAAGGTCTTCTTCAGCTTCATCACCTTCCTGCCACTGATCAACTCGTGGACATTTTCACTAAGGCATTGGGGATAGACCAATTTCGCCACCTGATGTCCAAGTTGGGCATTACGTCCCTCCATGCTCCATCTTGAGGGGGAGTATTAGCGAACATCACAGGAAGATCACTCTACACATGGCAACAATCAATTAGGATCAGGATTCATCCCATAAATTATAGGATTGTTATTCTACATTCCATACTTATCCTTTCCTAGTTAGTTGCATCTCTTTCCTATATATGTATTTGCTGTATTCTACAATTAATTCAAGAGAGAAACAATTCATCGACTACACAAATTTTAGGTTTGTCAAACTCTCTTCAGCAAGTACGATGATCGTCCTTGAATTTATCAATTCGGAAATTATAAACGGGAGGGACTTGCAGATAAAAAAAATGGGAGGGATTTACCCATGTCGATTTTCTCTTCACAGAACTCTCTAACTTCATGAAGTATTAAAAATATCCTCTCGACTCTCTGCCATTTAAATTCCTCAAACACAAGTTTCTACCCGATGAATCATTGTCGTCGTCGTCGTCAACTGAACTATCCAATTCATCTTCTTCACTCAATTTGCCACCGTCCAAAACCTCGCCGAATAGGTCTTCGTACTCGTAGTCGTCGACGCCACGCCATCATCCTTGTCGTCGCCGAGGTCATCGAAAATTTAAGGCTGAGATGGAAAAAGAAATCTCGAGAACTTGTTGGTGGTTGGAAAGGTGCGGTGAGTGATTTGTTCAAGTTGATTTGCGAGATGGTTTGACGGAACAAATACCTAACTAGATCTGTAGTTTGAATAGGCGTTTGGGTTGGGTGGAGAAATGGAAAGGGTTTGTTGGGATGGAATGCGGGGATGTGTGGAAGTGAGAGAGTGGAGAGGGCGGTCATGGTGGGAGAGATTCAGATGAGTTATCGGGACTGAGTTTTGTTTTTGGAAAAAAGAGGATAAAAGGCAAGAGGATAGGAGCAGAAGAATGAAGGAAAGAAGAAGGCGATGAGAGGAAGAGAGAAATGAGGGTGGGAGCACCAACGGCAGCCGGGACCATGGCTGCCACTGGACTTTCCTCTTTTCTTGTTTTTCGTTTTTCTGTTGATAGAAATTTTGGGTGAGCAAAATGACAAGAACACCCTTCATTGTAATGGGTGGAGATCACGGTGTTAGGTTTGGAGACTTAGTTGGTTCAAAATTGATACGTTGGGGACCAAATGTCTTCAATTATTACATTGGGGACGAAAATGAGACTAACGTAATTTGTTGAGGACCAAAAAGGTTAATAAGTCCAAAACGGTGCTAACTACAAAGACAAGAACTTAAACCATAAAAGATAAAATAATCTTCTAAATTACCCCCTTCATCCCAATTTGCGCGTACTTTTTAAGAACAGTTCATTTTGCGTGCAAAAAATAAAGTATTATAATGAATTTCTTTTTCAATATTTTTAATTTAAAGATCTCATTGAAAAGAGTAATTTAATATAAATCCCTACTAGAAATTTTGTTTTTCCCGGCATTTCATAAATGTCGCTAAAAGTTCAAAAAATGCCGGTAAAGAGTATTACCGGCATTTATTACAAATGCTGTAAAGGAGTGTGTCGGTAAAGGTACAAATGCCAAGAAATGTCTCTATCAATGTCGGGAATAGTTGGACTCATTTGCTGCATTTGTACAAATGCCGGGAAATTTTGTATCATATAAGACAAAATGCCACATGGCGCCCACGTGTTGCGCCAATTTTGTGGAGAAATTGTTTGCCCCAATATTCGAACTCATGACCTTTGCCTCGCACGCGTGTGAGGCTACCAATTGGGCTAGCCACCATATTGGGTCACCATGCACAATGAAAATATTTATATTATACGGAGATTTTTTCCGGCATTTTTTCCAACAAATGCCGGTAATAGTTTGGTGGTATTATTTTGGCGGAAAACTCGACTTTTGCCGGCATATTTTTAAACAAATGCAGGTAATAATTATTTTGTTTCGGTATTTCAAGAAATGCCGGTAATAGTGGCTTTTCCGGCATTAATTAAAATTCCGGGAATGACATTTTTCTTGTAGTGAATTTTTGCAAAAAAAAAAAAATATATATATATATATATGATAAATACGCTTTATACGATACAAAAAAGTGGAGTAAAAAAATCATTGAGCTAACATTATTATTGTTAATGCAATGTCCTTTTCACCCATAGCGTAAAAAGAGAAAAAGAAAAAAGAAACGGATCATTTGATGAGGCTTGTACGTGTGTGGCACTGCCAAATGAACCAAACTATTCGAGTTTAAGCTCGTGTTTTTTCGTTAAAAGTTTGTTCAAGATTGATTTGTTATATAAATAAATCAAGCTTGAATTTTTTTTGAAACTCGTTAAGATTTTAAGCCAAGTTTGAACAAACTACTACTTGGCTCGTTCAGTTTATTATGTATAAAAATTCAACTTGAGATCGGTTCGTATTTGACTTGATTAAAACTCGTTTGAGATTGACTCGTCTCATAATCAAGCTAAACTCAAACATATTTTTGAAGCTCGTTAATTTTTCAAATCAAGCTTGCAGATTAACTACATGCTCGGCTCAGTTGGCTCGTTTATTACCGCAGTACCCCTACGTGTGTGTCTAGCAAGTTTGAAACTCCAATAATCAGTGGGAACCGTTTGAAATATTTGGGGTGTGATTTCTGGTGCGGAAGTTTCACAGGTAGTCTTCTCATCCCATCATCACACGACAGAAAAGTTACTATTTCTATCAATTTAATTTAATTACTGTGCAAATGTGGGCCGTTCATTCAGGCTCATATTGATCACCACCCGCAAACTAGGTCACATCGATCTCACACAATAGTCTTTGTTTTTAATTTGTTTTACGCACTCTTAATTCTTATTCTCAGTGGTTTGAGATATTATGCACCCCGGTCCCCCACCCACACTCACATACGCAAATTATGATTATGATAATGATTATTTAAGTTAGATAACCAATACACGCGCATAAGCTCTAGCTAAACGCCATGACAATAGTTCCCTTGCCTATTTTAGCCTAACGAAAGTGTGGGCTCATGTATATATGTTGTTCATTGGTTCATGAAGATTCCCTAAAGTTATTGGGAAATGAAAGAAAAGTATATATAGGAATCTTAAGATATTACTTCTTTTTTTTTATTTCTTTTTTGTTTGTCCCATTATATTAAGACTTACATTTTCTTGTTTGTCATCGGGAGTTGTTTTTTTCTCCTCAAAACTTTTTCTGCAAAATCCACAAGAATCTAATTTTCAAAGTAGTTATCTACGCAATTTTACTATTATAGGAGTATCGTTAATTTGTTGCAAACTTTCCCATAATGAACATGGACTACAAAAACAAATTAACTTTTTTCCCTTAACTTCGCCAAACATTTCTCTTCAATAATTTTCTGCACCAATTTTTTGCTAATTGAACAGAGAGGGCAATTTCATCAAGCAAGTATTCTAAAAATATAATTAAAAATTGTCTTTAGAGATATACACTATGACGCAGTGGAATTAACAAGAGAGAGATTAGTTGCATGCTAATCGTGCGAATAATAAACTCGAGTCCAAGAGAGAAAGAGACAAAGTCTAAAATATTATTGATAAAAAACTGCATAAACATTAAGTTAACCCTTATATAGGCCTAAAACCCTAGAAACCCTAAAAAGAAAGCCAGAAAATAAAAAGCCCAAAATTTTGGGTTTTTCCTAAAATTGAAAATGGGAAAAAAAAAAAAAAAAAAAACAAGACTTTCCCAAAAAGAAGCAACTAGTAAGGAATTACAGTCTAAGAGTTATTAACAAATCAAAACTTTTCTAAAATGGCAAAATACGTATATTGAAAGCGTAAACGAAAGAATTAGGCCGAAAAACACCGGGGCTCATGAACTTAGGGTCATGAGCCTTGACCCCAACGCGAAAATAGGTCAGCCCATCAAGTTTGGGCCCGATCCAAGCTCGTCCGAAATTTGCCTAATCGAGTAATATGCAATTAAGCATCGTTTGGGCTTATGAGGCTTTGACCGGTCCAATTGATCATGAAATTGGACATCTAGGTATTCTACATCACACTATTACAATCTTATAACATTCAATTTGATAATTAATCAATTCGAAAAGTACTTTACGATAGAATCAATTCTGTTTATTAAAGACTTTCCTTTCAAATTGAAGTACACGAAATGTAGTACTAAAACCATTAATTTATGAGTCATGATGGACCATATTTGAATTTAATTAACTTTTTTGTTATAGTTAGAGCATCTCAAACTACTGTGTCTTCATCCAACCAAAGTTAAAATTTGGCAAGGGCAATTCCGAGAATTGAGTTCTAATGGTTGTACAAGTTTGTAATGCCTCGAATAAAAAAATTCAATAACCAAAATTAACTGAGAGAATAATTTTTCTTGCCACCTCAGGAATTTGGCCCATCCAAACTCAAAAACTTAAACAAAACCAAACCAAATTTTAGCATCGGAGGAAATCCATCAACGGCTGAGGTTTATAGGATACAATGATCCAATGTCCAAGATTACGTGTGATCAGTGATCAAAAATAGATATGGTATGATCCAACTAGTGAGATTATAGGTGAGTGACCTGACGGCAGAAAGATAATTCGCTAGAATTTGGCTTAAATACCACAGGAGCAGTTTAATTATGAAACAAATGCAGCAAGTTAAAGAAATGACTTTTAGCTTTAAAACTTGACTCCAATAATACCGATGCTTTTACTGTAGGTATATAAGTTTAGCAAAACAAAAGAGCCAGAATGTGAATTAAGTTCCAGGGGTGGAAAATTGAACCCAAATTCATTAATTAATCCAAACTCATCCACTAATATATAGACCAAACCCAACTCATTTGTTAGCTGGGTTGAAATGGGTCCAAATCCATTTACTAATGGATCTTAATTGGGTCTCAAATGGACCAAGTTAAATGACCCAATAGGCCTAGGCATTACCCACCACAGGAAATGAAAATAATCACCACGGAAAAACTTCGACGGTCATCTCCCCACTGTCCTCTCTCTCTCTCTCTCTCTAGCCTCATATATTGGATCGATCAAAACTTTTTTTTAATCTATTTGTATTTCATATATCAGATTGATTTCATCTTACAAAAGAATCGTTTGTAATGTTAAATGCAATAAAATTTCGTTACTAGAATTCAATTTGTAATGCGCTTTATCTACTGTAATTGTGTTTTCCTAATTGTTGCATAGGGCTCAACATTCTTAATTTTTTTTTTTTTTGTTGTGTGTATTTTGTTCGTCTTTTCTAAATTTTTGTTTGATTTGTCTTATAATTTTTGGATTAATCATCCGTCACGACAAAAGGAGTTTAAGAAGTACAAAATTACAGCCAAAAGAAAAAAAAATTCAATAAAGACGAAAAAATATATCAAACAGCAATCTTTTTGTTTGAAGTGACATCTTATATGAATATTTTCAACATTGGTCCATAATTTTATACTTTTCCGATTCTTCTTGTCTAGACAAATAATTAATCCTAAAAAAAATGCTAAACAAACAATTATGAAAAATAAAAATTACCGAAAAAAGTTTTGGACAAAAAAATTCACAACATTGCAACTTGAGCTGGCACTAAGGGTGGGATCTGTGTAAACTCTTTTTTTTTTTTTTTCATTTTGTCTTCTTTGTTCGCCTTTCTTGAATTTAGTTAGATTGACGTTATATTTTTTGGATTAATCATTCGTCTCGACGAGAAGAGTAAAGCAAAAAAAAAACTAAAGACAAAAAAGTATCAAACAACTGTATTTTTTGTCTAAAGTGTCGTCTTACTTGCTCCTGGAGCACAAGAGTCCTCAATAAGCACTCATTCTAACGGATTGTGTTTGGATCTATAACTTGTTAAGAGATGTGAATTGAAAAAAAAAATTTTAATTTGGTCATTTTAGTATATATGGATAATGTAGTAATTTTCGTATACATGAGGGTATTTTAGTCATTTAGATTTATAGGGGTAATATGATCATTTTAGTGTACATGGGTATTTTAGTCATTTTAAGATTTTAATATATATGTAATTGGTTTAATGGGGCGGGCCGTGTTTGATTTTAAATAAATGGGTCGAGTTGGGTATATGGGTGATTAGACTCATAACTAATGGGTTCTAAATGGGTCGATGACCCATTAAAAATTCAACTCACTTACAACTTGCACAATTTGGCTCAAACTCGCCCATTTGATACCCCTAAAATTAACCAACAGAGTAAATTAAGACTTCGTTTGTTTGGGCGTAAATTATTTTACTATTTCCTAGTGTTTGGCTGTGTAAAAAATTAGAAAAATTGTAAAATAATTTCCATCAATTGGATGAAAATGACTTACCCTTAAATATTTTGTAAGTTATTTTCCGAAATGAACCCGCTGTCTTCTACTACAATTCTCACTACTCAGTTTCCGCGTAGTCAGTCCTGACCCACGTTCAAATCCAATATTCTCATACTTCTCCACCGTTTAAGCCCCCTTCTCTCTCTTTACACTATTTTGTTGATTTCTGAAAATATTTTCAAGTGCCAATCAAATACCCGAAAATAAAAGTTTAAAATTTATTTTTTTGAAAGAACATTTTATATCTATCTATATAATAAAGGTGAACGGTTTTAGCCGTTCTAAACTGCGGGCGATGGGCGAGTTGGGCGAGTTGGGCGATTCCTTCGGCGATTCGTATCTCCGTTCCACTTGAGCAGGTAATTTCTTATGGCTGATGGCACGATCTCGTTAGCAGATGGGCTAGGCATCAAAGCCCTAGATTCCAACAAGATTCGACGCAAACAGAGGTTAACGGCTTTATCAAGCCCTAGAAACTCTAAGAACTCACCACGCACTGAGCTGGGGGTTCCTCATCAGATCACCACGGATGTAGCAGAGGAACGAGAGAAGGAGACCCTAACCAAGCAGCGGTTTGTCTCTGATTCTTCAGTATGCCCTCCATCTTTGCAAGGGAATCTCTCAAACGCAACAACCCATGGGGTTGAATCTCGTAGCCCTAATCCGATCAAGGTAAATAATTTAAGCTCCAATCGGACTTTGCCTTCCAATACCATACAAAAACCCTTTGATCTCTGCCCTGGTGCTTCTTCAAGTGACCTAAACCAAGGATCTTCTCTCAGAAATGCAGTTCATGCACCATCTCCGGCTGAGTTTGGGGCATCCAGCCCTAGAACGGTCAAAAGAACTAGTCCTTCACGGAAATTACAGCAAGTTTTCGAGGAAGCTTTAGTGAGAGAAGCGGAGGAGCGAGCAGCGACCCCCCTCGACAGCAGCTATTAGATTGAGCGTTCACAAGAAGAGGTACAAATTTCGATCCCTGCTCAGCAGATCTTGTTTAACGCCAGAGGAACTCCCTATGTGGAGGGTGATCCTAATCTAGGTTATAGTATAGAGAACACTAAACCTAGGCCTGGCCAGACTAAACCAATTAGGGGTGTTACTCGAAACAGGAAAAACCGGACCGGACCGAATTTTTTAAACCGGTTGAATAATTTCGATTCGATTCCGGTTTATAAAATTTTATAAACCGGAAAAATAATTTCGATCCGGTTTATGTGTTTTAAAAACCGGTTGAAACCGGACCGGTTATATATATGTATACATATATATATATATATATATAAACATAGGGGAGGAGTTGAATTATGAGTTTTTGGTTGATAATTTGTAGTATATATTGGTCTAATAAATATATTTATTATATAAAAACTGTTTTTATGAGCTTAATTATGTTTTTATGAGTTTTTTTTTTATGTATTGGGCTCAAAATTGATCCTTTTTTGATGAGCCTAAAAAAAATGGTTGAATTATAGATTTTTGGTTGATATTTTATAGGTTGAATTGTGAATTTTTTGATGTGTTGGGTCCAAAATATGGCTCATGAATGAAAACCGGATAAACCGGATAAATCGGACCGGAACCAGTTGAGCCGGTCGAAACCAGAACCGGTTTATCTCAACCGGTTCCGGTTTCTAAAAATCTCAAACCGGAAAACCGGTTTCGACCGAAAAATACACCCAAACCGGTCGAAACCGGACCGGTATCACCCCTAAAACCAATGGATAATAAACTAGCTGCTAACCTACCTCATAAGTCCATTTACAGACCCAAGCCGGGTCAGATGCAACCTAAACCCAAACAAAAAATTGGGCTTCTCTTCTTCAATCCCAGAGTCCCTCTTCGGATTTGAAATTGGATTTTTTCCCTGACCTACAAAGCGGGAAACAAGCTCTAGTTGAAATAGACATCGAACTGACTGAGGTGGGGAAATGGAACAGATATTTGGTTGGTCATTTCCTGGATGGTCAAATGCCTTACCCCCTTTTGGTGTCCACGGCCAGGAACCAATGGAAAGACCTCTTTGTGGCTATCAAGCCGAATGTAGCTGGGTTCTACTTGTTTGAATTCAAAGATGAATAGGCTAAAATGCAAGTTCTAAAAGGGGGCCCTATTTCTTCTCACAAAAGTACCTTGTTCTCAAGGATTGGCACAGGATGATGAAGCCTGCTAAGGACCAACCTTCCAAAATCCCAGCTTGGGTTAAATTACATGATCTTCCTTTTGAGCTTTGGAATCAGGAGTGCTTGAGCCGGGTGGCAAACACGATTAGGAGACCTCTTCATGTTGATCAAGCCACAGCCAAGACTGCTAGGCAACCTGGCCTCCTTCATACTAAATCCACACAAGCTAGAATCTGTATTGAGGTGAGTGCTGAGCAAGTTCTCCCTGATGAGATTAAAGTCATTGTTGCAGGAGAATCTATACTTGTACTGGTTGAATACCATGTGCTTCCCCCCATGCGTGACATCTGCCATGTCTTTGGACATCACACGATAAAGTGTGCTAACAAGTCATCTACCTCTTCTCTCCCTCCTGAACCTGCAGATCAACTTGTGACTAAAGTCGGGAGTGGGAAACAAAAGGATGACTGTCAACACCTCAACCGATCCAGCAGTTCACATCCAAATACTGACTCTCTTGAAGAAGATCTCAGTGATTCTGAAGACGAGCTGCTTGAAGTCTTAGAAGGAGTGGTGAGTAGCAATCAGAAGGTAGGGGTGTTGAGTCAACTTGTAACAGTAGCAGCCTCTCTGGTTAATTCCCAATCTGAGCTCATCACGTCCCCAGCTCCTGAACCACCTGATCCTTTAGGTATAGGAGTCAAAGGGGAAGCTGCTGAACTGGTTTCCAGAGGGAGCTCTGTGTTCAACAAGTATCTCTCCAAGTCTGCGAAGAAACGGTTGAAGAAGCAAGCTAAGGAGGAGTCAATAAGCTCCTTAGCAGTGGAAGGAATTAAATAACACCTCTAACATCAAGAATAAATTATATCCTTTTTGATATCCTTTTGATTATGTGCAGTACTACTTCTTTCAATCTGTGCATCACTTTGTTACTCTTTGATATTGTTTCTTACGTTATTACAAGCTTTCAATTTAGGGTTTTGGAATATTCATGGTCTAAATGACCCCATTAAGCAGAAAGAGGCTAGATCCTTTGTGAGATCTAATAATCTTAATCTAGTTGGCTTTATTGAACATAAAATTAGGGCAGTTTGGGCAGACAGGATCACTCAATTCGTGTGTCCTGATTGGAGTTTTGTGAATAATTACTCATTGGCTGCTTTGGGAAGGATTTTTGTGGGTTGGAACCCTGGAGTCATGTCTCTTACAGTGTTAGGCCAGTCTGATCAATTCATTCACTGTGAGATCCAACCCAAAGATGGGAGTGCACTCTTTTTGGTCACTATGGTCTATGGGGCAAATTCTCACTTAGAGCGTAGGTCATTATGGCAAAGTCTAACTCAGTTCAAGACCTTCTCACCTTGGGTGGTCCTTGGTGACTTTAATGCTATTCGGCATCCTAGAGAGAAAGTTGGAGGTAATGCCCAGTGGTCTCCACACATGGATGACATTAATCATTGTTTGTTTACCTCTGAACTTGAGGATCTGAGGTTCATTGGGTGCTTATTCACTTGGTCCAATAAACAGGTACCTCCCATTGTGTGGCCTCCAAACTTGATAGGGTGTTAGTGAATGAACCCTGGATGAAATCATTTACTCAATCCACAGCTCATTTTTTGGTTCCTGGTATTTCAGACCATTCTCCAGCTGTGGTATCTGTCCAGCCTAATCCAAGGAAGTCAATTAAACCTTTCAGGTTTTTTGACTTCATTGTTGACCATCCTCAATTCCTGGAAATTGTTCAAAGGGTTTGGAGGACAATTGTAATTGGTAATCCCACGTTCTGTGTGTGTGTGAAACTTAAACACCTTCAACAAGATTTGAAGCGACTTAATAAGGCAGAGTTCAGTGGCATCTCTAAGAGGGTGCGGGCCATTAAGCTAGATTTAGAAAGCATTCAAGCTGTTATTGGTTCTCATCCCAATAATAGTTCTGCCATAGAACATGAGCGGGTGGTGCACAAGCAATATTTCACTTTGCTTAGGGCTGAGGAAAGCTTCGCCAAGCAAAAGTCACGAATTCAATGGTTGAAACTTGGAGATCAGTGCACTTCCTATTTCTTTAAAGCTGTGAGCAATAGGAGAAATAGGAGTAAAATAACCAGTTTAGTGTTGAGTGACAACTCTATCACTCATGATCCCAAGGTTATCAAAGAAAAGTTTGTTAACTTATACACAAATTTATTGGGTATCCCCCCATTCCACTCCTCACTTGGGACCAATTAGAGTCGGGCAATTAATAAGAAATAAGCTTAGTCTTGAACAAAGTCAACATATGGTCTCTCCAGTTTCAGATTTGGAGATCAAAGAGACCTTTTGGTCCATCAATCCCTCCAAGGCACCGGGGCCTGATGGGTACAATGGTGGGTTTTTTAGGAAAGCTTGGTCTGTCATTGGGAAGGAGGTCACTTCAACAGTCCAGAATTTCTTTAGGTCTGGACAATTGCTCACTAGAGCTAACTCCACTATTGTAGCCCTTGTCCCTAAGATACCTAACCCTTCCAAGGTGGGTGACTTTGGGCCCATTTCATGCTGTAATACCATTTACAAGTGCATCTCTAGGATTTTAGCCAAGAGGTTGCAATCTGTTCTCTCTTTGCTCATAGATCATGTCCAATCAGGTTTTGTGAAGGGTAGGAGAATAGAAGATAATGTATTCCTCACCCAAGAACTCATGAGAGGTTATCATAAGTCATCTCCTTCTCCTAGGTGTACGATGAAAGTTGATATAATGAAAGCTTATGATAATGTTAGGTGGGAATTTCTATGGGATGTTCTCTCTGTAATGAACTTTCATCCTACCATGATCAAGTGGCTGCAAGCTTGTGTCACCATTGCAAATTACTCACTTTGTATTAATGGGGAAGTGATGGAAGGGTCTAAGGCAGGGGGATCCTTTGTCACCATACCTCTTTGTCATTGTGATGGAAGTTCTTACAACCCTACTTAAAGAGAAATCTCAGCTCCCGGACTTTCAATTCCACTGGAGGTGTAAAACCAATAGATTGATTAATCTTTGCTTTGCAGATGACCTTATGATATTTTGCAAAGGTGAGCTTCCATCTGTCAAACTCATTCAGGATGCATTGATAGAGTTTGAGGCTCTTTCTGGTCTATCTCCTAGCCCAGGGAAGAGTAGTATATTCTTCTCTGGAGTTAGTGTGGGAATTAAGGAGACTATTTTGCAGGAGCTTGGATTCCAGGAGGGTTCCCTGCCAGTGAGATAGCTGGGGGTTCCATTGCTATCTACTAGACTCAAAGTTGTTGATTGTCAGAGATTGGTAGATAGTATTACTGCTAAGACTAAAAGTTGGACTAATAGGGACCTTAACTTTGCTGGGAGAGTCAAGCTTATCAAGAACATTTTGTTCTCAATGCAAACTTATTGGTCATCCTTGTTCATCTTGCCAAAGAAGGTCATCAAGGAAGTTGAATCTATTCTTCGGGCCTTTTTATGGTCTGGCCCTGACCTTAAAAGAACAGTGGCTAAGGTGGCTTGGGAGCATCTATGAGCTCCTAAGGATGAGGGAGGTCTTGGTTTCAAATCTTTGGAGGTTTGGAATAAGGCTGCTGTTGCCAAGCATATTTGGTTCTTGATATCAGGGGGTGAACAATCAATGTGGTGCCAATGGGTTAAATCCTATTTATTAAAAGGGAGGAACTTTTGGAGTCTCAAAATGCCTAGTAATCCCTCATGGGTGTGGAGAAAGTTGCTTAATCTAAGAACTCTAGTCCAACCATTCATACTCCGTGTTATAGGCAATGGAGATAACACATCTTTATGGCATGATCATTGGCATCCTTTCGGCCCTTTGTTGAGGAAGGTTGGTTCCAGAATAGTTGATGATTCTGGTCTTCCATTGAATGCTAAAGTTTCCCAAATAATTCTCAGCTCTGTATGGGCATTCCCAATCACACAATCTTGGGAGCTAAACGAAGTTCAAGATCAGCTTCCACCAATGAGAGGTACAAGGGACCAAGTTAGATGGACTCTAAACCCAAATGGCCAGTTCAGTATTACCTCTCTATGGGAAGAATTGAGGGAACCATTTCCCAAAGTCTCTTGGCATAAGGCCGTTTGGTTTTCTAACCATATCCCAAAATGCTGGTTTATTGCATGGTTGGCCATTCAGGGTAGGCTCTCCACTGAGGATAGATTAGTTCTTTTTGGGATTAAGTCTAATTCTCAATGCAGCTTCTGCCATGGTTGTGAAAGTCACGATCATTTGTTTTTCTAACTATGTGTTTTCCACACAAGTTTGGAATGCTATGCTCGCTAAGATTGATGAGAGGTGGCCCCCTCAATCTTGGGCAACATGGATTACTCACTTCTCTACTTTTAAGGGGAAATCCCTTAAGAATGTTGTTACTAAACTAGTATTCACTGTTACGGTGTATCACCTTTGGCTTGAGAGAAATATGAGGAAGTTTCAAGCTAAATCTAGCACCTGGGAAGTAGTAACAAAATCTATAACATGGTTAAAGGTAGATTACTGTCATTGTCCAATGGTTCACATGATACTAGGTTTATTAGAGAATGGGGCATAACTATGGAATAATAATATTTGTCGCTTGGAGTATAATGTGCATTTGTGATTATTGCTTTAATTGATACATTTGTTTTCCAAATCCTATATTGCACTGTGTTCTGAGACTGTTCATGGCAGTTTCATTATGAGCATGTTTAAGGAGGCTAGCAGGTTCAAAGGAGTATACTTAACTGCTAATACTCCTATCACACATTCAAGGTAAATACCTTACACTCTAATTGGTGTAGGTTCTAGAAATTGAGCTGAGGCGGGGGTTACTTTTGCTCCTTGGAGCTCTTGAGTGTGCCACTATATATGTAGAACCTGTGAGAAGTGTGTTTGAGCCTCAATCTTCTTGAAAGTGGAGGTAATACTTAGCGGGAGGCACTTTGTCAGGGAGAGTGGGGGGAGTTGGGTTGCAGCCTTTATGTTTGGGAGGTTGAGTTCAGGAATCTTGTCCTCTCTCTTGCTTTGTAAGTTCAGTCATGCCTGGTTGACTATAATTATGGTGGCTATTTCTGCTAAATGTAATCCTTGTTTACTTGGCTTCTATTTACTGTTGAAGTCTAGTTCATTGTTTTGTTTATTCCTTGGGGGCATGTTCCCATATTTGTAAACTGTTTCTTTCAGCTGTTCCCATTTTGTTTCTGTTTTGTATTGGTATTAGTTGGATACCATGTTGATCTCCCTTCATTGTATGGACTTTCTACCTATTTTGTACCTACCCTTGGGGGGTTGTCTCTAGGGATGTTTAAGCCTTTTCTAGGGGGCTTGTCCCTAGCTTCTCTACTGTCTCTCTTGGTTATAGCTACTGCTGCATCACTTTACTGCTGCCTATTGCTGTGTAGCTTTTTGTTGTGGTTGTACTGTTGTAGTTGTTGGGTACAGCCGGTTCTGCCAGGTCCCAAGATGGTCTATCCTAAGGTAGCAAACTGTTGTTGCTGTTCTGCTGTTTGTTGTGTGCAAATCAGCATTTTACTGTTGATTGAAGTTGAATATTGCTCCGAGAGGCTACTGCCATGTTGTTCTGCTAATTCCCATAGCTGTGGTTGTCTTTATTGCTACTGAGCTGCTGCATGTTAGCTGTCAATTAGAGTGGTCATTGTAATTGGAGTCCATCATTCGATCTGTTCTAGTGCTGCTGCTGCGCTACTCTGCTGCTCTGTTAATCATAGTGTTGTTTTGCTGGCCTGAGCAGTTGGAGGGATTTAGAGAGGCTAAGATCAGATCATGAATGGTCGTATTCTGGGTGTTGATTCTCTCTTCGTTTGTAGATGAATTTGACTTTTAGTTGTTAAATGCATGATGTGACTAAGTGCGCAATTATTCCTTGTCGTGTGTTTCTCTTTCCTCTAACTAGAGGGGATTGAAACACTCGCTTCTTTTATATCCTTAGCGCTTTGTAGCCATTTGGCCTAGGCGTAGTCAGTTTTCATTTTGGTTTTTTTTATTTTTATTTTGTTTTCTTTTCCTCCTGGGGTATGCCCCTTGTAGGCTGTATATTCGGTTATCCTTTTTTTCTATTTCAAGCTGATTTACCCCAAAAAAAAAAGAAAAGAGAACGGTTTTTAAATCTTATCTCTCTATAAATTCTAACCATTGATTTGCTCCATAAATCCTACGGTGCTCGCTCTCTCTCTCTCTCTCAAACAATAGTAATTGCACAATTGTCACTAACTAGATCTCATGTTCAAAATTTATCTCACTCTCTCTCTCTCTCACACACACACCTTCTTGTAGCTCTTTGCACTCATAGTCGACGCCCCCCTGTGATTTTCTTGAGACCGAACACCCTTCTAGATCAGTATTGGTCACGAATTCAATCAATGGCTCCTCCTCCTCCCCCTCCTCTCTCTCTCTCTCTCTCTCTCTCTCTGTGTGTCATTTCAATCACGAAGAAAGTCTATTTCAGGTTCTCTCTCTCTCTCTTGAATACACACACTCACAATGACAACCGATTCGAAACTAAATTGACTTCATTTTTTTCTCAGTTTAAATGGCTATTGCGATTGCAAAGCTTCCACCATTGTCCAATCTGTAACAGGATTGTCTACCTTTAGGTCAAGATTTGATTTGCAATGATTCCCTTCCCCCCGGAAAAAAATAAAACAAATAAATAAAATATTAATAATAATAACCAAACGTTCCATATTCTCTTTATGTGCTATTTTGAAATTTTGAATGATCTCTCGATGTTACATGAACAGGTTGATACTTTGTTCACGGTTACAGTGTTGATTTGCATGTATGCTGATTATTCAATCCGCTTCTTTCGGCACGAGCATGCACTAAAAGAAATATGTTTGAACCTAATTTAAATCAGTTTCATTAGCGGGAGTGGTCAATAATTTCATAATTCATTTTATTTGTGTTCAAAATGTGTTGAACATCGAAATAAACGGAGCCTAAGGATCGATCATTCTCCTATACGTACCATAAGCTGTTATTCGTCGAGTATTTCTGTATAGAAATAAATACGTATTAGCTAGATAAGTTTGATAGATATATCGTAGATTACTACTTCACAACTCCAACTGAAAATTAATATTAGTATCACCTACTAGTACGGAACAAAATCTCGCATCTATCACATGGCCGGAACTACGGTCTTACTCGTATAACGGACTCAAAATATACTCCCTCCGTTCCAATTTGTGAGTCCCTCTCCGGGAATCCAACTATTTAAGAAAGGCTTATTATTGCATTGTCAGATTTTTTTAGTTTCCAATTTTGCCCCCAATTAAATAGTTTTCAATTATTTTATTATGGCATTTAAATTAGCCCTGCAAGCATTACTTTTTCTCTACAATTTTGGCTCCCTGTCAGGAATTTGAATTTGACTGAGTATGTTTTCCTAGAATGGGTGGCAGTCAATTGGAGGGAAAATTGAGTATGATGTCATTTCATTTATTGAAATCATTATTTAATGAATATTTAAGTTTGGAGAAGGAAGGGCAAAATGAGAAAGTTTGAGCTTTTGTGGTGTTCACTTTTGGAAATGGACACTCATTTTGGAACGTTCAAAAAAGGAAAGATGGACCCTCAAATAGGAACGGAGGGAGTATATGCTAATTAATCTATCTGACCTAGGGGTGATATTGGTTCGGTTTCGATCGGTTTTAGCGTATTTTTCGGTCAAAATCGGTTATTCGATTTGAGATTTTTAGAAATCGGAACCGGTTGAGATAATACGGTACGGGTTTGACTGACTCAACCGGTTTCAGTCTAGTTTATCCGATTTTCATTCATGGGCCATATTTTGGGCCCAACACATCAAAAAATTCACAATTCAACCCACAAAATATCAACCAAAAACTCATAATTCAACCCCTTTTTTTAAGCCCAACAAAAAAGGATCAATTTTGAGCCCAGTACATAAAAAAATCAATAAAAATATAATTAAACCCATAAAAACAGTTTATATATATACACACACACATATATCTTATTGATTTTATATAATAAATATATTTATTAAACCAATATATACCAAAAGGGAGTTGGGGGAGCTGCTATCCCTTCAAGGGACAGCAGCGTGCTGTCCCAGCCGAGGGAGCCCCGCTCCGGTCTCTCTCCGACGATTGAAAACGTTCACTTCGTAGAGCTCGTCGAGTTGAACAAATATGTAAAAAATTCAGCTCGATTGGATATCATTAAGTGCCTAATCGAAACCTTTTTGTCTTGAAAAGAATGGATTCGAAATACTGGATCAAATCTATTAGAACCCATTATTGGCAAGTTATATGTATGTTTCGATCAGACACTTAAAAATATCCGATTAAATCTCTACGAAGTAAATGTTTCTGATCGTCGGACCAAGACCGAAACGGGGCCCCCTCGGACGGGAACAGCACGCTGCTGTCCCTTGAAAGGACCCCCCCCCCCCCCCCCCCCCCCACAGGGGTGGGTAGCTTAGTGGTAAAGAGAGGGGAGATCCTTCTAGCTTTCATATATATATATATATATATATATATATATATATATATATATAACCGGTCTGGTTTCGACCGGTTTTTAAAACACAAACCGGATCGAAATTATTCGATCGGTTTGAAAAATTCGATTCGGTCCGATTTTTCCGATTTCAATCTATTTTTCGGTCTCGACTAACAATCCTAATCTGACCGAAAGATTCTACAAACTAGAACCCAAACAACATTTACAAGCGACGCACGACCCCCTACTAGAAGTAATCGTCAATTTCAATTACCGTGTACCAAAAAACAAATTACTCCCAATTACTGGAATACTACTACTAATTAGCAGTAGTACAGTAATACACACGAGATCAGATCGGAATAGCCTTTTTTTTTTTTTTTATCGTTTAGATTGGAATAGCTGAGCTCTTGTTTTGAGAGGAGGACGAAACTGACCTCCTGGCTTTAACAAAAAGTGCTGGCTAGAGTCCAAGAACTAAGAACGACAGAGACCAGTCAGTTTGATGGCCCTTCTCCAATGGACCAACTGTCCTCTACGGTCAAAACCCTCAGTCAAAGCAACTTTTTTGTGCCCCACCCCTGACTCATAGGCTGGCAGAGGAAAAAGGATGATAAGGTGTATGACGTGGCACCTCAGGCTTTGAATGCCCACTGATTTAAAGGACGTAAAATGACATCAGGATTTCAAGTTACAACCACACACAAATATTTATAAATCCTTCTACCACCAAACCCATTTACACACCCATTCACATACCCACACTCATAACAAAGGTGGGATTCGCACACACTACACATCCAGTGTGTATGGGGTCCACCTTTATTGTGAGTATGAGTGTGTGAATGAGTGTGTGAATGAGTGTGGTATTAGAATTATTAAATATTTATAGACATTCATAAAGGAGGTGGGCCTCTATGCACTCATCTAGTGCGTAGAGGGCTCATCTCCTTTGTAAGTGTATGTATAAGTGTTTATGTATTTGTGTTGTAAAATTATTGTTTCAATACACATTCATATAGGATGTGGGCCTCTATACACTCATCTAGTGCATGGAGGGCTCACCTCCTTTTGTAAGTGTAATAAGGTCCCGTTCCAGAACACCTTCTTAAAAAATAAGTATTTATTTCATATTTTTAAATTCAAAAATAATGTAAATGAAAAATAATTTTTAATTTTTTTTGCACCGTATTAAAGATCTCAATGAGATCTATCAAATAAGATCCATAGTGATAGGAAAATTATTTGCGTAAGCATATGATTTTTGAGCTAGAAATTGCATTTTTAAAAAATAAGTACTTATTTATGGTTCCGGAACGGGGCCTAAGTATTTATTTCATATTTTCAAACTCAAAAATAATGTAAATGGAAAATAAATTTTTAATTTTTTTTCACCGTATTAAAGATCTAAATAAGATCTATCAAATAAAATCCATATTAATAGAAAAATTATTTACGTAAGCACATAATTTTTTAGCTTAAAATTATCTTTTTAAAATAAATACTTATTTATTGTTCTAGAGAGGGGCCTAAATGTTTGTGTATGTGTATTGTAAAATTATTGTTTCAACCAAAGGACAAAATCGTCCTCTTCTTCAAAAGTGTTCAAGTCTTGGTCTCTGATCTGATCTGAATCTTGTAGGAGTAGCTAGCATTGTTTACTGTAAGTTCTTGAAGGGAGCTTGTAAATACCGGAATCTAATCATCATTGCATGCATGCATGGGATAACTTTGCTTACCAAATGATTAACTAGATCGAGAGGGGTGCTAGTCACTTTCACTTCTTTTTTACCGCAGTACAGTACTTCTTCAGTCTTTTAATAATGTGGATTAATTGCTCTCCTTGATCTTGTTTCAGGAGGGAAGCTTGTGCTGATCAACAAACCACCATCCTCCTCGATCCTCTTCCCTTTTCTTCATTTTTCCTTTTTAGACTGTGTATGGTAATTTAATTTCTTGGAATCTATGCGCGTGCAGATATTTCAACTCGTAGATTTGGATAAAGGTGTGTGTGGAATTGTGCACACCAATGAGTTCAACAAATATCATGCTTTAAACATATGCTCCATCAAACAACTTCAAATACAATTTTGTTCAATTTGTGCGCGAAGTCCGTGCATATGATATATATATATATATATATATATAGGGTACCCGTGAAAAATCAGTAAAAAAATTCGGAAAGGGTTTCATCCGAGTAGTTTTTATTTATTTTTTATTCAACAGTTTTTATTCAAATCAAGCTTTTTTTGATCATTTTTTTTGCTAATTTATCGCGAGTACTCTTAAAATCACGTTCTAATCACATTGAGCAGCTCGGATCATCGAAATTCAATCGAAAAATAAAAGAAATAGGGAAGTCTGCATTTTTAGTTAAAATAAGGTAGTTTTTAGAAGAGAATGACAATATATATATATATATATATGTATATATATATAAAAGTCCCGTTTCACTAAGTGATTCCTCAACTTGCTAAGTTAAGCATCTCCCCTTTCTCAATTAAATTTTGATAATCTAAACTGTTCAATGTGTTTAGAACGTGATTTTAAGAGTACCAGCGTGATATCAGCTTAAAATATGACCGAAAAGTGCTTGATCCAAACAGTTTTTCATAAAGCTTGAAAAGAACTGTTCCATGTAAAAAATATTTGGATCAAATACTTCTCGGTTATATTTTGAGCCGATTTCTCGCGAGTACTCTTAAAATCACGTTTTAAACAAGTTGAACAATTTTGATCTTAAAAATATGATCCACTCCAAACTATGATGTCCTTAACTTAGGTCTTCAATTTAAGGTTTTATTAGAAACTCAATATATATATATATATATATATATAACACACACACATACACACGGGCTGTTTCGCTGACAACTAATTAAACACCTAAAAAAATCTTAAATTTCAATCTCATAGTTTTCGATTAAATTTTTATGATTTGAACCGTTCAATGTGTATAAAATGGGATTTTTAAGGGTGCCCGTGCGAAATTAGCAAACAATATGACCGGGAAGTGTGTTTTGAGCAGTTTTTAATTGAACCGTTCATCAAATCTAAGCTAAAAACTGTTCAGATCATGACCTTCGGGGTCTTTTTTTTTTGGTTGATTTCTCGCGGGTACCTTTAAAATCACATTCTGATCACATTGAGCGGTTCGAATCATTAAAATTTGATCAAAAACTATGAGGTTTTTTTTAGGTGTCTAATTAGTTATTTCTGAAACCGCCCTAATATATATATGTACACACACACGCATACTCTGTATCAGGCATCAAGTAAGGGATTCCAGATTTTGCGTTTCGTGCGGACCTTAATCTCAGTCGTTGGATTGCATTTTCAATAGTCCGAATTTGCTGATGGTCATAAACCATTTATGATCGGTCATAAGCCATCAGCAGATCCGAGCCATTGAATACACAATCTAACGGCTAAAACTTGAGGTCCACACGAAACGCTCCGTCCGGGATCCCTTACTTGATTTGAACCACACACACACACACACACACACACACACACATATATATATATATATATATATATATATATATCGTGGCGGTTCCAGAAACACCTAAAAGAATAACTAAAAAAATACTCTAAATCTCAATCTGATAGTTTCTGATCAAATTTTTATAAAGATATGTGGAATTGTGCACTCAAATGAGTTCAACAAATATCATGCATTAACAGATGCTCCATCAAATGACTTCAAATACATTTTTGTTCAATTTGTGCTTGAAATCTGTGCATGTGAGATATGTGTGTGTGTATATATATATATATGTATACATACACATACAGTCCGGATCAGGTTAGGGTTCGCTGACCTAATTCCGACTCATACCTCCCCTTTTCCGATTGAATTTTGATGATCTGAGCCACTCAATGTGATCAGACGAGATTTTAAGGGTAACTGCAAGAAATCGGCAAAAAAATGATCGGCAGTACCCTTAAAATCACGTTATGATCACATTGAGCGGCTCAGATCATCGAAATTCGATCGGAAAATGGGAGGTGCGGACCGTAAGAGGTGTGGATAGTAACCAAACTGTATATATATATATATATACACATATACATACATACATACACACACACACACACTTACACATACAGTCAGTCTCAAATGAGGAGGTTCGCATTTTAACCAAAATGCGGACCTCCTCATTTGAGACTGACTGTATATTGGTCCGACTCTTATGAGTACCACATCATTTTAATAAAATATGGACCTCTCTTTCCCAATCGAATTTCGATGATCTGAACTGCTCAATGTGTTCAGAACGTCATTTTAAGGGTACCCGAGAGAAATCAACAAAAAAAATGATCGGAAAGGGTTTATTCGAGCAATTTTTGTTTATTTTTTATCTAACGGTTCAAACAAAAACTGCTCGCCATTCCCGATTATTTTGCGGATACCCTTAAAATCACGTTCTGAACACATTAAGCGGCTCATATCATCGAAATTCGATCGGATAACTAATTAAGCACCTAAAAAAACACCCCAAATCTCAATCTCATAGTTTTCGATTAAATTTTTATGATCTGAACCGTTCAATGTGTGCAAAATGTGATTTTAATGGTGCCCGCGAGAAATTAACAAAAAAATAACCGGAAAGTGCTTGTTTTGAGCAGTTTTTAATTTAACCGTTCATCAAATCTAAGTTAAAAGCTGCTCAATCAAGCCATTTTCGGTCTTTTTTTTTTTGGCTGATTTCTCGCTAATACCCTTAAAATTAAGTTCTGATCACATTGAGCGGCTCAGATCATTAAAATTTGATCAGAAACTAAGAGGTATTTTTTAGGTATTTAATTAGTTATCCGCGAAACCGCCCTGTATATATAAATGTGTATGTGTGTGTATATATATATATATATATATATATACTATATATAGTCTGGATCTTATAAGGGATCCCGCACTCCCCTTTCCCAATCGAATTGCGATGATACGAGCCACTCATAATGATCAGACGTGATTTTAAGGGTAATTACGAGAAATTAGCAAAAAAAAAATGATCGGGAAGGGCTTGATTTGAACAGTTCAGTAAAAAAACTGTTTGGATCAAACTCTTCCCAATCTTTTGTTTTGCTGATTTCTCGCGAGTAAAATTAAAATCACGTTCTGAATACATTGAGCGGCTCGGATCATCAAAATTCGATTAGGAAAGAGGAATCCAGCATGGTAAAGCCGTGCGGGATCACTCATTGGAAATTTGCTCTCTCTCTCTCTCTCTCTCTCTCTCTCTCTCTCTCTCTATATATATATTTATATATATATATATATATAAGTCCCCTTCCACTATGGGATCCCTCAACTTGCTAAGTTAAGGACCTCCCTTTTTTCGATCAAATTTTGATAATCCAAACTGTTCAATGTGTTCAGAACGTGATTTTAAAGGTATACGTGAGATATCAGCTCAAAATATGACTGGAAAGTGCTTGATCCAAATAGTTTTTCATAAAGCTTGACAGGAATTATTCTATGTAAAAAATATTTAGATCAAGCACTTCTCGGTTATATTTTGAGCCGATTTCTCACAAGTACCCTTAAAAATATGTTTTAAATAAGTTGAACGATTTTGATCATAAAAATATGATACATAGGGCTCCAAACTATGAGGTCTTTAACTTAGGTACTCATTTTAAGGTCCTTATTAGAAGCTCAATATATACACACACACACATACACATACATACACACACACATTGGGGTTTACTTATATCTGAAGGCACGGTGCAACGCGTTTTAAACATAACTAAAATGAATTTTGAAACTATTGACCACCCCCACCATTGAAGCTGATTTATACAGGAAGATTTTTTCTTAATTAATATAGACACCCCAATCCTGATCTCATGAGTTCTTTTAACGCCCCAATGATGAAATAAAGGAAATAATATCTTTGAGAGCTTGAATAAAGGATAACCCAAAAGCCCAGGCAAAACCAAAACCCTGAACTAGACCTATAATACCGCATGGAACACCTCTACACTGCGCGGCATAATAAAGCTTATTATGCTGCACGCGGTCATGAGGTTAACAGCACGACATTTTATAGAAAAGTTCCGACTGACTCAGTAAGCTATCGGCCACACCTATTTAAGCCACAGCTACAAAGTGGCTTAGTTGAAAAAGCAATTCTATCCTGCCTAGAAAACACCTCGCTCATTTGAATTCAAAAATCCTTGGCTATTTTCTATAAATACACCCATTCACTCAAGAGAAAGGGGTTATTGGGGGCTCCTATATTCCCAATTTCTCTCTCAGTTTGCCCATTCTCTATTTTCAAGCCTTGAGAATGTTGTCCTAAAAGACATTCTCTAGGCAAAATGCTCCATTTTTCTTCTCACCATTAAAGTTAGTCTTATTTTACTCACTTTGAGGTCAGGTTTAACCCCCTTTGGGTTAAATGCTAACTTAAAAATTACTTTCCAAAACCAAAGCGTCACTGTGCAGGACACACCATGCCGTGCAGCATTTTGATCAGTCGCACGGGGTAGTGTGTTCAGGCGCGCGGCTTTGTATTTGCCTTTGTCTACTTGTTTAAACAGTCTACATCGTAGCCATCTTTCGTCAGGCCTGCTTGTACTGCCGAAAACACCGTTGTAGATGCTTTTTAGAGTAAAACCATATCTACAAGCCATCCTTTATATCTAAAATAGGTTTTTACGTTGAAAGTCATTTTTTACCATCCATTGCCTGATGAAATGGTACTATTCTAAGATGGATCAGCGGTGGTGGATCTTCTGATATTTTTTTTAAAGAAAAGGCGCACGGGGAATATAATACGCCATGCGTTGTCCTGGGTATTGATGACGGTCTGATTGCAAAGCAGGAAGACCGCACGACATACCACAAGGCCGTGCACGACATTATGATAAGCCGCATGAGAATGGCTCTGATCCGGACAGTTTATTGATTACTTATTTCGTCTCATAACATCATACTCTAATCATTTCTGCACAAATAACACAATATGCACGCCAATGTGATATATTTTCTCATGTCCTTTCTCCTCTTACTTGTTTATCAAAGAGTTTCATTTTCTGAAAGATGTAAATTTTTCCCCTTTGAAAATATTTAGTAAAGACCGGTTTTCCCGGGCGAGCGGGGTGCTTTTTGGTTTCTTTTTAACAAAATCTTTCCCGTTCGTAACGTGGATCCCGAACCCAAAATCTCAATATTTTTCGCTAGATCAAAAGCCTTTCTTTTCAAAACAAACTCTCGGTTTCTCAAATCAGCCAACTCAAAAATCCACATGGCAACTCTTGAGCACGCCAGTTCGGGGAGCCCAAAGTGGCGACTCCGCTAGGGACATTTATTATTCGAAACTTTGGAACCTATGTATCTCAAAGAATCGAATAAATTCGAGAGCCAAGCTTAAAAGGCATTTTCAAATGGGGATTTTTAATATATTTGCAAAATAGAACTCTTTTATTTTGTGCACTCTGCACTACATAAGCTTCGCTAGTGTGTTCTGGCAATCTTGTTCGGTTCGCCGGCGATAAGCTCTCCCGGGATGCCTAGCAACTCTCGACCATGATGAGTCATCGTACTGCGCGACCATTGTCTTGCAATATACTTGATAATGGGAAGTACATCTTGGCTCTAGTCCGGGGAACCCTGTTGAGACTAAAACCAGCCTTTGCACTTGTTCATAATCATAGAACCTTCCCAATTAAGACAGGAGCCCACGGTTAGGACCTATGTGATATATCTTGTTTATGTGCACCTCTTTTCTGTACGTACATGCATATCATTCTCTATTTCCTCCCGGTTAGTCCAGGAGACTTTAAATCCATGGAGTTTGAGATACCTCTGGTGTTTGTCGTGCCCGAACGACTCCTTTGATCTAGGACTGACCTTAAGTGTGTGTGTATCTGGATTCTGGTAATCGTATTGCCCTGCCTCGGATGGTCAAGGTTAGGAGATTGGCTCTGGTTCCGAAATGTTCGAAATTTAACCTGTCTGACAGCACCTACCCAGATTGCCGAAAATCTTCTGTACTAACACCTTAAGTGAAGTCTGGGTCGCGGTAGGTCTTAGGTTTAGTCTCTAGAAGGCGCGCAGAAGGCAGGATGAGCATTCGACTTTAGTTAAGAGTTGATCCTTTTTGCTTTATTGCCAGCCCTGAAGCATTGGTCGCTTGCAAGAAGAAACTATACTTAATTGGTTTCGTCAGCACAAAAGATTGGTTTGCATAGACACGCTGGAAGGCACTCAATTATTCGAGGTTCAGATAGTACAGGAAGGGTAGCCGTCAACAGAAACATCACGAAAGTCATTAACAAAAATTCCGCCTGAAAATCCCGTAACAATGGCTGATCAAGAAAATCGGGTAGAAGAGCTCAGGCAAAACATGGCCGCCTTAAATACTCAACTCAAACAGTCCATTGCCAATATCGATGCGCAACTTAAGGCTTCCATCGCATCCATGAAGAATGACATGATTATGGCAATGGAGACAATGCAAGAAATTAGTGATAAGTTTCAAGCCAAATCTCCTCCACAGTCTGAGCAGCCCAAAGAAGAAGCGTCCACTCTAGATCCTAAGAGGCTACTCTTATGGCCAAAATCACTCAGTTAGAGGAGTCTGTTCAAGAGACTAGGCGACTTGGGAAATGAGAGGTCGACATGAACAAGCTGTGTTTATTCCCTAACGCCAAATTACCGAAAAAATTCAAATGCGTGGACTTTGCGAAGTTTGACGACACTGGTGATCCAAAGGCACACCTCCAGGGCTATGTCATCTCTCTTTCCATGTGAGGAATCGAAAAGGAAGCTATGACACAACTATTCCACGAGTCTTTATCTGGTCCTGCCTTACAATGGTTCCTTACTCTCGAGCCATCCAAGAAAAGTACTTGGGAAGACATTGGGACAGCCTTTGTAGCCCAATATGACTTCAATGTCGATCTAAAAATGACCATCAGGGAATTAGAAAGTACTAAGATGAGTGAAAAGGAAAGCTTCGCTGACTTTGTCCCGATCACTAACTTCTCACTAACTTAACTGCGGGTTAATATGAATTAGAAAAACTATCCATTACCCCCTATTTAGACTTTTGGACCTTTCATCTTTCTGAATCGAGGCCCGGCCCGGCTCGTGTCGTTCCAACAACTGGCGGGGAGCCCCTCAGTATACGATCGCGCCCTGGCCCTCTGAGTTCTTAAAGGTAGGCTGCTTTTTCCTCCTTCATGCCCCATTTAATAGAAGTTATAGATTGCCTGAAGTCTCTTTTGTCCTACAAGGTGTAGTCTTAACCGTTTACTCTTTATGAGGTAAATATCAATATAGATGGAACAATGGAATCTCTCCTCTCCTTAAGCTCTGAAAGAGTGTTAAAGTCAACAGAAAGAAAGGAACAAAAACTAGCGACTGAACGAACGAGTGAAATGGAGTTCACAAGGGAAGAGTGATGGCATGCCATGCGGGGCAGGTGAGATCAAACAATGGGGAACCCCTATCTCCAACTAGTAGGGGTGTTACGAACCCGACCGGACCGAAAAAGACCGAAAAAACCGAACATTCGGTTCGGTCTTCGGTCTTCGGTCGGTCCAGGGCCATTTTTGGGGGGTTCGGGGTGGACCGAACCGAACCGAACTAGGTTCGGTTCGGTCTCGGTTTTCTGAAAATTTATACGCCCCGAACCGAACCGAACCGACTTCGGACCGAACCGACCGAACCGACCGAATAATATATATTATATATAATTATTAAATCGTTTTAATCTTGACCGTCAATCTATTTAGTGTTTTAATCATGACCGTCCATTCCTCCCAAACCCTACCCTATCTATCATACTCCTTCCACTCCTCCTGTCCTCCAAAATCAGACCACTCAGTCACTCACCCACGCAGCCAGCAGCCACTCGCCCACTCCCAGTTCTCTCCCTTCTCTCTAACCTTAAACCTCCAGCCTCCAGGTCCTCCACGATCCACACCGCCGTCCTCCACCAGCGCAGTCCTCGCCTCCGCTGCCCCCATCACGTACGCCGCCGTCCTCGGCTCCGCAATCGATCTCCATCCGCAACCACTTCGGTAAGCACTAAGCAGATCTCACTCTCTAGTCTCTATTTTGCCGCCTCCCTTAGATCTGTTCTCTCTCTGTCTCTTTCTCTCTCTCTCTCTCTCTCTCTGTCTCTCTCTGTGTAACGGCTCAGAAAAAAAAAAAAAAGAAGAAGAAGAAGAATAAACGCTGTTGGTGTGCGAGATCATTTACGGGAGTGAAATATGTAAACAAGAAGTGATTTTTTTGTCTCTCTCAAAACCGTCTTTTTTTTTTTTTTTATAACATTTCTAGAAAACTCATACAGAAAAACCGAACTGAAAATCGGTGAGACCAATTTTGATCCGGTCTCGAAAGTTTCTTTTTTTTTTGCCCCTGATTTTACATTGTTTCTTTTTTATTTTTTTATCCGATCTCTCATACCTTCTTTTTTTTTCTTGATTTTAGTATTATGTAAATTGTATTAAGAACCATTTTTGGATATAGCAGGTTTTTTCCCTGATCTTGAACCAGCAGGAAAAATCAGCAGAGCCCAAGCTTTAGGCTCACGTGGAATTTCAACCTCGACGACGCCAACAAAATGTCTGACCATGAGCTTGACTATGAGCTTGAGGTATTCAATCTCAAAATCCTAGTTTATTAGTATTTGCAATATACTTTTCGTATGAGCATGAGGTGATGGACTAAAAATAAGATTAATGCATGAACTTTAGAGTTTGGAGCATGAGAACACAGTTTATAAGTTCATATACAATTTCATCAGATTACTGCCTGAAAATTAGAGTGTGATTATGTTCATTTTAATTTTAATTTGTTTTAGATGGATGATATTGATGATGATGATGATGATGTTATGGATGATGCTGCTGAGTTTGATATTCCTCAAAATGCTGAATTAAACGATGATCAAGTGCCTGAAATTGAAAATAAGGTTGAGTCGAAAAAGATTGTTGGTAGTATTAGTAATAAGAGGGCTCCTTGTTGGAAACATTTTTACTTTATTACCCCAGATGGTCATCCGAAACCTAGGGCTGCATGCAAATGGTGTCGGAAGGATTATGCATGTCATTCGAAGCTCAATGGTACAAAATCACTTACTCATCATCTAAAGTTTCAGTGTTTGAAATATCCCATGAGCAAGAAATTCACGGGTAGTAGGCAAAAACAACTTAGTTTTCAAAAAAAGGAACACAATGGCGAAACAAGTGCAAATCTTGTGCCTATGACCTTCAGTGCTGACGCATGTAAAAGAGCACTAGCGAAGATGATAATAATTGATGAATTGCCATTTTCATTTGTTGAGGGTGAAGGATTCAAACAGTTTATTGAAGTTGTTCAACCAATGTGGAAGCCTCCTGGTAGGCTTGTGATGGCCAAGAACTGCATGCTTATTTATGGGGAGGAGAAAATGGCATTGAAACAAATAGTTAAGCATCAAAGGTTGTGTCTTACAACGGACACTTGGACTTCAGTCCAAAATTTGAATTACATGTGTCTTACGGGACATTTTATTGATGACAATTGGAAATATCAAAAGAAAATTCTGAATTTTTGCGTAGTTCCTAATCACAAAGGTGATACTCTTGGTAGGATGGTTGAACAATGCTTGTTGGATTGGGGGATTGATAAGTTTTTAACTGTTACGGTTGATAATGCATCATCGAATAGTCTTTTGATTGCTTACTTGGAGAGAAAGACCAAACATAGGAAGACCACCATTTTAAGTCACTAGTTCTTGCATGTGAGATGTTCGGCACATATCTTGAATCTAATCGTACGTGAGGGATTGCAAGAGATTGATGACCCAATTGGAAGGGTGCGAAATATTGTGAGATATGTGAGGTCTTCCCCTTCTAGAATGGCAGAGTTTTGGTCTTGTGTTGAAAAGGAGGGCATTACATGTAGACTTAAACCTTGTTTGGATGTGTCTACTCGTTGGAACTATACATATTTTATGTTGGAGAGGGCTTTAACTTATCAAAAGGCTTTTGATCGTTTATGTGATGACCCGTCCTTCAAATTAAATGTAAGAGAGGAGGAGATTGATGAGGCATTTGATGATGTTGATGGTTTTGAGGGTATGGGTAGGATAATTGAAATTGAGAAAAGAAAGAAAAAGAGAGGGAGAGGGCGGAAGGAAAATGTTGGGCCTCCAACTTCAAGTGATTGGGAAAAAATCAAGTTGTATGTAAAGTTTCTTCGAGTGTTTTACCTAGCAACTTTAAAATTTTCGGGTTCTTTGTATGTCACTTGCAATGTCTTTTTTGATGAAATGGTGTTGATTCAACAAGATATTGTGAAGTTGTGTGAAACTGATGATAGTGAATTGCATGATATGGCACTTGGTATGCGTGAAAAGTTTGATAAGTATTGGGGAGATTTTGATAAGATTAATCAAATGTTGATGTTTGCGGTTGTTCTTGACCCTCGATGCAAAATTGGGTTCTTTGAATATTGCTTTCGAAATACTTTGGGCTATGATAAGATGGTGGTTGGTGAGTTAACGGATAATATAACAAATGGAATTACCCGTTTATTTGAATGGTATGTGAAGAATAATGCAAACTTGAATGTGCGTAACCAAGAGGTTGGGGGATCATCGGACAAAGGAGATTTGGATGGAGTGGAAATGGAGATTGGTAGTCATAAATCTTTGAAATCTCAATTTAAGATGCACATGCAAAAGGAAACCAACATGGCATGCAAATCGGAATTGGAAAAGTATCTTGCGGAAGCAAGCGAGGATGATAGTGAAAAATTTGATGTATTGCGTTGGTGGAAGTTAAACTCCTCTAAGTATCCAATTGTCTCTCAAATGGCACGAGATGTGCTAGCTATCCCCGTGTCCACGGTTGCCTCCGAATCCGCTTTTAGCACGGGCGGACGTGTGATTGATCCCTATCGAAGTTCTCTCTCTCCGAAGACCGTGGAAGCTCTTATTTGCACGCAACAATGGATTAGGAAGCCAACTAAAATCAATATAAAAGAACAACTTGATGAGTTGGAGCAATTAGATTCGGGTACTACTCTTTTTAGTTCTTGATTTCTTTATGTTATGTGGTTCTTAAATATCTTTTATGTTGAATGTCTTAATTGTTTGTTTTTGTTTGTTTTGTTTCTTCTTATGTTTGTAGTTGTCTTGGAATCAATTGATAACGATTAAGGAGTTAGTTGGTGGCAACCGTGGCATGCTGCAATTGTTTTTTCGTGGTTGAGGTAAATCCTAATCACATACATATATCTTTTTTCTGTTTGCAATAATTTTTTTTACTACTTCACGTTTTTCTTAGTGTTTATTGTTTTTTATGTTCAAAACGAGGGCTAGATTGTTGGCAACTTGGCATAGCATTTTGAAGTATGGTGGTGCAGTTTTCAAGCTGGGGATGGTTCTGCATTCTGGTGGTTCTGCATTGTGCAATCTGATGGTTGATTGGTTTTGCATTTTACAATCTACATTCTGCTGGTTCTTTGGTGGCATTATGTAATGATAATGACTGGGATTCCATGGGATTTTGTTGGCATTAGCGTTTTCAATTTGGTAGACTTTAACTTGAAGTATGGTGGTGTTGTTTTTGATGGACACTTTAACTGTATTCTGCCAGATTGTTGGTATTTTGTGTTTTTGTGATGTCTGTTTTTTGAAATTTGGTTCCAAGATGGGTATGAGTTAGGATTCTAGGTGTAATCTTGCATTTTTTGATGCAACTATGCTACTGCTGCTGCTCTATTGTGAAGGTTAAACAGTTGGTTTCAAGAAGTGTATGGGTGTGGTGAGTTTTATGTGTATGAGTGTGCTACTGCTAAGTCTGCTATTGTATTTTTTTTGGTTAAGCAGTTGTTTTCAAGCAGTTGGTTAAGCAGTTGGGTGTGGTGAGTTGTGAACAAAAAGATTGGCTCATTGGGTGCAGCTTCAAAAAAAACGAAGAGCTTGGACCAATAGGCCACTAACTTGAAGGCATTTTTGTATTTGTGGTAGATTGGGTAATGTGGGGCAAAAATCTTTTTTTGCCATTAAAAAAAAAAACAGGTGAAATTGGCCTACAATAAAAAAAAAAACCTTTATCAAAAAATCGGGTGCAATGGGCCTAGTTTTGGCCCACTATCAATTTCTTTTTTACTTGGCCCATTATTTATTTTTTATCTTTGGCCCAACTAGGCCCAATTCGGGCAGCCCGAATTCCCCGAATTCCCCGACCGGACCGAATCCACCCCGAACCGAATTGGACCGAATGTACTTTCGGTCGGGATCGGTCTTGACGTTTATTTCCCCGAACCCGATCGGTCCTCAATCCCGGTGGACCGAACCGACCGAACCCGAACCGATAACACCCCTACCAACTAGTGAGGGGTCCCTACTAGTGAGATATTTGGGAGTTCCTCGTCTTTCTACTAGACTCAGAGCCGGATCTTAAGGAACATATACGAATTATAACAAAGAACTTGCCAAGCTCCTTTACCCCTTTCATGGTTCTCTCCCAAGCCGCCCCAAATTTTAAAACTTTTTACGACTCTGGATTAGCCGTAGAGGAAGCTTTATGGGATGGTACCTTGGAGAAAAAGGAAACGGGGTCAAAGTCCAAAAGAACATATTCTGGTAGCAGCAACGTTCTTTTTGGGAATAACAATCAGCCCGGAACCTCATTTGCGAAGCCCGCAGAAGCTAACCAAATTTCTGAAAACCAAAAAACCAAAACCGAGCTTTCACCCAATTTAGCACCCCCAGATCTGCATTATTTAAGAAGCTCACGGAAGTCGAGGTGTTGAAACCTCTTCAACCACCACAAACCATCCCACCAAACTTAAACCAAGCGTTTACTGTGAATTCCACCAAATGCCTAGCCATACCACTGACAATTGCATTCGCCTTCGTCATGAGATCCAGAATCTCATTGACAATAAGGTTATTGACATCCCTCCTCCAGATAAACCAAATATCATCTCAAATCATTTGCCACAGCATAACACCTCTTTTCATGTCAACCAAATTGCTTTAGCCCTAGATCAAACCACCCAAGATTTTGATCCAACCTTTTTCATCACACTTAATACCGAACCTAAACCAATCGTGACAATCCCTAAGGAAACAGCTCTTTGTTTTCTGTGGGAATGGCAAAGTTCGTGGGGAGACCTCATTTTTGATTGGGAAGAATTCGAAGCAACCAATATTCAGAAGAACACTGAACCGCCATTCGAGCCTGGATGGGAAGATGATTGGCAGAATGTTCATGCTGACCCCCTTGATGGACTTTCTCTATACATGATGTTCGAAGGCCAGAATGAACTGATCCCTCAAGAAGCTCCTAAATAGGAGTGGGACCCAATCCTGAGTGAGTATCAACTTTTAGCCAAAGACGATCTGTTGGATATGTTCTCTCTGCCTGCAATGTTTGCTGAAGGATACCAACCTGAGACGATAGCCTATGGTTGGCCAGAACTTGCTCCACTTCACCCGAACTTTTGCTGGCACAATGATACCCCATGGCATCTGAAACCAAGATTCCCAAAGCCCGAGGAAGAGGTCGCCAGTAGTAGGTTTAACCCCATGGACTATATTGTGAAAGAAGCAGAATCAGAATCATCGGTCACCTTCCCTGAAGACGTTGATGTTGCTATGATGAACTTATGGAAAGATGAACTGGGAGCCAAAGCAAGTCCACGGACTGGCCCCAAAGTTGTTAACATAAAAGTGGGAAATGAGAAATGGACTGTGAACAAGGCAATAATGGAAGCTGAGCAATGGAAACCAGAGGACCTTTGGGAAGATCTGGTTATCACTGATTTAGCGTCCAACCTCCAAGATACCATTATTAGAACCAAGCGCAAAGCATCCCTCGACTTATGGAGTGAGGAATCAAAGTACCGCCAGATTGACCATCTGACCAGAAGTGGCCGTATCTATCAGCCTCCCAACCTCCAAATCAAAGAATCCTCTAACCCCACAGCTCCATCAGCTAAAGAGCTTTCAAACCCTTTCATAACCCTAACCAAAAACACTTTCCAACCTTTTGCTCCACCAGCCAAAGAACCCTCATGTCATGAGAAAACCCCCGAAGGAATGATTAAACAACAACTCGAGCAGACTCAGGCTAAAATATCTGTTTGGGATGTACTTATTCACTCTATTCGCCATCGTGAAGGACTCATTCAAGCCCTTTCCCACCTAAAAGTTCCTTCCACAATAACTCCCGATGAGGTTGTAGCACTTATCAAAACCATACCCATCAAGCATGCCATAACCTTCACCGATCGAGACCTGCCCACTGAAGGAACTAATCATAACAAACCACTCCATGTTATCCTGAAATGCCGCAATAAATGGGGCTCAATAATCCTAATCGACAATGGGTCAGCAATCAATGTTTGCCCGCCTCGTGTTGCCTACTACTTGGGGTACAAAAATAAGGACTTCTCTCCATCAAAAGTCAAAGTCCGAGCATATGATAACACTCGTCAAGATGTAATCGAGACCCTTATGCTTCCAATGACCTTTGGATCATACCAAATTGAGGTGGAATTTCACATAGTAAGCATCCCTGCTTCCTCCAACTTGTTGGCTACATCGACCCAATATCATGGCTGTACCCTCCACTTCCCATCAGAAAATGCACCTATTGAAGACAATGCCCCACTTTTGGAAATCCAGAATGGGGAGGAAGACATCATTCTGGGTGGCTTCTCGCTAGATACCTCTAATTCTGTCTTTTTAGTCAGAATCGATAATGTCTTTGTCATTAGCAATGTTACCATTAAAATAATGAAGAAGATGTCCTACATGCCAAGTCTAGGGTTGGGAAAGAACCTGCAAGTACCTACAAAGTTTGAAGGCCTTGGAACTCTGATGCACACTACTGGCCTTGGCTATATGTCCTCAAACGGCAATAAGGTGAGAAAGGAAGACAGATTGGAAGACTATTTTGTTAAAGAAAAAGCAAAGTAGGTCTACCAGGGGCAGCCTGAACCATTTGGGATAAAGAAACCAATACTCTGCTACCAGGATTTGAAATATTTGCCAACTATGTCTGGCCAGAAAGTGAGGAAGAATTGGAGGCTGCGGAGGAACCAACAGAGCCAATCGATTGGGTTAAGGTCTTTAATATAGGGAGTTTAGCGATCCTGTTTAGAGAGGACAAACCAATGAGTACAGTCATAGAAGCTGAAGTGCTGATGCTGGGACAGGAGGTCCTCGAAGACCCAACTTCGCTCATCATGGATTGCTTTAGAGACTACAAGAATTGGATTTTCTTATCAAGTGCAACATGTCATGGGTCAGATTCTGAGTCTGAGTAATCCGAGCTGTCCGAGTCTTCTGAGTCTGAGTTGGCACCTCTTGGCCCAACTCCTCATAATCTGTACTTCGAGTTTGAGACCACCCGTATGTACAATGCCCCCGAGACCTTTGTTGATAATGAAATAAATGAACCTAATTCCGCTTACTTTCCTAATTTTGAAGTAAATTGCGTCAACTCCGACGATGAAAGGATCGATTTCGATGGGGACATCCCTAAGGAAATCCGATCCCTAATTGAAAGGGAAGACGAGAGACATGCTCTGCCCGTAAAGGAAGAAGTTGTTTTAATAAATCTGAGAGATGAAAGGAATCCCCAAATGATTCAGATCGGTTCCGTGCTATCTGTAGAAGAGCGTCGAGCTTTCATAAGTTTGTTAAAAGAATTTGAGGATGTTTTCACATGGTCGCATGTTGATATGCCCGGAATCGATCCTGAAATCGTGGAACACCGAATTTCTATTCATCCCGATGCAAAACCTGTAAAGCAAAACGTGAGGTGTATGGGACTTGATTGGGTGCTTAAGATAAAAGAGGAAGTCACTAAACAAATTAATGCAGGATTTCTAATGGTAACTGAATACCCTTAGTGGGTCGCAAACATTGTCCCTGTCCCTAAAAAGGATGGAAGAATTAGGGTTTGCGTCGACTTTAGTAACCTAAATAAAGAGAGCCCGAAGAATGACTTCCCACTTCCACACATAGATGTACTGGTTGACAATACCGCTGGGGATGCTTTACTTTCTTTCATGGATGGATTTTCGGGATACAACCAAATACTCGTGGCCCCGAAAGATCGGGAGAAAACCACATTTATCACTGAATGGGGAACTTATTGCTACCGGGTGATGCCTTTCGGGCTGAAGAATGCAGGATCCACTTATCAACGAGCCGCTATGACCTTGTTGCACGACGTGATTCACAAGGAAGTAGAGGTTTATGTTGATGACATAATTGTCTAGGCAAAGGAGTGGGAAGGACACTTACCTGCACTCAGGAAGTTCTTCGAGAGAATCAGAAAGTATAGGATGCTTCTTAACCTAGCCAAATGCACGTTCAGGGTTGCAGCTGGAAAAATGCTTGGGTTCATGGTCACCACTCGAGGAATTGAGTTTGAACCATCAAAGATCAAGGCTATTCTAGAAATGGAGCCGCCTTGGTCCGAAAAGGATGTAGAAAGTTTCCTCGGTAATGTGCAGTTTATCAGTCAGTTCATTGCCAAATTAACTTCAATCTACAAGCCAATCTTCCACCTACTAAAGAAAGGTGTGCCATTCAAATGGGATAACAAGTGCCAGAAAGCCTTTAAGGCAATTCGAACTTATGTGCAAAATCCATCGGTATTAGCGCCCCCTGTGCCGGGGAAACCTTTGATCCTATACCTGTCAGTCACTCCGTCTTCTATGGGGTGTATGTTGGTACAGGAAAGAGACGATGTGGTTGAAAAGGCTATCTACTATCTAAGCAAAAAGATGGTTGGATGTGAGGAGCGTTATACTCCGCTGGAAAAGATGTGCTGGGCGCTTGTCTGGGCTTCCAAGAAATTGAGACATTATATGATAGCCTATCCAATAAGGCTAAATTCTCGAATGGATCCCCTCGAGTACCTATTTGAGAAATCGGCCTTTACCAGAAGGATGGCACCGTGGCTATTAATGTTCTCAGAATTTGAATTAAAGTATGTCACTAAGAAGTCCGTAAAAGAAAGAGCTATTGCTGACTTCTTAGCTGACTACCCATTTGAAGGAGGTGAAGATGCCGAGTTTAAATTTCCCGACAAAGACATAATAACTCTAGCTGAAAATGTTTGGAAGTTGTACTTCAATGGGGCTACTAATCAGAAAGGGTTTGGAATTGGTGTGTTACTAATAGCGCCTGATGGATCCCACATTCCGCTCATGTACAAGCTAAATTTTGAAGTCACCAACATCAAGTAGAGTACGAGGCTTGCATTGTAGGTATGGAAGCAGCAATTGAAATTGGTATAGAGAAATTAGAAGTGGTAGGAGATTCCAACGTGGTGGTGTCATAGGCCAACAATGATTGGAAAGTTAAGGAAGAGAAGCTAAAGCCGTACCATCAAGATATTGAGGACCTCATCCCTCATTTCAACAAGGTAACCTTTACTCATGTACCGAGGCTCAAGAATCAATTCGCGGATGCATTGGCAACACTAGCATCCTTGGTCGAAATTCCTATCGGGGTAAGGCTAAGGCCAATTGTGATTGAACAAAGGGATACACAGGTATACCGGCAAGTCCTGATCGTTGATGAACTCAATGATGGTCACCCTTGGTATTATGACATTTGGAGGTTCGTGGAAAGAGGAGAATACCCCATTAAAGTAATCGAGAAAGACAAAATCGCTATTCAGAGGATGGCAGCTTAGTACATCATTTGTGGAGGGAATCTATATCGGAGGTCGCACTGTGGCATGCACAAGTTATGCATCCATGGTACAGAGACAAGAAGGGTGATGGAAGAAATTCACGAAGGAGTGTGTGGCCCTTACATGAACGGCATGATGCTCGCCTAGAAGATCCTTAGGCAAGGGTATTTCTGGTCCACCATGGAGACAGAATGTGTAGAATACGTGCAGCGATGTCACAGGTGTTAGATCCATGCCAACCTCACGCATGTCCCACCATTTGAGCTACATCAAATGACCTCACCCTGGCCTTTTTCAGTATGGGGAATCGACATCATCGGTAGGATCGTGCTAGCGGCCTCTAATGGTCATAAGTTCATCCTGGTGGCCGTTGATTACTTCACGAAATGGATGGAAGCCGCTTCGTACGCCACTCTAACCGTAGTTCAAGTTGCACATTTTATCAAGCAAAATGTTATTTACCGATATGGAGTCCCTCAGGCGTTCGTGTCTGACAATGGGGTTCATTTTAAGGGACGAGCGAGAGAAGTTTTGGATGAATTCCAGATCCAAGTGCATAAGTCAACAACCTACCGGCCACAGACCAACGGAGCCGTGGAAGCAGCTAATAAAACAATTAAGACCATTCTGGAAAAGACCACTCAATCCGCGAGAGATTGGTATGAGCAGCTGCCGCTAGCCTTGTGGGGATATCGCACGTCTGTACGTACACCAACAGGGGCAACCCCCTACTACTTAGTCTACGGTATGGAGGTTGTGCTTCCCATTGAGTTAGAAGTTCCATCCCTTTAGACTATGATTAAGTGTGAGGTTCAGGAGGCAGAATGGCTGATTGATAGGTTTGAGGAGCTCACGCTGTTTGATGAACGTCGATTGAGGTCTCTCTATCAAATTCAAGGATACCAGAGAAGGATTGCATGTGCGTTTAATAAGAAAGTAAAGCCTAGGGACTTGACAGAAGGTGATATGATTTTAAAGGAAATCTGGGTACCAGTTTACGATCCACGCGGAAAGTTCCGACCAAAGTGGTCCGGGCATACATCATCAAGACCATCCTGTCCGAAGGAGCTACGCAACTTGTTGACTTGGATGGAAATGAGTTTTCAACTTTGGTCAACTTGGATCAACTCAAATGCTACTATCCCTGAGAAGTTCGCTAGACTGAAACCGCAAGGGTGGGCAGATCCGGGCAAAAATTAGAGCAAAAGCCTGATAGGATGAAAACCTACAAGGGCATCCTAGGCAAAAATTAAGGCATACAACAAATTAGCTCGCTAGACCGAAAACCCGAAAAAGTGTTTTTGTGGGCAAAATTTAGAGCGCAAAAGGAGAGTGTTAAAACCAGAGTGAACCTTGCCTTGAACTACGTTATGAACTGATTCCTTTATTGTAAGGATACGTAGGCAGCCTCACTTTGAGGCCCGGTCACAATCAATCAAAATGAAAATTCAAGTTGAATTCAAAGAGCTGAATCAAAGAGGGGGAAACCCTCCGCAACTCATTTTATTATAATAACTGCTTCCAATACATATGGCTAAGCATCAAAAAACAAAAAAAGTAACACGATAAAACTGGGTCCACAATTTATTCCACGATCAGGGAGGTAGGATCGAGTCAGTTTCCTTGAGCCCCAGCTCTCATGGCAATGTCCCTCCTAAGCCACTTCTAATAGCTCCTGCGTGCCGCCACGGACGGGTAAGGATGCGCGTCGGTCACCTCGCGAGTCCTCCAGAGTCACTGATAGTTGCAAAGAACGGAGTGGCGAAAAAGAGGCAGAACAACATCGATGAAAACTTCTGTAGGGGCCTCCTGTCTAAGGCCAAGCTGACGCTGAATTCAGTAGGAAATATAGAAGGTGAAAGCCTCCAAACCAGCAAGAACAACCCATTGGGGGCCCATGAAGTGTATTGTCATAGGCTAGCCATGAGCACCTCCAAGAAATAGTCTCAGCTCGCAGGCCCCTGAAGAAGTTAATACATTCGGAAACTCGCATGTCCGCAAACTCAAAGCATCGCAGGGACAGTAGCCTAGCCTCATACGCCCAATTGCCAGGGGGGATGGTTAGCACATTTACTTTGTCACAGAGCCAAATCTACAAAAAGAGAAAGACAAGTAAGAAACTATAGAAAGCCAAACCGAGCATCGAGGTAAAATGAGATTGTGAGAAAAATTCAAAAAAGCAGAGCTGAGTGAGAAGCTAACCTGTAAGAGGAGAGGACTACCCCTGAAAGTCTCAGTCTCTCCAGAGCAAACCTTGTCCAAACCCATTAATGTCTCGGCTAAGACCATTGGGATTACGTCCTTCCGAGCTTCGATTTGGACGACAATGCTAAACAATGCCGAGCTAGCATGGCCGATTGAAGGCACCAAAAGGTAGGCTGCAAGCAGGCACATGCAAAGAGCAGTCATGCGATGAGTTTGATAGGTCATGTCTGCAAGATCACCGGAAGGAGAGAACATCTCAATAAGTCGCATTGCGTTGAGATGACTATCGCTAACTAAGTAATGGGCAGCACCACTACTCAATCCAAGGACCGCGGCCAAGACCTTGTAAATGCTCTCACATACAGGAGCGACAATGACTTCTCCTGAGCCGAAGCCGCCGAGGTACACGCGAAACTCCTCCACAGTAGGACAAAGCTGAACATGTGGACTTCCGGATCCCAGAAACTTGCAGCTGCCCTTAAAGTTCGGGACAGAGATGGATGTTGCAAAGGTACCTCATGGAATAGAGACCATGAGCTCGGAAGTTGAGCAAATCGACACCTTTCATCGAAGCCAACCATGGAAGGAGCGAATCAGTGGGCGAAAGAGCCATTAGAAGGAAGAGAGAACTTTGGAAGGATGAGAGTTGACTGGGATGGGAAGAACTTGAAGATAAAGGCCTGAATATATAGGAATGATGAAAGTAGACAACTTCAACTTTCAAAGAGCCTCGGGTTTCAAAAGTGCAAATTTTCTACGAGTCTTGCATAGGAAAACGCTTGGTCATAGCATGGAAGCACGATGCAAACATGCATTGGCTCAAAAATGCCATTGCACAAGTCAAACGCCAACCATCGTGCAATCTGCCTTGGGAAACAACAAAATGTAGAATGTCAGAAAAAAACCACGCGCAGTGTATTGAATCTGGGAAAATCAGCACGGTATAGCATTAATACCCCGCGAGACCTTATGACATGAAGCACAGTGTTCTGAAGAGACGAGCGGCATATTATGTTTGCATTTCTGCTGTTTTTGACAGCAAGGGTATGGAATGAATTTGAGATATCATGGGGCATCGCCAACCACCAAAACATGCTCTAACAAGTATTTGGTACTTCAGGGATGTTTCACCTCGAGTCAACTCTTAAATTCGAAGTCGTGATACAAAAAGGCAATAAAATCCCATTCGAGATGTCAAATCGTGTTTTGGGATGTTTCGAGTCGTTTCTTTGAATCAAGCAAGTCACAATGGTCAAAAGTGACTCAGTCCAAGTTCTAGTTCCAGTCTCAAGTCAAAAATTGGAGTTGCTACCTTTTAAAGTCAACATTTTTCCTAGTCTACAGATATGTTCCAGGCATAAGGTCGAACGTTCGAGTCACGTATCAAGTTTCGGGATCGTCGTTAAGCTCACAACATAGCCGTTTGTGTAAGTTCTCAGATATAATGTCAATTCTTTGAAGTTTATTCAATTACTTCTTTGATTTCTATTCCTTTGTCAATTCATTCCCCATTGTAGACCCTATGTCGGGCTTAGTTTCATGATCAAGGACTCGTTGCACATTCGGGAAAATTGTCTTAGTTGCTCAAACTTTCTTTGTACAATAGCAATAACAGAAATTGAATAGCAAAGACATTGAAAATGCATTAATGTATAAATCTCTGGGCATCCGTGAGTCGAAGTATACAGCAAACCAAGGCATGAAGGCCTTATGCTCAAAATCCTATTTATCAAGGGTAAACAGGCACCCAACAAAAGGAAGCACATAGGCCCACTAAAAGGGCAAAAAGCAAAAGAGGGGACTCAATCCTCATCCTCATCGCCATCCTCACCTTCATCCTTGTCTTCTTCAGAGACCTCCTCTTCTGCCTCAGAGCTAGCAACCTCCTGAGTGCGAGTAACCCCGGGCACGGTACTCCCGGAGGTATCCTCCAGATCGATATCTGTAGGCTCCTCGGTCTCGTCCGAAACGGCAATGGGCTCCTCCTTGGTATCGCCAGAGTGTCGTTGTCTTTTTGATGGTCACTCCTTCCGAGAGCCAGCAGAAGAAGCCTGTTGCACAGGCATGCGAACAGACTTCCGGCGTAATCCCCATGCAACCCCTCCTCTAACCTGCAATAGCATAACATTGATATAGTATTTGCATTATGATCATGAATAAGGGATAATGAAAATGGGATAAATAGCTAAGACTCAAGAGTTTACCATCGTTCCTTCGACATGAGCCAACACTAGTGGGGAATGGCCCATGGCATACTGCCGCATGAGCTGCTCCAAGCCGGTCATGGCCGCCGCCATTTCCCTAGCATACTCCGGAGTCACCTGTGCGATGAAAAGGTTAATTAAGACGGGTAGTGCCAATGGCAAACATACAAAAAGAATAAAAGCATGTCATACCTGAGCAAGAAACTCTGGAGGCTCAACTGAAGGACGTGGAACCTCCACCAGGCTAAGGACTCCCTGAGCGGTCACCACGTCCACTGTCCAAGAAAGTGTGGGCAACTTGGCTCCACTCTGACCTGCGCCGCTATCGCGGCGGCTCTCACCTCCTCTTCTTCCATCTCCTCTTTTTCCTTCCCTACCTCTCCTACCACCTCTAGGGGTGTAAACAAGCCGAGCTGAACCGAATATCGGTATGTTCGAGCTTGGCTCAATCAGAATTCGTCTGGCTCAAGCTCAGCTCGAGTTTGAATCGAGCCGGAAAAGTTCGGCTCGAGCTCGGCTCGACAAGGATGTATAAAGCTCGGCTCGGCTCGTTAGTATTCGGTTTGGAATAAACGAGCTGGCTCGGCTCGAATTCGTCAACTTTTCAGCCTTAATATTGAAAAATTGGCTAAACAAGCCGAGTCGAACCGAATATTGGCATGTTCGAGCCGAGCCGAGCCGAACCTATATATTTTGAGCCTAGATAAACCTGTTTATATATTAGGATGTTCGAGCCGAGCCGAGCCGAACCTATATATTTCGAGTCGAGATGAACCTGTTCGCGAACTTGTTCGAGCTGAGCCCTGCCAGGTTCGAGCTCGGCTCGTTTATCAAACGAGCCGCAAAATCGAGCTCGAGCTCGGCTCGTTTATCCTTCAAACCGAGCCAAATCGAGCCCTTACCTAGCCGAACCGAGCCGAACTCGTGAGTTGCTCAGCTCATTTACAACCCTAACCACCTCGCGCCTGCTGCCGCGCCTCCCAAGCAGGGTGAATCTCAAAACTCTGCATTAAGTATCGAGCTTGGTACTCTGCGTAGTCAGCACCTGCCTGGAAAAGTGGCTCCAACTGAGGATCTGGCCATGTGAACCACTCAATCTCCTCTAGCGTACATTCGCTTGTCCTCTGCAAGAGGGAAGAGAGTGGTCTAGGAACCAAGAAGGGGTTTAGCCTTAATGATTGACGTGATACCTGGTCACCCAAGTACCACTGCCAACCGTAAGGAGACTCCAAAAGCACTCTCCCTCTCGTCACCTCCCTGCTCTGAGCCATGTATGGGATGTTGAATCGATCTTAGATACGCCAGTACACCTGCAGTCAAAAGTGATATCAGCATGCTGACAAGAAAGCATGAATTAAACAGTCAAGGAAGTATGGATACCCGATCAAGACGCAGCTCGTCCAAGTACAACTGATAGGCGTTCAAGTCGCCCTTTCCCTTCTTCAGCCCTCGGTATTCCTTCGACCAACGGAGGGCGCGAAGAAGAACCATGTCATTCGGGCACGACGTCGTGGGAGGGTACATGTCCAGTACCTCGTACATCTAAAGCTACAAAGTTCAAAGCTAAGAATTAGCACAGGGTATACAATGGCTAATGAAAAGCTAACTGAAGGTTAAGGAAAAACAAGGTTCCAGACGATACTTCCCAAACTCGCCAATAACCACCGAGGCTCTTCCCTGCTACTCGAGAAAGAGACCCCATAAAGGCGTAGCACGTCCCTAGAGCTGCACCGCCCCCAGTCGAAACGGGCTATCTCTCCAATGTTCTTTAACGCCGGCAGGAAGGAGAGATGTACTCAATTGTGCCTATTGGGAAACAGAGAAGCACCGAGCATGTACAACAAAAAGAACCACGCCATATGCTCTTCCTGAACCCTATCCTCTGAAGGCTCCTTCCAAAAATCCAGAAGCTCAGCATATGGAGCATCCCCTTTCTCCGCCCTCAACACATATCCCAAGAAACGCCTCTATAGGCCCGGATCTCTCCCCGCTGCAGCATCGTAGGGAATAGGGTCACCTCCGACCCTTAGACCGGTGATCGCTGAAAAGTCTAAAGGTGTCATTGTCATCTCATCAAAAGTGAAGTGGAACGAAATTGTTGTATCCCATCACCTCTTGGCAAGAGCCCTCACCACCTCGCGGTCATTGCTCGCCCGCTTCAGAATACTGACAAAATCTCTTAAACCTACTTTTCTCACCATCTCCTTCACCGTCTCTGGGAGCCTGTCCCAAAATTTTGGCACGTCTGCCACACCACCATAGCATGAGATCGTTATTTCCTATGGCAAAAAGGAGATAAGATTCAATAAGCAGGCACGATACTCAAAAGCAAGAAATTGAGAAGCATGGTACGTTGTATTAAAAATGCAAATATTAAAGGCATAGCTCTTCTCGTCGCACCGACAAGTGCTACTGTGTAGGACCAAGGCCTCGTCGTAGGCAGTCCTCTCTAGCCTATAGGCGTCTAGCAGCGAACGCACCACCATGTGCCAAAGAGGCCTGCAATCTGCCTCATCAAAAGCTCGGTGGCTACCAAGGACAGCCGTCACCTCGTCCACGACACTCGTCCGAGGAGCAACCCCACCCCCAGCATCCTCCTCGCACTGTGGCTCCCAGCCTCTAGCTCGGCTCGAAGCTCTCTCTCACGAGACTCGAGCAAAGCCTTCGCCAGCCCGGGCACCCCCCGTAGGGTTTCAACCAAGTTCTCAAGGGATGTCGCCTCTAAGTAGGCGCCCATTTCAATAGGCCGTGACGACCCCGCACCCTCACCATTGCCTACAAACATGGTTGGAGTCTCCTGTTCTCCGGCCGGCTCCTCCTCGGTAATAGGGTCCTTCCCTAAGTTAGTCTTAGGTAGCCTCTTGGGAGAGGCCTCCGCTTCCGCTGAAGCTCCGCCATCTTCGACCTCCATGACCCTTTCCTCTAGGTCACCTGCAACCTCTGATTGACCCACAGCTTCGTCCTCACCCCTTGGCTCCATTGCACCTGAGCCCTCTATACCTTGGCCATCATCGGGCACCCTTCCACTGCTACCACCATCGCCGCCCATCTCGGCAGCCGAGGCCATGGCCTCCTCGACCGTGGCTGCCGAAACTGAAACCCCCGGGGTCTCCGGAACATCCCCGATCGTCGCATCACTCTCCGGAGGGACCGAGGGCGGTGTAACATCAACCCTTCGTGGTTGATCACCATTGGGTATGTCAGTATTATCCATGATCGCAATAGGAAAGAGGGTACCGAGAGAGAGAGAGAGAGAGAGAGAGAGAGAAAGAGGGTGTCGAGAGAGAAAGAGTGATCGAGAAAGAGAAAGTGTGTGTGTGTGTGTGTAGAGAGATAAGAGAGAGGGGGCGCGAGATTTCGAACGGTGGTGCGTATTCTGTACGACTCACCCGTATATACCCCTTGAACCGGTTCGTCTAGAATTAAAATCTGGACCAGGTTTAAAAGCCATAGTGCCGCACGGCATTTCAGGACGCACGCACAGCATAACAACCTGACATGCAGAATTCTTGGGTCCTAAACCCTGTTCGAATCTTGTTTGGGATTCTAAACAAATCATTTTTGGCCCTGTGATCATTTAAATAGTTCATTTTTTTAAACAAGATTTGTTATGCCGTGCGCTATTGTATTGCCATGCGCGGCATTATGATTGTCTCAGATTCTGGACAGTTCTTTACATTCGAGGATGTGATGCTTGGTTTGTTCGAGTTTGTTCAGAAGCAAAATAAAGACGAGATCAGATGGACAAAAGGAATAAGGGGACTTTCATTCATAAAACCAGGATAAGCCCCGGTGGTTCATAAAAAGAGAGAGAGAGAGAGAGAGAGAGGCAAAAACAAACAAAAAGATCCTACTGCCCCCTGGTTTTTCTTCTTCTTCTCAATCGCTCCCTTTGCCAGACGCGCCGTTGCTCCATCTGAACGGTACCATTCGGATTCCCTTCGGAATCCTCAGCGGTATTGTCCGACTCGCGCTGCGATGCGTAGGTCGTGCTTGTCGTCCAGTTGATTGAAAGCAAAATCCTAGAGGTTGGAGACAACCCGACGAAGGGTGCGGATCATCGAAATGAGCCTTGCGATTTGACGGTTGAGTTCCTCGATTTCCTCTCGATAAGAGGCCATCTTGGCCTCCAAGGAAATAACACGTGCGATGAGGCTGTTGTCTGCCATTCCCGTGCTCGTGAATCTGGTGTATAGGCTGTCCTTGAAAATGAGGAAGAGGTGTGAAGAGTTTTAGAGATGTTTTGTTGGTGGTGCATGAAATGAGGCACCACCCCCCTTTTAAAGAGGCTCCGGCCGTCGAAAGAGCACGCCGTATTAATGGGCACCCTTAAACCAACGGACTATTCTCGAGAATCGAAGAGTTGCATGGAAAGTTGAAATACCACGCGGTACCATGCTAAACCGCAGGCATTATAGTGTCATAGGATTAAATCATTTTTCTTAAAAATTGTTCAAGCCAGCCACCAATATCCTCCCAGGGAATTAAATATTCCAGTCGTTTTGCAGAAAAATCTGTTAAAATGTCATTCCTTGGTCAAAAGGTGTATTTAGTCCCCCGAGGACGAGTGTCAAATTTTGCCCTTCCGAGGGCTCGTGTCAAATTTTGCCCCTTCGAGGGCTCGTCTCAAATTATCGTCCTCCGGGACTCGTCAAATTATCGTTTTCTGGGACTCATCGAATTTTTGCCCCTCCGAGGGCTCGTCTCAAATTTTGCCCCTACGAGGGCTCGTCTCAAATTATCATCCTCCGGGACTCGTCGAATTATCGTCCTCCGGGACTCGTCGAATTTTTGTCCTCTGGAACTTGTTGAATTTTCGCCCCTCCAAGGGCTCGCCTCAAATTTTGCCTTCCGAGGGCTCATGTCAAATTATCATCCTCTGGGACTCGTCAAATTATTGTCCTCCGGGACTCGTCGAATTTTTGCCCCTCTAAGGGCTCGTCTCAAATTTTAGTCCCCCGAGGACTCATCTCAAAGTTTTGTTCCCCGAGGACTCGTTTGACGAATTTTTGCAAACAAACAGCATTACAGGCACTCAATCTTCTCAAGTTTATGGCATGATTTCGCAAATTGTCCTCTGGGATTTATTTACATTGTCCCGATTGAACTACGTTGGTCTGATCCCTACAAACAGGGTACGTAGGCAGCTCCACGAGCGCGTCCACCATCGTCATTTGATTGCATTTCGGTTTTCATGTATTTTTGTCAAGCAATGGATTGGGATGCCTATTCTTGAAATGTCACTCGCGCCAACCAGTGGTTTCCGAGTTCCATTAAAGAGGGACTACTGTAGACACCCCAATCCGGACCTCAGGGGTTCTTTGAAGGCCCCGATGATGAAATAAAGGAAATAATACCTTTGAGAGCTTGAATAAAGGACAACCCAAAAGCGCAGGCAAATCCAAAACCCTGAATTGGACCTATAATACCGCACAGAACACCTCTACACCGCGCGGCATAATAAAACTTATTATATCGCACGCGGTCATGAGGTTAACTGCACGGCATTTTATGGAAAAGTTCTGACTGGATCAGTAAGCTGTCGGCCACGCCAATTTGAGCCACAGCTACAAAGTGGCTTAGCTGAAAAAGCACTTGTAGCCTGCCTAGAAAACACCTTCCTCATTTGAATTAAAAAATCATTGGCTCTTGCCTATAAATACACCACTCCACTCAAGAGAAAGGGATCCTTGGGGGCTCCTATATTCCCAATCTCTCTCTCACTTTGCCCATTCTCCATTTCCAAGCCTTGAGAATGTTGTCCTAAAAGACATTCTCTAGGCAAAATGCTCCATTTTTCTTCTCACCATCAAAGTTAATCTTCTTTTACTCACTTTGAGTTCTCACCTACCAAAACATCCAACAACCATTCCCACTCATACTCATCCATACTCCCCCGATCCCGTCCACACTCATATACTATCACCCATCCGCATTCAAGTTCAACATCAAAGGTAAAAACAAATTTCCTTGGGCTAGGCCTTGCCCTGGTCCTGAGGGGAACTTTTTCCACAGTCAGGCTTAAACCCCTTTGGGTTAAAATCTGACTCAAAATTACTTTCCAAAACCAAAGCGTCACTGTACAAGACACACCACGCCATGCAGAGTTTTGATCAGTTGCACGGCGTAGTATGTTCAGGCGCGCGGCCTTGTATTTTCGCTTGTCTACTTGTTTAAACAGTCTAGATCGTAGCCATCTTTCGTTAGGCCTGCTTGTACTGTCGATGTCGTAGATGCTTTTTAGAGTAAGACAATATCTACAAGCCATGTTTTATATCTAAAATAGGTTTTTACGCTGAAAGCCATTTTTTACCATCCATGGCCTAAAGAAATGGTACTATTCTAAGATGGATCAGCGGTAGTGGATCTTCTGATCGTTTTTACAGAAAAGGCACATAAGTAATATAATACGCCGTGTGTTGTCTTGGGTATTGATGACGGTTTGATTGCAAAGCGGAAAGACCGCACGGCATACCATAAGGCCGTGCGCGGCATTATGATAAGCCGCGTGAGAATGACTCTAATCCAGACAGTTTATTGATTACTTATTTCGTCTCATAACATCATACTCTAATCATTTCTGCACAAATAGCACAATATGCATGCCAACGTGATATATCTTCCCATGTCCCTTCTCCTCTTACTTGTTTATCAAAGAGTTTCATTTTTCAAAATATGTACGAAATTTTTCCCTTTTGAAAATGTTTAGTAGAGACCAGCTTTCCCAGGCGAGAGGGGTGCTTTTTGTTTTCTTTTTAACAAAATCTTCCCCGTTTATAAAGTGGCTCCCAAACCCAAAATCTCAACGTTTTTTGTTAGACCAAAAGCCCTTCTTTTCAAAACAAACTCTTGGTTTCTCGGATCATCCAACTCAAAAATCCGGGTGGCGACTCTCGAGCGCGCCAGTTTAGGGAGCCCAAAATTAGGTTCAAATAGAGTTATTTTAGTGCATATCCATGCCCGAAGGCACGGATCGAACAATTAGCATATGCAAATCAACACTATATCCGTGAACAAAGTATCAATCTATTCATATAACACCGAGAGGTCACTTAGTTTCATATAACATCGACACTTCTAGATATCATCGTATCCGTGTCAGACACTTCGTAGACACATGACACAACGGAAACACATTGCAAGACCCTAAATCATATGAAAATAGTATCAATGTGTTTATTTTTCCACATGCAGCCAATTTTTTTGTTACCATATTAGGGGCGAGAAATACAGATAAGAAAACATTACCAACTATCAAAAACTAATTAATAGCACTCAAAAAAATAGAAGAGAGAAGAGAGAAAATAGGAAACACAATGAGAGAGAGAGAGAGAGAGAGATTGATTTGATTTAAAACATCTTGTCTCTCCAGCCCATTACACATCTTTAGATTAAATTAGTTTGGAAAAATAAGAACCCTTGAATTTATGTAAGACATAAGATTTAAAAATTGAGCTCCTTTATTGTATGGCTAGTTAGTATTCCTTTCCTTTTACTTGGCTGTAGTTATTGTGATCCATTGAGTTTCTTGACCCATTCTTGTCAGCTTCATTTCTAACAAACAAATAGCATTTCAATTCTTACATTTTTTCCCTTCTGCTGGATTAGAAGATCTGATTTGTGATTATTGGACCTTAAGGAGACAAAAGTAGCAACTACGTAGGGTCGATGTTCAAAAAAAAAAAATATTTAGGGCCAATAAAGTGCAGCCAATTTGTTTTTTGTTTTTTTTTAAGTGTAGCCACGCTGGGTATTGAATCTATTGATCACGAATACAATAAAATCTTTCTAGAGTTCAAAACCTTGAATGCAACATAAAATTCCTAGAAACTAAGGCTCCGTTTAGTTACAAGGAATGTTGTACAGGAAAGTTATTCTCAGAAAAAGTCAAGTAAAGTGAAGTAAAGGAAGAAGAAATCTATTTTCCTGTGAGTATTCATTGGACAAAATTTTTTTACAGGAAAACTAAAGTATAGTGGTTTATTTGTCGGGAAAGGACACTTATGAGAAACTTCTTTATTTTCCATGGCTAAAAGTAACTTTGAGAGCTACTAACACATACGGGAAAATGTATTTTATATAATGCAAAACCTTAACATGAAATGAAAAAATCAACTTGCAATTTCCTTGTCATTTTGCTATTTTCTGAATGGTCATGCAAATTCCCCATTTAAATTGGCATCATCTAATAATCAATAGTACAAATGGAGTTTAAAAAATAAGTAGATGATAACTAAATAAACAATTATGTTTGATTAGTTGCCGATACAAAAACTCATAGATAATTAGTAAGTACAAAACAAAACTGAAGACTAATGCCAAGATAAATCAATACTTCCAAAAAAAATCAATTACCAATTTTTTCCACAACAATTATCTCATAAAGCACTAGTCATCGAAATTGTTGTTGGTCACGTAAATCTCATAGTGCCTTTCTAAGAACCTAATTCGCATTTTTTTGGTATTGGCGTCATTCGCTTTTTTTCTTACCCGCAATGGAGAAAACTTTTTCCATGACGCAAAATCCTATGCTTTTGGCTGAATCACTTTTGCAAGAAAGTAAATCTTGCATGAAAACTTAAGAACATGTTTCCCACTACTTTCCTGGCAACTAAACGCAATAAAAATTATGGAAAAGTTGATTTTTCCATCATTTCCTGTACTTTCTTGACAACTAAACGATGCCTAAGGTTTAATAAAAAAGAACTAAGGTCAGAACCCCTAAGAACGACAACCAGAATTTAGGAATCCAATCAGGGATATGTTGCCTTTTCTTTCCCTTTGCATGACATTAGTTTTGCTTGAACTATTAGACAATCTGATTTGTGATTATTGGACCACAAGGAGACAAAAGTAGCAACTATGTAGGGTCGATGTTCACCAAAAAAAAAATTACGCAGAGCTGATAAAGTGCAGCCAATTTGTTTTTGTTTTTTTTAGTGCAGCCACACTGGGTATTGAATCTATTGATCACGAATGCAATAAAAAATTTCTAGAGTTCAAAACCTTGAATGCAACATAAAATTCCTAGAAACTAAGGTTTAAAAAAAAAAAAAAACTAAGGTTAGAACCCCTAAGAGTTAACAGCAACCAGAATCTAAGAATCCAATCAAGAATTCTCCACATCGGCATTTAATCAAACACCTGGAATGCGTTCTAAAAAATGAACAGGGAGGAGGGAGGGAGAGAGAGAGAGGGGAGTTTACCCGAATTGAGTTTGGAACTATATTTGCAGCAGGTTCAAATTTCGGTGGTGGTTGCTATAGTAGATTTTAGGGACAACACATTTACTTCAACATGAATCGGTAATAGTTCTATAGCACAAAATTCTTTGCAGTAGCTACTGGGTTTCCTCGGGGAATTGTCGGCTGCGGTTCGCCGAAGAAACTAAGGTCAAAGAGCTAGAAGATCGAATAAACCTAAACCTAAAAGAGAAGAAGGGGGCAAAACAGATGAAGGCGTGGTGTGAAATTGGCGAGGCAAATTATTCTTTTCATGGCACTTAGTTTTTGAGAGAAGGGTTTTTTTATCTAATTAGGGAGTCCCAGCCGTCAGATTAGTTTAGAGAGATAACAGCTGTTGGATTTATGTAGATATAAGATTCAAAAATCTTCCTTCCTTATTATGTAGACACACACACACTCTGGATCTGGTAAGGGATCCCAAATTTTGCGTTTCGTGCGGACCATGATCTCAACCGTTGGATTGTGTTTTCAATGGTCCAAATCTGCTGATGGTCAAAAACCATTTATGATTGGTCATAAGCCATCAGCAGATCCGGGTCATTGAAAACACAATCTAACGGCTAAGACGCGAGGTCCACACGAAACACTCCGTCTAGGATCCCTTATCTGATCCGGACTATATATATATTGAGGCAGTTCCAGAGACACCTAAAAAACAACTAAAAAAATACCCCAAATCTCATAGCTCCCGGTTAAATTTTTATGATTTGAATCGTTCAATGTGTGCAGAATGTGATTATTTTAAGAGTGTTTGCGAGAAATTGGCAAAAAATATGACAGGAAAGTGCTTATTTTGAGCAGTTTTTAATTGAACCGTTCATCAAATCTGAGCTAAAAACTGCTCAGATCAAACTCTTTTCAGTCATTTTTTTGCTGATTTCTTGCGGGTACCCATAAAATCACATTTTGATGATATTGAGTTGCTCGGATAATCAAAATTTGATTGGGAACTATGAGATATTTTTATAAATAAATAAATATATATATATATATATAGCAATGTTCAATTCTATTTCTTATTTTTTCCAAAATAGCCAGTAAAGTAAAATAATAGAAGTATAAACCTCATACCTTCTATTTGGGAGCTGGTGAAACATTATCCCTAATGCATCCCTAATGCATCAATGGCACACCTTCCATGGGCGGAGGCACTAAGGGACAAGTGAGGCCTGGTCTAGTAATTTCACTCACTTTGATTTTTCACAAGAACATTTGATAGTTTGCAACCAAATTTTGCTATTTTGACTTCACAAAAATCTCTAAATTGCCTCAACTTGTTTTAAATGCATAGAAATCTCAAGCGTTTTCTTCTTTTCAAGAGTTAATAGTGTTAGAAATGAGAATATCATGCATTTTTTTTCGAATATAACAAGTCTTTCGGGGCCAATTATGAGGCAAAAATGAATTATCAATGCATTTCGATCTTATAATTAACCTCTTAATTTAGTTATTTTTGGACTTCTGCGTAGAAAAAATATAATGCATAGAAATCTAATCTTTGACCCCACTAACCGAAATTCCCGGTTCCGCCCCTGAATTGTCATATTCTCTCTATGTGTCTGTGTGTGAAATTTTTGGGGGTTGTTGCTCTGCTAGTTTGAATGGCTATGCTTGGCCTCTTTTGACAACAAAAATGATACTCACACAACAATCCAAACACAACCTCTCACATGCATGTGGGCTCCATACACACTACTATGTGTGGGCCCCACATGTATGGGAAAGGTTGTGTAAGTTGTTGTGTTTGGATCGTTGTGTGAGTAGCATTATCCTTTTGACAATGGTAAGCTTTTCACCGCAAAAGATCCCATTTCTCTCTCTTTCACACACACGTACACATAAATTTTAGCTTTCTTCAATTGTGCCCCGTTGCAAAAACCTTCTTAAAAATAAGCAACTTATTTTATATTTTCAAACTCAAAAATAATGTAAATGAAAAATAATTTTTTGATTTTTTTTGCCCTGTATAAAAGATCTTGATGAGATTTATTAAACAAGATCCATATTGGTAAGAAAATTATTTGCATAAACACATTATTTTTGAGCTTGAAATTATTTTAAAAAATAAGTACTTATTTAAAGTTCTGGAACGGAATCTAAGGCTTCAAAAATAAGTACTTAGTATTGGCTTGAATTACTAGTAGATTTGGATATGAGCTTTATACTTTGAAGATTTGTGAAGATTTTAAGGGGAAGTGGAGAGCAAAGTAAAGCTCAGAAAGGTAGCAAATTTTAAGAGAGGAAAGTGAAAAAGAGAAGAGAAAGATAGTGAAAACATGGATTCGGGGATTCTGCAGGGCGCCCTTGTACAGCGCATCACAATCGTCGTGAGTCTTTGCAATGGTCCGAATTCAAATGAATTTCATTTGAATTCGAACCATTCCAAACACTCACGAACGACTGTGATGCGCCAGGTCCTGTAGTGCACACTGCATCCCTGTAGTGCACCATGCACTACAGGGTTTCTGGATCTGTGAAAACATGCAGTTTACCTTTTCATTCTTCTTGGTATCCCGTATCTGGATTTAAAAAAATATACTACTCCTAAACCCGAATAAACAACTTTAGACAAACACGTGATAGGCTGATAGCCTTGGAGTGCTGCATCTTCTCCTTTTTTTTCTATTTTATCTCCAACATTTGACGTATGTTAAGGTGTGTCCTACTAACTCAAATATATACTTATTTTTGAATTGGAAGTGATCTATTGTTAGAGAATGACTTATTTCGTAAAAAAGAAATTAAGTACTCACTCCCTCTATCACCATTCTATTGTCTTTCGTTCTATCATAACCGGATAGAAAATTAATTATAATTTTTAATTGGTAATAATATTTGTATGCAAAATGGATTTTGTTTGATAGATCTTAATGAGTTCTTTTAAACAAAGTTTTCAAAATTACCTAAAATATCATAGATTGCAAGAAATAATCAATTGAAAAGTGGCACGAATTTTCAGAAAGGACAAAAGAATAGGGATGGAGGGAGTAAAAAATAAAAACTTTAACGGAATGAGACCAAATTTGAAAGTACAAGAATGTGGACCAAAATTGAAAAAGTGTACCGATATTCAAATTATACTCACCAAAATATTAGGCTACTGATTTTGGCACTCCTTTTTTTTGTTAACGCCACTCCCCTGCAAGTGTATTTTTGGTGCAAAAATACACTTACAGGGTAGTGACATTAACAAAAAAAGGAATGACAAAATTAGTCTCCAAATATTATTGGACAAAATTTGAAGTACATTTGTAAAAAAATGGAGTGCAAAAACCCTTTTAGGCATTCCAAAAAAATAACTCACCGTGCTTGGACAGACCCATTGGGGACCTTTAGTAGCATTTTCTTGCAATCTTTGTTTGTTTATCGAGATTAAATTCTTTTCACCTTATTGGTGGAAAATCAACAATTTCTGACACCCATCCCATCGTGTCTTTATTGCAGTAAGTAATTTGAATCGTTTATCTTGCAGGACTCCAAAATGATATATTATTAATCTTTTTATCAGCAAAAATAAATTTTATTAACTTAAAACCAAAAATACAAAGATAATAGAAAATTATTACAAATTGAATTTAGTTTATAAAATAGAAGGTTATGGATAATTTAACTTTAAAGAATCAGATCATCCATTTTACAAAATCGAAATTCAATTATTTGGTAAAATCTATCGATGTCCGATCTAGCTGATTTTTCCTGTGGATATATTACTCTACAGGTTTTATAAGATGAACGATGCAGTCCATAAATGACGGTGATGGAAACAGTGAATTTTCCACCAAAGGTGGAAAGAATTTAATCCCTTTTTTGATATTCGACTCCTATGAAATTTGAATATCCACATCAGTTTTAAGGAAGTTAAAAAAAGGGATATGATAATGTCAAAACTATTTTTATTGGTGCCAAAACTCTAGTGCACAAAAGGTTTGTACCATGTGCAATGTATAAGACTTTTATGTATTGGAGTTTTGGCACGAACAAAAATAATTTTGGCATTATCACCACCCTAAAAAATTAGAGAGATATAGGCCGGCCTATTGAACCAATTTTCTTAACCATAGAGCTTCCTCACTCTTCCTTACTTCAGCTTCTTCTTCTTCTCCTCTCTCTCAACCATTTCTCTGGTAGCATGCCTTGCTAGGTAGTCTCTTTTCATGACCAAACCATTTCTTTTTGAAGAAATGGCTAATCAAGGAGGAAATAGTATTGTGTTAAGGGACTACAGGAAAGGGAACTGGACAGTCCAAGAGACAATGGTGCTTATAAAGGCCAAAAAAATGGATGATGAGAGAAGAATGAAGAGAATAGGGGAAATCACTACTGCTACTACTAGTACCACTAACACTGAAGGGGGGAAGAATATCATCATTAACAAACCAGCAGAGCTAAGGTGGAAATGGGTAGAAGATTATTGTTGGAGAAATGGGTGTTTGAGGAGCCAAAACCAGTGTAATGACAAGTGGGATAACCTCATGAGAGATTTCAAGAAAGTTAGGGATTATGAAAGGAAATTAAGAGAAGTAGGAGATCAAGGGGGGTCTAGTTCTACTACTAGTGCTAATGACCACGGTTATTGGAAGATTGATAAGCATGAGAGGAAAGAGAGGAATTTACCTTCGAATATGTTGCCGGAGATTTTTCAGGCGTTGGTGGAGGTGGTGGAGAGGAGAGAGGGGCTAAGAGTGGTGGCGAGCGGTGGTGCTGGTGGTTCTAGTGTGGTGGAAATTAGATCTAGCAGTAGTAATGATGTGGTGGTCCAACAGCAGCAGCAGCCTCCTTCAATATTATTGCCTCCTTTATTGCAATATCCTATTTCAGCTCCATTGGCTGCAGTACCTATCCCTCCTCCACTACCACTACCGCCGCCGCCTCCACCGGCTTCAGCTGCACAACCACCACATGGTATTCCACAATCTCAACAGCCATTGCCAACAGTAGGTACTCTCTCTCTCTCTCTCTCTCTCTCTCTCTCTCTCTCTCTCTCTCCTCCTAGTTGCCTTGGATGTTTAGCCCATTAACCGTTGGACGGAAGAATGATTTTACTGTATTATATATGAAGGAGTCAAATTGTATGAGATTATACTCCAACTTTTTGGAGTGACAACCTCCGTGATTTTTGAAATTTTTTATTTTTTTTGTGGTAAATTTGTCTAGACCACTTTATGCACGTTGATGACAATTAATCACTATCAATGGTGGTTGTGCATACAATGTGATAAATGTACCTTTCAGTTTGTATGTTGGCTTTGGGTTTCTAGAACCAATGCCTCTTTCTATGCGCAGTTTCCAATATGTTTTCTCTTCGATTTCCTGTCTTACGGAACCTTTGTTGTATTGGTTTGGTTGCCATTGTTGCATGTGACTCAAATCTGATCATGAAACATTTTCCTAATGGATTTTGATCATCTGTACATTTAAAAAAGGAAATACTGAAAATAATGGTGCGGCAACAAAGCAGTTGATGATGTTTTGGACTTGGCCCATTGAAGTTGAGGAATGTCAAACCCCAATAACCCCTTCCCTTTTTCCCGTAGGTTAATTAGAGTAAAATTAATAGGAATTCCATTGTCCAAATAAAAGACTATATACAGACGTAGTATTTTAGTGTGATTATTGCTAAATTAACAGCTAGCGTCACTCTGATTTTCTTTCCTTCTGGGATATCAGCTAAAATATTACTCCACTACTATGTAGGAGTATTTGTTACTCCTATTAGATACGAGTATTTATAAGCGTTTAACACGAACTGGCTGGAGTATCTAATTCTAAAGATATATATCTAATTCTAAAGATATATATATATATATATATATATATGTATGGGCTAAACGTTTTTAGCCGAATGGTACTAATGTACCATTAAGTGTCTTAGAGGGTTGGATTTGATCGAACAGAGATTGGATCGATGCTCTTTGTGTATATTTTAGTTTCACACTAACCTACTAACGTCGTTACCTATGGAGAGGGGGAAAAAACCCTCGCTATCTGGTAAAATGAACCAGTTGGAATATGGTCTTCAACAATTATTAATATTGGTTGGTAGACTCTACTTCCAACGCATAAATTAATTGCAAGACTGCAACCACAAGCCTCTTCCACGGACTTGGATTGTTTGTCTTTTAATTTGGTGTCTAAAAATGGGCTAAATTAAACCCACAAAAACACAGATTTTGAGACAGGTTTACTCTCCTCACGTACAATTAAAAGTCCCTTACAGAAACAAGTCTTTAAACTAGAGACAAATTTTTTAGAGAAAATCCACCATTGATCTTGTGTTTATAGTTTAATAATGGCACATGCATACATCGAAAAAGTGGTGGGGGTTTTTTTTTTTTTTTGAACAGCCATCGAAAAAGTGGTTGGTGGGATAATGATTGCGAATGAGTTATTTGTAATAAATAGTACCGTTATTCCAGCTTAAAAATATTTTAGGGGGTTTGATAATTGAGTTTTATGTGTAGGATAGTCCGAACACCCTAAACTATAAAAGAAAGACTTTAAAATGTGGGGTGTTGATTTTGAGTTTTCTACGATTTGCTGCAACCTTATATATTGAAATATCTTGCATAAGACCTAAATTTGCATTGGTTTTTTACCCGCCTCCTATTTCACCCTCCTGGAAAAGACCACAAGTGACTGTTAATTAATTTTGAATTGTCATTAATTCCCATTTCAATTATTTGATACAGCAGTTAAATTTCAAAATGTATATAATGATTAATTTTCATTTCCATATTTTTCATGTTTTTGAGATGTGTGTGATAGCTCAGATTCTGATACAAGTGAGCATTCAGACTCAGCAGCAAAAAGGAGGAGAAAAGGAGGAGAGGGAACAAGTGGTGGTGGCGGTGGTAGTAACATTTCAAATGAGGTACTAATTGGCTCAGCAATTTCCAAAAGTGCATCAATAATAGCAGAAGCTATACAAGCTTGTGAGGAGAGAGAAGAGAAAAGGCACAGAGATCTCATGAGTTTGCAAGAGAGAAGGCTGCAGATTGAGGAATCTAAAGCTGAGATCACTAGGCAAGGCATTAATGGCATTGTTGATGCCATTAACAAGCTTGCCAATTCCATGCTTGCTTTGGCAAATAATTCACAAAATAACCAAACCCCTCCTAGTCCTAATTGAAAACCAACATTAATTAATTAGTACATATACACTTAAGTTGGGATTTATTTACATATTATATACTCCCATTTGATGGAGAGATATATGAATTTAAATGACCTTGTTGATGCCATTTGATGGAGAGATATATGAAATTAAATGTCCTTGTTGATGTCATTTTCCTGTACGTAAATGATGAAGTGATGATCTCACTCTTATTAATTTCTGGTGCATGCCATATTGACATGCTGTAGTAATTTTTTAACCCAAACACTAGTGGTAACACCATTATATACTCCCTATTTCAGACACTGTAGGTCAAAATTGTTTATTTCTAGCAAGTTTTGTTTTCCAGTTAGGATAAGAATATGAATTTTATGGGCCCTGTTTATAACTCTCTTGGAGTAATTAGGATTAGAGTACTGAAGGGGATTGGTAACCCCTAGATCCCGCGAAGGATTCGTTTCACAAATTTGTTCTTTGTTTACATGTTTTTAATTTTTTTGTTTGATGACCCTCTTCGAGAGGCTTAGGGACCTTAGTGTGCCCCAAGCACAACAAACACTGCTTGACTCTAAATAGGATTTTCTTGGTATCTAAAAGTGATTCAATCCTTTCGTTTTGGTCAGTAGAATGATATTCAGACATCGTGATTAATAACTTGGGTGAAATATGTTTGTATTGAGAAAAATTAAGGACTTGTATGAATATATGTGAGAAAATTTAGTAAAAAATATGTCTCAATCATATCACTAACAAACACGACAAGAAGAACAAGACACATAGCTTGAATGACTTTCTTGGGTGCAACATTGGGTTCACGAGGAGGCTTGTTGTGCCCTACCCACAATAGGCCTCCTCTTGAGAATTGGAGAATTGAAGTTTTGATAGGAAATTTTGTTTGCAAATTTGCATGTTTGTTTAAAAGAATAGGCGATCAGATATAGTTACAAAATATTCTTTTCTTTCTTGTTTCAATGATTTACTCGGATGATCTCAATGAGCAGTTTATAAAATCATAAAAGTTGTCTAAGAGTGAGTTGAGTACTCATAAAGAACTAATTAACCTGCTTCCTAACTGAAACATCTCATCCATAGCATATGATGATATTTTTAATAGAAAACAAAAAATAATCATTTTTCTCTGCGTGAATTCATTTTTTCATGTAAATGATATACGTAGTATAGTAGTATAGTAGTATAGTGTAGTATACCCCTACTAGATCGATTGAGCAGTTACTCCATACACATGTAATATATATGTAAGCATTAATTTATTTGGCAGGAGAAATGGTGAGAGTACATTACTGCAATGTGGGGGCAATACTGACAATAGCAGCAGCCTGAACTTCTGAATAAAAGGGTATGGCAAATTGGCATCCAAAAAGGCTGGTCAAAGGCGACCAGTCAGTGATACGCTTTGGGTTGGGTTTCGGGGTGGAGATGCTATCCTGTGCAATTACCAAACTGCCACTTTTCCATGTCATTATTTGTTGGCAGTTTGTGATGAAAAAATGTTGGCCTTTCCTTTATTTTCCCTTCCTCTGAAACTACTCAGAACTCTGATAACCCTCACCAGTCCAGTTATTATTGCCCCATGTTGGTGGCCCCTTCTTTCTTTCATTTTTTTTTCTTTTGTATATGACAGAAGAGTTTGAATTAACGGGTATTTTTCCCGATGGTAGGGAATGAATATTTAGGTTAGTTTACGTGTACCTCAATTATGCATCTTTTTGGTCCAGCCAAAGGCAAACTATCTACAATAGAATTAGGGAATTTACAAAAAATTTCTCTCTTAGGGTACAACTCCAGGAGATTATTAAGTTTCGAACTAGGATGTGTGCATTTACAATTCATCATCCTTTGTGGTTAAAATTGATTGTACGGTACTTTACTTGTTTTCCTTATTTTTTAATTTTCTTTCCCTATCCTTTGGGGATTAAGGAAATTTTGTAGGTGTATAACTGATTGAATTTCATTGTTTTTGGTTCATTTCATTGGGGTTTGAATTACTTTGAATCGATTGATGTCCAATTGTGGCGCTTCGTTCTGTTTTCTGAGGATGATAAGGTCGAGCATGTTTTTTTATTTATTTATAGTAAAATGGAACTAATTTGGATTTTTTGCTTATCCAACATCATTACTGTTTTCTGAGGATGCATGATAAGCTAGTCGAGCATTTTTTTTTTTTTTAATAGTAAAATGGAACCAATTTGGATTTTTTGCTTGAAAGTCGGTTACTATAATTTACTTGTGAAACATATAGTATATGGGAAACCCACCTTGAATGTGGCAATTGATTAGAAATTTTTAGTTTGTAACTTTAGAAACTTTGCCAATCAAACCCTAAAATGTTGATACTACTCAGTTCTAGATTTTCCGTTTTTACTTTGTTCTATAATTCTTATCCGATAAGATTTATTCTTTTGCTTCACCTTTTCTACTGATTACTATTACGTTTAATTTGGATGACCGAAATCTTCAGTAGAAATAGGGAACGTGCGGCAACTTAATCCCTCAAGTTGTTGTCCCACATTGGGAAACAAGTGAAGATAGAAATGGTATATAAGGAAACCCAAGCAGCTACTGTATAACTTGAGGTTAACTTTTTGAGCCACGTGGTTAAACAAATGGTTAGCAGGTCAGTTGAAGTGAGTCGTTACAGTTGGTATCAGCGCACAACCCTAATCTACATGGTGGGGGCTACCTCTAGAATCTGGTACGAGCACACTGACTCTGCTGTGCTGAACTAAGTGTCATACTATGACTACTAGTGGAAGGTTGTTGGGCCAAAGCAACGGGGACGTTGTATCACAAGGTAGGGAGATTGTGGCAACCCAATCCCCCAAGTTGTTGTCCGACATCGGGAAACAAGTGAAGATAGAAATGGTATATAAGGAATGTAATGACTCTGATTTTCCGTAAATAAAAATTTCATTAAATATTTGAATCCTATTTTAATTACTTGGTATTGCTTTTAAAATTCCTTTTAAATTCTATTAATTCGTCATAATTAGATTTAAGACTTATAAAATTATATTTCTTGGCTAGAAATCCTACATGGCAATTAAAATTGGCTTCCAACCGATTAGTTAGAGAAACCTAACTACCATTTTACTTACTTACATTTTCCTAACCCTAGATGAACCTTTTTAACTACCTTTGAGCCTTGTGAACCCCTGCCAACCCTAATTGAACCATTAGACCATTAGGAGTAATCATTATACTTCATGACTAGTCATTTCAAACCTTACTTATCATCATTTCCTCTCTATCCATTGGATAATAATTCTAAGGGAAATTTTTATCTCTTGGATAATAGAAATAAGATTTGCCAATGAGTACATAGATTTGACAAAACAAATCATTTAAAAACTCTTGGACCAAAGGAAACCATCATTTTTGCTTCTTTTGGAAGCAAATTTAGCCTTGCCATGCATGCAACCCTAAAACTAATAGCCCTAAACCTAATTACCCTCCAAAGTTACTTTCCTAGATTTTTTTAATTGCATACATATACTTATATAAATAGGTATATATACTTCTTAGCCTATTATAATCATGCCTATATGACCATATATAGACTTTCTAGGAAAATTTTAACCATATCTCTCATGGTGTTGTCATTTCAAGGGAAAGACTTGCCTTTCTCATCATTTCCTATTTTCTAGACTTAGTAAGACTACTTAGTCTTTCACATACATATATATATACACACACACACACATGGTACTAAAGAGAGAGAGAGAGAAGGCCGAGAGGAGAGAGAGAGAGAGAGAGAGAGAGAGGCTGAGAGAGTGAGTGTGTGCTTGTGTTTTGGACACTTCCACAAGCTACCTTTTTAGCCAACTTCACACTCAAGGCCTAGAACTACTTTACAACCCATTTTTAGGCTACTTTATGCATAATCCTAGCCATTCATTTTGTTCTTCCTTGCAAGTAAGCCATCCTAAGCCAAGACCAAAAACCCTTCATGATCACATAGGTTATGGCCTAAAATGGAAATGACAAGTGAGTGATGGCTTGGCATGCTTGATTTGACAACTCAATGGAACAAATCCATGGGAACGAAAGAGAGAGGGGGGGCCGGCCATGAGAGGGAGAGCCAAAATTTTTCTATAAATAGGACCCCCTCATGCTATTCAACTCACACTTTCAAGTCTTCAACTTCTCTCTCTAGAAATCTTGTGTTCTTACTTTATTCTTACCTTGTTCTTCATTGTTCTTGAGTTCTTCAAGAAATTCATCCAAGACCGCCACTAAACCACCACTCGACCACCCTTTCAATCCAAAAAGTTTAGTAGATTAGTCAAGAACTAGTTTCGAGAGAAAACTTTCTATTTCAAAACTACCGAAAGCTCACCGTAGGAAGTCACTCCGTTCGATAGTCGACGTACGTACTTTTTCTGTAGCTGCCTTACTGCCAAGAAGAACGGTAGAATATTCGTACCCCTATCTTTAAGTATAAGTAGAATACCTCTAACCACTTTCTCTAGTAAAAAGAAGATCTTAGCTATTTTTAAGTTTGAAAAAATATGTTAAGGTAAAGTACTAAAAATAGCTAGCAAACTTGTTTTACTAAAATTTTGAAAAGTGAAATATGATCATGTTGAATAACTCGACCTTATTTTCCGGAAAAACATATGTTTTGAACTTCCCAAAAAGGAAGAGAGAATGGATTTTGGAATGTAAACTTGAATGAAAGTATTCGTATTTTGATCTTAGGGATGGTTATGAGAATGTATATGTGAGTACTAGGATTTCTTGTTTGATATACGATAAAGCATAAGTGGTATCTACTCCAAAGGTGTCCGTTAATGTGACACTATGCTTTATATTGTGTGCTAAATGTTTGAGCTTGACTACGTGATAATATGAGCATGATAAAGTAAGATAGAGTTGAATAATCTTGCTAGTTTAGTTTGAAGATTACAATGAATGATTTATGATTACTTACGTGGAAAGTTCTACCACGGAGTTTTTACATGAAAATGAGACACATAAATTGAGAAAATAGAAATATGACACTTAGGGTGTTGTTAATGAAAGGTGTGTTTTGAAAAAGAAAATGTTTTGAAAACCGCAATGTGGCCGGACGTGGTAGCCCATTGTGGGGTGTGTGTGTGTGTGCCAATGGGAACCCGAAGCGGTGGAACCATTGTGAGGATACTCGGAAACATGGAGCAGTGGAACCGAGGTTGGGTGTGTAGCTTGGTTATCCCCGGAGAGGAGCCAATGCAAATTGTGTGTCAATGGGAACCCGGAGTGACAGAACCAAGATTGGGTGTGTTAAAACGATTTTGGAAATGTTGATTTGGTATATAAAAAATGGTAACATGGTCTACGACAAGTCGCGTAGGAGAAACTCATAAAATCATGGACACCAACATTAGTTTGGATAGTGAATGTGGATGTGTCATTGTTAACTTTGTTAAATATACACATACTATGTGGAAATCGTTAACTTTACAATTTATTGTTTGTAAGTTAAGGGTTAGTGGGTATAGATTATTCTATTGAGCTTTTATAGCTCATAGTGTTACCTTTGGTGACCCTGACATATTATATTGGTGATGACGCTGTTATAATGTGTCAGACCTTGTAGATGAACAGGGTAAACCCTATACTTTGGAGACTTTCGGAACCGAGGAGCTCGCTAGGATGGAGGAGCAGGTGCAGTAGTAGATAGGAACCCTAGTTTCTCCTTCCATGCTTAATAAAAGTACTTTTGTGAGAGTTATGATGTAATAATGAGCCAGACTCTATTTAAGTTTTCAATAAAAATATTTATTAAACGTTCCCAAAATTAGGGACATTACAGATGGTATCAGAGTCCTGCCATGTGCAAAGTGGTAGGTAAGATGCCCTCTGCTATAACGAACCCCAGAGGAGGTTGCTGGGCCTGTGCAACGAGGCATCCCTAAGTGGGGTAGATTGTGACACCCCGCTTTCCGATGGCCGACGGTACTACAGGATAGCAGGCTCCATCCGGACGGGAGGGGGCACGTCATGGTTTATAAGAAAAGATCCCTCCTACTTGTACAAGGCCTTTTAAAGCCATGAGGGCGAACCAAAGCGCATAGGAACTTCACAATTAAGCGTGCTCAACACAGGGTAGTCTAGGGATGGGTGACTGCTTAGCCTTCGAAAACCTCGCCTCCAAATAAGGTTGAGAAAATCCCAAGCGTAGGGCTAGATCGTCGGTAGCATAATAAACCGGAAAGTCCAGGATCGTACCACAAGGAATTCGCAAGATAGCTCAATTGGATTGTAGGTTATAATGGTAGAATGCGGCGTTCAAGGCGGCCAACTAGATTTTGCTTTGAAATGGAGAAAACGCTTAATTAACTTAAAAGAGGCAAGTCTAGGGATTTTCTAACCCTTGACAAAGGATGTTACCGGTTCTCAATATAACTCAGGCGAGAGTCATGACCGCGTGCTCACGCCCGGGCAATTTAGCATTAACGAATATGTTTAATGAAATATGTGATTAAACGGAGGCGAACCAACTTGTTTGACAAATTTATCGAACACATAGGAGGCCACAAGCCCTCGGTGAGCCGCTTGCCAAGACCGCTTGACAAACGCCTTACCAAGTAGTTAACATCCCTTGCTTAAACCAAATACAAGTTAAGCCCTATTCCGAGAATCATGATTTTAAGCCCTAAAATTTGAGAACCAAATAACCACCTAAGTCCTTGGGAAAGATTATCTCAAGAGTTAGCCAAACGACTACTCATACATACTTAAAGCATAAAAATAAGACATAAATTTTAACCGATAGAAATGAAAATAAACTTGATTTTATAAAGGATCTAGTCCGCGGCTATAACATTAATAAACGAGAAAACATTAAACGACAAATACCTTGAGGAGTTCTTGAAGGATTAAACACAAAAGCTTGAAGAGCTTTAATGGAGTTCTAAAATTAAAAAGACTTAAAGTGATTAATGACAAAGATGATAAAGAAGAGAGAGAGAGAGAGAGAGAGAGACCCTATTTATACAAGGTGGTCTTTCTCTCACAAAATATCCCAAAAAATATCCTAAAAGTAGCCAAAAGTGGAAAATATCCCAAACGTAGAAAGTTGAAAAAGCAGCATCTTCGTGGCTGAAATTTGCAGCATGAACCGATACTGGCAAAATCCCAGTACCGAAACAAGATCCTCAAAAAATGCTGAAAAACACCAACTGGACAGCATGAACCGGTATTGGCCAAATCCCAGTACCGGTTCATAGGAGGCAGAACTTTGACTTTGGCTTCACTTTGGTCCAAACAGCTCGACGACAACCCGATACCCTCTCACCACTAGATTAATCACCCGACGGGACTTGGTGGGAAGTTGCCTCACTGCCACAAAGCCTTGGATACTTCCGAATACGATCCTTGGCGTTAAGAACCACTTTAGCACCACGTATTATTTGAGACAAACAAAACAAAACCTTACGTGCAAAATGAGATAAAAATGATATCTAAGGGAATCAAAACGCTACAAATTAGGGAACTAAAGCACCAAGATTTTGCAATCTTGGTTGCTCATCAGTGACCTACTGGGAAGTCTATGGGCTTTGGGTGTCCAAAACGGACAATATTGTACAAAGATGGAGTAGGTCGTTACAAGGAAACCCAAGTAGTTACAGTATAACTTAAAGTTAACCTTTTAAGCCACGTGAGGTGGGTCATTACACGGATCACCTCCCCCCTCCCTCGCGTCTTTCTCTCCCTTTTCTTCTTTCTCCCTTCTCTCTCCTTGGCCCACCCTTTCCCGTGTGGTCGTCAGATCCATTCTCCCTTTACTCCTTGCTTCCGTTAATGGCTGGCCCCTGGTGCTGGTAGTGGTGCGTTGCTGCTCTTGGGGTTCTGGTGGTGATGTGGTCAGTGGCTGGTTGCGGTGGTGGAGATGTCATCTAATCTGAGGTCAGATCGTCGGCTAGTATTGGTGGTGGTGGTCAGATATGCGGCTGGTGGTGGTGGTGGTCAGATATGCGGCTGGTGGTGGTAGTGGTGGCTAGATCTACGATATTTGTTAGTGGTGGTGCGCTTCACGGCAACTGGTGGTGAGGGGCAGTGGATGGTGACTGTTGTGGTGTGACGATGGTGGTGTTTTGAGGTTGTCAAGGTTAGGGTTTCAGGGGTCTTTTTCTGATTTTTTGTTATGTTTTTTGCTAGTGTTCTATTTTTTTTTTGCTTCTTATTTCCCTCTCCCCTTCGGAAGTCTCCCTAATTCCTTCGAGGGTGTGTGGTGTTTGATGGTGATTTTTTTCTATTTTTGTGGCTTTGCTTTGCTGTCTCACTGTGGTCATGGGCTGCCGACAATTTGTTGGGCCACAGCCAGTGCTCACCGTGATAGCAGGGGCTCGTATCGGACTTGCGTCCAGATACTCATGTCTATGAGGATTCTTCCGTCAGCGATTTCTTGCTGGTGATTTGGGTGCTTCAAATAGGGGCGTGTAGGCGATTGACGTTCGTCGACAGCATTTCCACAGTTTGGGATTTCCATCAGGTATTGCATTTCCACAGTTTGGGATTTCCATCGGGTATTGCTATTTTTGTCACACCCCAAGATGGTAAGTGACCGGCGGTGAACCATGAGACTAATCCATGGAACACACAGCCTAAAAAGAAAATAAATTAAATGCTAAAGCTTTGAATCACTAAGTAAATTTTATTCAAAATAGTTTTAGCCAAAAAGGTTTAGACAAAAGCATGTGGCACAAACATTCCACGAACCAAATAATACCAAATGATCCACCAATAATAAAAAGAATTCAATAACTGACAAATGTTTCAAATGCGGAAGCGATTAATAAAATAAAAATATGATGAGACACCCTAAGCAGGTCAAACTAAAAGAAGTCCCTGAGATGCCGCCAGAATCCTTGCCTAAATCCCCGACTAGCCTGAAATAGAAGTTTGAATAAATCTGTCAGCTGACGAGCTCAATTAATGGCAAAGCATGTATATTAAATACAATTCTAATATACAATCTCCAACAACAAGAAGGAACCATAACCAATACCAATTAGTACCAAGTGCCAGTGAAAAAATCTCTCAAAATTTGGATCCAATATCGAATCTTAGAGTCACCAAGAGTAGGCAGCCCGTGGAACTTTTCCCTAAGAACGATCCGGCGGAAGAAAGTCGTTGAGCACTAGGGTCACCGGCCTAATCCAATCTCTTCCCTAATGGCCAGAGTCACCCGCACACAGAGGATTAATTTTCCTGGACTTCCAGAATATGTTCCCATCAATATCCACAAAATTCTCACCAAAAGATTATTCGATCAACAAATGGTTTCACTGATAACGCATGCCAATTTAATATAAACAAATATAACGATGTGTTTCTAATTTCAATAATAAATTTTCCAAAACAATAATTTAAGGGACATGAGAAAGTTCAAAAGTATGAAACATGTTTAACCACTCACCTGAATTCAAATGTATTATAACCGAACAACGCAAAACGAAGTTAACCTGAACAAAAGAATAATACAAAATAATTATCTAAACTGCATATACATTGACGACCATGAAACTAGCTAGGAAACAATGTATCAATAGACTACCCAAACCCCAATCTAGGAAACTAATACTCAGTGCCAACCCGAAACTACAAAACCCAAATTGATTTTCAATTCCAACAATATTTCTCCCATGTAGCCACCTGTTTCCCTTCCAAAATCCACTTGTCCACACATAACCTATGTAAACAACACATGTCCGTACAAGTTACAATATAAAATCAAGGCCCATTGTCATGATTCCTTAATTTCACCACTGTTGTTAGCAAAGTCACAGCCCCATACCATGGCCAATATTATTCAAGCCAGAACCGCCTTGCACACAACTCGATCGACGCATGGAGCCACTCATTAAACACAACCCACGATAGCACCTGCACACCCTCATCTCCTGTGCGCGCACCCTCTCTCTCTCTCTCTCTCTCCAAAATACAAACTAAATAATTAAATTAACTCAATATCAATATTTAATCCATGCACCCCATTGCTATGTGAAAAGGTAGATGAACATAACGAGAGAGATGGAGTGTACTATTACCTTAAGAGAACTCCAAGAAAACCCTCCTTCCAAGTTCGGCTGTTGCTCTTTCTCATAAGTCAGAAGTTCTTTTAACATAATCAAGTTCTCTCAACTTCTTTTCCCAAATAAAATTCTACACCGTGAAAATATCTCCTAACTTGGTAAAACTACCCACTACTCCCTATATTATAGCTAATTAGTTAAATGAAAAAGCTAAGCCGTAACAGTTCCTATTTGGTACTGCTTTGATTGAGATTTTCTTTGTCTGCTTGTGCACTTGGTTGTTTGAGGTTCTGATTTTTTGTGACTTCTAGAGATTAGGCCTCCTTTGCTGGTTGCTTTATTCCTCCTGTGGGATGGCTGCCCTTTCGATGTATTTCTCCCATTATCAATAAATTATATCATTTTGACAACCAAAAAAAAACTATGAACCATCTCTCTACCTGTAAAACCCGATTACCCAAATATCTCTTAAAAATAGGGCAGCGATAATGCCACGAGACTTTTTTTAGAGCCACGACAACTTACATGATTTCACAATTCTACCCCTCAGTTGGCAAACAAATAAACACACACACTCTCTCTCTCTCTCTCTCTCTCTCTCTCTCTCTCTCTCTCTCTCTCTCTCTCTTAAGAACTCTCCGTTTCTTTGGCAACCAAATCCTTTCTTCTACCTCTCGTCAATTGGAAATCCTTTTGATTTAAGCCTCCATTAGAGGCCAAAACAATGGGCCATTGCCAGATTTAACTCTTTCCTTGACAATTGTAAGAGTCCGCTACTCTTTCTTGTCCCACAACAACTGTGCAAATTATAATTGGATGAATTAATCAGTTCAGAGTCCAAAATTTGGAAACGTAAAAACTCTCTCAAACATTCGGAAGAGGAGAAAGAACTCCCATTGAAAAACTCTCGATTGAAGGATTAGCCGCGTCGGTGAAAATCAAAATCTGGTGGATGCAACTTGAGTTCAAAGACGTTTCGCCCCTTTGGCCCCTCTCTAGGGATCGCACCCAAATGGAAGAAGAATTAGAGTGAAAGGAAATAAGAAAGAACATGAAGAAGAGGTAGCAAAAGATTGAGAGAACTGGGCTTGCATGGTGTGGTTTGAGAGAGAGAGTTAGAATGTATTAACTTTGCAGCGAGTAGTTGAGGAGCGAGATTGAAAGAGATCAGGGTAGAATTGTCAAACTGCATCAAAATGTCGTGGCCTTAACACAAAGGCTCGTGGCATTATCGCCACCCTAAAAATATCTTTTAAAAATTGAACAACAAAAAATCTTTTAACAATTGATTCCATAGACACTTATCAATTACAGTAATAGTATCTTTTAACAATTGAACAAAAAAATCTTTCACGTAGAACATCTCTTCCCTTTACCCAAATCTCAGAGTCTAATGAAAGACCAAAACAAAATCTCTGAATAGTCAACAGAGAAAAAAGTTGCCATCGTGTGATACAAAGATCAATCACAGATCAAATTTCGTTTTTAGCCGAAAATTAACACTAGTTCTTTCCAAATTTCTTCCCCGTTTGAGCCACAGTTTTTTCCCCTCTACATACGAATTAGGGGTGAGCAAAATAACCGCCAATCCGCAAATCCAATCCAAACCGAATGGTTTGCCTCTGTTTTCCGGTAATATGGTTTGGTCCTGGTTTTATAAAATTAGAAACCATGTTATGGTTTGGTCTATGAATTTATGTTAACGGTTTCCATTCCAAACTGATCTGATCCGATCCGAACCAAACCGTATATGATATATATATATATATAATTATGTATATGTATAGGTATAGAATTTGTTTAAATACACTAAATAAACTTGTTTCCCAGAGTCAATTAATTTCCTAATCTAATGCTCCATTAGTAATCCTAATGTAGTCGGATTTGGTCAGGTTTCCACCACCATATCTTTTCATTTGCAAGATTAATTCCATAAACTTTCTATATATGTTAACATATTCCAATAATTTCAATACACTAAACCTGAACAGCTTGGGCTTAGTCAATTAATTTCCTAATCTTTTTGCTCGGTAACTAATTTCATAATCTAATACTCTATTCCATGCCCTTTTTCTTTCATTATTTATAGGTATTCTACTCCTTTTAGTTTGGTAAAATTTTGGTTTAACTTATCTATGTAATTTTAAGTACTTTAAATAATTTTTTGAGATGATCCTTAATTTCAAGCAAACCGTGATTCAAAACTGAAACTAAATCGTGTTTTAATGGTTTGGATTGGTTTGATCATATGAATTTTGTGGGTTGGTTTGATTCACCAAATTCAAAATCCATAGATAATGGTTTGATTCTTGGTTTACTACCAAACCAGACCAATTTTGTCCATACTCACCCCCAATACGAACAAAATAAGAGAGAGAGAGAGAGAGAGAGAGAGAGAGAGAGAGAGAGAGAGAGAGAGAGAGAGAGAGAGAGAGAGAGAGAGAGAGAGAGAGAGAGAGCGCGAGCGAGCATGCGCTTAATCTCCAACACAGATATCCAAAAACCTCCAAAGTGCAATTTTGTTCACTCTTCTTAAAAGAGGGTGAACATTACGCTTATTCTTATTAGTTAAAATGGTGTAGGTTCTACCTCTACAATATACTTTTTGGAAAGTATGATATCACTTTGTGGTGAGATCCCCACCATTTCAACAAATAGGAAGAAGGGTAATGTTCACCTTCTTAAGTGGAGGGTGAACAAAGCTCAACTCAAACCTCCAGTTGTCTCCTCCACTACGTCTTTGACCATTCTCCTCTGGATTTCAAGGGGCATTTTCGTAAAGTAAGTGGTGTAGTACATGGCAATTAAGTAATGCAATAAAAAGTAGGTAGAGGTTCGAGGCCTCTTGGGGGCGGTTGGGACCCAGGGCTATGGAAAGTTACTGGACTCTCTAGTGCTAATCTAATTACCCCTTTAAGGGCCCGTTCCAGAAAGTGAATAAGAACTTATTTTTTGTTCAATAATAAGGCTTGTTTCACAAAAATAAAAAGAAGATACTTATTTTTTCAGAATTTATATAGGTACCAATGGGCGCTGGGGAGGGAAATCGGACTGATGGCCACGCCGGGCCGTCTCCGGCCACCGAACAGCCGATCCGAGCCGTCAAAAAATTCTAAAAAAAAAAACCGAGGGGGCCTTTGCGGGAATCAACGGCATCCGAGGTGTGTAAGATGCTTGATCCGAGCACCCCTTTTTCATGTATATGATTTCACACAAAAAAGGGGTGCTCGGATCAAGCATTCTACACATCTCGGATGCTGTTGATTCCTGGGTTGGCCCCCTAGGTTTTTTTTTTTATAGAATTTTTGGACGGCTCGGATCGGCCGTCCGGTGGCCAGAGAAGGCCTGGCGGGGCCGTCGGTACGATTTCCCTCTTCGACGCCCATTACTCATAGCACAACTCCTTATTTTTAACGAAGGCAATTTCAAGCTCAAAAATTATTTGCTCAAAAATCATGTGCTTACGCACATAATTTTTTTTATCAATATGGATTTTGTTTGATAGATCTCATTGAGATCTTTAATACGATGCAAAAAAATTGAATTTTTTTTTTCATTTACATTATTTTTGAGTTTGAAAATGTGATAGAAACTTTTTATTTGACTTTTGTAAAATGACCCTTCTTATTTTTCTTTGAGAAGTTTCACAATAAATACTTATTTTTTAAGAAGGTTACTGGAATGGGGCCTAACAGGGCCTAACTCCTGTTGACTATAAAATATTGCAAAAAAAAAAAAAAGTTATGGCAGGAAAAAAAAAAGTTTTGCATTGTCAGCTCCCAAATTCATTTGTCAAATTAATAGTAACATCAATTGTGATTATTTTCACCTAATTTGCTCCAATTTTCTCTTTTATTTTGTAGGAGTATCTATTTTCCAAAAGTTTCTACTGGTCAGAGGTAAAAACAGGCGGGTTTTTTGGGAGCGTTTTTCGGAGAGAGAGAGAGAGAGACTTTTCCCGTCTAGACTGACTTTTCTGTGAGCTTTTTATCGATTTATACCTTTCAAAATAACTATTTGCCAAAATATACCTTTTTTCAAACTATTTTTAAAAATAGTTCAAAACGCACATTCCATGTGCATCACGCATATCCGATGTGCATTATCCGCGCTGGCATATGACAACCGGGCCAACTGGATATCCACCGTGTATCACGCATACCCAATATGCGTGATGCATATCGGATATGCATGATGCATACTGGATATGCGTGATGCATATTGGATATGCATGATGTGTTATATATGGGCAGAATCAGGAGACTCGGAGATTTCCAAGTTTGGTTTGGGCTTCTAACGATTTTTTTTTTAATTAAACTTTTTGCTACTAACTAGCTTGTATATATTTCCTTTATTTTTAGTTTAGGGAAGTGATTTTAGCACTTAGAAATTTGCATTTTACCCTCTCAGATGGGAGTGAGTGTAAACTGCACGAACTACAGTATTCAATCATTTCTTGTGTAGTAAAATATGATACTCAATTTACTTTAGGGGGTGTCAATGCAATACCTTAGTGATAGTTTGATGCTCATTATTCATTGCATATATGAGTATATTCCTCGAAAAATTGGGGTTGGCCATGACACCTTGTCTAGGGTTGGTTGGAGCCATTCGTGAACTGTGAACTGTTCAAAGCGCAAGTAAACAAAATTGACTTTGAGACAAGTCATTTTTGGTATCAACAGGTGGATTTGCTAACCCATCCAAACAAAACAACTTGGCTTCCTTCATTCTTTTTCATTTAGTTTCACCTTTCCGGTTTCCTTTCCCTCCATAAATTTAAGATCCTAACTTAATGTCAATAATATGCACCCTGTGACAAGTGATTTCTATACTTGGTCATAAAAGTAAAATTGTCACCTAAATTTATGCATTACTACTGGTTAGTATGATAGTGTAAGAGCATTCATAGTAGAATAAGTAAAAGTGAATAATCAAAATATGTCATATTAAATTTTGATTATCCATTTGAAGGTTGCTAAAACTAATAATATCGAGTCTTACATTGGTTATTTTTTGCTCATAATCACAATCAATGGGCCCATTGGTTTCTTCCCTGAGTTTTTTCCAAACTTTTCCCCTTCATTTCACGAATAATTTTTGAAAAACTAGTTTTTGAAAAAATAGTTTATGTTAAAAACAATTTTTAATAAAAAAATATGTTTTTGGAAAAAAAAAACAGTTTATTAAACAGTTTTTGGAAGGGAAAAAAAATTTAAGTTAAAAATAGTTGTATAAAAAAATAGGTTATTATTGAATGGGACATGCGTTTTTTTGGCTCCCAAAGAGTGGAGAGAGTTTTCACAGCAAACGGAGTTATTGAACGACCGGTGGAGTATAACAAGGGAATACGTTGCACCTGCACCCCCCTCAGTTGATGATGCACCTGCACCTCCACCAGGTGAGCAAGTTAAGGGAAATCTGAAGGCTTCGGGGTTTCTAACAAGAGGCTAGCTACGATACATAACAGCAATTTGAAATAGACTTTGGTGAAAAATCCATCTTCAGGGTATAACACAAAGTCCTTTGCGAATATGGTTTAAGCTTTTCGAAGGTTAACTTGAACCAAGTTTAGTTCTTACAAACTACAAAATAAAAATTTAAAAACACAGATTTCAAATTAAAACAAGTACAAGACCACATGGCTCCATACATATGTAAATATCTTACTCACATGATATAATTGTGTCACCACTAGCCTCATTTTACACTTAGAAAACAAACTTTTCTTAGGGTTAGCCAAAAGTATTCTCAGCCATGGGAGAGGTAAATTTACCCTTCATGCCAAGAAGTGAGAGTATTGAAATGTAAGTTATATTATAGTGGGGCCTCCCCTATGAGCCTGCCCTGCATTGAAGGGCCAAAGAAAAATCGCTGGAGCTAAGTAAACGACCCCAACCAAGTTCTTGGGCACATCAAGCTTCTGCGGCCTTATTTTTTTTGCAAATGTAGTTCTTTTTTGGCCAAAAGGAAAATACTCATACACACACACTCAAATGGACGGGCGGGACGTTTGAGATGCCGGACATATATTTGACACAGATTGTTTATGGTCGTCCATTACATGGGCCCTCCAAAACAATCACGAGGATGATGTTTGACTTTTTTTTGGAAAGTTTATGATGTTTGATTTGTCTTGGTGGGGGTTTTGATTCTAGCTACATTAGTTTGATACTGAACTAGGAGGATTTCTTGCTTTAATATTTGCAGTTTATTTCTTGGAGTGTCAATTGATTTTTTTTCATGGCAAAAATGGATGCAAGGCCTGTGAATGAAAGATATGGTATTCTTAGTTCCAAAGTTTCTGCTTACTTCTCTTTAGTTGTGAGGAAAGTCCATAATGACCTATCAAAGTTAAAGGTTCCAGTTGATGATATATATTGTCACAGGAAGAGGCACAGAGTTTTGCCCACCTCCACCAATCTCAAGGGCCAATCCCACTATCCACTAGCAGGAGACCAACTAAAGTCAAGGCAAATCCCCGTTTGTTTCGGTTCTGAAATTGTGTTGCCCGGGACATATATTTTCTTTGTTGCTAGCAGGAATCAATGTGGGCTTAATGCAACTATCCATTGACTGTACGCCATTGTCGAAGGGACACTTTAATACAACAGACACCTCTTTTCTCCCTTAGCCCTCGAGCAATCTCAGCCCACTGGATATTTAACCACCAGTTGGTAAAATACGATCGTACAAAAAATGAACAAAAGGTTCATCTCAAGAAAGCGGAAAAGGTGAATAACCTTTGGGTTAATTGATTGTACTCTTAATCTGTGACAATGAAGACCTCAATCTTCCTTGGTGAAGAATAAAAAAAGAAACCAGTAACAATGACGATTTTATAGGTCAGCCCTCCAAAAAAGAATCAATACCTATAAGATTACATTACCTACGGGGAGAGAGACTCAGAGCAGGGCTAGCTCAAGATTTTTGGGGGCTTGAAGCGAATTCCTATAGTGGGCCCTTGTACATTTTGCACCAAAAAAAGAAGCAAACTAACAAATACATCCAAGACCCGCGAAATCAATAATATCTAATTGTTGTTTAATACAATCCCGAGCAAAGAAAAGGCTATACTTGAAAGCATTCAACTAAAAAAAATTATGATAATTTATTCCCGTGCAAGAAGCATATTTAAAACAATGAGTCTTATTTTGACTCCCTCATGAAAAGCAAACAAGTAGTAAGTAGTGAGTGGTATGAGTATGTGTTTCCCATTCCACATCGCCTGTGTAGAAACAAAAACACTCCAAAAGAGGCTATAGCTTATAAATGCCCACGTAGTTCAAAGTCTATACACTTCGGAAAGTTCAAACTAGAATTCTCTTCCTATTCGGTGGTGGACCTACAGCCCCATGTAGTTTATAGTATAAATCTATACGGATGGAATACTAGAGTTCAGGGGCCCTAGTATGGTTCACAAATTGGGGGGCCGGAAGCATATGCTTCCTTCGCCTGCCCCATGAGCCGGGCCTGAGAGAGAGATACATACGTATATACATACAAGATACATACGCATATGAGATACATACGCATATACATACATACATACCTATGGACGGAGAGAGAGAGAGAGAGAGATACATACATGCCTACGGGGAGAGAGAGAGAGAGAGGGACTTACAGTCAGAGGGAGGAGAGAATGACAAACGGCGATGGAGATCAAAGAGAACGGCGAACGGCGAACAGCGACGCAGAGTACGGCGATCTACGATCGCGAGAATGGAGAGGGAGAGGAAAGACCAACGTATGCAAGACGCATACTCTTTTTGGAATTTGATTTTAAACCCTAACGCATATCTAATGTGCATCACGCATATCCAATGTGCGTGATACACGGTGGATGTGCATCACGCATATCCAATGTGCATGATACACGGTGGACATCCAGCTGGCCCGGCTCGTATATGCCAGCGCGGATAATGCACATCGGATATGCGTGATGCACATAGAATGTGCGTTTTGAACTATTTTTAAAAATAGTTTGAAAAAAGGTATATTTTGGCAAATAGTTATTTGAGAAAGCATAAATCCATAAAAATCTCACTTTTCTGTACGCAAACCCTTGATACACCCCCTCTTCCGTGACTTCTCACCGGCGAATATTTCTCTTCTTGATCTTTTAATCTGTCTGTGTATTATTCAGATTACAGATATGGCCACCAGTGGAAATAGAAACATGAACGCCAAATTGGTGGGTACTTTTTGTTTTTCAATCTTTTTCCGGCTTCTATCCTTTCCGAGTAAATTCTCAACTCGATTGGTTTGCTAATTTTGACATGGGTTTGTTTTAAATCGCGATAGCTTTTATGTTTTGCTGAATTCTCTTAGTTTCGTGTTTGATCGGTTGATATATTTTGCTACTTTCATGTGATTTGGTGATAGGACCACTATAGAGATTTCATAAGCCGAAGTACACCTATTAGTTTCGTAAGCCCACTAGTCCACTAACCTAAACTGTAGGGTACCCTGTGAAAGTGACTAAAATCCTAAACTCTATGAATGTGCCTAAAACACTAAAATCATGTGATAGAAAAATGCACCCTAAAACCAAAGTGCCTAAATCTTAGGATACCCTACCTTATAATAGGAAAATGCACCCTAAAATCCTGTGAAAGTGACTAAACCCTAGGGCACCCTACCTTAGGGAGTGGATTGGGCTTATTATGAACTTTGTAAATTGGACTTGATATCTTACAAAACTAATAGGTGGATTTGTGGGCTTATGAAATTCACATAATGGACCTAAGACCAATTTTTTTTATAGATTAGATGATTGTAGTTTAGATTTTATTCAATTATGATGGGATTTTCAGAAAAAATTGACTATTTCCTCGTTTGATGCATTCATACTGGTTTCTGTTTGCTGTAAATCACAGATTGGTTTCAGGCTTTGCCTGAATTTTTATTTTATCATTCAATGCTGAATTTAGATAAGGTTTTCCTTTATTCGATTTTCTTACACTGGCTAAAAAGTTGTACTGTGGTAGTGTGGTTATTAAAAATTTTACTCAACAGATTAACTCAGGTTTCAATGATTTTTTGTGGCTTCGAAATTTATGCCCGAATATCCATCTGTAGTTTAGATGAAGTTGAAATAAGGAAGTTAGGACTCCACATTACTATGTAGATAACTTGTGCAACTAGAGTTTTCTGAGGGACCGTAAGCAATAAACTCTAATTATGCTTTTTCAACTTTGCTAACCCTATTACAACACCATGTACCAGTAAGATCGTACTCTTGGACTAAGTTTAAACTTGACTTGTAATTGTGGTTTGTTAGTAAATGTCCATGGTTGAACCCTGATTCTGTCAAAAACGGAAATGCATTATTGAAAGGAAAAACACAATGTTCGTAAGGAGATGGAAACAACCCAACAAGCTTACAACTATAATTTTCAATCAGTCGAATCGTATTCTGCTCCGGAATCAACCATTGGAGCGCTACTCATACCCAAATATTCCAAACCCAACCATAATCCTTATCCTTAAACAATGGTGCAGGAATTCAGGAATTTCTGACCAATTGTTTACATTACTTGTTTGTGTTGTTCTCTACTAGAAGCGCAGTATATTTTTGTTAAGCATTTGGTTGTAAGTATGGTAGCAGTGCGGTGCCCTTTTTCCCTTTTATATCTAAGTTTACTTGGTCTTCAATTTTGTAGAACCCCTTTTATTTCAGAATCTGACTGATTTTAAAATCCCAAAATTCTTTGTGTGATACTGGTAGGGTCTTCCTTTCATGCTTCAAGGGAGTTGTTGTTTCATGAGTCATATTGTATTCTTCTACATTTTACCCTCTTCCTGTTTTCTTAAGTTTGTCTTCATGAAAAGCTTTAGTTTCTGAAAGTAGATGTGTTTTATTGTTAATTTGTTTGACTTTTCTTTCCAAATTCTGTTTTAGGTTCTTCTTGGCGATGTAGGGGCTGGAAAATCTAGCTTGGTGCTGCGTTTTGTCAAAGGCCAATTTGTTGAATTTCAGGTTTGTCTCGTGGAGCTATGGATATTTGCTTAGGTAATAATATTCAATATCGGATATTCCATTTGAACTCTTACTGAATGGTCTGGCAGGAATCAACTATTGGGGCTGCCTTTTTCTCTCAAACTTTGGCTGTAAATGATGCAACTGTAAAATTTGAAATATGGGATACCGCTGGTCAAGAGAGATACCATAGCTTAGCTCCCATGTACTACAGAGGAGCTGCAGCTGCAATAATAGTTTATGATATAACGAATCAAGTATGTGCTTTCTCACCTACCCTGAGAGCTAGAAAAGGCATTAAAATCTTGTGAAGCTTTAGGTGTAGGCTCTAATTACATAGTCTTAAATGGTTTTCCATGGTCCTTAAACTTAAAGATGATGAAGTATATGTATTTGTTGTGCTGTTATGAAGACTGTTAACATTTCTTATGCTGCTATAGATATATCACAGGGGAAACATGGTACATATATTAAAAACCATGCTTCACAAACATTTTGATTATTGCCAGTGGAAGTATTGATTAGCATAAGTTGATGCATATTCAAGATTTAGCTTTTGAGATTCACAGTGACGCAGGACGAGAAGAGGGAGAAGGGGAGAGAGAGGCACACACAAGGGTCAAAACCCTAATTCTGAAATTCTCATTAATCAAGTCCGACGATTACATCGTTGAACATCTTATTTATAGACTCAGAACGCTAATGGAAATAAAAAAGAAACATTAAAAATAACCTAATTAAATATTAAAACGCGTCCTATTAGTAATAATTAAAATGGCAAAATTACGAAAGACACTTATTGGACCAAAAAGTCTTAATTCTACGCATCAGGCCCATGGTCAATACTTGGGGCTTCCAAAGCGGACAACTACAGTCCAATCAGTCAATGGCTACCTCGTCAATTGTCCTCTACTGAAAAAAAAACTCACCTCCGGCGAGTTAGGCGCGGGACCAAGGATACCATCTGAAGGAAGGATATGCCTAATCAATGAAGAGGTTTTCTTCAACTTGACAGTGTGTGAATCAGTGGCACAAGAAAGAGTGTACTTCGTGATACCGTCAACGAAAGAATAAGTATTGGCATGCCCCGCATGCTCAACATCGGGATCCCATATCCATGTGCGACAGTGGCGGACCCAAGATTTTATGGCACTAGGGTCAATCCGTCAAGCATTTACAACAACAACATAACATAACCCATCTAGTCCCCAATCATTGGGGGTATGGGCGGGGGATGATTGGGGACAGACCTAACCTTTGGCAATATATGTACAAAGTGGCTGCTCCTTAGAATACCATTAAAACAGTGGCCCCCCTAAACCTCCAAGAACTGAGGAGCTACAAGGACGTTTTGTTGTAAAACCATTCTCCCAAATCAAAGCCAAATAGCATCAAGGAGGGCAGACCTAGAGACCAAATCAATTTATGTGCACATTTCCATGCTTCCTTCATTGATAGTCTAGAGCATCGGTATGCACATTAAATTTGCAACACAACACATAAATTTGCGCTTGTACACAATGGCTTGGAAGATGACAAAAACAATAGATCAATAACCAAAATGAGATATCTATTTCTAATATATAAGAAAAAGAATAGCCGTCCATTACATATCATTTCACCTACAACTGACCACGTTGAATTTTCATATTCTGAAATCAATTCATGATAGCTTCATTCGAAAAGCGATAAAAAATCTCTCTCAATATACACAATCAAACTATCGTGCATCCATTGATCACCCATAAAAACATTCACTACTTAAAAAATAATCAATTAGCCCAAAATTAATCTAGATTACAGAGGCCCACAAAAACATTTCCTATATAAAATGTTGCTTTCCTTTCCCTCTTGCCTCGTCCATGTTCTATAAACACTGAGTTCCATATAATCCCTTTACCGATTATTCCATCCCCATATCTATGTAGAGAAACAAATGTATTTAGAGAGAGAGAGAGTATTTGTGGCTGGAAATCCACCCTGTACAAAAAGAAATATGGGATCTAAACTACTCGCCTGTAAACTGGCGCAAGGAGTAAGGACAACATTTGTAATTTGGATGAGGTATTGGGGCAAAATGTTTGGGGGAAATATTGTATGGGGCAAATTTATAGGAATACCCCCAAAACTATATTATACCTTGAAGTGATTTTGCATTGAGTGGGGTTAGTAGACCCCCTTGCCTATATGTCAGTCGATGTGCGACCCAAAAGAATTTGACAAAGCTTAAGAGGAAGAACATCACACATCACTGTTTCCTTGAGTTTTCCAATAGTGAATGTCATGGGACAATGTTTGTCAACCTTAATCTTCGATTTAGTGATCCATGCTACATGATAAGGCTCGACAACCGGTTCAACTGTTAAACCGAATTTCTTCAGAGCTTTCTCAGATGCAGCATTCGTACAACTTCCGGTATCAATCACTAATGAGCACACTTGATCGTTACACTTTACCCTTGTATGAAAAATTTGCCCACACTGCAACTTCTTAAGATTTGGTTTATCTCCCTTTGTAGCAAGTAGAGGACGAATAATTCCAATCACTTCAGTATCAGATTCCTCATTGGTTCGGGACAAAAAGGCTCAACAATTTGGTAATTAAACTTTGGTTTCTCCAATTTTTGGTCCTCCACATTGTCCTCATTCTCAATCACAGCAACAGACTTAACAGGCAAATTAAGTTTAGGAGAAAGGCAGTCTTTAGCATGATGTCCGAAACCATGACAATTAAAACAAGTAGACTTAGTACTCTGTATGGCGTCAGAGAAGGAGAAGAAGTAGCACAGGGAGGTGATGTGGTCCAAAAAATGGTGGCTAGGGGCATTCTAGTAATTTAACCATTATTTGGTCTTAGAGGGAAAGGATTGCCCATGGGTCCACTTGGGATATGGCTAGACATGGGTTGGATTCTTAAGAAGTGTCTTTTGGGTTCTAGTCAAGTCAAAATGTCTATTTAATTTCTACTCAAAGTCGAGGAGTCAATTAATTGATCGAAGAGTCATCAAGTATTTCCATATCTTTAATGCAATCAAAGAGTCTGTGTTCAATGTGTCTTTGGGAATCTAAAGGTTATTTATTTTTGGGAAGTTCTAGAGTCAAGTTGAAATGGGTATAAATAAGATTGTAAGCCTTATGGCAAATTATGATTGAATGACTGAAAAATTGAGTAGCTTTCAAGCTATTAGATTGTGTGATGCAATCTTTTCTTTGGTGTGATGCTAAAGAGCCCGTAGGTGTGATGCCTTGGGTTTTCTCGGTGTGATGCCTAGACCTATCATTCTCCAACCCTTCATTTTGCTCTTCTTACAAATTACTATTCATGTCCACTGTTCAAAGCCCAGCCCCTTATCTTTGTGTTTGATTATACTTAGCCCTATTTCAATCTGTCCTACATCAATTTGGTATCAGAGCTTACGGTTTCTCCACTATGTTCTCACAAAGTGGGAGATCCTATGCGCCACAATATATCTTGGGCCATCAAATAGAAGTCCGAGATTTTGATGTAAGAAATGATCGTAGAGTATTTTCAATTGGCTTGCTTCAATTGAGGAATTTTTTGGATACCATGAGATGACGGATGATCGAAGAATAAGATTCGCGAAGATTAAACTCGTTGGCTTGGCACAGATGTGGTGGTATGGTTTTGAAGGTCATATTAGACGATTGGAATTGCCACCGAAAAACACATGGCAAGCGATGAAAGCTAAGCTCCAAGAGAAATATATGCCTTCATATTATCATGTAAAGGATTGTGAGCAGCGTGTTAATTCCAGACCTGTTAGCAACTTGTTTGAAGAGTGTATGCAAAGACTCGACGCCATTAACACTCGTAATAGAGTCATGGAAAGCTCACGCCCAGTGATTTAAAAAGCCTGCCTAGGTGAGGCGAGGCGTGAGGCGAGGCGTGAGGCCACCTTCCAGCGCCTCACAGGTGCGAGGCAAGGCAAGCTTGGCAGAGGTGGTCGATTTGGCGAGAATCTAGTGCCTAGTAATTGGGGCAATTGAAAAGGTCGACTAGGCGTCGACCAGATATAGGGCAGAATATAAGGTCAAAATAAGTGTTACAGCACAGCGAAGGCCTCTCTCTCTCTCGTTTGTGAAGTGCATGTTAGGAGTCGAATCAAGAGTACAAGTCTTCTCGCAATCTCTTTGAGATCTGCGTTTTCTCTCGTCTCATTTTTCTCTAAAAACAAATTACCCTAATTACATACAGACTGCAATATAATTAGGTCGGGTCCTATGGCCGAAATTACACCCCAAGTCCTTGAAAATATAATTTTCGCGGCAGTTCGGGATGCCCCTAAACTGTGATTGAAAAATCGCGCCTAGGCGAGGCGTGAGGCGAGCCTGTGACGCCTCATAGGTGTGAGGCGAGGCGAGGTTGAGTGAGGCGGGCGACTAGTCGTGAGTCGAACGACTTGTCGCGAGGCGTGAGGCAACTTAAAAATCACGTCTAGGCATCGTTAGGGCAAAAAATGCGATCAGATCTTGTATTCCAAAAAACGCGATCAGATCTTATCACATACCTCTCTCATCACATACCTCTCTGCTTCTCTCCTTTGCTTCACTGCTCTGCGGCGTCAAACGGTCAAAGACAGCCACCACGATCAGATCAGATCTCTCTCTCTCTCTCTCTCAGTCGCATGACCAGCCACCCATGATCTGATCTTGTTTTCTTCTTCTTTTTGCCGACAGGGTGTGTGACTGTGTGTGTCTATATATATACATACATATATATATATGTGTGTGTGTGTATGTGCTGGGTCCTTTTTTTTTTTTTTTTCCGGTCAATCATCAATCTAATAAACTTCTTTTTAACTAGTGTGTTGCATATTTAGATCACAAGATCATTATTCAAACTTGAAATCTACATTTTTTATGCATTTTTAAGAATTTGATTGAATCGGAGTGATTCACGATGCGATATGAATCGCGATTCGCAAATAGATTGTTGGTTATTATGCAATATGGTGATGTTTATTCTTGTTTTGATGGCAGGAGTGAATATTGGTCATTTATGTAGTTTATATTTCTTTTTTTTTTTAAACGCTCGCCTCGCTTGAAAAAGCGCTTGCCTCGCCTCGCCTCGCCTCGCCTCGCTTCATTGAGGGCTTTGTCACCTCGCATTCGCCTCGTGTATTAAATCACTGCTCCTAAAGTCGTGTTCCGAACTGTGGCACTTTGCCCCCACACCCCCGGGCTAAACCACTGCTGAAGGTTGTCTGCACTCTCTCTCTCTCGCCCCCTTCTGGGTCAATTAGTGCTGGAGTGGACTGCGAGGTCTTTTTTTTTTCACACACAATATATATATATATATATATATATATATATTGTATGCAGTAATGATTAATCAGTTTGTATATATTAATACTATTGTTGATCATATTTTATCTCCTTTGTTGTTTGTTTGTTTTTGTTCGTATGTTGGATTGTTGGTTATTATGCAATATGGTGATGTTTATTCTTGTTTTGATGGTAGGAGTGAATATTGGTCATTTATGTAGTTTATATTTCTTTTTTTTTTTTTTAAACGGTCGCCTCGCTTCAATGAGGCGCTCGCCTCGCCTCGCCTCGCTCGCTTCAATGAGGGCTTTGTCGCCTCGCATATTTAAATCACTGCCCACGCCTAAACATTGCTAGACTATTGCACACCGGTGTTAAGCCGATTACAAAACTGCCACAACCAAAGCAAGCTAGTGTGGAGCATGTGCATCAAGTGACTTCAAAATCGAAAGTTGTTAGAGACACAATCTCTACAAAGTTGATGTCACAAGAAACCGGTTGTGTCCCAAATCCGGCCGAGGTGGAACAAAATCAGATTTCTAAGGCTGAAAATGCTCCAATTTTTGAAGAAAAAGACTTGCAAGAGGTTGCCAATACAGTTGTTGAAGCGGCTAAAGTTACAACATGAGAATCTTGTGTTCCTGGTGTTCTTGAGGCCAACAAACTGCAGCAACCAGGTGCTGATTCAGAAAGTAAAACATCATTGGAGGGCAACAAACTGCCTCTGAAGCTTTCCGACATAGAGCCAGATGACATTAGAATGAATGGGCCTAAGTCTTTTGCCCAAGATTTGGTTGAATTCGGAGATTTTTCTTTTACTTCAATTGATTTTATCATTCCCGGAAAAATCACCCTAGGAGTTGGAAGCTCATTACTTTCTTTGTTGCCACCAATCAAGAGGAGAAGGCAATTTCAATTTCCATTTGGCGATATCGATACCAAGTCATCGATGCTATTGAAAACCTTGTGGATTCTCATTCTTCAACACTTCAAAACTCGAGGTCGAGTTTTCTCCAACCAAGGGAGAATGATGCGGTCCAGAAAAGGTGGCTTGGGGCATTCCAGTAATTTAACCATTATTTGGTCTTGGGGGGAAAGGATTGCCCATGGGTTCACTTGGGATATGGCTAGACAAGGGTTGGATTCTTAAGAAGTGTCTTTTGGGTTCTAGTCAAGTCAAAATGTCTATTTAATTTCTAGTCAAAGTTGAAGAGTCAATTAGTTAATCAAAGAGTCATTAAGTTTTTCCATGTCTTCAATGCAGTCAAAGAGTCTATGTTCAATGTGTCTTTGGGTGTCTAAAGGTTGTTTATTTTTGGGAAGTTCTAGAGTCAAGTTGAAACGGGTATAAATAAGATTGTAAACCTTATGGCAAATTATGATTGAATGACTGAAAAATTGAGTAGCTTTCAAGCTATTAGATTGTGTGATGCAATCTTTTCTTGGTGTGATGCCAAAGAGCCCCTAGTTGTGATGCCTTGGGTTTTCTCGGTGTGATGCCTAGACCTATCCTTCTCTAACTCTTCATCTCATTCTTCTTACAAATTAATTCATGTTCACTGTTCACAGCCCCCCCAAAAATAGCCCCTTATCTTTGTGTTTGATTATACTTAGCCCTATTTCAATCTGTCCTACATCAGGAGGGCGATCCAAGTACTTGTTACGGATGGGATCCACAAAAGTTCTTTAACTCCTTGTAAGGGATTCCACCAAAGGGCGTACGGGAACCTTCTTCTTATTCTCCTCTTTCCATCTGAAGGGCTACTTGGACTGCATCTGCCATGTTGTACAGTCTACTAGAAGCCAATCCACAAGAGATTTGTGGATTCAAACCCTGATGATACATTGAGATCAGCACATCTTCATTCCATGGGAACTCAGATCTAGTCGCCAAACTATAGAACAATCAGGTGTACTCTTCCACAGACTTGCTTCCCTGTGTCAACTAAGTAAACTGCAAGTGAGCACGCTGCTTGTAACTCGGTGGAACAAAGTAGTGGGCCATTGCAATTTTCATGTCCATACACGAATAGCAACATAATTTTCCCTTTGAAATTTAGTCCACCAAATTCTAGCTGAACTTGGCTTCGGCAAAAAGTAATTTTCTTTCCTCTGTCATTGGGTACCAACAAAAGAAACTCTCTATGCTATGCACCCAATCAAAAAATACCTCCGGTTCGTGTCCCCCACTAAAGTCTGCCACTTCTAGCTTTGCTCCTCTGTCAACATCAGTTAACCGCGGATCTTTTACCGTGTGTTGTGGGCCATATTCTGGAATTTGTGGAGGAATATTGCCAGACCCACTGGCTTGAGCTTTAGCTTTCAGTTTACTTTCCAAACCCGTGGCTGCTAATTTTTCCAAAAGAGCTTTCATTTGAGCGACATCTTGATTCACGCTCATCTTCATTCAGTTTGTGCCTTATTAATCTCTTCCACTGATTTCTTCAAGCCTTGTTGTTCTTGAGATGAGCCATCAAAATTTGAGTTCAATTCAGCATTGGTAACCATGGTTCTGACTGGGGATAAGGGTTTTTAAACTTTTTTTGTTTTGTTTTGTTTTGGGCAGGGACGTAATGTTAACGATTTTTTTTTTCCTTTCTCCGGATGGCTTAAAATTAATTGGGGGATGGGTTACGGTGTAATATGTGTATTGGGTAATATGGATAGTATAGGGAATGTAGGAAACGGGTTATATAGGTAATGGGCTGGGCAAAAAGAATGGGTAATGGGATAGGTTTAAAATACCTGATGACTTCAACGGTACAGCATGGGGCAGTAAACGCACAGAAAACAGTTAGCAATCTGCTTTGTTCAGCGATCTGCAGCACTCTGAACTGATCCGAAACGGCTTTAGGCGGACTGTTTTCACAGAATAGTTTGGACACAACGGTCAAAACCCTAATTCTCATTAATCGTTGAACATCTTATTTATAGACTCATAATCCTCCAATGGAAATAAAAAGGAAACATTAAAAATAACCTAATTAAATATTAAATCGCCTCCTATTAGTAATAATTAAAATAACAGAACAACCAAAGACACTTAATGGACCAAAAATTCTTAATTCTACGCATCAGGCCCATGGTCTTTACTTGGGGCTTCCAAAGCGGACAACTACGGTCCAACCAGTCAACGGCTACCCCATCACACCGAGTATGCTCAGACATTACATAGGTCTAAACTGTAATGTTTTCAGTTTCTTTATTGTCTTAGCATTATGATTCTCCAAAGACCTTTGAACTTGTGATTGCGTTTAACATATTAGTTAGTATGTATGTTGTAACAAGTAGCAAATGAACTGAACATGATGCATGGGTCAATGATCTAGTATTTGATGTGAGATTGATATGCGCATACTTCATCCTGTTTCAAGTTTGTGCAATATCTAGATCTTTACACCTTCAAAATGATTGAGTGCAGGGTGCATCACTGGTTAGTGCCTTGCAAAGTTGCGAGCTCTAGTATTGTTAAGGCCATTTAGTATTGTCCCTTATTATTAATATTTTTAATAGTTGTGGTTGCATTGAAGTATCTAGAATTGTTACTTTGAATTTAAGTTTCAGATTTGAGATAAATCTACATTTTGCCAAGTTCATGCATTTGGACCAATAAGAATGTGGTCTCAGTTCGCAGGGGCCTCAATGTTATGTTTCTGAATTTCTCATATTTCTTTTTATTTGTTCATAACTGTTTTGAGTTTGTGTCTTGTGTCTTTTTTATGTTCTTTGTTGGATTTGTTTTCCTGCTCATATTTAATTAGATTAAATGCCAACTCATCTATTTCTGACCTAGTTGTGTGGTTATTGGAACTTGAAATTTTGTTATGCTTGTATGTTATGAATGTCTCAATTAAGTTTTACCTACTCATTATAGTAAAGTTAATGCAGAAATCTTTTCTTCTGTAGGCCTCATTTGAGAAAGCGAAGAAATGGGTCAAAGAGCTTCAAGCACAAGGTAGTGTTTTTTGGCAAACCCAATTTGTTGTATTTTTATAGAAGTCCACGTTCCCATTTTTAGAGTTTAGATTTATGGAGTGGGCACTATTGGTACTTTCTCTACCTGAATTTGAGATACAAAGCATTGAAAGAAACTCTGCCGTGTCCTCCAGATTTCTGCATTTTGCTATTTGCATTATACATACTCCAGATATGCGGTTGAGTTACATACTACAAATAAACCCAAATTTGTCCTCCCATATTGTGAACGCCACTCTGTAACCTGTTAATCCAAACGGGGAAGGCAGATGAGGAGTTTAATCATGAAATGTTTGAGTCGTGAACAGATTAAGGGTTATTTTAAAACAATTGAAGTCGTGCAATTCTCCCAATTGAATGGAATACATTAATTTTGTGAAGCTGTTGCAACTTTCTTGGACTTATTTGATGCAATCCCAAGTTTCTAATCCTAGGTTCTAGGTCTGATGGTTGTAGCCTTGTAGGAACCTTGGTGCGATGCGTGGATCTTCTTTCTTCATTTTTCTAGTTGTTTTTTTTAAGCCCTCAAACCTCTAAACTAGGTCTGTTTAGTGACCTTTCTTGTATCGCTAAACCCTATACATTAACAACCTAAATGAGCCCCAATACAATTACTATCTCCCTCAGTGAGCCCCCAAACATTAGATCTTTTTCGTACTTGTTCCTGGTATATATGTATTGACACTACCGCTTGAAGCAGCCTTCATTGATATTGATCACTCTTTCTATAGGATAAGAATATTCATTACTAAGAGACTAAAAGGAAAGAAGACCTGACTAGGATAGCTTCCTGGCCTAAGTACTTTGTATGTGGTAGTTAGCTTTCTTTTCTCTAAGATTGCTTAGTGCTGAGCTAAGTTCCGCCCTATCCTATTAGCTGTAGTAGGAGGTTGACTATGTCCTATAGGACAGAAAGGGATAAGATCAACAATGCCATTATTGACTTCTTCCTCTGACCGGGCTTTTTGTTGATTTACTGAACCCGGACTTCTTTTCCAATCCTAGCAACCTCCGAGATCAAGTCGTCACGTAGTTCCTTCTCACACACGCTTTTCCATGATTCGCCTGTGGTAAAGCAGCTCTATTATATCCTTTCAAGTGAGGTTTCCACTCAACACAAATATCAAAATGTTTACAATCTGTAAAATCTACTCTTAACCCTGCCATATATTTGTTTTGGGCTCAATACTAGTAGAAGAGCCTTTCAGTTTTCCTACACAATGTGGAACATGTTTGTATCGAAAGACCTTTTTAGTGGGTTCTTGCTGCTCTCTCTTATGTTATTTTACTATTTTAAACATTTGTGCTATCTAATATGTTACATATCAAATGATGTTTTAAGAGTGTGCATACATGTATTAATATTTTATCATTTGTAATGTTCTATCAAAAGGTGAATTAATTCTCTCTCTCTCTCTCTCTCTCTCTCTCTCTCTCTCTCTCTCTCTCTATCACAGAGTTAGCCCCTTTCTGGTTGTAATACTTATGGATCTTTTTTCAAAACAGCGAGTTGCATGTTACTTTTGCATTTTTGCATGAATTCTACTCAATGCATGGCAAAGTGGCCATGTACCTTCCAAATTATAATACAATTCCTTGCGTCTTTATTTTTATATTTTTGTAGGTAATTCGGACATGGTTGTGGCTCTTGCTGGGAATAAAGCTGATTTGCTAGATGCGAGAAAGGTCCCAGCGGAGGTAAGTATATGATTGTAGAGGTGTGGTGGTTCCGGATTCCGTTAAATTTTAACTGTTTTGATTTTGATACTGCTTCTTACTATGGTTTCTGTTTTCCTTTTAGCGTTCTATTCTTCTTGGTTGATAACTTCTCATTTGAAAAAATATTTCCGATTTGGGAATAGAAAAGATGGAAAAGAGGGTGTCTGGGTGTGTGCGTTTAGAAGGCACTGAGGCTATGAGATCCGTTAATAAATGAGAGAAAGAAAAGAATGTAGACGGAAAGAATAGAGACAAGCAAAAAAATCAGATAATAATCGATGAAAAATGAAGTTCCCAGAAAGAAGAGGGGAGTGGGCTGGGTGAGCGAAGTGCATCTTAGGCCTTACTCAGTTGGAGGGAGGGGAAAATAAAATTAGGGGAATGTTTAACTTTCCTGCATTTTTAATATGTACAGTTTGCAGGAAAGATGTGGGATCCATGTCTTTAAGTTTCCACTAGGATTAGCTCTCTCAAAACTTATCCTGCAGAAAATGCAAGATTTTGTAGGAATTTTTTTTGTATACTAGTATCTACGCAATTAAACTACGACTTTTCCACTTTCTCTTAAATTTCTTATACAAGAAACGTACGCATAAAGGAAAATAATTTTCATTTTTCTTTACTTCACTATAATTTTCTCGTGAGTTCTTGCACTAATTTATTGACACGTGAAAAGAGCCTTAGAGTTTCTTTGAAAGATTAGGAATTGGCATTCCGGTCAAGAGGCTCAATTACTGTCCTATGTTATCTTGTATGTAAGTGGTGCATCGTAGAAATTATTCAGAGGGATTGCAAATTCATCATAAAGAATAATTCTATTATGCTTTATAATATATTGGTTAGAGTTCTCAAAACTTGATTGCTTATGAAATCCTCGAAGAGTTTCCAAAACTGCAGGAAGAAAGTTTACGCGTCCTTTAAATGTTATATTTGTGCCTTGCAGCCGAAAGTCCATTGTTTGATGAGGCTTATCCTATGGTAGACCTAGACATTTGTGATTGAGATTTAGCAGCCTAGTGGATTGAGACACAAGTTTCTTCAATGTAAGAATAGACCATTATAGCGACTTGATGGTTGTTTAGGCATGGCCGTCCCACAGTTTCTGATACTCAAAATAGCATAGAGAAAATGATTCCATCTATGATTGCGTGGAACTAGTGTTGCTCATTCAATGGCTTGTGTTCATTCTTACTTAGATCTCTTGTTTTTTCCAGGATGCACAAGTATATGCCCGGGAAAATGGCCTTTTCTTCATGGAAACCTCTGCAAAAAATGCAACCAACGTCAATGACATTTTCTATGAGATAGGTCAGTGGCAAACACCTTTAGATGGGTGATATGTGGTGGGTTTAGGTGGAGATGCTAATTGGAGATTTGGGATTCCGATACATCTGATGCGTCAGTTCCTAGTAATTCCAGAACCTTAGTAGCTGTCAATAATGACATGTTTTCACATTTCCACTAATGAAGCTTTGCTGCAACCAAAATGCTACTCACACAACACCAAAAACAACCTCTCACATACATGTGGGCTCTACACACACTACTATGTGTGGACCCCACATGTATGTGAGAGGTTATGTGAGGAGTTGTGTTTCGATTGTTGCGTGAGTAGCATTGTACGAACTGCTTTTTGTTTTATTTATTTGCTATAAATGAACTGCTTGAGGAGGTCAACTGGGCCTTTTCAATTTAAGAGGCCGTGTCGACAAATTAAGTGAAATTTTCGGAACTGAAAATCCTGGGGGCAATATCTCTTACGTAAAAACTTTCGAAGCTGATTAGCAGGCAGACAGTTGTTCTGTTCCCTCTAAATTGCATATTGCTCAACTAACGAAATTCCTAAAGACCAGAACTTTCTTGTATTGTATACTCTTCACCAATTTTTTTATTTTTGTTGAACTTCATAAATCTTTTTTATCTGGTATTGTGTACAGCAAAGAGACTGCCACGGGTTCAACCTTCACCAAACCCATCAGGAATGGTTCTTATGGATAGAACAGAAAGAACAGCAACCGCTTCGTGTTGCTCTTAAAGCTCTTTGGAGATGGATTGAATTAGAGTGCTATCATTCTGAATTTTACTTGTTTGTATCATATGTTCGGCACTGCGCTGTACAGCCATGGTGGTTCAGAATATATTGTCATTTTCAATAGCCAGATGGTGTTAATATTATGTGTAATGTAAATGTTCTGGCATGCTTTGAACCTGTTCTGGAATAAACTTGTTTTGAGTTGAAATTTGGAAGTCAATGTGAATGATGCCTTATTCTATGTAGTTTTGAGATGAATGTAGTATGGTGATGGGTTTGATTGGATCATTTTGCTTGAGCTCCTATGAAGATGGAATGTAATTGCAATCCCATTTGCCGGCATGGGTATGAGATGGAGTGTATTCATTGTTGTTGCAGTTGATCAAGAAATGACTTTATATGCTCAAGATGGCTTTATCACACCAAGAGCTGCTTTAGTTACCAGGTTTATTAAATGGTAATATTGTGTGCATTTTGGGCTTTTTGTCATGAGTTTTTTTTTTTTTGTTATAAGCAAAATAATGTTAATTCAAGTCTTTTATCTACAAGTTTCTGTGGCAAGCAAAATAACCGAGGTTTTAAGGTATTTTTGTTCAAAAAGTCTACCTACACAACTATGACCCTGATCAAGAAATGACGTTACATGCCCAGGATGGTTTTATCACATCAAAAGCTGCTTTGGTTATCAGGTTTATAGTGGTTGTGTTATGTGCATTTTGGGCTTCTCTGTCATGAGTCTTTGTTGTAAGCAAAATAGTTGGGCTTTATGGTGTTTTGGTAATGTTATGTACATTCAAGTCTTTTTGTCACAAGTTTTTGTGGTAAGCAAAATAACTGAGATTTAAACGGTGTTCTGGTAGTTTTGCTCATTTTTTTTAATGATTGTTTGTGATGTTGATTACGGACCATTGTAGTGTAGTTACCATAGTGCATGGTATTTTCTTTTAAATGAGTGTACGGGGAAACACTCCCCACCACCCCAAACTTTGGTGTATTTTCATTAGCCCCACATTTTTTTTTTACAAGTAACATTATATTAAGAAAGGAGGAGGATTACAACCAAAGGTTAAAAAGTACATTCAAATGAGACAAAGCCCAATCATACCTAAAGGGACAAAGCTCTACACACCTAGCGGTCTAAAGCCCAAATACATCAGAAAGCCTAAATGCCCAGGTATGGGCTAAGTTTAGCCCAAGAAAACCCAAAACCCACATTCCGACCACCGTTGGCCACCGAAACTCAAACACCACGGAATGCCACCTTCAATACCACCAAGCCACCACCAACAAACGCCTTGGAGAGATGAACCGACGCCCAAACAACCCGAACTTGTCACGGATGCTCCCTAAAGCGTTAGGCGAGAACTGAGTCGCCCAGTAACGAGCACAACGGGATACCACACCGATCAAAACCTCCCACCACTGCAAGGACCACCTCGCTATTAGGCCAAGATCTAGTTAACCCAACAAAAAATATAACAGTAGCACAAAACGAGGAAGGAAGAAAGATTGAAAGCAGGGGAAACAAAGATAAAGACTATTGAGAGAGAAAAGGCACAGAGCAGTGGAGAGGGGGGTCGGAAAAAAGAGGGGAGAAGGAGGAGAACAAAAGAAACCAAGAACGATTACCATTGTTGATCCCGTCGCTGCCTAGAGCCCCACCGAGAAACCGCCAATTTGGCTCCCGTAAATGCTCTGGAAACCCCATACATCGAGATCCATAACCACGACACCGAACACCAGCACCTCCACCACCAACCTGCTCGGAACTCCGCCGATCATTTTTGAAATAGGAAGAAAGAGAAAAGATCAGAACGAGAGAGAGAGAGAGAGAGAGAGAGAGAGAGAGAGAGAAGGCGAAACCCTAAACTTCGAAATCTAGAGAGAGAGAGGGGGAGATGGACCGGTTAGAGAGAGAATGGGAGAAAACTCTTCATCCGTTTAACATTTTGGTTTTGGGGATCTACAAATGATTTTAGCATTTTGGCTCATTCAAAAGTTTAATGATTTTGCTATAGCTTCTTAGAATCCAAAAAAATTCAACATTGTCGCGTAAAAATCTGAATAATTTTCTTGAGCCCCATTTTTTGGATTTTGTGCATTTGTCACCTGTATATTTGCCGTTTCTGATAATAATAAATTGCACCAATCGAGAAGTTTTTGTTTTTTGTTTTTTTAATCAAGAGGAGCTTCTGTTCAAAAGCAAGGGGGTTGTGTTTTTTTTTTTTTTGAACGGCCAAAACGCCCCTCAGGCTTACGTAGTCTTTTCATTACATAAAATCTAAAGAAGGGAGAAAAGAGGATTGACACTCCAATTACAAGGAAGCAAATTACGCCTAGCTAAATTAGCTATCTCATGAGCAGCTCTATTAGCAGATCTACTGGCCCAACAAAAGGAGATATCTGCTGAATGTCCATAATCACTGCTCTAGAGTCCCAAGGTGGCACCAATTCTGAAACACTGAGGGAGATGGCCATCTTGTTATCTGATTCCACTTCTATGCCTTTAATGCCCAAACTAACTGCTAACTCGCACGCTGCTCGAATGTCAAGAAGTTCCCCCCTCAAACTTGAGCGAGCATACACTTTCCTTGCAAAACCATCCAAGACATCTCCTCTCCAATTCCTTAAAACCACTGCCACTGTGCTACTGCTACTATTAGGAGGATTAGCAACATCACAATTGACTTTAAATTTCCCATAGTCCGGAGCCCTCCAGGTGGTTGTAGCCTCCTGATCAATAGGGTTATCCATTTGGACTGAACTTCTCAATGAAAGTTTTGAAAACTCCAAGCTACCATGCTTGATTGCTACCAGAGTGGTCACTGGATTTAACCTTTGAATGTCTGAACACAAAATTGATCCTCACTTTCTAAATGTTCCAAGCTATCAAAGCCACCTTTCCTATAAAATCTGCCGCACATTCCATCGTGAGGGAATCCGCCATTTCAGAAGCCCATTTCACCGTAGAGGCATTGTCCCCTAAATCCCCAAGAACTTGAATGTTGCACCCAAATCAAACTGGCCTCACCCAAGAGTAGAAAAACAAAGTATGTTCCGCCGTTTCCACCTCCGAATTGGGGGACTGTAACGCTCCAAAAATTCAACCTTAACACGTGTCATAAAGGCATAAATTTCGCATTGAAAAGTCAAGTCCTCGTCAAACATTGAGCGCATTGTCAAAAAAAAAAAGAACTTACCTTTCTTTTTAAACCCTGATACAACTTATCAAAAAATTAAAAATTAACACGATGAAGATATTTTTCACAATAGCTAACAAGTTCCTATGCCTGAAATAAATTTCACCAATTATAACTCCATACAGTCAAACTAGATAGCTACGTTTCCATAAGTCTCAAAACAACATTTTTAGTACATAATCTTTAGTGCTAACATAAGTTCTGCAAGCCATAAGACAAATTACCCAAAAGATAATTACACAACTCCTAGTTTTACAATTCCAAAATAATAACACAATTTTTCAGTTCTACGATCATGCTACAAAAGACATTGAACCCGAGACGGCCTTATGGCCTTACATGATTCAAGACATAAGCTAAACAAGATGATATCACATAAAGGAACTGCATGTGTCCACAACTTCACTAAGTTCACGGCACTTCATTGCCACCTAAAATGGTTTAAACAACATGAGCCGGAGCCCGTAGGAAACAAGACTAAACCAAATGTGTTCAAGTTTAACATAAATATCGTGAAACACGCACAAGTTGAAAGTCCACACATAATTATCAAGTGTCGATAAGTATCCCTTAATAATAACCTCATACAGTTCTCTGCCTAATCACGATTGCCCAACATTTCTAGATTTAACCCAAAGTCATAAACCATACGCCAACTTTTATATCTAACCGAGGGTAATCGGGTACAAGCACCACCCTCACAAACCAAGGGTAATCAGGTACAAGTACCACCCCATAAATTGTGGTAACCGGGTACAAGGACCACCCTTACACTGGGGTAATTGGGTATGCTGTACCACCCCAACAATTTTCGTTCTTTCATTGAGGAGCTCGCCAAGCCCAGTTTATTTTCCTAGGTGCACCACTTAAATCTAGACCAACATAATCCGAGCACAATCATCTCAACCTATCACACTGAATGGGATAATTCATACCCAAATATCATTCGCATAATTCCCATCAAGTATCCAAGCTCCAAGTATTCACTAAATTTCAAATACGCATAAACTATTTCACTAACACATGTAACTTTTAAACATTTAGCATCTAAACATCTCAATAACACATAAATCTCAAGAATTTAACAAGTATTGTGGATACAGTGATTGTTGATTGACTTCTTGTAAACCTTAGGACTTATGGTGAGAACTTTTAGCCACTTAGAGGACCCAATCTAGAGCCAAATAGCCTTTCAGACAGAAATACAGTATCCCAGGAGAATCCATCTGTCTGCTATGACATTGATCTCACGGCCTCAGTATCATTTCTTCACCCGTGAACCTGTTGCTTGAAAATCTCTGAGAGATTGATTAGCCGGCCGCCTGATCTATCCCTCGGCCACAATATCATTTACTCGGCCTCCAGATCGTCTATTTTTCAGATTCTGGAACGTTCTGTCAATTGTTTGATCCATTCGCAAAACCCCAGCAGCCTTTTTCGGATGTGTTCGGGCTACGTTAGAGGATTCCTATGAGGAGTTAGAGTTGCCCTATAATTCCAATTTTAATCGTGCAATGTGATTGGTTCGAGTGATGTCGTCCGGTGCCTATATAAAGGGGGCCTTTGGTTCCGAAAACATATACAATTGGTACATTCAATCACCTCCAAAAGCCACAAAATTCTGCACACATACTCTCTCAAATCCCCTCTGTGAAAGCCCCAATCTTCCGAAGGCAGCCGCGATCCGTTGATCCAAACCCCAAAGTTCAAACCCTAACCCTAGAGTTTTTCAAGAAGCAAATCAGTCAATCACCCTCAATCCGAAGCAATCAAGCCACTGAGGGATCAAGGTGGTGAGGCCTTGGGGCCTCTGGTTCAATTTATTTCTTATTTTTTACGTTTAATCATAGCATTCTAATTATCTGTTAGTCATATAGTCTAGTGTGAGGAAGAACATCAGCTGGATCTTCGATCCGTTGGCTGATACATCAAACCAGGAGGATCCCTCAGCTGTGACATCCATTCACCGGTCTCGGGATGCCTCTCCCTAGGACAGCCTGTTTTATTCTGTTTATTTTGATGCATGTTTTACTTATCATACTGGCTCACTATTAACTGTTTAAAGGCTAATAAACAGACTATGTGTTGGAATTAAATAGTGCATGTATTAATCTTATGTCTAACAACTATGGGCCAGTCTCCCGACTGGGCAGAAAGGGGTGCCTAGCACCTTCCCCTCAGTGTAGCTTTGGCTCCTTTGCCCAGAATCTCTATCTGTTTTTCCTAGTTTTTATAAACTAAGTGGCATCTCTGTTTTGATGATAACCGCTATTGTGTGGCGATGTTCCTAACCATGGGAATATCCACGATCTTGGTTTATGAAGCAAACAACCAAACAAGTAGCAACGATCAATCTGTATGGCGATGCCCCGGTTTGGGAGGGGTCTACAGTTTTTGGTGACTCTGCTGGGGACTTGAGAGCCATAACCAGAAAGTTTGACATAAGGCTAATACATGCTTTATCTAATTCTTCTATCATTTGCATGGAGCAGGCAACCTCGTTGAGTTCACCTAATATCCCAGCATGTCACAGGCTATGTTAGGGGTTTCAGCAAACTCCACAGTCACTTGTACCTAGTGGTATATCAAAAAAGGGAGTCATCCGATTACCGCCTATGATGGGCTGGTGAAAGAACTGGTACCCTTTTGACAACGGAGCTCCCTTAAGACTACCCAAACCTTACATGCATTAGAGAGCCATAGAACTTATCAAAGTAAGACAGGAACCCGAGGTTCAGGAATTTTCCTACATTCTGCTTTGAAGTTCTTCCTCACACCCTATATCCTTTGTTATTGTAACATCTCTTTCTGTGCACAAGGGTTGGGATTTTCAGCCCAAATCCTAACCCTATATAGCCAAGTACTGATTTACAAGTATTTTACTTTTCAAGCAGGCACAATAGGTAAGCCAAGAAAGCAACCACAGACAATTTTATACTCTTACAACACCCGAAGTCGCGCCAAACAGAGGTCTTTGTAGCCGTCTCGTCTATCACCTTCACCTGTCAAAACGCCTTCACCGTAACAGTCCTAATCACTTTCGAGAACTTTGCAGTCATCTCCTCAGCGAACCCGATCATCTATCAAATCCTAAACTTCACCAAGCAATCCTCCCACTCCCATGGCAGACAACGATGCCACTATTGCAGATCTCCAAGCTCAGATCGCTACTTTACTGGCAGAGAAAGTAGCAAGAGATGCTGAGGACGAAGAAAAATCGATAGAAGATGAGAATCCTCTTAAAGTAATAACAATAGAGAACCCTGAATTGGCCAAACAAGTTAAGGAGATCAAACATGCTCTGGCCCATTCACAGGGGGACCAAATTCTAGACTTTGAGGGACTCTGCCTCTTCCCAGATTCTCAATTGCTTGAAAGATTCAAAATGCCAAACATTGCGAAGTTCAATGGAACAAGCAACCCTACCAGCCATGTTCGCCATGTTATCAACACCTTGAAGCCAATGGGCTTGAATGACGAGCTCATTGCTCAATTGTTTCAAAGGACTCTCACTGGAAGTGCCCTTGATTGGTTCCTCACTTTGGAATTTATGCATAATCAAACTTGGCCAGAAATTGCTAACTCTTTTGTCAATCAATATGCATACAATGTCCAAATTGAGTTAACCACCCCAGATTTGGAGATGACTAAGCAGGAGTCGAGTGAAGATTTTGTCACTTTTGTGGCTAGATGGAGAGAAAAGGCTGCCAAAATGAAGAACCGTCCCTCCGAGGAAGATCCAGTGAAAATAGTTGTCAAGAATCTGCAGCCTAAGTATTTGAAGCATATCTACACTCAAGCTATAACCGATTTCAAGTGCCTACATGCTACTGGGCTGTAGATTGAAGAAGGGTTCAAACTAAGACTCATTAGAAAAGAGGAAGCTCTTCCACGTAAGAAATCCTGCCCAAACATACATCTCTTGCCTCCATAAACGCCCTTGACCCAACCTTGCTGCAAGACCCTTTCCAGGCCAGCCCTTCCCAAAACTCAAATTGGTCCCGCCACAACTTTAATCCTCTCTACATGACTCTCTCCCAAGCGTTAACCATTCTAAGTCATCAGGGGCATCTCAAACCCCTAAACAAACCACCTCATCAACCACCTTATGGCCCAAACCATGACCCCAACAAACAATGTGCCTACCATCAGCACTCTGGTCATGAGACAGACAACTGCATGCATCTTCGCTATGACATTCAAGATCTCATTGATAGTCGAACCATAAAACCTCCACAACCTGATGCACAAACCAAACCACCCCATAATACCGAACCACCCCGAAATATCAATCTTATAACCTTGTCTCATAACCTCATATACAATCCTAGCCAATACATTGTCCAAAGCACCCAAGTCAAGCCAACCTTCACCTTCCTAGAGGAGGATGGTTGTCTCATGATGAAGGAAGAAGAGAATAATGAGTCCGATCAATCGGAAGTAATCGATCCTGACATGTCTGACAAGAGTGACGAAGAAGAACAAGCAAATGAAGAAGAGCTAAGGAAATGGAAAGAGCATTCATAGGCAAAACACAATTTGGAAGATCCTGACATTCCATTTGTGGAAGATGATGAATGGCTGCAAATCTGGTTTGAAAATAGGAAGAAGGAAAAGGAGAGGCTCATCATGATGAGAAGGCATGCTTGCTTCAAACCTGCCCAAATAGTGGTACCCATCAATCGCCCAAGAATCCCAACACCTCCAGTTGTTTGGGAAACAATCAACCTTATAGAAGAAGTGGAGGAGTTCCAAATACAGCCGTGGGTCAATCCCTACGAAGAGTGCGACTATAGTCAATGGGTACAAGAAGACGAAGATCTAGACTTCATATACATAGATCCATACAAAACAAGAGAAAGTGACTTTGACGAAATGGAAGGAGAATATGATGATCCACTCGATGGGATCTCTTTGGCATCACTATTTGATCAAATAGAAGTAGTTAATGACTGCGCAACCAACAGAGAAGTAACCTAGGCAGACATTTCCATCTGGGGACTGCTCATGTCTCAAAGAGGTAGCCACCGTGCGAGCTTTGAAGGTGAATCCAGTTCAAAGGCTCTGTTTGGCAAAGAAGATGGTGGAAAAGACTGTAAAGTTGCAAAAGGCAAAGGAAATGGCCCCAAAATGCTGCAGTAACTGAGAAGTCATAACATGGCAAAGAACATTAAACATTGCTTTTTGTTTTCTATGTCAAACTAGGACATGTTTTGGGCCCCTGTTTGGGCATTTTTATTTCTGCCAAGTGAATTCCTATTTCATCTTCTAAAACTATACTTATTCAATAATCTAATTGCAATTGCCAAGCGCTATAGTCTCTTTGCCAAATAAGGGAAACTTCAAGGAATCAAGCTCTTTGTGTCACCGACAAAAGAAAAGAAAGGATGAACTTTAGTTGCTTAAGTTGGGGATCGATCCAAAGAGGGGTCCCACCTACCTGCAAACCAGTCAGAAAGGAGAAATCACCCGGTGTGATCGTCATCTCACCAACAGAGGGGAAGTGGAATGTATTGGTGGTATCCCACCATCTCTCAACTAGCGAGGTCATCAGCGACCAATCGATCTTTGGAAGGTTGAGGCCCAAAGCAAACTCCTCAAAGCCTGCAACATGCACCAACTCCCGGACTTGTTCTAGCAATGCCCAGAACCACTTATGTACTTCTTCCCCTCCTTCACGAGCCTCCAATCTCCTGTTTCTTTGCAAAATTCCACCAGTACAAAAGGGAGTTAATATCATTGTTTCATAAACAAAAGAAAAGCTAGGGGCATCAAATTAACGTTTAAAAAACATGCATTGCCTAAACAGAGGGCATGATTATTTTAGTCTTTTTAAACAAAACAATTTCGACCCAACCACGGGTCCTCTCATCCACGCCCCTGGCTAAAAGGTATTTGCTCCTGCAAATAGAAATTCATTTTTGACCATGCAAATTAAACTCCAAGCAGCCGATCAAAAAAATAATAATAAACTCCAAACTAAAAGTAAACCCTTTTACTTTTCAGGAAACTTACCGGTACATTGAGGACACTCACGTGTAGATCAGGTTCCCTGCGAACCACCTCGGCCTCTAGACCACCAACAGGAGGGCGGTACTGCAAGAATCTGCCAGAACCCAACCGCGTGAAGGAAGAGCGTAGGAAGCAGTGTTGAACGGGACAAGCTCCTCAACCGCCTCCTCGTCAGAAGAAGGATACTCACACCTACATGGAGGGTGCGAAGAAGAACCCGCAACATCCGTAGAGGAGGATGGTGTCAAGTTGATGATATCAGAAGGTGGCGTGGCCATCGCGTTCAAAGCAAGAGAGAACAAGCAACGATAGTGGCAACCGAGAACGATGGCTGTCGAGAGTGAACAGTGGTGGTCACCGAGAGAACTCAGATGAGAAAAATGGAGAAGAAGAGAGGAGGAGGAGAAAAGATTAATGAGCCAAGAGATCGACTAAACCATACTTAAATCGATTTTCTGACTTTTGGAGTTCTCACAGCTGAAACATCGATTCTTCGGCCGAGACAACAATTTGCCGGCCGCGAGATTGATCTCCTAGCCCCTTAATCTATCTCCCACAGTAGCATCAGATCTTGCTCAATACACCAATTCAAACCCTTATGGAATTCCGGGCTCATAACCAACAAAGGCAATGATGGAATTAGCCTTGGGGGTATCCCCGAGCACAAAGAATGTCATACACGAGCATTGAACCCTCTTTGGGATTTTCTATAACAGCAAACTAACAACTACTATCAAAACTAAGCTCATGCTCCATGCCCGCCTACAATAGTCAAACTACTCAACTATTCTTATCAGCTGCTCTAAAGCTCACCCAACAACCACATGCTCTTTATCTCAGCAGTTCCATTCCACCACCCCAGTGGCTCTATACTTAGCAGCTTTAAGCTCACTCAATAGCTCCAAGCTAATCATCCAAGTAGCTCTACGCCCGTTCAGCAGCCTCGCCCTCACCATCGAACTACTCACCAATCTTCACCATCACTTAAGTTCAGCGGCACTACCCCCGTAACTAGTCAGTAGTTCTATGTCCACTATCTATCTCAAGCCATAGCCTCAACATGTCAGCGGCTCTACACCCACACTCAACATCCCAACAGCTTTACGCCTAATCACCCAGCAGCTCTACGCCTATCTGTGCCCATGCTCATATTATCATTGTTAGTAGCTCTAAGCTCACATAGCGGCCTCGAGCTGATCACTCCAACAATCAAGCTCATTCAGTAGCTCCAAGTTCGCGACCTGGCAACACCATGTGCTCCCTGCTCACCATCTCAGACAGCTTCATCTCAGCAGCTTTATGCTTATATTCAACAGGTTCTACGCCCATATTCACCACCTCAGCAGGCTCTATGCCCATATTCACCATCTCAGCGGCTCTATGCCTCGTATTCACCATCTTAGTGGCTCTACGCTCGTATTCACCATCTCAGCGGCTCTACGCTCGTATTCACCATCTCAGCGGCTCTATGCCCGTGTCCACAATCTCAACTAACTCTATGCCATTACAATTCTCAACAGGCTACACGTCGCCCCAATCAACCAGATATCATCTATTCTCAAGCTCTATGCTTGAATGCTCAAAATTCAACATTTTGAATGCTCGAAACTCTTCGAATGCTCAACCACTGTGTACTGGATGCTTAAGTTCTACACTTGAATGCTCAAGCTCTACGCTTGAATGCCCAACCACTGTGTACTTGATGCTCAAAGCCTGCACTTTGAATGCTTGAATTCTGCCGTCCGAATGCTTGAGCTCTATGCTCTGAATGCTCAAGTCCAGAACTTGAAAGAAGCTCTATACTTAAATCAAACACACACATACAGGCCCGTGCACATAAGCATCAATTGCATCACCATTATCACATCGAGTCAGCATCACCATTATCATATCTGTTCACATCTAACCACTGTCATCATCATACATACTATGTTCTGTATCTCTCTCTCTCTCTCTCTCTCTCTCTCTAGGTCAATCCTATAATCAACCAGCTCTATGCCCAATTTTATTGATCGGTCCAGCGCCTTGATCCTTTGGCTCTACGCCAAAATTTATGATGGGAAAGCTCCATGCACAGACATTCAGAGTGCAACTGGCTCTACACCTCAAATCAATCATGTCAAGCTCTAAGCTCTAACACCTCAGGCTCTCGCCTTCAGAATACAACTGGCTCTTTACCTCAGTTCTATCACCTCAAGCTTCAAGCTTCAACTCTTCAGGCTCTCGTCTCATGACTGCAACCAGTTCCGCGGCTCGATTCTATCACTTCAAGCTCCGTGCTCTGACTTCTTAGGCTCTCGCCTTATGACTGCAACCGGCTCCGCACCTCGGTTCCCTAATCTCAAAGCTCCACACTTCAGTTATTGGCCTCGTGTCCCCCATATCTCAAAAATCGGTGTTCGATTGGCTCCAGAAGATGGTTAGGATTCCACCCCAATTACATCAATTCCATCAAGCTCATTCGTAAGGATATGCTACTCTATCGAGCCCCCCTCAGTCGAAGTAAGGATGATCATGAAAAGCAAACGACTCACCCGCTGTGTATTGATCTACCCCGGCAGCTCTACACTCCTTCAACTACTCTCCGCCAAAATCCTAGCATTACCTAGGTACATTGCACTACAGCTTTTTAAGCCAGAAGGTACGTTTTCTGTTTTTAACCTCTAAACTTTTTTTTTCTTTATTGCCCTCCGAACTACGGTTGGTCTTAATTTCCCTTATGGAATACGTAGGCAGCCTCCCGGCCTGACCATAACAAAAACCTTTTTCAAAAAACCCTTGGAATAGTGGTTGGACCAAATTGAGTTGCTTTTACAACTTTGACTCTTACTTAAACATTTCTCACGATCCATCTAAGTTCAGTCAAAGAGGGGCATCTGTAGACACCCCAATTTGAGCCTAACAATTATTTCAAATCCCACCTCGGGGACCATCCCGATGATGATATGGATACAGTAATTGTTGATTGACATCTTGTAAACCTTAGAACTTATGGTGAGAACTTTTAGCCACTCAGAGGAACCAATCCAGAGCCAAATAGCCTTTCAGACAGAAATACAGTATCCCAGAAGAATCCATCTGTCGGCCGTGATATTGATCTCACGGCCTCAACATCATTTCTTCACCCGTGAAACCTGTTGCTTGAAAATCTCCCTGAGAGATTGATTAGCCGGCAGCCAGATCCATCCCTCGGCCGCAGCATCAATTATTCAGCCGCCAGATCAATTGCTCAGCCGCCAGATCGTCTATTTTCCAGATTCTGGAACGTTCTGTCAATCGTTTGATCCGTTCGCAAAACCCTAGCAGCCTTTTTCCGATGCGTTCGATCTATGTTAGAGGATTACCATGAGGAGTTAGAGATGCCCTATAATTCCAATTTTAATCGTGCAATGTGATTGGTTGGAGTGATGTCATCAGGTGCCTATATAAAGGGGCTTTTGGTTCTGAAAACATATACAATTGATACATTCAATCACCTCCAAAAGCCACAAAATTCTGCACACATACTCTCTCAAATCCCCTCTGCAAAAGCCCCAATCTTCCGAAGGCAGCCGCGATCCAATAATTCAAACCCCGAAGTTCAAACCCTAACCCTAGGATTTTTCAAGAAGCAAATCAGTCAATCACCCTCAATCTGAAGCAATCAAGCCACTGAGGGATCAAGGTAGTGAGGCCGAAGGGCCTTTGGTTCAATTGATTTCTTATTTTTTACGTTTAATCATAGTATTTTGATTATCTGTTAGTCATATAGTCTGGTGTGAGGAAGAACATCAGCTGGATTTTCGATCCGTTGGCCGATACATCAAACCAGGAGGATCCCTCGGCCGTGACATCCATTCACCGGCCGCGGGATCCCTCTCCCTGGGACAACCTGTTTTATTCTGTTTATTCTTATGCATGTTTTACTTATCGTATTGGCTCATTGTTAACTGTTTAAAGGATAATAAATAGACTATGTGTTGGAATTAAATAGTGCATGTATTAATCTTATGTTGAACAACTATGGGCCAGTCTCACGACTAGGTAGAGAAGGGTGTCTAACACCTTCCCCTCGTAGTACCTTTGGCTCCTGTGCCCCATAATCTCTATCTATTTTTCCTAGTTTTTATAAACTAGGTGGCAACTCTGTTTTGATGATAATTGCTATCGTGTGGCGATGTTTCTAACCATGGGAATATCCATGATCTTGGTTTATGAAGCAAACAGCCAAACAAACAGCAACGATCAATCTGTATGGCGATGCCCCGCTTCGAGAGATGTCTACAAAAACCATCTAATTACTAGACTCAACTTCCATTTCGATGACTTTTCACCATCTCATCTCATTATTTCAGAAACCACTAACACGTACATATCACAGATCATGACCAGGATTAGACGTACAGCAACAAGAACTCCCATAAATTATCAGCGAAAACTCATGTTTTTATGAAGTCCTTGAGAAGCAGTTGCAGAGGCACAATCCATTGTTTGGAACCCAATCCTCTCCTTCTACAAGTCATAAACATCATCCACATTCTGCTGTTGGATACTCCCAAACACCCCAGCTTGTCCATAGCTATCCCCACCATCCATGCTTTTGAATAACAAGCATTTCACCACACTAGAATTACTTGGTGCACCCATTGCATAAAAGTAATTCACTTGGGGCAGAATAAGGCTCACATTGTTCAAGAAATGGAATGTGATTATACGTAGAAGAACATAAATAATATCTATTAAACTACTGTTTGGACATGGAGTAATGTAACAGAGATTGAATCCAGTTCGTCCCTCCATATCCTTAGCTCGAGGGTAAGGTACAACGATTGGAGCACTGATAAAAGTTGCGAATAGAGGGGTTTGGGTAGGTGAATATAAGTGGTTCCAGAATCAATTAACATCTCTCCATTCCCAAGTGAATCAAATTCCCTTAAGCTTAAGGGCACCTCAGTTGCACTACTATTCCCCACCGTTATTGCCTCGAGACCTATATAATAGTAGTTAGGGTACATTGGACATCTTAACATGGGGGTAAACTGAAAATGGTCTTTTGAAAAAGTAGCAGGGTCCCCCACAACCAAAAGGCTTGAAATATTAGGGTTGTTTGCAAACTTGAAGGCCAAGAAACAATAAGAAAAGCCCTTTTAAAGAAACCCTAATTGGAAAGGAAGAGATAAGGGGCCTTTACCGAACCCCGTGATTCCTATTGGCTCACAATGCTTTGATCCAACACATCCAAAACAAATTTTGGTATCTCCCTCATTACATTAGGATTACTCCCATGGACTCTAAGGGTATCCCTAGTTAAGGACCCGATAACAACACCGTCACCATAAGTGTAGGCAAATGAAGGGCATGGCCTAGAACATGTGCCCTTTATAAGGGTAGGTAATGAGCAACCGGAAAATGGTGCAAGGATCGAAAGTGTTTTCGGAGCTATAGATGTCGATACAAAAAGAAGTCTAACAAGAGTCTCTAAAAGAAGAGGAGGAATATGAAGGGGAGAAAGTGGACAGTACCTTGTTGTTTCTATAGTCATCACAATCCATACAATCGAAAGATAGGTTTCCACAAGGAACCCAAGTGAGGTCACTCCCAGTGTCCATAAAAACTAGGATGAGTTGCGGGGGTGTGCCTAAGTTGAGAGAGATTAGATACCCATCTCTCACTTCTTTTAGTGGCTCCACATACCATGTCTAGTAATTCTGTTGGTTTTATATTTTTCGAATTGAAAGCAAGTTTTGGAGTTGGAAGGATGGATCTGGAATGTGTTAAACCAAGTATTAGTGAGTGAGATTGGCTTTGGTTTGCATTGGATTGATGGAAACTGAAGAGGGAATGGAAAAGGAGGGGGAAGAAGAAAAGAGTGTGGGGAATGAAGAGTGATTGCATTGTGGTTTTTTTATTGATGCTTTGATGTCTTCTTTTTTTTTTCTTTTTTTTCCGTTTGTTTATGAACTCCAACTTAAAGCCAGTATTTATAAGAGTTGGTTTGAGTATTTCAATGATTGAATTTTGACAAGGGCTTGCAAGTGGAGAATTAGGGTTTGTGAGGGCTGAGTAGAAACCATGTTAGGTGTTGAATGAATAATTACTGACAAAAAAAATTGTTTTATAGGGTTAACCCTTTGTTTGGTTGTAGACTTGTAGTGAATTCTCCTTTAGAGTACTTTGAATGTGTTTGCGTTGAGAGAGAGTTCACTCTCCAAAGTAACCACATGCCACCTGGCCCCTTTGATGAACCAAAGATGGAAGATCAACCCACTTGGTGAAAAATGCTAAAGAGACTAATGGTGGTACACAAGAGAATATGCTTTTTGTATCGCCCTATTTGCATCGGCAGGGGCACCATTTGCGACGGGAATAGCTTTTGCATCGGCAATGCGATGACAAATGGGGGGTCACTTTTGGTGGGGTCTCTTTTTGCATCGGCAAGCACCCGTCACTAACTATTTACTACAGCAAAACCCCTTTTTGCGTCGGTCTTTTTCCAACTCAAAAGTAAACAAAAACCTTAAAGATCTTTTTGATTTCAGCTAGCCATTCATATGCGACAGTAGGATTTATTCCACCTTCAAACGTGGGAGGCTTCAATTTCAGGAACTCCTTAAGATCAAGTTTTGCTGCCGGTTGAGGTTGATTTTGATTCTCATTTTGTTCGGGTATCAGGTTGTAGTTGTGGGGGTGGCACATGAGGCGGTTGTTCTTGGGGTGGTGGTTGTTCTCGTGGTGGAGGAGGGGGTGGCCGGTTTTGTTGTAGATTTTGGACTAGAGTGGTTAGGTCCGCTATTGTCTTTTCTAAGCGTTCAAATCTCGTTTGCGACTCAATTTCTGCTTGAGTGCGATGTCGTACCATGGTTACATCTAAATAACAAAATAGATTAGAGATGATCACAATCTAGATTTAGTCATAACAATTGAAATAAAATAAGGGCAACACATTCTTCCATCCATAACCAAACACGTTTATATTACAACAAAAGTGAGTACATCCTCTCTTTTTTTACAACATGTACAACTATCTACAACGACGTACATTACCTCAGTCATACTTACCACTACATAAGTCTCACCATACGTACTATACTATTTATATTTTTACATGGTCAGTTCACTTAGTCTTCTCGGCACACTCCTATTGGCTACTCTGAGTCAGAAGATATCACAATTATATCGGGATTCTCCTCCTCTTCCTCTGAATTAGAACCGGCTCCCTCAAAGACCATAGGCTCCCGAAAACATACACATTGTGCCTTCCTATCATGCGCAGGCGCTGAGGTGGTCGCCTGTGCCAGAGCAAATGAACCAAAATTCTAAGCTGTGGACTCTCTCACCGCCATTCCATTCCTTAACTCTATATAAGTATCCCAAGAAGTAGCCAATTCCATTGCCATTTTAAAGACTAGCTTCTACGATCGTAACCTATGACGGACAACAGCTTGAGTCACACGTGGAGGATACCGGTGCTCTCCATTCACCTTTTCTATTTCTTGGCATACCTTGGTCTCTGCATCCCTTCCTACATTTTCCATATGCTCTGCTATGTCCATTAAGCTACAATGATACACTCCCTGTCCCCGTGAAACCACCTTATAATGACCCCATTCGTCCCTTCCTTGCTGAAAGTTATGATTTGCCACTCCTACAAATCAAAAGGAGAAAGAAATCGCATTAACTAACTTATTTGTTTCTATTGGCTCTATTTAATTTATTTGTTGTATGCCAATATATGATGTGTCCCCTATACTTTGGAGTTTTACCCTATATCCCAAACCATGCTCTGATACCACCTCTGTCACGTCCCAACTCCAATACGGGTCATGTGACCGGCCGATGACGGAATCACCAAGGCCTCCAACACTTTACCATTCAGAGCATACTTAATAACATTTAAATAGAAACAGCGGAAGCATCTAATCATACAACTCCAGAGTGTCTATGCAATATAGCTAAGCATAATTTACAAACCACTTGTCTCAAAACTACACAACGTTCCTGCTCCTTTTTACAGACGTGCTATTCACAATAGCTAACCAAACAACGCATCCAGCCCTCAACTTGCTATCTACAATAACTTGGAAAATTAGAAAAGGTTTTCAGAAGCTGAAGTTCGGGTGAGAAACGTATACCAAAATTACAAGTTTGACCATGGGAATACCTTACTTAGTAAAACAGTTCAAGAATCAAGCAACATTTCAAGTAATCTCATCAAATTTTCTAGTAACAAGCATTTTGATCCATAAATTCAATTATTTGGTCCAAAAGATGGACACTTTTCTTCTTCCCTGTCACGTTTGCACATTCGAGCGATAATAACATTCAACGGTATTTTTGCCAGTCGGTTAAGGAGCGACCCCATTGAAGAGTGGTAAGATATCATTACCCAATGATGCCTGGTTGCATCTCCTACCTTATTACTTCACGCCGCTAGTTTCTTTACATGTCCCCTAGCGCTCGAGACACTGTTCGAATGATTCTTATTATCACAAGCATGTACTAACAAGAAGTAAAATTCAAGTTCCCAAAACATATTGCCATGGTCTAGATTAACTGTGACACGAAAGATTTAATAAACAGGTGATCACATGTATTTTATTCAACGTCACCAATTAAATCAAGTAAGAGGATCGAATTCCACATTTTTCTGCAAAAACAAGCAATGGCATTTTATCCCAAAATTTAGAAAAATACATGTAACCAAGGTATGCGCAACTCACCAAAAGGATGCGTCTAACCTGACGTGGCACTGAATTAGCTCAAGGCACTAGTACCTATACAAAATGTATCACGAATTACTATTTGTTACAATTGAACTTAATTTAGTAATTGGCTCGAATTTCTTCTTCATTAGCCGTCGGGTTGGCACAAGTACAGTTTACGAAGAATTGGTGGAGTCCCTTAATTAACATAATCAAACTCCTAAATTTAGGCTTACAAACAGTCAAAATAATATCGGTAAACAATCTAAGTAAATCAATTTACGGCGGCGAGTTCCGAAGCTGAACTCTTTGGCCAAAAGGGGTTTCATTGGTGTGAAAATTTCAGGGGTTCAGGTGCTGCGTATGCTAGAGGAGAAAAAGATACGGTGGAAGGTGAGAGGGAATGACCAGATCAGTGCGATCTTATGTGCACTGAACGTGTGTGAGTTGTACGAAATTTGACCCCAAATCTGCTTCCTCTACTATAAACAGAATACACATCTCCTATTGTTATCTATAAAATAGATTAATGGGCGGAAAGATTACCAACAGGAACTGTTGAAACCCTCTGGTGAAACAAAAGGAAACGAAAGCGGTTGATCGATCTTGGTAAAACAGAATAGGCAGGAGTCTCTCTCGTTTTTGTTTTGTTCCCTAATTTAATAATTACCCTATGTGAACATGCAAAGTAGACACTTGTTTTAATTCTCATGACTCAACAAATTCACGTCCCGTATGTTTCGAACTTTGACCAAACGCGTTCGGTTTTCAGTCTTCGAAAAATTTCAAAAATTCAACACAGACTAATAAAAATTTAAGGGTCAACGTGGTGGTGTCGAATTTTTTTAAGGTAAAATCCTAACGTTGCGTAACTCACACAGTGTGTCGAGTTCCTATTCGGACCACGTGACTAAACTACTATTCTTCTTTTTTTTTTTTTTTAAAGAAAAGGCAGGATTTTACAATAAAACCCAATGCTTTTAGACCCATGTACCAGAAATAACATTAAAGCCCACTATGGAGGTCATTTTTCATTTTCCCTCCCTTCTTTTGATTTTCGGTCTTATTTTAAGTTTAGAATTGTCCCTTGAAAAAACAACCAGATGAAGATTCCCCCATCAAATGGGTAAACCACACCGAAAATTCGCAAATTTTCACTACTTTTTCTTGGCCTCGTTAAATATGTTAAAAACTATCTGAGGGCCATTTTGGTCAAACTTTTCTCGAACTGTTTGACACGGTTCTATTGTTGTTTTCGTTAATTTTTATAAATTTGGGTTAGATATTTACATCATATTTTTCAACTATCTACTTTTTTATATTTTTAATTTTACAAAATTAAATCTGACGCAAATCTAGTACAAATTAAGAGATAACAACAGCAAAAAATCGTGTCAAAAAATCCGCGAAAATTTTTGCCATATGGCCCTAAAATTAAACCAATGTTAATTGATTTGCCTTGACTGAGTAATGATGGATACTTTGCTTACTTGAATTCTCGTGTCATATGAACATGAAAAATGTAGTCTCAACTCTGAAGATTCTATCTCGTATGTTTTGTATCCGAGCGACAAAATTCTGTTCCTTGAGATTTCTTCCTAATTATTGATAGTTTAAAACTCCTAAAGGGCCAAACAGATATCTCAGTCACTTGTGTTCGAATAGAATTAGAGAGAGAAAAAAAAAACAGCAGCAGAAAACTAGGCAGAAAAAAAATATTACAAATTTAGGCTCTATTTGGAAAAGTTTTTATTTTCAGTTTTTTGCTTTTGTTTCCAATATTTTTTGTAACAAGGACCATAAACATGTTTGTGTTACTGTTTTTGTTTAAAAAAAAATACATAATTCCATTAGTTTGCGGAAATTCTAGAAACACAAAAATTGCGTTTTTATTTGTTTTGAAAACACTTTCGACAACCCCAAAAATAAATAATAAAAAAACTATTATGGTCCACCAAACAAGTTTTTGTTTTTATTTTTTCGTAAATAAACTAAAATTCATTTCTTGTTTTTCATAAACAAAAAACAAAAAACTAGCAACTGTAATTTATCAAACAGAGCCTTAAGTGTTCTTAATTTTTTTTTTTTTTTGGTTTTGCCTCCACAATACCATATCCAAGACAATGCCATAGAGCTCATTTTGGCCTTCTAAAGGTCTCATGTACATACTAACATGTGACTTAACTACCAAGAAGCTTTTGGTGATCATACGGCATCAGATGTGTACTTAGATGCTTAGAGAAACAAGGTCAAGAGAACTCTTTTTTCAAAATGTTAATCTAACTATTTTAACAATAATGATTTCACCGATAACAAAAAATATGCCCCTAATTAACACAATTTTTGCACTGTATAATGGATGAAGATAAGCAGATTCAGTGAAAAAGTTAAACTGCAGTTTATGTGCTTTAGACAAATTATTTCTGCTATTTTGATTTTTAATTGATGTATGCAAGAAGAAGAATTTGTCTTAAAATTTGTGTTGGTGTGAATTTTAGTCCGTTTAGCCGACAAGGGAAACTTAGCCTCAGCACCGAAGAAACACTTCATGTGACGAGGCCCTCCAAAAAAGAACACATAGCACAAAACCCAAAATCAAAAAGTAAGATATAAAAAGGGAATTATATGAAAAACCTATAACCATTCTTGCTTTTCATATCTTCAATGCGCTTATCTCTCCTGTGATAACAACTTAGGTGGAAACGTGTTGGAAATTTAATTTCCATTCCTCCTCTTTTTTCCTGATCATGAAGCAATATGTGATGGTTTCCAGCGTCAGTTACAGTTGAAATATGCTTGTGATTGTTAAACATGAAAACATTAGCGTCCGACACAATTGCCGTCACAAATATTACTTTCCTGTCGGGGAATAGCTGCCACAAATACTTTCTTTTTGCGACGGGGAACATGCTGTTGCAAAAAACAAAAGCTTAAAAAAAAAAAAATTTCCCCTCTTTGCCTCGTAAAATCTAATGCTATTTACCTTCAATACTGTGAAAATCAATTTTCATTCAACCTCTTATAATTTCCTTACAAAATATTTAACTAACAAATCCAAAGTATAATACAACAAACCATTCTCATTCATTCAAACCCCTAAATGAAGAGCAAAGAAAAAATGAAGAATTTTCAGTGCCTTTTCATATAGGTATTTGGTCCATATATAGCTCATGCTCTAATATCTGTAACAGAAACAAATAGATTGAAAACAATAACCTTAAATTGAAAGTCAGTGCATGGCTTATCAATAATTACAAAGTGCATAAGATCAGATACAACAAACCAAAACATGAGCTAGCAATGTGAAACACCAACATGGACTACTCTAATCAGAACAATACATGCCAATACCAAGACAAGTCCTTTAACTCCATTGCACAGTTATACATTGTACCTTTCATATCTTGCACCTCATTGTACAGCTTCTTATTTTCAGCCAGGACATTATGGTAATTCTCAGTAGCATCAATTAGTCCATGAACCTTCACCCCTGTCCATGTTAGAGGCTTAAAACATGAGGAATGTCATGCCCATAACAAATGCACAAGCTTAAGTTGTAGTGAAATCCAATTTTAAACTCAATTAAGCATTCTACCTAAAAGTGATTAAATTCTTCTGAGTAGACCTTTTGTGTCTTCAAAACTTTTCGCTTTATGATTCAAGACGCCACTCTTAGATCCTAAGCAGTTCAATGGAATAATTTCTAGTCATAAACTAAGCAAAGAGGTAATACTAAATAACAAAAGTGACAACCGATGCAAACTTGAAGAACTCCAAACTGAGAATCTAAAAAGCTATTGTAGCTGATTTTTTTCTTTCTTCCATCTTTGTGTTGTAGATTTTAAAAAAAACCCTCAAGTACTTTAACTTTATTCCTTGAATTGATGTTCACTGTATTCATGAACAATCGACCGGAGACCATAGAAGATGTGTGGCTGGCTAGCTGCATCAGGAGCTGATGCATCTTGTAGGTCTATACATGGCTAAAGGAAGATGTGTGGCACTGTGGCTGCATCAGAACTGTCGTTCGAGGCATCAGAAAAGCCATGATGTACCAGTGCTTCAAGCCTTAAGGTGTCGGGTCTAAAAGAGTTTGTGGTCATAGGATCAGACAGTCGTAATGAGTTTGTAGTAATCTGGTTGTGTGTTGTCAAAGTTATTTAGCTTCATCCCCCTATATTCATATAAAGAATTCTCCCTATCCATATACATAAGATTTGGCAAATAATTAAGCCAAATGCAGCTGATAGATGCAAAACATCTAATCTCAGTAAGTCTCAACCAGGATTTAAGATCAATAGATCATCCAAAGCAGGCATATTTGGCCACAACAATCATTTAGTTCAATGGACTAAATAGGAATAAAAAGTTCAGCTATTTATAGGACATCATAACCACATGCTTTTCTAATGTGGCCAGTGGATGACCATTCCATTCTTTTTCTAAATTATTTAATCAAACCAAACACTCTTCCAAGTATTGGAGATCATCTGTGCATGTCTTGATCACTTAACGGACTTTAATCCCTCTCTAAAACAATGTTGTGCAATAATTTTCACGAGTAAATAACTTGACCCCTTCTAATTTGGGTGTTCTGGTGTTTAGGAAACAAACTTGCATATAAGCATATTGTCAACCAAGTTGCTGTAATGGTCATTCTTAGTTTGGTCTCTCAACGGAGTGGCCATTTACTTAAAGTGGTGAATAATTATTGAATGGTATCCAAACCAACTCAAATAGAGGAAACCAAATTACGAGTAATAAATGAGTCATTAACCTTTAGTGACATCCCCACAAGAATCAAAAGCAATCCTTCAATCTCTTCTTGTCCATCGACCATGCAAAACCTTCAATGCCAAAAGAAACAATAAATACACATGCTAACAAACAAACTATGCACTTGTTTCAGAAAGAGAGGGAGGAACCTGAAGAGTTCATACAAGCATATTGTATGAACTTTTGGCAAGTAAAGGGTGTGAGCAATAGAAATGATGGTTTGAAGTTGGGGAGTGTGGATGAGATGTGAGTACTGTAATAACTCCGATTTTTTAGTAAATAAAAATTTCGTTAAATATTCAAATTTCTTTAATTAATTCTTGGATTGCTTTATAAATTCTGTTTTACATTCTAATAGTCTGTCTTAATTAATTTCATTCTTCGTAAAAAAATTGAATTACTACGCATCGGCTATCTAGCCATTTTCTAAAGACAAGGGGTCTTATATATATACACATGTATAATTATTTTGTAACAAGAATTAAATTCTAAAAATACATTCTTGACTAGAAATCATGTCTTACTTAATATAGTTAGTTTCCAACTAATTGGTTAACTAAACCAATTACTTTGCAAAGCCTAGAATTAGACTTGAACCTATTATTTGTCTTACAAGTAGCCTTTCTTAGATTTTCTATGTATACATGCATACTAGCCTACTTTAATCATGCCTATAGACACACACACACGCGCGCGCACACACATAGACTTTCTAGGAAAGTCTTAACCATTTCTCATATTGTGTTGTCACTTTCAAGGGGAAGACTTACCATTTCATCATTTAGCCTTTAATCATCCTAGATTTTACTTACAATCTAGACCTAGAATTGACTAAACATGGGAAAGACTATTTCTTTTAGCCTAGCTATCATTTTCTTTTACTTGTAAGACTTACTAACTAGGATATAATTGCCTAGGATTTTCCTTTAAAGCCTTAAAAATCCTTCATGATCACATAGTCTTGCACCTAGGATGGAATGACAAGAGAGGAAGGTTTTAGCATGCTTAAAGTTGGATTAGACATGACCATGGAGCAAATAAACCATAGAAAGGGCTGGGGGGGGAGAGAGAGAGAGAGAGAGAGAGAGAGATCCTCACTTTCCTATATACAGGACCCTTTGTCAAGCCATTCAACTCACACCTTCAATCTCTCCAACTTCTCTCTCTAGAAACCTTGTGTTTGTTCTTTGTTCTTGGTGTTCTTGAGTTTCTTCTTAAGTTCTTCAAGAAACTCAATCCAAACCATCACCCGACAACCCTCTTGATCCAAAAAGTTCAATAGTTTAGTCAAGATTTAGTTTCGAGAGAAAAAGAAGTCTTGTCTTTTCTCTTTCGAAGCTACCGTAAGCTTACCGTAAGAAGTCACTTCATTTGATAGCCACATTCACCTTCCGTAAGCTGACATATTTTCTTTTCCATAGCCATACCATTAGACAAGAAGGACAGTAGAATATTTTCTCACTTTCTCCAGTAAAAATTTTAGTTATATTTTTTTTTTGTGTTTAAATGCATGTTAAGTTAAAGTAGTAAAAATAGCTAGCAAACTTGTTTTACTAAAATTTCGAAATGAAACATGATCATGATGAATATCTCGACTTTTATTCAGGAAAATATATGTGGGTTTTGAACTTTCCAAAAAGGAAGAAAGAACGGATTTTTGAAATGTAAGAAATAATAGTTTGATTGGTAGCATGGTTACTTAGATTTTATTTGAAAAGGGTAATGAGCATGTATACATGTTTTTAGTTCTTAATTTACTTGTCTTAATGTTGAGTTATGTGCATATCTTGTTGAACATATAGATTAGTCGGTGGATTAAACATGAAAAACACTACAGAGTTGGACGATCTTGTTATTTTAATTATTCTAGACACTGTCTATAGTGTTCTTATGTGAAAAGTCCGACCGCAGAGTCTTTGCATGAAAATGAGACACAAAAATCAAGAAACTCTAGAAACATGAAATGTAGGGTACTAGTAATGAAAATGCGTGTTTTTCAAGAAAGGAAATATTGTTTTTGCGACCACAATTTGGCCGGACTTGGTAGCCCATTGTGTGTGAGTGTGTGTGTGTGTGTGTGTTTTTTTGCGACCGCAATGTGGCTGGACTTGGTAGCCCATTGTGTGTGTGTGGGTTGCCAATGGGGCCGGACTTGGTAGTCTCATTGGAGGTGTGACTTGGTTATCTGCGGAGAGGAGCTAATGTGACTGTGGGCCAATGGGAGCCCGGAACAGCGGAACCATTGTGAGGATACTCGAGTGCCCGGGACAGCGGAACTGAGGTTGGGTGTGTAAAAGATTTTGGAAATGTTGATTTGGAAAATGAAAAGTAAAATTGTTAGAAAAAATGGTGATACGGTCTACGAAAAATATTGCGTAGGAGAAACTCTGATTATGCGGATACTAACGCCGGTTGAATAGTGAATGTGCATGTATTATTGTTAATCTCTGAATTGGAAGTTGTTGAATGCACATGTGTTATTGACATGTTTTCGCGGAATATTTACCTACTATAGTATGTTGCTACTAAGTCCTGTTATTAGAAATTATGGGTTAGCGTATATGAGATTATTCTATTAAGCTTTTGTAGCTCACGGTATTACTGTTGTAACCTTGACATATTATACTGGGGGCGACGCTGGTATAATGTGTCACACTTTGTAGATGAGCAGGGCGAGTTCTATACCTTGGAGGCTTTCGAAGCCAAAGAGCTGGTTAGAATGGAAGAGCAGGTAGAACAGTAGATAGGAACCCTCGTTTCCCTCCCTTTGTTGAACAAATGTACTCTTGTGAGAATTATGCTATAATAATGAGCCAGACTCTATTTAGTTTTCAATAAAAAATGTTTATTTAACGTTTCCAAAATTAGAGGCGTTACAAGTACTCTCTTCTCATGCACATGGATTGTCAAACATTGGATGGTCAAAAAACAAAATACAAGAAAACCGAAAAAAAAAAAAAAACATCATAAAGAAAAGGATGGAAATGCATGCTTTGTTTCTCATGCACATAGATTACAAAACAAAACAAAACCAAAACCTGTTCAAATGAAATCAAAGTTCAATAACATAAACTAGGACATTTTTGAATGCCCTTACTAGCACATGAGCTGAACCATTTCTACATTTACAAAAGATGCAAATGAACGAAACACCTTATGAATCTCAAATGAGAACTTTCTAAAAACTTAACTACATCTTAAGAAAAAATGCATAAACTAAAACTAAGCTTACAAAAGCTATGAAGTGCTGATCACTAAATTGGAACTCAACATTTACATCCTTTTACATTAATTGACACTGAACCCAGGGAGATTTCATTTTCACAAGTCATTACACAACAATATATCAGAAAAGAATATATCACATTAGAAACTTTTGATTATCCCAAGTAAGAAGAAATGCCTACATATTCCTAGTATACAGGAATATACTAGAGCGATGCAAAAAGCATATTCTCTTGCTTTTATATGTGGCACCGAAAAAGTGCTACAATACACGCTTTTATTTGAATGCAAACAACAGTACGCATATTTTGAATCAATTTAAACTCATAACATTAATTTGTACAAAAATTAAAAAATAATCATTACACGTGTATGTTAATTATCAGCTTTCGTCTTAAGGTTATGAATTAATGTGCAAATTAAAATTATGAATTTTCTCACAAAAGTTTGAGAATTCAAGATTGATACTATGATATCAATTTTTGCAATTCAAGAGTCATATAGGATCTGTTTGTTTGGGCGTAAAATGTTTTCCAATAAAATATTTTATCTATTTTTCGGTGTTCGCTAGTACAAAAAATGAAAAAAATATAAAATATTTTTTATAAATTGGATAAAAATGGCTTATCCTTAATCTTTCGTAAGTTATTTTTCGAAATGAACCCCGCTACTTTATACTGCAATTCTCACTGCTCAATTTCCTCGATCGTCAGTCTTAACCCACATTCAATTCCCTATTCTCTCTCTCTCTCTCTCTCTCTCTCTCTCTCTCTCTCTCTCTCGAATTGAATCGAATCGAATCGAATCGAATCGAATTCCACCACCTTATCCTCCCTCTCTCTTTTGAATTGAATTCCACCATTTAAGCTCTCTCTCTCCCCTTCCCCTCCCTCTCCCTAGGGTTTCCACCCTAAAATGGGCAACCCGGGGGGGGGGTTGCGATCTACCCTATGGAGTTTTTCTCTCTGTCGACCTCCGATGGAATTTTCTTTCCCCTCCTTTCATCACTCTTTACCCTCATCCTCCCCTTACGCCTCCCGACGCCTTGGCCTCCCCAGTTTCTCTACCGCCGAACCTCCTCCATCATATTCGCCATTCATCGGTGACTCATCTTTGGTGGTGCGATTCAGATGTGGGGCTGTGGGTGCAGAGCTTTTGTGCATGATTGGGTCACCGGAGTTGGAGATCTATGTTGGTGGATAATGATGGCGAGGTTTTTTTTTTTTCATTTTCTTGTTGGTTTGCGATCCTTTGTTTATTCTTCTCCCTTTTGTGGAGGTTTTCTCGCCGGTTTCTTGCCATGAGTTTTTCTCCCGATTGGGTTTCTTCCAGTTGGGTTGTTCTGCAGGAAAATATTTAGTTGGTTCGGGGTGTTGTCTGTAGGATGATTCCCGCCGTCTTGGTTACTTGGTCCTTTGTCTAAGGACGAGTTTTCACCTTGATATAATCTTTGGTTGGAGTTATAATATGATCATCTGTTATCGGTTGGCAAAAAAAAAAAGAACTCTCTACACTATTTTTGTCGAACTCTGAAAATGATGTCACTAAAATTTGATTATTTTGTGGCCTTTTTTTGTATGATTTCTTAAATGTCAACCAAACACCAAAAAATAAAATTGGAAAAAAAAACTTTTCACCGAAACAAAAAAAATATTTAGTAGAATGTTTTGCAGTAACACCGGAAAAAATGTCTATTTTTCGGATAACAATTTTTTTTCCCGATAAAATTGGGAAAAATAACTTTTGTAAAACAATTTTCAATGTGGAACAACTATCAACCAAACACCAGAAAATAAAAATGAAATTTTTATTTTTCGCAAAATTATTTTGGGAATTGATTTTGGCACTTCCCAAATTAATAACCACACTCCCCAGGGGAGTGCCAAAATCAATTCCATATGGAGATTGATGAATTGATTTTGACACTCTGGCCCCTTTGGGAGTGCGGTTATTAATTTGGAAAATCACTCCCCAATCATTTTACGTCAGAAAATATTTTACTTTGAAACAAATGGAGCCATACTTTACTCGCTTAGATATGGATTAATGTGTTGTAGCATTTTTCATGATCGATGGCAACGCAATTGCAAATGTTCGCACCTAGTTAATTATTATAGGAACCAATGATGTCTTGATGCGCAGAATAATCATTTGGTACACTCTTTTGTTAGTACTAGTCTAATGCTCGTGCTTCGCACGTTTTCGCATGCTCGTTAATTGAATTGGTATCAGGAAGTGTTTTTCATTTTTGTAGTGATGATAGTAGAAAAATAGCAAGAGGTTATTGCAGCAAAAATCAGTTTCATTCCAAGGGATTCACTGTTTTGGCACACCTTTTGTGTTGTGCTACTCTGGTACTCTCTCTTTTATCGGCAAAAAAGATTTTATTAAAACTCGACATAAGGTACATCAGAGTCAGCTAACTCTAGATACAATGAAATCTTGAATCAAAGAGAGGGCTAGTAAAGAAAAAAAGAAACAAGAAAAATACATCCAACAAGAGATTGATAGAAGCATTATCCTGATAAAGCATTTTCCATCCAATAGCCATAGGGATCATATCAGGTAGTTCACCACAGGTCCGAAAAGTCAGACAGATCCCATCCATTATCCCCTCATTGCATTGAGCATGGCACTAAATTAGCATTACCATAGCACTAAATTAGAGCCATATTGATCTCCAAAACCCATAGAATTGCATAATCCAATGGGACCACTTCCAGAACACAGCTTCAGAACCAAATGTTTGAGTAGTAACAAGGGAGTATAGCAACAACACTTGTAGATCACAAACAATCATCAAAGATCAAATAGCAGAACCAGCGTTCTAGCAACAGACAGGTACTACACATATAGCACTCTATAACGAAGCATGTATTGATAGCATCATCACAACATAATGCCTTGATAGAAATGAGAATTGTAGCAACAGAAGAACCAGTAGCCACAGGCACTGCATGGTGAGAAAAGTTTTAACCACCACAGAGTACCTAGATACATCAGCCTTAATATAACCAGTAGACATCAATAGCATGACCAACTTCATCAAAAGAAGAGCTCCAAGGATGAAGCCATAAAGGTAGTCTCATCCAAGGAGCCAGCAATGATCCAGCAGCAGTGAACAACAATGGCCAACAAGGACACAAAATAGGACACAGACACAATAGACTCAAACAGTCTAACAAAATAGACCAAGATTCACCCATAAGACGAAAACCACCAAGTTGAGACTAAAAGGACTGATCCTTACAACTATGGTATTTTTTATGTAGCTGCACTGAGTGTTACAGGTGTATTCTACTTCAGTGGCAATGCTGGTGGATGAAGGCCAACTACCAACCATACCATGTATTAATCAACAGTCAAGAAACATTAAGAAGACACTCCACTAAAAACCCCAATAAACCTTTTAACATTAGCCACCACTACACCCCCTCACAATTTGCATTATTTTGCCCTTACATATTCACATACACTTACAGACACATAAATTATATTACAAAAGTCATACAACAATACATCTATCCAAAATGCCCCAAGTCAAGAAAGTCTACATTTTTAAACACAACAGGCAAACAACAATCAACTCTTAAAAAATAAAAGAATCAGTGTTCACCTCTGCCTTGGACGTGCTATGATCCATTGCGAGCTGAGCAGAAGCTAAATTTTCTTAATCATCTAATGCTTGAACATGATTTCGAGTTTCCTCATTCAATCTCCTCCGAAATCACGATGTAAACTCAAGGTACATTAGTATTTTCCAAGGATTCATCAAAATCATTAACTAAACTCGTTTGGTTGCTCAACCGAGAGAGAGAGAGAGAGAGAGAGAGAGAGAGAGAGAGAGAGAGAGTTTCTACCTGTATCAGTGAGTTTCCTCCCACAAATCAAGTATCTTTTCCTTCCTGAGCTCATCGATCATGTTTTCTCCCTAAAAATCCTTTATTTAGCCAATTCATTATCTACTAAATGAGTTCTCTTCTTTCCCCATTGAACTAACACATCAAAAATAAAGTAAACAACAAGAGCATGTAGGCAATTAATATCCAAAACATATACATGAATGCTCAGAAATCCATCATGGAGTATCCGTGGTCTGAAAGTTTCAGAGCATGCAGACAGCTTTCATGGCCTAAAAGTTGTACATAAATTCAACTTGTTGCGTTTCTACTTGCGATGCTACAGCTACTGCTACCACTATCATTGGAAATATTCTACGAACCAAACTCATCTCCATTTCCCAGCAAAAGTGAGAAAGATAAACACATTCCACACGACGCAAAGAGAGGCATAGAATCCAAAAAACCAAAAAACTTTGCAAAAGCTCCAATATAAAATCAGTTAATGGCGCAGAGGAAAAAAATGAGTGACAAAACACAATCAAAGAGCCTAGATGTGAACCTATGAATTCAAATTAGGAACACAGAGAACAAAGAGGGCTGCTTCAGTTCCCTTCATGAGTGAACAAACAAACCAATTTCATCCTACACCATTAAAATCAAATATGATAGAAGAAATTGCAAAAGAAGAAAAAATTACCCAAATTAAATTACAATCATAAAGGCTCGATGGTGCTTTCATCGCTAGCACTCTAGAAGATACCATTGGATGGTTTCCACCTAAATAAAATTCCCCACTAAAATGACTATTTTAGTCAATAACATTAGAACTAAACCCTAAACAGCCTAAACCCTAGATTAAAGAATGAAAATTTGACGTCGATCACCAAAAGAAATTTGTATGACACCAAGGTTTGACGAAATCCCACAAAACCATATAGTTTTAGGTCGCCACAACAAACCAAACAACAAAAAAGAAAAAAGGAATAGAACACATAGAGAAATAGCCTTGGGTCTCTTACCAGAGATATAACAAGCGAATCACAATGAAACATCGTTGACAAGACTCTTATTGTCTTAAAAAATGTCTGAGCCACCTACAAAAAGACAACCCTAGAAAAATAGATTACGATCTTAGTTGGCTCCGGATATTAAGAACATGGGTCTCAAGTTTCCGATCACAGACCCTCTTTTCTTCAGCAGAAATCTGTTTATTACAGGAAAAATATGTTGGACAGTCAGTTCCATTCGCAAGAAACTCATCTATATATCAAAGCTTAAAAATCTCAACGATGATGTTTTCCTGCATTCAAAAACCCCAATTCCATCAAAGCAAGAAGAACAAATCTTACACACCATAATCGAGAAAAACACATAAGCATTAGATATTAGATCCATTACCAAATCGAAGCCAAGAGATCAAAGAGAGAGACCGAGAGATTGGAAAAATATATATCTATATATATACAGAAGAGGTACATAGAGAGCAAAACAAAGAAGCTTTCTACAAGTAATCGAGACATTCATTTGGACAAGAAAATCACTACCTTGAGGAAATTATTACCTAAAACTCGAGTTAGTTGCAAAACAATAGCGCTGCCTTCCTCCAAGTAGACTTAAAGACTCAAAGAAAATGACAATATTTCTTCACCAAAAGAAGTCGAGACACACTCAATAGACACAGATTTTGTTTGTATTCAAACCAGGATACTTCTAACCTTTTCAAGCTTTGGTAAAATAAAATAGGGTACCCTCAATAAAGATATAGTGTGAATACCGATTTACCATAACCGCACTCGGAAATAATAGCTGCGAAGATTGGTAATCCTATGAAAGACACGAATGAAAGACATATTTAAATGCAGGGGAGATAACTAAAATTAGCTGAAAAATAGAAGATGAAGAATATCACAAGCCAAAGTCATCTAACGGCTATCTAAGCAGAACAAGACCAACTTTCTCTTGGTATGCTTTTTTTAACCTGCTATGCCACCAAAAAAATAAAAATTCATATTGTGGCGGATGAGGCTCGGAGAGTCGCCTGGAGATACGGTTCGGGCAATAGATTCAGCCTATTGCGTCTAGGGACACCCATCTATTGGACTGATTCATTAGATGGATGGGACGGCATGTTATTTGTTCGGCGGATTATCGCAGAGCATGACGTGGTCTAGATCCCTCGGTGGACGGGGCGGCGTGTGGTTCGTTCAGCGGGTTCTCGCCGAGCCTCATGTGTGGTCACCTCGCGGAAGATGGACTGCATACGGTACAAGAAATGGATTCGGCGACGGCGTGCCGAACCCATGACAATTCCCAGTCGCAGCCAGATTGGTCTAGCCGGCATAGTACCTAGCCACCGGACCACCCCTGTTCCCTGATGAGAAAAGGAAGTGTTGGATAGGGAGACAGGTGGCGTAGTATTGCTTCCCTAAACTACGGGAGCAAATCGTGGACACCGTTTCGGCAACCCAGATCTTTTGCTTGATTTGAGGGGGCGTGGTGATCAATGCGTGATCTTCGGAGGTGGGTTGATCCACACATTTCCTCGACCTATATAAGGAGCAAGGATGACAGGTAAGAGGGAGAGAGACTAAACCCTAATACATACGAGATAAATCCTTCTCTTGAACTGACTAGACCGTCGGAGTGCCTACCCCGGATCTCCACCACCCGGGTTTGGGCACTAACGCGGTTGTTTCTTGTGCAGAATTACGACCAAGGCTAGCTAACCTACTGTGTCTCCCCTCAAGGTTCCATCGGAGAAATCATGCCACCACAATTGGCGACTCTGCTGGGAAACTTCTTTTTTCCAGGAACTACTTCTGGTGACATCTCCTTCTCGGAACCACTTCCCATTTTCCCACTATATCCAAGGATGACTGGCGCAAACGGACGACGGCTTGGCCTTGCACACTTCATGAACCCTCAAGCCCTCCAGGTCTCCCCGACGACGCAACGGGTGCGGGAGGACCTAGGACTTCTGGGAACCCCTAGGAGGCCTGATGGTACCATGATTACAGGCTCGACCATAGCTGGAACAAGTGACCAAGTTGTGGGAGCAGCATCGTTCCACATCGATGGGGTTAACCGTTCGACAGCTAGCCTCCTTCCACCTCCACCCCCTCCGCCAGATCTCCTGGTGAGCATGGCGGAGGAGTTGTTGCGGCTGAGAACGCAGGTGGAAGAACTCCAAACGCATCGGGACGCTTCTCCCTCCTCGAGATCTAGAGGACGGCGTTGAAGGAGTACAGCCCATCCGGCTCGAACTATAGACACGACTTGGGCCTCCGCCTTTACAAGGCTCGGCCCTTTGTGTCGTATAGACACTAGCGGACGCGTTCATTTGGAATCCAGTCACCGGACGCCCTCTCATAGTGGTCGATCCGGTAATAGCCATCTGGCTCCACTTCCTAAAACAAGTGCCACGGCTTCTATCGCCAGCACCAGATTCCACGAGCGAACCCCGTCCGAGGTGGCACCCCTGGCCGGTGACGTAAGGAATAATGTGAACCCCTATAATAGCCGTCCCTCAGGACAACAGGATCGGCGAGACGGTCGATCCCCAACCAGGGCTGAGGATCAACGGAATGACGGACGATGGAAAGATAGGGCTAATCTCCGCCGGTCATCTCCGGAGCATTCTGAACGCCGTTCCCAGCGGCATCCCAGGGATTCTGTTGACCCAAGCCATGTTCGGAAGGACAGCCAGGGGCTGCTGCAGGAGGAAAGGTGTGAGGTCAGCAGTGACGGGAGGGTCCTAACCGTGGTAAACACCCGAACTGGAGAGAGGACAGCCTTTCAGATGACACAACCGGCACAGGAACCCTTCCCTAGGAAGGCCCGCGGAACGGATTCTAGGAAACGGAATTCTCCGGAGCCGAGAGTCGGCGGTTGGGGATTTCAAGAACCAATGTCGGACAAACACTCAAGGGACGCCATCCATGAGGCTTATGTTACACCTTCGGTAGGAATTCCGCCGAGAGGAAAAGGGACGGTGGTAATAATGGCCGGAGAGGTAGGGTCACCTTTCTCGAAGGCCATAATGGAAGAGGTTCCACCGATCAACTTCATGGTCCCGAAGTTCAATACTTACAACCCAAAGTTGGACGCACCGACCCACGTGCAACAGTTCAGATCAATGGCTGCTCTCTGCGAACTTAGCGAGGCAATGATGTGTCGAACCTTTTCTTTAAGCCTCCTAGATGCTGCCATGCTGTGGTACACGCAACTTAAACCCGGATCTATCAGCAGCTTCAGCGAGTTGGAGCGTTCTTTCACCTCCCGTTTTGTCGCGAGCAATCGGCTGCCGAAAATGGTCGAGGCACTTACGGACTTGAGGAGAGGGATCGGCGAGTCGTTGAAGGACTACTCAGATCGCTTCTACAATGTGTACAATTTGGTTGAAAATTGCGACCAAAAGACAGTTGCTACCTCATTCAAGCGAGGTCTAGATCGGACTTCGGATCTCTCCAAAGAATTAATGCTCCGGCCGCCGAATGATATGTCAGATTTAATGCAAACTGTTGCCCGATATATTGAACTCGAAGAATACATCAGTGGCTCCGGGGTTGCAAAGGTAGCCGATCCGGCTAGACCGGCAGTTAAAGAGGCGAAGAAACAGGTAAACAGCATTGCCAAGAAGGAGGGCAACGGGTCCGGCTGAAATAGGGGCGGCGGCAGATCGTGGGACAAACTGCCGAGCGACGGACGGGACCACCTCGCCATCACCACTTATTTCAAAGAGCCGATCTATCGCATGCTCCGTGAATGAGGACGCCTACCAGGATTTCGATGGCCAACGGGGGAAGCGGAGAAGCTCGGAACCGCCGATGGGCGGGAACCAAACCAGAGAGTATACTGCTCGTATCACAATGAGCAGGGGCATTATACGACGACATGCCAGCCGTTTAAACTCTATCTCGAAGAGCTTGTATAGCAAAGGAGAATGGATCGGTGGATAGACAGGAATAAGTCGCTGGACGCGAGGATCCAGCCACAGATCCGAGCCCTGGACGGAGTGGTCCAATGCATTCACGGACCTATGGATCGGAACCGCGCCAACCGTCTTTGAAACGTAAAATGGAGGCTCGTCAAACCTGAGCGATTACATTCACCGAGAAGGACATGGAGGGGTTGTCACTGCCTCATAGCGATGCCTTGGTCCTTTCGATTCCTGTAGGGCGGAAGATGGTTCGCTGGGTGTTGGTCGATCAAGGAAGCTCGGCAGAGATTCTCTACTACTCTGCGTTCAAAGCTCTTGGCTTCTCAAAGGATCAGTTGGTCCTTTCGATTCCTGTAGGGCGGAAGATGGTTCGCTGGGTGTTGGTCGATCAAGGAAGCTCGGCAGAGATTCTCTACTACTCTGCGTTCAAAGCTCTTGGCTTCTCAAAGGATCAGTTGTCCCCGGTGGACGCCCCTCTTGTTGGATTTACCGGGACTCCGGTATATCCTCTTGGCCGAATAGTGCTTCCAGTATTTGCCGGATCGATGCAGCTGGACGTAGAGTTCATCGTGGTGAGTTCGCCGAGCCCATATAATGCAATCCTGGGTCGCAATTGGTTGCATGGCATGAAGGCTGTCGCGTCGACTCTCCACTAGTGCGTCCGATATATAGGCAAGCTTGGGCAGCAGGAAACCATTAGGGGCGATCAAATGGTTTCCAAAAAGTGTTTTGTTAACTCCGTTCGCAACAGTGGCAAAGCAAAGGAAGTTCATTGGGTCGAAGTCCCTGAGTCGACAGAAGAGAGTCCCCGGCAAGGATGTGGACGAAGCGTTACAAGGCCCGGATGAGATCGGCAGACCAGTCGAAGAAAAAGCAGTGGAGGACCTAATCCGAGTACCAATCAACGAGGATGGTACTCGATTCTTCATGGTTGGCTCGGGACTCGACGAAGCCGAGCGTAATAGGTTGATCCAGTTCCTCAAGGATAACATGGAGGTCTTTGCTTGGACGCCATATGAAATGCCCGGCGTGAGCCCCGATATCATTTCACACTCCTTCAACGTCGATCCGAGGAGGCGGCCCATCATGCAGAAGCCACGCCGAAGTTCGGCGATGCATGTGGACGCCGTCAATGAAGAAGTTGAGCGACTCATTGAAGCCGGGGCTATTCGTGAGGTTCAATACCCTACCTGGCTGGCAAATCCGGTAGTGGTCCGGAAGAAGAATGGAAAATGGCGGGTTTGTATCGATTTCACCGATCTAAATGACGCATGTCCAAAGGATTGTTTTCCTTGCCCGTGGATAAATCAGTTGGTGGATGCCACCGCTGGGTATGCTTGTCTAAGCTTTATGGATGCATACAGGGGGTACCACCAGATAGCTATGAGTGAGGGAGATTAGGAGAAGGCCGCCTTCATTACCCCCAGCGGCACTTACTGTTACCGGGTGATGCCCTTTGGCTTGAAGAACGCTGGGGCTACGTTCCAACGTATGATCTCTCATATGTTCAAAGGTTTTCTCGGCAGAATCCTTGAAGCATATATCGATGATATGGTTGCGAAGAGTGAGGATGCAGCCGATCATATTCACCACCTCGGCGAGATATTTAGCGTACTTAAGAAATTTGGTTTGAAGCTTAATGCTGAGAAGTGTGCCTTCGGCGTTGGATCTGGCAAGTTTCTTGGGCATTTGGTAACACGCCGGGGAATTGAGGCCGATCCAGGCCAAATCAAGGCCATTCAAGAATTAAGAGCCCCAGCCACGGTGAGAGAGATGCAACGTCTCGCCGGCATGGCTGCTGCTTTAAACAGGTTCATCAGCAAGTCCTCAGTTATTTGCCATCCGTTCTTTCAATCGATAAAAGGGAACAGCCGAAGGAGCTTTCAATGGACGGCAGAGTGCGATCGCGCTCTTGCTGACGTAAAGGTGTGCCTATCTCAGGCCCCCTTGCTTGTTGTGCCCAAGGACGAGGAGGAACTGTATCTTTACCTGGCCGTATCCCAACACGCCACTAGTGCGGTTCTGGTACGGCAGGAGGCCAAGGATGGGGGCAGCGATCAACAACCGATTTACTATATCAGCAAGACGCTTTTGCCCGCCGAAACCCGTTATTTGCCGATAGAGAAGCTGGAGCTCGCTTTAGTCACGGCAAAGAGGAAGCTCTTGCCTTACTTTCAGGGCTTTACAATTGTGGTTGTCACCGAATATCCGTTGAAGACTGTACTCCGGAAGGCAGACTTGTCAAATCGGCTATGCAAGTGGTCCCTTGAGCTGGCCAATTTTGACATTCGGTATCAACCCCGGACGGTGATCAAGGGGCAAGTGCTGGCAGACTTCGTCGCCGAGTTCTCTCCGGGGATGCCATTGGATGAGAAAGGTGATTTGGCTTCGGTGAATGTTGCAGGCGCGACGGATGGACCTCGACTGAGCCATCCGACCCATGACGAATACATCACCAAACGGCCCATCCCGCCTCGTCGAGCGAAATTATTCATCGGCCATGCCTGGCGTCTTCATGTAGATGGGGCGTCAAACGATCGGGGTGCTGGAGCCGGGCTAGTGTTGGTCTCGCCGAACGGGACAATGCATGAGCATGCCCTTAGCATTGGTTTTCCTGCCACCAACAACGAGGCGGAATACGAAGCCCTAATTGCTGGGCTTAAGACCGCTCGGTATCTGGGCGCCGAGGAGGTCCAAGTCTATAGCGACTCTCAACTGATTATCAACCAGCTCAATGAAGACTATGAAGCGAAGGATTCGCGTATGAACAGGTATGTGGCCAAAGTCAACAGTTTGGTCGGTACATTTCAAAAGGTATTTTTTGATCACGTTGGTCGAGATCTAAACTCGCATGCCGACGCTTTGGCCGGTCTTGGAGCCGTCTGCGCCCAGTACGACGGCAGTAGGACGATATATCTCGGGGAGATCCCTTCACCGAGCTTTCAGGCATCACTTGAAGTGATGAACATCCAATTGGAACCAAGCTGGATGGATCCTCTCGTTTCTTATCTAAAGCATGGCACGCTTCCCGCCGACCACAAAGACGCCCACAAAATTCGGTGCCAGTCTGCCTCCTACTTCCTCGATCCCTCAGAGGTCTTGTATCGGCGGTCGTATACGGGTCCCGATCTTCGTGTAATCCATGAGCAAGAAGTTCCAAGCATTCTTCAGGAACTCCACGGCAGGAGTGCAGGTTGCCACACCGGGGGCCGATCCTTAGCAGATCGTGCCCTTTCTCAGGGTTATTGGTGGAAAAAGATGGTGCATTCAGCCACCGAGTATGCCAGGCGATGTGAATCATGCCAGAAACACTCTCCTCTTCTCCACCAGCCGACCCTGCCTTTGCAACCTATCTCTAGCCCTTGGCCCTTTGCCCAGTGGGGAGTAGATATTATCGGTAAACTGCCCAAAGCCCCCGGTGGTTTCACTCACATAATCACTGCCACGGATTATTATACTAAGTGGGTGGAAACCAAGGCGCTCATAACAGTTTCAGCTGCCGACGTGGAAAGTTTTCTTTAGAAGCAGATCTTCACAAGATTCGGGGTTCCTTATGCCATTGTATCGGATAATGGTACCCAATTCGTAGCCGACACTATCAAGGCTTTGTACAAGAAACGGGGAGTTCAAATGAAGACAGCTTCCGTCTCCTATCCGCAAGGGAATGGCCAAGCTAAGGCTGCCAACAAGGCAATTTCCAACGGGTTGAAGAGACGACTCGTCAATAAACGTGGCAAGTGGGCAGCCGAACTGCCTGATGTGCTATGGGGCTATCGTACTACTCCACGGCGTGGGACTGGCCGGACCCCTTACTCGATGGCGTTCGGTGTCGAAGCTGTGTTTCCTATGGCGGTGACTCGATCGACGGCTCGAACCAAAACCTTCGACGTCCCAACGAATGATGCTATGTTAGCCGCCGAATCAGATCACCTTGACGAGCTCCGAGACGATGCTCACGCCAAGTATGCGGCCTATCAGCAGCAACTGGCTCGGAGCTATAATAAGAACATCCGAACGCGGCCATTCAACATTGATGATCTTGTGCTTCGACAGGTGGTTCAGAAGAAAGAACTGAAGAAGTTTATGCCCAAGTGGGAGGGTCCCTTCCTCGTGTCTAAGAAGGTCGGCTATGGTTCCTATGAGCTCTCAGAAATGGACGGCACGGCCATACCGAACCATTGGAATGCCCAGTTGCTCAGAAAGTTTTATGCTTAAGTTTTCTGATATTTACATGTTCGTTTCCGTTTCCATGACGAATAATGTTCGGCAATTTGATTTTGTTTTTTGTTTTACAGTACTCGGACATTATGATCCATATCTTTTTTATTCAATTAAGTTCAATTTGCTTATCCGCCGTTAACTCTATAACCTGAAGGGTGCATCTCCCAGCTTCGGCTGTACCTTGCTTCGGTAGATCCTACTCGTTTGTAGGGCGCTGCCGAAGAAGGGGGTGGGTACGGCAAGCTGGGTATAGAACTCTCAAATCATGAGCATGAAGTGCAAAACTTGAACTGATGCATGAAGTGAAATACAATAACTGGGATGCATGAAGTGCGTTCAGTTGAACACGAAACACGAAAGACTAAACATTGAAACATCGAAATTTCACAAACTTTCAGGTCAATACAAAGGTGGGGCCATCTAGCTGAAAGCCAAAAACAAAAAAAAAAAAGCAAAAAAAAAAAAAGAGAAAGAAGAGCAATCTATTTGTCGTCCGCGTCGGTGAGGTCCGGTTGCGAGTCGGTGGTCGGATTCGGTAGATCCTCCTGAGGTAGGACCTCCTGCAGCTCAAGAGGTGGTACTACTGGAAGTTCCCTTCGGTGATTAACCTTGGGAACCTCAGCATAATCAAGGCCAACCTGATAGCCGTGAAGGAAGGAGGAAGTGTGTGTGTTGTTTATTCCCTTCAACTCTCCTTCCTTGAAGGCCTTGGCTACCAGCTTTTGCACTTGTTCCGCGTAGTACTCGCCGGCTTCGTTGTAGCCGGCGTCACCGGCATCCTCCAACTTTTTCGGGAGCTCCTCCTCCATCTGCTGTTTCTCTTGTTTGAGTCGGTCATTCTCCTCCCCGGCATCCTTAAGTTGGAGGAGCAACCGGTCCCTCTCTTGCCAAACGGTTTCGGCTTCGGCAATTTGAGCCTCCAGTTCTTCAATCCGGTCGACGAATTGATCCGCCTCTCTCCTTTTTGCCTGCAGATCCACCCTCATAGACCTCCTGGTCTCTAGCAGAGCTTCCATGTCGCCGAAGGCTTTGCTGGCACATTGCCCGGCCTGCAAGAAGAAGTAACTTTATACTTGGTAAAGGGAGTTTGTTTCAAGGACCAAGTTGGAATGGTACATACCTTGGCAAGGAACAGGCATAGTTCAGCCATGTTATTACCCTTTCCCGTTGGCAGATTCTCCATATCCTTCAGGAGGGCTAATCCCCTCAGAAGGGTCATGGCTATCGTCGACAGATATTACATGACCGTCCGAACACTCGAAGTCCGGCAGAAAAGCTTTCGAAGGCTCGTTTCGGTTAGCAGGGTCAGCTTCGGACAGAATCTCTACGTTCTCATTTGTTTTGCCCTTTTTTGTGGCCCTTTCATCTTCCCCCACGGCGGCCGAGTCTGAATCTCTTCGGCGGAGGGAGTGAGTTTCGGTTCTTGCAGGGGGTTCTTGTTGCTCCAGGTGACTAATTGGGACTTGTTCCGATTGCTCTTTACACTCCGGTAGCCCGGCTGTAGAGAGATCTTGGGCTTGGTACTGCTGTTGCAGAGCCAGTCCGGCAACGGTGGCCAGGTCGACGGTTTTTCGTACCATTTTGCTCTCGTCTTTTCAGTGAGCAAATCCGGCGTATGTCGGCTCGTAGTCGAGGAGGGTCAGAGCGTCACGGTTTGCGCACTGGAGCAAAGCAATCAGGTTCGGCCACTTGCCAGTAACAAAAAGTCCTTTGTTTGGCGCCGAGAAATCTGTAAATGAAATGTTAGAATGATGCAGGAATCGGATAAGTACAAAGCAAATGGAGTAAAGGAGAGTACCAGGTTTGTCCCCGCTACCAAGGAACCCTCGTACTCGAGGGATTCTATAAGGCCTCTCAATCGCCGATCCGGTTCTGGTTGGGAAGGGGTAGTCAAGGAGAGGGTTGATCGGGCCCCATTCGAAGTTTCCAGACACCTTGACTAGGACGTTCCCCCACTTCTCGGTGTCGTAGAGGCGGTCCACTAAATGGTCAAAATGTTGGCGGGTGGTGAGGTAGTATTTGTCGTATTTTGAGTTCCTTAACACCATATACATCAGCATTAAGTCCCCCAATGTGAGCGACAAGTTGTTCAATTCGGCCAATTTTATCGCCGAGCAGAGTATACGCCATGTGTTCACTGCGACCTGGATCGGCGCGAGTTTGTAATCCACCAGGAAGTAGCGGAGAAAGGGGCTCATTGGAAACCTTACCCCCCCCCCCCCCCCCCCCTCGGTGATGGCGAAAAGCGGGAGTACGATGAAATCTTCGCCGAAGGGGATTTGATCGGTGGACACCCTCTCTACCAGGACGTCGTCGGGGATCGAGTATTTCGTCCGAAATTGTTCGGTGAAGCCCCCATATCCATCGCCGTAGAAATGGTTGTACGGCATTGGACCAAGTCCGGACGGCAGTGGGGGAATAGTGTCGACGTCCCGTGGCGGTCTCGGAGGGGCGTTTGATCCTCCGGCGACGGACGTGTTCAGAGGCTCGGCCGATGATGTAGAGGTACCAGCTTGGGCACCAGCTGCCATCCGTTCGGCGAGATTCTCTTGGTCAATATCCATTCCGGCGGTTTGGCGTGAAGAAGTCCCCTGGACGAACTGAGAGCCCCTTACTGCACTGTCGTCCGATTGGAGCGGAATGTGGATTCCGGGGATGACGGGCAATCTAGGGAACCGGGGGAAGTTACTGGAGCTCTCATCGAAGCTCCTGTATCCTTTGCCGAGGCCCTGGATCGTCTCCAACAGGCTTGAATAGGCTTCGGGGTCTACGTCTGGAGAGTTGATGCTCGAGTCCACCATGTTGAAGACCTAGAAAAAGAGAAGGGGGAGGGGGTGAGAATTCCTACTTCAGCACGGCTGCTCTCTTGCACCTGACTCCCGCCGAGGGAGATCCATCGAGATCTCCCTCGGAATGAGACGGGGGACTGGTTTCCCAAGATGGGAGGATGGACGCCGGGCCATAAGCAGCGAGGACCCCCGTCTTGGGGGTTCCAGGTCAAAGATTACGGCCAAAGATGGCTGGAAAAATTAAAATTTTTAGAAAGGGCACTTTGGCACGATGAGGGCCTTAAAGCGTGGTGGGATTTGACAGAACAACCAGTAAAAGCAGCAGAGATACCTGAAAATCCTGGCGTTGAGCGACGGAGAGAGGCGGAGCAATGATGGGTTGCTGGTGGCAAGAGCAAATGTTCTGACGATCTAGAGCGAGAGAGCGAGAGCAGGAAAGTGATTCCGCCTCACTCCCCCCTTTCTTATATAATGGTAGAAAAGGGGGAAATGGAACTTGGAGGGTCTTGCACTGGAACCGAAGCGACGCCACGCCGTCCATCCCCGCTGCGCCACATGTAGGCCAACGTTAATCCGTACTCGTGGGCTCCTCCGTTTGTGCCACGTGTCACCGTATATCGTCCTACGCCATGCCCCAACCGTTCGATCTCTGATCCTCAACGATCCCATCAATCCCTTCTGCAGCAGGACATCATTATTCTGAGAGTTCAAACCGTCTTTTCATGTTCCCCGTGGCGACCTAGTGAGGTTCGGCAAGCTCCTAGAGGAGATCCGAGGCACGGAGACCGCCAGTCAACTCCATCCGTTCTTTAACCAAGGACGGAAGAAGTTGAGGGGCTATTGTGGCGGATGAGGCTCGGAGAGTCGCCTGGAGATACGGTTCGGTCAATGGGTTGAGCCTATTGCGTCTAGGGACGCCCATTTATTGGACTGATTCATTAGACGGATGGGACGGCATGTTATTTGTTCGGCGGATTATCGCCAAGCATGACGTGGTCTAGATCCCTCGGTGGACGAGGCGGCGTGTGGTTCGTTCGGCGGGTTCTCGCCGAGCCTCATGTGTGGTCACCTCGCGGAAGATGGACTGCATACGGTACAAGAAATGGATTCGGCGACGGCGTGCCGAACCCATGACAATTCCCAGTCGCAGCCAGATTGGTCTGGCCGGCATAGTACCTAGCCACCGGACCACCCCTATTCCCTGATGAGAAAAGGAAGTGTTGGATAGGGAGACAGGTGGCGTAGTATTGCTTCCCTAAACTACGGGAGCAAATCGTGGAGACCGTTTCGGCAACCCAGATCTTTTGCTTGATTTGAGGGGGCGTGGTGATCAATGCGTGATCTTCGGAGGTGGGTTGATCCACACATTTCCTCGACCTATATAAAGAGCAAGGATGACAGGTAAGAGGGAGAGAGACTAAAACCTAATACATACGAGATAAATCCTTCTCTTGAACTGACTAGACCGTCGGAGTGCCTACCCCGGATCTCCACCACCCGGGTTTGGGCACTAACGCGGTTGTTTCTTGTGCAGGATTACGACCAAGGCTAGCCAACCTACTGAGAAAAGAGGGGGATGCGAATAGAATTTTCCATTCCGATCCAAAAAACAAAACAAAGAACATAATTTTCCGTAGAAATGGGGTTGGAAAAAAATTTCCCCACCCAAACAGAATCACGCTTTAACTAAAGTCTTAAACTAAAATGAACATGGGCGCAAATTGTAACCTCAAACAAATGAAAATTTTAGCTAAAATTCAAATAAAATAAACTTAAGAAAGATGAGGAAAATAGGTTTGAACTTTACCCGCACTTATCACAGAGAATCAGAGATAGGCGAATTCACCAGATCGCAAAGGCCATCCTTTTTGCCAATCACTCGACGACAAAGCCACGCTCGAACCTGTCGAATTGACAAAAACTCAAATTCACAAAAAAGTCCTCACCAGTCCCCTTTTAATAAAAGACATCAAAACCATTGATAATACACTAAATTAGTCCACGTAACGAGACGTATTGCAAACGTAAACTGAAGAAACACAGCTGACCTGGAAACTATATATAAGTAACAGCATTGAGTTCAAATGCTAGTCAAAGAAAGTAAAGGCATGTCACTAAGCCTTCTAAGCCTTATGATAAGTGACGTAACGCTTAGAAGGCTTACAACAACATGTCACTAATGAACTAAGCAAAGAAGCAAGGAGTATGTGAGATATTTCTTTCCTAAGCTTCTACTTGTATATGAGCAAACAACTAATGTGCAAATGAGAATGAACAATGAACAAAAACATATACCTTATTGCCAGAGAACTAATTGGATTGTACTTTTCATTTCCTAATGTCTATTGCCTTTTGCACCTCGTACATGGAAATTATTAGAAGCAAGTTAGCCATTCCACGGCGGTGCAATTGATACGACACAATCATATTGCTAGTTGTAAACCAAATTTCACATCTCCCTAGCTTGAATTCGAAAATCTTATTCCTCATACTAAATCGCTTCCATAATTTCCATGAACAAGGTGCAAAAGGCAATAGACATAAGGAAAATAAAATATTTGCTTTTAGTAAGAACTAATAAACTTGTAGAATTCTTCGTCACAAACGGGGACAAATATGGTCATCATACCATACCAAGTCCAAAAGATTCACAACCTCAGTTTTCCTTTTGCACCAACTATTTTCATTCCAGCTTTAGTCCCATGGTCCTAGGACCAGAATGTGATGTGGTAGCCCCTTATGTGAACTCCTTCCCGAAATTAAGATGATCATTTGGCAAATAGGTGGCACATGGCCAACCAAATTCAATCAGACGAATATGCTGAGTGAAAAACTTATGGAGTTAAAAGTCAAGTATCCTTGTCTTGAATGACCCAAAACAGCTACCAGAAGTGACATAAGAAGTCCCATTTGAACTGCCAATGGGGGCCTGATTTACATTCTAGAACCAATGACCTTTGCTTTTCCAGCTTTATTGAGTATTCACATGGCTTCTATTACTACTATTACTGATGCTTAAAAACTCTTTTACAAAAAAAATAGTGTTTTTCTGAACCTATGTAGCTCATTAAACTAGAGGATCTTCATGTAAGGTTTCTAGCCTTCTAATCCTTATGATTCAATGACATGTTGTAAAATCCAGTGACTTGTGTGATTTAACAGCCATAGCGACACCATAAATGGAATAAATGCATCATTCCAAGCAATTCGTGTGGCTTCTATTACTTCTATTACTGATGCTTACAAACTCTTTTACTAAAAAGAAATACAATTTCTCTGAACCTATGAAGCTCATTAAACCATGAAGATCTTTGTGTAGGGTTTCTAGCCTTCTAAGCCTAATGATGCAATGACATGTTGTAAAATCCAGTGATTTGTATGATTTAACGATCATAGGAACACCATAGATGGAATACATGCATCATTTGAAGCAACAATACTAAAGCAAATTTACAACTATATAACCATACCACACATCATAGAAACTGAAAAGCAAAGCATATTTACCTCTGTAAAATAGAAAACCCTAGAACAGACCAAATCTCGCATCTTCTTTGTTGTAGCCCTAACCAACACAGAAATAAAGCAATAAGAAATCATGTGTCTCCTTTTGAAGCAAGGCAACAACTGCTACAATAGTGCTTTGAGGCTGAGAGAGTACAATTTCTTGAGTAAAATCAAGACAACCAAGCATTCGTCTCTCTCACTCTCAATCGATCGGTTGAGGAAGTACACAATTTGAGTAACAGGAGAACAGAGTACAATTTGGTTGAGTAAAATAAGGGGAACCCAGCATTCCTCTCTCAACCCCGACGGCGCCGTAGCTTTTACCCAGTAAGAACAGTCCATATGATTCAGATACTCACCCGTAAAAAAATTTGGACTGAATGAATAAAGAAACCTAATCAATCGATTGGAGCTTTGAGAAAGAGATGAAAACAAACCTGATTCAACCACAACTGAAGCTCAATGGAAGCCCGTCTCAGTGATTTACCGACGCAATTGAAGGTTTGAAATCCAGGGGATGAAGCTTCAGCGAATAGTGTTCAGCCGATCTTTGCTTCAGCCATCTTCGTTTTGCATCTATGAGGTCTATTCCAATTCCCTCCCTTTCTCTATACCTCTCTTTGAAAGACGTATAAAGGAGATGGGATTAAGAGATGACGTATAGAAGACGAAAGAGACTGTTGCTTTGATGAGGTAAGATCGCCGCTACAACAGTAATCGCGTGTACTTTTTCTTGCCGACAAAGAAACGGGAAAACTGGATGATCGCCGGAAGAGAAGGTAGCTTGAACAAAGCAAAAGATTAAAAAAAAAAATTACCCAAACAATATTTCAGTGAAATCCGAAATGCCAAATACCAAATCTACCCCAAGACCAACACATGCAAGACCAAACAGAAGGAAAAACTTCAGAGGATGATAATGTAATTTCAACACATGCCTTGGCTTACTACCTCTGGTTCTTTTTATTACAAGTGTATTGATATAGTGTATAATAAGTTTCTCTAGCATTAATCAAAGTCCGTAATCATAATTTATTCATTTCAATTAAAGTTAAACTTTATCTTCCCAGTAATACTTCGAATTCAACTAATTGTAACTTCTTATTTTACTCATATTTTGTTAGTCCTTTTTTAGTCACGCTTGAGAATTGAGAATAACTGAAGCCATTTTATTAAGGCAAAGAGAAAAAACAGTGACCTTTCACATAGGCCGCATGCTTGTTAGGGTTTCAATTTCATCATCTTTATAGGGCCGGAGCCAGTGTGCCCTTATCCTTTTAATCTTTGAAATCCTTTATAAAGATTAATAAGTTCTTTTTGCTTAGAAAAAAAATTAAAGGAAAGGCAAAAATCTGATATGGATGGGGGCTACCAATGTTTTCTCTGAACCGTGATCGACAAAGACAAGTAGACAACAAAGTGAAACTCAAGACAATGCAATCTTGAAAATTTGTAAAGCTATCATTAATCTCCAAATAAAGTTTTTAAACTATATTGATGGAAAGCATGCACTTTAACAAACAATTAAAAATCCATTGATACGGGTTACGTATCCTATGATTCGTATTGCCTCCTTCCAAAAACAATCGGTATCCCACCCCGTATCCTTTTTTATAAAATCCTACGATACGATGACGTCCCGTTCGTCATCGTTCGGAATGTATGTTATGATTACTTAGGGCTGTCCACGGGTCGGATTTGTTCGGGTTCGGGTCGGGTTGGACCCAACCCGACTTTTTGCTGGATTTGGAAATATGCACCCGAAACCGACCGAACCACTGGTCGGGCTCCGACCGAAATGTTTTCGGGTTGAAGTTGTCGGGTTCGGTCGGGTTGTCGGACTGGAAAAAAAAAAAGAGAGATGAGCCGGAAAAAAAAAAAAATCATACAGAAATCAGGAGAGAGAGGGAGAGAGAGAGAGAGAGATAGATCAAGGAACCCATATACTGATATACATACAGATCGAGGAACATCAATTTCTATTTCAAAACATAAATACTACAGATCCTAATGATCAGAAACACCAAACTTCAAAAATTGCAGGTTGAACAAGTGCACTCCGAGAACACCATCGTCGTCAACAGAGCACCGTCATCTTCATCGTCGATTAAAGAAAACCAGAACGGCGGACGAATCCCAAGTCCATGCACAGATCGAATTTTAAACCGAATGGAGGAATCTTTGTGTGGGAATTTGGAAACCCTAGGTTTCAGTCAAGGTAGAGATTAAAAGTGTGGGAGTCGATTGGGGTTGGGGGTGGGTGTTTCCGTATGGAGAGAGAGAGAGAGAGAGAGAGAGAGAGAGAGAGGTGGGTGTTTCCGTATGGAGCCAGAGATAGAGAGATGCGGCGGAAGTGTAGAACTGGAAATGGAAGATAGGGTCATAGGGTTTTTTTGCCTTATATAGTACTAAGTCGGTCGGATCGGGTCAAATGGAAAAAAATCTCATGCATCCGACACCCGACCGACGCACACAATTTTTCTCAGATCTGGACCCGAATCCGACCGATACACCCGATTTGAACCGTCCGTTACCTCCGTTTTTCGGTCGGGTGGTCGGTCGGGTCGGGTACGTGGACAGCCCTAGTACTCATTGAGTAAAATTCATACCATATTTCAAGAAGTGGTACACCGAGTGCGTTCTGAGTCGTTTGATCTAATTATGGTGATACCCAAACCATTTAAAGAAACCAAAACTCAAAGCTTGAATAAAAGAAAGAACATATTTCAATCATGTTATGCATGAATCAGATAAGGATTCTTTTTCTCTTCCCTTAACTCATGCCCTTAATATATGTGAAAGATCCTACTTGGGAGACTTGAAAATTTTAATCTAGAAGCCTATTTTTCGTATGTAAAACACTCATTTTTCATATATAAGGACCTTATATGCGGACCTCCCCATTTCTCGCCTTTCCCGATCTGATTTCGATGATCCGAGCCGCTCAATGTGATCAGATGGTGATTTTAAGGGTACCTGTGAGAAATCGTCAAAAAAAATCACCGGAAATGGCTTGATTTGAACAGTTTTTTTGAACCGTTTAATAAAAAATTGTTTGGAACTGTTCGGATGAAGCCCTTCCTATAATTTTTTTGACGATTTCTCGCGGCGACCCTTAAAATCACGTTCTGATCACATTGAGCGGCTTGGATCATCGAAATCCGATCGGGATCAATGAGGTCCTTATAAGAAGGGAACTCTCTCTCTCTCTCTCTCTCTCTCTCTCTATATATATATATATATATATATATCTAATAAAACAGGACGGTCTTTTGGAATATTCCTAAAGAATATTCTCTTTCAACGGTTCAGATTCCTCATTGACACAATTTTATCTACTCATACAAAACAAATCCAATGGTCCAGATTTCTCCACCCTTCACATACAAACCAATGGCATCTTCGTAAATATCTTACATTGTTGGGACAAAAATAAATAACGTTCAAAATTTGAAACTCACGTCTTCCAATATCTTCCTATTCCAATTCCAATATAGAGCGGATCAACAAAAAAAAAAAAACCGTCTTCCAATATACTCTTCTCTCTCTTTCCCCTTCTCTCTCTCAGTCTAATCTCTCTCTCTCAGTCTCACCGACTCAAGCCACCGTCGGACCGACCCAAACCAAGGTGAGTTTCTCTGTGTTTCTCTATATTCCACGTTTTGAGCTGTGGTGGTCTACCCAGCGGTTTTCCACTCTTTCACCATAGTTACTCTCTCTCTCTCTCTCTCTCTCTCCGCAGAACCCAGCGCACACAGAAGAACCCTCTCCCTCTCTGCATAACCCACTCCTCAGCGCACAAAGAAGAGCTCAGCGCTAGGATAAAAAAAAAATGTCGCATGTTGCTCAACACCCACCAATCGATTTGGTTCTCCCTCTCCGGTAAGACTCCCCTCATCCTAGGGTTTTCCAAAATTGGGTACCTTTGAAGTTCTGGGAAGTGGGTCTCTGATTCAAGTTGATCTGCAGTGCAGCAATAGTATTGTTTGAACTATGCGGTCATTTGGTTGATGGAGAAAGAAAAAGATTATCTAACCTTTCTTTTCATATCGATGGATTTGATATGCAGATGATGAAACTTATGTAATGAAGAAAGTCCTTATTCAGAACAACGACCATTTAGAGGTGGTGAGGGAGGAGATCCGTGTGTCGTCTTTGTTTAACGATCCCAATCTGCTTCCACTTAGTATAGTCTCAATTAAGATGATCATTGAACTGAACTACTTTTATATTCATTTTTACTAGTGCGGAAAAAATAATGTCGCCTGTTGCTCGGTTTGTTGAAGTTTTCCAAAATTGGGAATTTGTTTGGTTCTAGATCTGTTGATTTCATTGTTGATTTCATTGCCTTTGTTTGGTTCTAGACCTTTGTTTGGGTAGAATTTGTTTGGTTCTAGAACTTACACGGCCTTTTAATTGCCTTTACTACTGCTAATACACGGCCTTTGTTCGAGGATTAGTTAAAGTGAGAATAAGCTGGCCCTGACTCTGACACTTGAGTTGTTAAAAAAAAAAAAGAACTAGAGGTGTTGGATCCTAATGGATTTCGAGTGGAAGAAACTTGGTTCTTAGAGGAGAGGGAAATGGACCAGATTACAGTCTTGAGTTGAAGACTGAGGTTTAAATGGATACGCCAAGTCCAATCATTGTTGTAGATAATACACGAGACCTTTACTTCTATGGAAATACCGCAGTTCACTGCAATGTGATTCCAGTTGTCAGTTGAGGCCCAACTTGATGCCAATTGTTATGCCAAAGAACGGTAGAAGAGCCATCCCCAATAATACATTTGGTAAAAGGTGTGGCTATATCCCTATGCGTGAAGAGTTCTTGACGTCCGACTAGGAAGAGGGAAGATTCATTGTCCAAAGCCATTTGATTCTTAATGACATATTTGTAGTTCCAATTAACCCATGTACATTTATGCCTAGACACAATAGCGCACAAAAGACTAAGCATAGCTGCATTGTTCCAGCTCATAACCCTCAAAGCTATGTCTATTGTCGGTCAAACCGTCTTTGATCTTTGATTTTGTTAGGAGCTGAAAATGGATTACTGAAATTGTACAATCTATGTCAAACTAGAGTTTTGTGGGTTGGATGTAGTGTTGGTCTTTGCTACGGCTGGAACATCACTATAGTATATTCTGCTGGGACATCACTAGGGGACAGAGAGTGGAGAACCTTATTTTGCTATTCCTCTCGGACATAAGGGACTTAAGTTTGTTGCGTTGTTTCCCATTTAACCACTGCATATAGCAACAATTACTCATAGTGTTGGCTTAAAGAGATACAAATAGGAAAATTCTTTCAAATCTTTTAGTCGGACACTTGATGTAGAAACGCTTTTGTCAACTGTATATGGCTTCATCTGTGAGTACGGAAATATTATAGAAATGGTCTTTTAGGAACTCATATATGGCTCCATAAGAACGGTAATGACTTCAATCCTCTTCTTGATGGCTGAACCATTATGTGTTTAATTTCTTGAAGGTTGAAGCATAATGTGTGTTATGGAGTTCTTACATATGCAAATCATTTTTCATTTCCAACACATTAGTTGTGCTTGATATGTTGGTCCAATTATTGACTTCCTTTAGGTGGTATGGCAATATATACTCTTCTTTTTGGCATATCTATAATAATCACCTAAGTAGAAAACAATTCAAAAATCTTGATCTTAAAGGGAGAGTTGTTATTCATCATAAACCTAAGTATTGTTGGGTTTCCATAACTTTGCTTCTTTTTACAATTGTTCCAGAAAATCTGAATGGAGTTTCTAGCAGGCTATGGAGGTGAAGCTGCATTCATTGTAACGTTTGCAAAATGGGAGTAGGAGATAGCAAAACTGAAAGTGAGAGTGTTTGATCCACCTTTGAAGTAGCAAAAAAAAAAAAAAAAGTTTGTGGCTCACCGTGCTTCACATGTATTGTTTGTTTTTCTCTTTTTTATTCACTCAAGTTGGTTTGCAGTTTTGGTGGCTACAAATTCCTCTTAGATTTTTTCTGATATGTTGTTAAACGCAGGGCACCGACTGGTGTGCTTAGATTTTTTCTAATTTCGTTGATATAGAGCACTAATTGATATGCTGCTTGGCTTTAACTTTTTACCTTGTATTTACTGGGATTCTGTAAGCAAATTGATAGTTCTTTGTAGCTAGCTTAAATGTATAGTTGGAGAAGTGCGTAAACACGGGTAATTCTCTTTCGTGTCAATAAGAAAAGGATCACACTCTACACACAAATGAATCGATTGAGTGTTTGAGCCACTAGCTAGCAAGTGCCGTAGGTATGGACAGTTCCAACTGGGGTGCGTAGTGCCGTAGGCACGGGTAAGCACTAGTGTGTGTGTGTGTGTGTATATATATATATATATATAGCGGGGCGGTTCCGGAGACACCCAAAAAAACACCTAAAAAAATACCTCATAGTTCCTGATCAAATTTTGATAATCCGAGTCGCTCAATGTGATCAGAAGGTGATTTTAAGGGTACCCGCGAGAAATCAGCAAAAAAATGAACGGGAATGGCTTGATCCAAACAGTTTCGAACAATTTTATATTGAACGGTTCAAATAAAAATTGCTCAAATCAAGCCTTTTCCGGTCATTTGTTTTGCTAATTTTTCGCAAGCACCCATAAAATCACATTCTGCATACATTGAACAGTTCGGATCATAAAAATTCGATCGGAACCTTTGAGATTGAGATTTTGGGTGTTTTTTTAGGTGTTTTTTTGGGTGTCCATTGAACCACACACACATAGAGATAGATTTCTAGATTGTACTTAAGTATAAATATTATTTTATCGTATATTAGCTTTCGTTAATGTATCTTACAGTACGGGATATATATCTCGATATGATTCATAAAATAAAATAAGCAATACGCGTGTATTCCAATTTGAAAACACGTACTAATAATTACAACCTACTCGTTGAAAGCTAATTTACTTCTAAGACAAGAAAAACTAATTCTAATTCTCGTTGATCGATCGTCCTTTCTCATTACAATTCTTATAAGACTATCTTTGACTTCTTTGAATTTGAAATGATGGGCACGCAATTTTCCTCTTACCATCCTTTGATTCAAATTATGTAGGTATTTACTATTGAAATTAAATTTTATATACCGCTGATGTAAACATTCTTTTCCTTCAAATCATTGCATTTGGCAACATGGCGCTATCTAATTGATTTGAAGGAAAAGAACGTTTACACCACCAGTACCGTATATAATTTAATCTCATTTACCACTTCCACCTCTCGTGTTGGAGTCCACAACAACCTCCTTCAAGACCTTTTTGTTGTTGATAATTCTGGTGTTTGGGCTCCTTCAAGACTTAATTAATTGCTCATGGTTAAATGCAATCCTAAATGCACTTGTTCTCAGGGGCGACTCTACTACATTTTCATAGAGAGAGAGAGAGAGAGAGAGAGAATGTTATGTAAATCAATATCTGTGTTTAATCTATTATGTGGAAAACAGATATGACAGGATCATGAATTCAATACATCTCAAAAATAATAAATAGCGTACCTTTGTTGGCCATCGTGATTAGAGAGAACAAACCCCTTAATTAGAAACATCTTAATTCTTGGCTCACCTTCTTTTCTCTGTCTCTACTTTTCTAGAATACCCCAGTAACTTTAATTGATGGAAAAACTGCAAGAATAAGGGGTGAGTATTCTACCTTTTATAGAGGAGACAAGAGCGCCTTAGAGATAATTATTAAAAGACACCTAGTCCATCAAGGTCTTTTTTATTATCAAGATTTTTCCTTAATCTATAATTCTAATTAGTTATCGTAATGAATCATAACACTTCATTGGCTTATCTGATGGTGAAGTCCCACATTCACAAAACGTGGAGGCTAGTGGGCCACACTAATAAGAAAAAACTAACATTCTCCCTCACTTGGCCCATCAAGCCAATTGTGATGCAAAGTGTATTTCTTCAAAATATCATTTTGTTTAAAACAACTCGAGTAGGCTCCACACTAAAAACTTTGACACGTGATCACGAATTTAAAACAGCCAATAGGTTCAAACTAATTAGAAACTTTAATACTGTGATTAATTCAAACCACCAATGTGAATCATAGTGGTTGTATAGCATCATGCCACATTTCCTTCTATGCACCACACCATTGATAACCTTCACAAACCAAGTCCATAATAGGAAAAATATCATTATTTAGGCTGTAATGCCTAAAGCCCCTGTAATTTGTCTTGTCAAGACATTTCCTGTTGAACATAATCCAAAATAATATGTGCACGCATAATTGAAAACAGGAAATCATAAACAAACTTTTATTTGTGCTAAACAGTGTCATGCACAATAACCACTCAATCAAGGGTTGTTAAAAGAATTATCGTGATAACATGTTATAAGTCTTTAGTGACAATCCTTCATTAACAGATCAATAATCATAAGAGTGGTAGTCAGTTAATTTTCAATTGACAGTTGTCGTTTCTAGATTCGTTCTCTAACAATCAAGTACTTTTCTTCCATGTGCTTGGAATCACTTAAATACTTGACATTCTTAGAGAATAAAAATGTAGCGGAATTTTCAAAATAAATCTTCATTCTGTCTGACAATTGAGTCGACAACACCAAGACCAAAGATGAAGTTCCGCAACTATAAACACGATATGTGGCCTCAAAGCACGTCACAAACTCGGTTTCCATTATGTATGAAGTAGTAAGCTATAGAATACTTCACACATTTCATGAGATTGCTCCAGCATCTAACAGAAAGAAATATAAACAATAATATTTACTTTCTACTATCGAGACAACCAACAAATCTAAATCCGAGTATCCAATCATGTCAAATGATCCGATTTTCTATAAGTAAGCATATAGTCCTTGGTTCCTCATAACCTTATTCACTGCTTTCCAATATTCTATTCTTGGATTACTTTGATATCTGCCCTACATCCTTATTGCAAAACTAATATCCGATCTAGTGCAAGTCTGGGCATACATCAAATTCTCTAATGCTGATGCATATGGAATTTCATCCATTTGCTTTCTTTTCAAGTAATTCTTTAGGAACTGGCTTTCATTAAATTTGTCACCGTTGACAATGGGTACATCACTTACTGAGCAAAACTGCATATTGAATCTCTCTAGAACTCGGTTAATATACCCCTTTTGAGACAGTCCTAACAGTCCTCGAGATCGATCTCTAAAGATCTCTATGCCAATAACATAAGCTGCCTTACCCATATCAACCATTTTAAAGTTCTTTGAGAGATATCCCTTAGTTTCATGTATTAAACCAAGGTCATTACTTACTCCCACTGACCTTCAGATATATACACTGATCAACAGCATTTTCTTTGAATCCAAAGGAGGTAATGGTATCATAAACCGTAAGTACCATTACCTGGAAGCTTGTTTAAGACCATATATGAATCTCTTTAATTTGCATGCCAAATACTCTTTCCTTTTTATTGCGAATCCTTCAGGTTGCTCCATGTAAATATTCTCATCCAAACTATCATTCAGAAAAGTGATTTTCACATCCATCTGATGCAGCTCCAAGTCATAATGAGCTACTAAGGCCAAGATGATTCTAAGTGAGTCCTTCTTTGACATAGGAGAGAAGGTCTCCTTATAGTCAAAGCCTTCTTTCTGAGTAAAACCCTTGGCCACAAGTCTGGCCTTAAATCGTTCGATATTGCCTTTTGCATCGCGCTTGGTCTTAAAGACCCACTTACAGCCAACTTTCTTACAATTAGTAGGCAATTCAACGAGATCCCAAACTTTATTCCGGTCCATTGATTTCAACTCATCATTCATAGCGTCAAACCATTTATTAGAATCATCACTATTCATGGCTTGTGAAAACGAAGCCGGGTCTTTCTTAATCCTAATGTCGAAATCCGATTCTTGTAGATACACCACATAATCATCTGAAATGGCAGACTTTCTTTCCCTCTGAGATTTTCTCAGAACTGCCGGTTGTGGTGGTTCCACAATATTTTCAATGGTGGTATCCTCATGAAGTGGAGAATCATTACCTACATGTTGTTCATTCTCCTCAACTGGTTGAGGAATAACAACTTCTTGATGAGGAAGAATTGTTGGGATATCAACTTTTTCTTCATCGAAATTAACCTTTCTTGATTTCTCACTCCCACTTTTTCGCCATTCTCTAGGAATTTCGCATTTTCGGTTTCAACTATTCTCGTACTATGGTTAGGACAGTAAAATTTGTGCCCCTTAGACTTTTCTGGATAACCAATAAAATATCCAGAAATTATTCAAAAATCTAACTTTTTCTCTTGTGGATTATATATTCTAGCTTCCGCTGGACAACCCCAAATATGTAAATGTCTTAAACTGGGTTTCCTACCAGTCCACAACTTAAAAGGAGTAGTTGAAACTGCCTTACTAGGAACCCAATTTAAGAGATACATAGCGGTCTTTAATGCTTCACTCCACAAGAAAACAGGTACATTTGAAGAACTCATCATACTTCTAACCATATCCATAAGTGCATGATTACGCCTCTCAGCAACACCATTCTGCTGTGTCATACCAGGCATTGTGTATTGAGCACAAATGCCTTGCTTTTCTAATAGTTTGGCAAATGGGCCAGGATTTTGGCCTGACTCATCATATTTTTCATAAAACTCACCACATTTATCTGACCTCACTATTTTGACCTTTCTATCCAATTGTCTCTCGACCTCAGTAATGCACACCTCAAGGATGTCAACGGCTTGAGACTTTTCATGAATTAGATACACGTAACCATAACGTGAGAAGTCATCTATAAAAGTGTTAAAATATTTTTGTCCAGTAAAACATGGAAGAGGACTTTCGCAAATATCAGTGTGGATTATCTCAAGAAGTGCATTGCTTCTAGTGACACCTTTCTTTGTGTGTTTGGTTTGCTTTCCCTTAATGCAATCCACACAAATTTCAAAATCAATGAAATTTAGGACTTCTAAAATCTCATTTTTCACCAATCTATCAATTCTATCCTTGGAGATATGCCCCAATCATCTATGCCACAGGGTAAATGATTTTTCATCAATTCGACCACGTTTTAAACCAACATCCGAATGCAGGGTCACTAATGATTGTGCAAACTCAAGATTCAATGCAATTTTATATAAACCATCATAAAAATCACCAGAACCAACCATTATTGAATTAAACATCAATTTGAGTTTTCGACAACCAAATGAAACTGAATATCCAGAACAATCTAATCTAGATAAAGAAACCAAATTCCTAGAAATAGAGGGAACATAAAAAGTGTCTTCAAGATCTATCTGATGACTCGTCTCTAAAACCAAGTGATAGGTACCAACAGCTGCCACTTCAGCCTTGAGACAGTTCCCCATAAAGACAAATCTCTCACTTTCCTCCGGTTTTCGGGTTGAAAGGTATCCCTGCAAGGAATTCGTAATGTGAGTCGTAGCTCCAGAATCTATCCACCAACTATTAGAAGGAAATTCAGCAAAATTTGATTCATAACATACAAAAGAAAGATTATTACCCTTCTTTTAGAACCAAGCCTTACGTTTATTGCAGTCTTCCTTCACATGTCCCTTACAGCCACAAAGTGACCCTTGACAGTGAAACCATTATGAGCCTGGCTACTTTTCTCAAGTTCACTGACTTTCATTGGTGAATATTTTCTCAATTTACCCTTTTTTCTTTAAAGCAACTTGAGTCACTGCCAATGCAGTGTGACACCTTTCTTTTCTCAATCTCACTTCCTCATGAACACATAAGTTTGTTAGCTCATTTAAACTCCACTCTGTCTTGTGGGCATTACAGTGAATTTTGCATGGGCCAAACTGTGCTAGAAGTGAGTTAAGTATAGCCTGAATAAGGAAAGACTCATCCACTTGAATTCCCAAGGTTGCAAGCATTGCAGCTTTATCATACATGTTCAAGATATGCTCTTGAACTCCACGACTACCATCATATTTCATGGTGCTTAACCCAGCCATAATCGTACCTACAAGTGACTTATCAGCAAATTTAAAGCAATCTTCCCCAGCCTTTAGGTATTCTAGTATAGTGAAATAAGGAACTGTAACAAGAAACAAAATAGGACAATACTTAATAAAAGCTTTGAGAATTATAAACATTTATAATAATGAACTATTGATATCACCTAGGTCCTCCTTTGGGCGAAACCTAAGCATACCTATTGTTCACTCATTAATTAGGTGCAACATAATCACCTCAGTAGGTCTAAATAATTTATAATGATGAACTATTGACATCACCTAGGTCCTCCTTTGGGCGAAACCTTAGCATACCTATTGTTCACTCATTAATTAGGTGCAACATAGTCACCTAAGTAGGTCTAAATAATTTGTACAGCTTATCAAGTTAGTCATGTTATCTTTGGATATCCAATCCTAACCTGCAAAGTTGCATAAATTACTCACCCTACCCAGTTCATAATTATTTAAACGTGACTCTCCTTTGGGCATAGTCCCATTCTTATAATTATGACTGCAATCGAGAATATCATTGACTTAAATGTTACCCTTTTAACAAAACTTTAATGTAGTTTAATATTCATAAGTTTCACTAACCTATGTCACTTTGGTGACTACCAAATTAGGAATTCCTGATTTACCCAAAAAAAAAAAAAAAAGGAATTCCTATGAATATTAAACTAACCAATGATATATTCTATTCTTTTATTCGAGTTATGCCGATGTCGTTCTTTTATTCAATCACTTTTACCGTAAAATAAAATATACAACTAAGTTTTTTTTTTTAAGTGATTGATAATCCATTCAATGACATTTAATCTAACCATAACTCTTACATGTATGATAACATAGTAATAGAAAAACTTTTCCAATTAAATGCTTCAAAATAATCATACATTATTGCAGAAAACATAATCTGACAAAACAGATTAATTTTGTAAGCATGTGATTATGACAATTATTTTTTCTATCACAGACAACATGAAAACAAGAATCATGTATTTACCGAATATGTATAGTATATTCGTGTCCCACTGGGCATGATTTAGGAAATCCATCTATTAATCAAAACTGAGAGTTTATCAATCTGACGGCAAACAAAATTTACCCAATCTTCATGTTCACGATAACAAGTAACAGAGGGTGAACTACAAATTTATGGGCTAAAACCAACATACAGTCCATTTATCAATATTAACCCACGGTAGTAACACTATAAAGGTTACAGATCAAGAATAAAATAATGCGAGATGGAGATCATGTTCAATACTGCTCGAAGTAACAGCAACCAACAAAACAAGTAAATGGATTTATTATATTCAATTGCTAGCTCGTGTGACTGCAATTTAAAAGCAACTGAATGCTATGAAACTCTTCTTTTTTTATCCGAATGAAGAATAACACAACGGCATAAAGTATTCCATTAATTAACAATATTTATATACTCGATTTACCGTAAGGGCAAATCGATATGCGAGAATAACAGTAATTCACGTATAACAACAGTATGTTGAAGATGACTTTATTCCAAGACGTATTGGTTCAGAAAATCTAATGGCTCTGATACCAACTGTAAATCTATATCTGTGTCTAATCTATTATGCGGAAAACAGATATAACAGGATCATGAATTCAATACATCTCAAAAATAATAAATAGCGTACCTTTGTTGGCCATCGTGATTAGAGAGAACAAACCCCTTAATTAGAAACATCTTAATTCTTGGCTCACCTTCTTCTCTCTGTCTCTCTTCTACCTTTTATAGAGGAGACAAGAGGGCCTTAGAGATAATTATTAAAAGACACCTAATCCATCAAGGTCTCTTTTATTATCAAGAGTTTTCCTTAATCTATAATTCTAATTAGTTATCGTAATGAACCATATCACTTCATTAGCTTATCTGATGGTAGAGTCCCACATGCACAAAACATAGAGGCTTGTGGGCCACACTAATAGAAAAAAACTAACATGTTCTGCATGGATTATACTTATTGTGGAAGAGAAGGGTGGCAAACGCTACTTTCTAAATGGATTGATTCGGTACGTAACCCACTAGATATAACATTATTATGCGCATGCTTGTACTGATTAAAAATAACGGACTTGATTAATCTAATAAGTAAAATTTCCAAATGTACGGTGTCCAAAAAAAAACACTAGTATATAATTTGTATCTTATTAAACATGATGTCAAAAGTAGTTTTAGCCAAAACTGAAGAGGATCCCACCTTTCATTGATCGAAAGGTTTCGTCTAATAAAAAAAACTAAAATAAAAATGTGTGACTCGGTGCCGGAAAATGATAAATGTGGATGGCACGTGTACTGCACATGCCTTCTATGATTAGGACAAAAGCTATCAAATAGTGCTCTACTCCTAAAAGATAACAAATTATTATTATTATTTTAAACTTAAAAGTAAAAGTAGTTGTCCGGTTGTTTCACTAATTAAATTAATGTAGAAACAAATTGTTTCTACTAAACGAAATGAACCAAATGGAAACATGCAACCTCGATCGGTAAGTTTAGAATGACACAAATATAAAGTTCACGTAAACATGTTGTTTGAAAATAAATGAAATAATGTGTACCTCCATGCCGTTATAAAAGCACACTGTGGGCATTAAGAAAAAATTTTGCTCTAGAGGGAGACAAAAAAAAGGGTTAGTTCTCCTAGAGTATTGTTCTAGGAGCTTCCCACCAACACAAAGTGTGAGTCTCACATTTGTGTAATAATAAGAAGAGCTTCTGAAATAATACTTTTTTTTAATAACTTAGGGGTCCAATCTCACCACCCACTTACTCCATATGAACTGGCCGGTAAGTAGTTGACAACATCTAAGAAGTTTCGAACTTTGAGATCTTGGGAGACAGCCAACTCTTAGATCTCAAATTTTGACCAGCACGCCAATAATATTTCTGAAGTAATACTTAAAGAAAATTGAATTCTCTTCGGGTCTCAAACTTTTCTCCTTCTCTCCGTGCACAATCTCCAATAAGTTTTTTTTTCCATATTTATTACTCTCATCTTTTTATCTATCTCTTTACTTATTATTCCAGAACTCTCCCTCAAACATGATCAACAACCTTGTCCTCAGATCTACTATATGAAAGTTGACAGTGTTTTATGCGGGCCAAGTAACAGCGAAATGTGTTCGTGAAATTTGAGATAAAGCAATAGAGGACATGGATATGACAAAAAATGTAGGAGCTCTATAGAGATTCCCTCTTGCTCACAAAAGGTTAATGAATTTTAGCCTTGTTTTGTACTATGTTATGCACAAACCCGCATTTTAAGGAGTGATATTGTAATTTTTTTATTTTTTTTTTTGTACTTGAGATCATATACCCGAATAGTGGTCCTCATGCTAGTTGCTGACATGTAGGGTCGACCCTAATATTTTGGAGGCCTAAAACGAATTTAAAACGTGGGCACTAGGTTTTAAAAAATATTTCAATATAGGTAGCTAATATCGCTACAAAGCGAACCTACAAAAAGAGCAATGTTAGCGCCACTTAGCTGAAGTCAGCCAGAGGACCTCCGATGGTTAACTTAATTAGTTCTTGGAGTAACATCTCGGAGAGGTATCGCCACACCGTGATCTCACTAGTCACTACAGATTAAAAACTAATTAGACCAAAACTATGGATTCTCCCATGGCTAGAAGTATCGCCACATAGTGATAGCCGCACTTGCATAGAGACACCATTTAGTTTTAATAAAACTAAGAAAATAGACAGAGATTCTGGAATCAAAAGCCAAAAGTACGGTAGGGGGAAGGTGTTAGGCACCTCTCTTCGCCCAGCCCGAGGCTGGCCCAGCACAAAGATCTCGCGGCTAGCAGATCAATTTTATTGAAAAGCTGTATATCTATCAAAGTAGGCTTTTTGGCTTGGGATCGGGCTCTCTAAGTGGCTACAAAGACTCACAAGGTCCTTCGAGTTCACGAGAATCTAATCACAACAATTACTAACCTGCACATCATCGGGATGGTCCCCAAGGTGTAACCCGAAATATCTATTGAGCCAAATTGGGGTGTGTACAAGATAGTAGATCTCAGATTAGGAATGGCGTACCTCCCTTAGGTTATATAGGTGTTTGGTACTTGCTCTCCAAGCTACTTGTGCATGCCACGTGTGCCTGACACTACAAGTACCTCCCTTAGGTTATAAAGGTGTTTGGTACTTGCTCTCCAAGCTACTTGTGCACGCCACGTGTGCCTGACACCACAAGTAACCATCTCAGTTAGCGATGTCATAGTTGACATTGCAGACACGTGGCTGGATCCACGTATTAGGAGCATGTTATCATGATAATCCCTCTAACTAATTTTTGGGTCTCATCTCGGGTCGGGCAACCCTTTGGCCCGACTCGCCTGACCCGACTCCATTAGATATGGGTTGAGCCAACAGGTTGGGCTATATGGAACAGGTAGATTGTCGGTACAGACCATCAACATTCGTCCCAAGGTTCTTCCAATGTATTCGGGCTGCACGTATTGGCAAAACTAAGTTTGACCCACTACAAAATGAAAGGATCTTTTTATGTGGGATAAAGTGAGACCCACCATGGTCTTGTTAACAAATTGAGCCATTCATTTTGTAAACGAGATATACCTTCTTAGAGCGGAGTTGCAGACACTTTTTAGAATATGCTTACGACAAATAATATTGGTTCAAACAAGTTCCGATGTTTGATCAATTAAATTTTTGTATGAATGTTGTGGACATTGATCCCTATAAAATGAACAGTGTGGATCATCTAATAAGACCGTTAGAAATTTATAATTTACATCACGTGAAGATCCCATAAGAGAATATTGATCTAGTTCGTTGTGAATATTTTAGTAGTTTATTCATGAATTGTACCTGCTATAGATAGAACTATCGGGTCAAAAGTTGGTGGCTCCATTTGTTGAAGAAAGCATTTTGAAAGTGATCAACATATTATGCAACTTTTTTTTCTTTTGAACAGAATATATTATGTACCTTGATATTGAGGAATCGCTTGGTGAAGGGCTACCGCTAACTGCCTGCACTTGATCTTGTCTGGCTTTGTTCATCGTTTTTTATCTTATTGTTCAATCAGAAAGCACATACAGACAGAAATGCATATATTATATTATATGAGGTCTAAAAGTATTTTGTCTGGTTACATTTTTGTTCATTCAAATTATAAATACATGACAGTTGAGTCACCATCACAATCAAGGACGGAAGCAAGATTCTAATGTAATTGGTACAAAGTTTCATTATAAGTAAATCAGGAGGGCCAAATGAAAAAACCACCATATATGTAAGCAAAATCTGCTGAGAAAAACCAAAAGTCTTTGATGATCGCAAATGATGATCTCGAAGAAACTCTAGACACTTGTAAGTTTTCACGTGAATACGAACAAACTCCTCCGCTTGTCCTCACATGGCTTAATCTCCCTCATCACAGTGTTGGCTTAAGTAGGACTGGTTAGTTGACATCGCTTATTGCCCTAAGTCATTTTGCTTATTCCGTGACAGAGTAACAAAACTAAGAGAGAATAAGAAAGCTAACCAACCAAATAATGTTAACCAAACAGACCCTTTATTCAATATATGACATAATGTACTAGGACTTGAGAATTCAAGAAATACTTGAGTAAGAAAGTGATCTTTAATGCTTATACCAGATGATGGAAGTCCCTGCTATATGCGAAGTAATTCCCAGCAAAACGTTTCAGAAAAAAGCAACAATGTTCAACTCAACAAGCAGAGCAATCCAAATCTTACTTTTACCTCAACGGGATTCTATTTGCTTTTTCGTGATACAGATATGGCTAAACAACCAAGGTATTGGAAGTGATACATGACCGAGAAAAGGGGGAAATCCCAGTTAGATCAAAACATGAGAAAAGTGTCACCAGGGCGTGTGCACACTGAACATTTACAACATATTGGTTTCCCTTACTTCGGGAATCAAATGACCTTCATTTCTTCCGTTTTCAGCTCTTTCATGAATCAATTTATACAGTGAGGGAAAAAGATGGACACGGACACAGGACTTCACGTTAAGGCGAAGAAATTAAGCTATAATATCCTCTGTCACGGCTTCTTTGACAAAGTCTTCTTCAATCCCTTGAGAATCTTCCCAAACCAAACCAAGTTCATGGCAGCAAGCGCAGAAGGCACCACAAACACCAAAAGAAAACCGATGATGTGCATCTTGATGACCTGCCATGTCACCATTCAGAGTTTTTGTTCCACTACTAATACTGAGAGAGAGAGAGAGAGAGAGAGAGAGAGAGAGAAATGGGGAAAGGCAGAGTAAATTGGAATAGAAAAAACACGACTCTGCCACTTGCTTAAAATTTTACATGCTTTACTTCGTTTTTCTTCTAGAAGTAGTCAAACACTTGTGATGATAACTCTGAAAAGTTGTAACTGCTATGTGAACTTTAAAAACATTAGTGATGAAAATGTGTTGGGAACAAAATTTCTGCCCTGTATAGTTGTATCCAACATAAAACTGATATATTGTATATTACAGTAGAAGTATTATACCAGCATCAGATTTCAGATGACATGCATTTGTATGAAATAGAACCCTTTCATGTGATTAGAATGCTTTCTTTGTTACGGAAGGAACATTAAAAAAGTATCGAAGTCGAACAGAAGAACTAGCAAGTCTGGTCATGAATTGACACATCAAGTAGTAGAATTACCTGGTTATAGTGCAAGCGCACATGGTAAAACATGTAAACGAACAACAAAATTCTTGCAACCTGCATTCGATGATCGATTTCAGCAAGCTACTGGATGAATTAACAACTCGAACCGAAAACAAAACACAATCATAATATTACTGAGTTATTATAGGCATCCCTCTTGAGGCAATGAAAGCAAGTGGTGCAGCCGCAACTTAATTTGGCTTCTCTTATTCAGTTCGACATTGCTACTCTGTTGCCAGAACCTTATACTCGGCAATTCGTACCATTTGAAATGGTTTAATGGGTAATCACCCAATCAGCACAAACAGAATGCATGAACTGCAATTGCTGTGAATTGTGGGCGAATCTCCGAATTGGGAACCTTTCGATTCACTGAATTTGTTTTTTTGCCCCAATTTTGCCAAAGTTGGAATAGGGTTCAAATAACTTTATTTAAGCTCTTTAGGCTGATTATATGCCATCTTTTGCCTTAGTCTTCCCCAAATTACTCTCAGAATAAACACTCAATCTCCTCTAGCCTAACATGGAACCCGCAAAATAGTCCAGGTTTATTGGGATGCAGGTCAACAACGGTTCTTATGTAAGCCGAGAATCTCATAAAGAGAGAGAGTTTGTGAGAAAAAATTGGGAGGACAATGGAAAAAAGACAATAATTGACATATGCTAAAGACCTTAAAAATTTATTTGAACCCGCTTTCTAAAAGAGAGCGGAAAACCAAATTCATCACACCTATGTCTCTTACAGTAGAAGCATCTTACCTATTGGACGACTTAATGATCACATCATTAAAAATACAAGTTGTTCATTTATTGTGGACTACAATATCAGTTCGTAGCATACATCTTTATCATCAAAATCATTAGGTCTAGACTCTAGATAATACATCTCATAGTTCGTAGTCAAGGATCATTTCGTTTATCAATTGATTCACGCCTTGGCAACTATACATTGCTAGGAAATTTGTTTTGCAACGTGTCCTTATGTGCAAGGTCAACCTAATATGAGATGTATTATAAAGAGCTCAGATTTTCTTCACTTTTAGATGGATGCCAATAGCAAGTCATATTCGTTTGAAATATACCATAACGGATATAAATCATATAACTCACCATCCAAGCAAAAAATATCACCACACCATTGATCAGATATGCAGTTGACTTCTTTAAACCAGCAGTATCAAGATACCTGTATAAAACCCAAACAAGATGCCTCAAAGCCAAATAGGCATCAAAGCCAAATAGGCAGTCTCATATCCCTATGGGGCCCTCATTTGTTCAGACATACCATCTCATATTGATCTCTGGAGTCGTCACCTCAGAGATTAGGACCATGAATGTGTAAAGTTGTCCTTCCCCAGTAAACAATGCATATGCTACTGCAATCGCGGCAAGAGAGTGATGCACAATCTGAAATCGAAGTGGTACAATCATCTCAGTGACATTGACAAGACTTTAAATACCATTATACATGCTTCTATCAGCAACTTTGTTTCACTGCTCAACTCCAAATCACATGGTAGATCTAAAAATCCCCAATTATACCAACTATATAATCTGCAGATTCAAATTTCAGCACATTTCCAGGTAGTAACCGGAATTGGTGGAACGATGCTTTCAACTTATAAAGGGTTCTTAAATACTTGAATCTTTGAATACTATTCCAGAGTTTAAGGTCAAAAGTGGCCTTCACCATGTTTGTGTAATCTGATTTGAAAAGCTTACTATCAATTAGTAAAACAAGGGTGACCAGACGGATCTGGAAGTCATATGGTAAACATGAACTATACATCTCAAAGTTGCATTGCCATAGAGAACACTTAATAAGCTAGATTTTGAACTATGGGCTGAAAGAAAATAAGAAATGCTAAGCTTGATCATCTCCCATCCTTGACAGTATACTTACATACTCTACTCCACCCAGAGAAGGATACAACCAAAAAATCATTCCAAGATCCGCAACGAAGTATCCCACGGAAACCTGTCAAAAGGCACATTGAAACTATTACAAGGTTTCTCGTGCTAGAAAAAAAAACAAAATTAATCAAGAGGTAAACCTAAGAATTCCAACAGAAAATTAAAAGAATGAAGAACATTACGTGGCATAATCAAGCCTAAAAGATGGCAAAAGCAGTTGTGCCTCTGCGATTACTATTTTGCAGTTTTGGGGGGGGGGGGGGGGGGGGGGGTGCCGGTTATCGCGCAATCTCCTTTTAGGTCTGTCGTCATGCGGTGGGCTGATACTTTGTTTATTTTTTGTTCATAGTGAGTTGGAATGTGTTTGGCTCTGATACCATACAAAAACTATTTGAAGAGGAGGATAAACCACCAGGAATAAGAGCAGGTGCCCAAAAAGTGCCTCACCAAAGAATCATGTGGGAATCAAGAGCTCATCTTGAATGAAATATTTTAACGTAGAAATGCTATTATTGGTGCAAAATACAAATTTAAATTATTCCGCTTGTACCTCCTGTTAACTGGAAGATTGAGGCATAAATTATTATTGCAATATAACATAGTACATATTAATTTGCTTTACTACGGAGGAAGTCTGGGGGGGGGGGGTGGGGTTGGGGCGGCGCTTGTTAAGCGGAGAGCAAAGCATTTATATTTCTATGTGTCACAGGTTTCTCCTTCTCATTGACGATATCCAGCCTTCCTAATATTATTATCTTTCCAGCATTTACCCAAAATTAAAACTTAACGGCAGGTACAGACAGGTGGTTCTTTCGTAATCAAATGAGGATTGGCAGGAAAAAAGAAAGAGAAAGAAAGAAGAGAAAAATGCTTACTCCCAATGCGAAAGTTGATAGTTGTGAGCTTCGGAATGTCACAAGGTCGGCATGTTCATGGTCAGTAAAGAGATCTGACCAGAACACAAAGTACAATGACAAAGTTGCAATAAAAATTGCATGAATAGTGGAGACAGCACTGCAAGATTAATCAAGAGAAACATACATAAGATCGTCAAAATAGTATAGTCAACTGGTCAATAGACAACTAAATAAACATTAGGACTATGCATTTACCGATTGTTCCACTCCATCCGCTGTACTTTAGTAAGTGTAGAATACGTGTCGAAGTAAAGTGCACTGACCAATTGTGAAAGATCAAATAACTGTGGGGGAAAACTAAATTAGAAGACAAAAGAACAAAAAAACAGCTTTTGCTAACTACTTTTTATGTTAAATAAATGTGTACGTCACACAATTCGGTTGAATCTTAAGAAAGCAATGAAGAAAAAAACCGAAACAAAAGAAACCAATCCTATGCATCACAAACATATTATGATTCCAATATATGCAGAGATACTCATCCATTTTTTCCCAAGGGCTACTGATCAAAAAGAAAGATGGTTAGGCCATTACCATTTTGCAGACGAATATGCCCCCAAGGACAGATGTATAAGGAAGGAAAGGATCTGAAAGTAAATAGTTCTTAACCAGCACCTCGGCCTGATTTTGGTAAGATTTTAGTCCCATGACCGTCTTTCTAGGAGCTGCCATCGTCATGTACTTCTTAAACCATATGATATTTTTTGTCACTACTATCAACCCAGCAAACTGGAAACAAATTTCCAGGAAAGAAGCTCCCTTGTATGGCCGCTTCTATTCGAAACGTAATGGAGATCTTTGGCACCTTCTGCATTTGCAATGCCGACAAAAGGATAGTGATATCAATGACTATCTGAAAATACCAACACAATATACCAGTTCTTGAAGAAGGTGTGCTATAAGTTGCTATTAAATCGATAAATAACATGCCTACACATTTTCCACATAACAATTAAACAATTAATCCCGTAGGCAGGATTTTTGTGTGTTGGGATCCTAATGTTACTCAAATTCAGGTCCTTGATCAATCTGACCAGTTTATACATTGTGAAGTGCAACCTAAATGTGGTGAGCCCCCCTTTTTTGCAACCTTTGTGTATGGGGAGAACAATTATCTGCTTAGGCAGGCTTTGTGGTCTCGACTTCACCGTCTGAGCACTACATCCCCCTAGATAGTGCTTGGAGATTTTAATGTCATTAGGTTTCCCCAGGAGAAGGTTGGGGGAACTGCTTGGCCTCCTTATATGGATGACTTTAATAGTTGTTTGTATTCTTTGGGGCTTGATGATCTTAGGTACACTGGTTGCTTTCTCACCTGGGCCAACAAACAGGACCCTACACATTTTATTAGTACAAAATTGGATCGAGTTTTAGTCAATGAGAATTGGATGAAGGTGTATAATTGTTCATTTGCTCAAACTCCTGGGATATCTATTCACTCTCCTGCCATTACAACTATTCTTCCAAGTCCTAGGAGATCAAATAAACCATTTAAGTTTTTTGATTTCCTAGCGGATCACCCTCAGTTTTTGGATGTAGTTCAGAAAGTTTGGAGGAGAGTGATTATTGGGAATCCCATGTACTGTGTCTGTGAGAAGCTCAAGCTGTTGCAAGGTGAGTTTAAACAAATTAATAATAGAGATTTTAGTGATGTCTCTGCTAGGGTTGTTGACTTCAGACAACAACTGGATACCTTGCAACATGCTCTGAGTTCTCATAATCCTAATCCTTCCTTGATTAGCCAGGAAAGAGCAGTTTTACAAACAGCTCCTCACAATGCTTAGGGTTGAGGAAAGTCTGGCTAAGCAAAAGTCTCGAATTCAGTGGCTGAAGTTGGGTGATCAGTGTACTTATTTCTTCAAATCTGTGACTAATGCAAGAAATAGAAACAAAATAACCAATCTGGTCTTGGAGGATGGGTCCCTCACACAAGACATTGAGGTCAAAAAGTCCAATTTTGTCAACTTTTACACTAACTTGCTAGGTTCAGCCCACCATGATGCTTATCACGGACATAGCAGAATCCAGCAGTTAGTAAATAAGAGACTAACTAATACTCAAAAGTTGGCAATGATTGTGGAGGTCTTTGATCAAGAGATTAAGGACACATTTTGGTCCCTCAACCCCAACAAAGCCCCTGGTCCGGATGGTTACAATGCTGGTTTTTTCAAAAAAGCTTGGCCTATCATAGGCCATGAGGTCACTGAGCAGTCAAGACCTTTTTTAGGTCTGGTAAACTACTCAGGATGGCCAACTCTACCATGGTAGCCCTTGTTCCAAAGATCCCTAACCCATCCAAAGTTGGGGATTTTAGCCTATCTCATGTTGTAACACTATTTACAAATGCATTGCTAGAATACTTGCCAAAAGACTCCATAACGCCCTCCCTGTTCTAATTGATCCTGTTCAATCGGGGTTTGTTAAAGGAAAGAAAATTGCTGACAACATCTTCCTCACCCGGGAACTAATGCAAGGGTATCATAAATCATCATCATCCCCAAGATGTGCGACGAAGTTAAACATTAGGAAAGCTTATGATAATGTCAGATGGGAATTTGAATTTCTTTGGGATATTCTGTCCTCTATGAATTTCCGTCCAACAATGATCAAATGGCTTCAAGCTTGTGTTACCACTGCTAACTACACCTTCAGCTTAAATGGGGAGACCACTGGTTACATTATAGGGCAAAAAGGTCTAGGCAAGGAGACCCTCTGTCATCATACCTCTTTGTCATTGTTATGGAAATTCTCACTTGTCTACTTAGAGAGAAATCCATGTTACCTGATTTTCATTTCCATTGGAGATGTAGGAATACTAAGATCATTAATCTTTGCTTTGCGGATGACCTTATGATTTTTTGCAAGGGTGAATTGTCTTTAATCACCCTTATTCAGGAAGCCCTCACTGAGTTCCAAGCTTTATCTAGTCTGTCTCCAAGCCCCGAAAAAAGTAGCATATATTTCTTTGGGGTCAACACTACCACTAGAATAGCCATTATGGACGTCTTAAGATTCCAGGAGGGCACCCTCCCAGTCAAATATCTGGGTGTTCCCCTCCTCTCCACTAAGCTCAAAGCTTCAGATTGCCAACCTTTAGTGGAATGCATGATTGCTAGGACTACGACTTGGACCAATAGAGACCTCACCTATGCTGGTAGGATTCAACTTATTAAGAATGTGCTTTTCTTCATTCAAACATATTGGTCATCCTTGTTTATCCTCCCCAAAAAGGTAATCAAGGAAATTGAGTCAATACTTAGGGCTTTTCTTTGGTCTGGCCTTGATTTAAAGAAAACTGGTGCTAAAGTTTCTTGGGAGCATCTGTGCTCCCCTAAAGAAGAGGGGGGTCTTGGTTTTTGCAAATTTGGAACAAGGCTGCCATTGCAAAACATATTTGGTTCCTAATCTCTGGGGGAGAACAATCCATGTGGTGTCAGTGGGTCAAATCATACTTAATAAGAGGTAGGAGTTTCTGGAATCTGAAAATACCTGGTGATTGTACATGGGGTTGGAGGAAGCTTTTGAATCTCAGGCCCTTGGTTAAACCATATGTCCTTTGTATACTAGGCAATGGGAATTCAACATCCTTGTGGCACGACAATTGGCACCCTCTCGATCCTTTAATGGATAGATTTGGTCCTAGAATTGTGTATGACTCTGGCATCCCACAAGATGCCTTTGTCTCTCACATTATAGATGGTTCAAATTGGGCATTCCCCATTACTCAAACATTTGAACTAAATGAGGTGAGAAACACTATACCACCTACACCTCGTCGTAAAAGCTATCGAATACATATGGATTGATCTACTGAAAGCAACAATAACCAAATTGAACCTTAAAAATAAAGGGGAAAATAAACCATTAAACCAGTTAAGGTCCAGTCCTGTAACAACTGCTAAGTACCATCAACAACCAACACCTATAAGTGGAAATTCAATTTGTCATACAACTCTATATGGGTACAATAAAATTCAATATGTCAAATGCTCACTCTCCATCACCCAAACTACAATAGAGCTATTGAGAAAGACACAGCGGGAGAGAGACAGAAGGCGATTCCTAATATGTATTTCCCAAACAAAAATCTATTGCGAGATAGAATTCGTCGAGAAGAATGAGAGACAGAAAGAAAGAGGTAGAGCAAAATATGTCTCACTCCCTACGTGGCCTCATCTATTCCATGGGATATACGACTCAGATGAAAACAACATTCATCCATAGCCTTTGACATTGATACCCCTGAAGGCAAAGCTAGAACCCCTCCAATCCAGTGGCTCAATTGGAAAAACAGAACCAAAAATCCCCACCCATCCAATGTTCTTTTTCATTATAAGGTAAGATATAAGTCCAACGAATAAAAGGAGCATCAATTACCATATTGTTAGACTACAAGATATAAGATAAAATAAACACAGTTCTAAAAATCCAAGCTATACAAAGCCATGACTTTGGAAGTTATCAAGGACACAACAGTCTTATACAAAAGAGATATCACAAACTATAAACGTGTGTTCTAGAACTCAGAGACCATACAAAACCCTGACTTTTGAACTTACGAAACTTATCAATTTGAGGCAAACAAAATTGTGAACTAAGAAATAGAATTTCTCTTCAGCGGCCCAACAACAATCTCACACAAAAGAAAAGTTATGAATTTTTATGTAAACAAAAAAAAATATAACACAACCACCATTTAAGAACCAGACCCAATTACAAAATACACAATCCAATCATACAGAAATCTGATCCCAAAGCAAAATCAACCAAACACAACAACAATAGAAGAAATAAATTCAACAAAACATCCATGAAAACACCAAAAGCACCAAAGAACATGCAAAGGATCTCCTAAAAGCAGAATCATTCATAAGAAAACAGTACCCTAAACTCATCGAGCAACTCAAACAAACTCAAGCTGCACAGAAAAGAACCAAAATACAGCATTAAATTGCATCCCGAATAGCACTTAACGGCAAAAATCGGTAAAGCATACACATACCAAACCCTAAGCGCACACCGTGAATCGTAGGAATTGCTTCGCAAATAGCACTCGCCGTGAATCGCAGTCACAGGCACAGGAACGATTGGAGGCAATCCAAACCCTAAACGTTGTCAACCAAGCGATGGAGTATGCAAACACTCGCACGGCATCAGAAGCATGGCTGAGAGGCCTGGGTTCACAGGCGTGGCATCGTCCATAAGAATCCAGATGAATAGCGACGAAGAGAGAGAGAGAGGGGGAAAAACCTGGATCGTTCCAATGTTGAAGATGTTAGGCACATGGCTCCATCTGATCTACAGTAAAATATATACGGCTCAGATCCAAACAGCCTTCATTCGTGCCCTTTGACGTAAATACCCCCGAACACAAAACTATAACCCATCCACTCCGGGGGGCTAATTGGAAAAATTCCCAACCCTTTTAGCTCTCTTTTATTAACAGGTTAGAAATAGCTATACACACACTAGGGGTATAATAGGCCAAAAATACATTTTGAGAATGTGAACATAAGAATTCAAACTCCTACGGATGAGTACCTAAATAAGTCTTCTATTTAGGATGTCTAATTAATTTCATCAATGATTTAAAACTAAATTTTGTTAATACATTTCTTGGACTGAAACTAGATCCATATGAAGAGCACAGCAGTTGTATATTGATTAAAAAATCCTACCATGTATAAGACACAACTGCTTGAAGTATTAATTCAATTGTCAACAGCAAAGGTTCTACTGGCAATAGAAGTTGCTGTTTTTGTATTTCAACAAGGGGCAAAAAACAGATAAAAGTCATGCCCGTTGCTTTTGGTGGCTAGAATTGTAATTGGCAGATATATATTCGATAATTAACATCAATGTACATATCAATTCAAAGGTTTATTATTACAGAATTAGGAGATGTAAACATTCAGATGAGCTACTAATGATTACATGCCATTGGTTTCAGGTAAATGGACATTGATAGAATTCATGTGCAAAAACTATTCATCGTGGTAGTGATGGGTTCATACTATCACAAAGCAGGAGGTAGTGATAAGTGCCGAAATATTGATATTTTGGCTCTCCAAATTACACTTGTTAGTTATTTATATTTGTTATCTGATATTTATTTTTCTTTTATTTTATTTATAGGTTGATTGAGCTCATTGCCCAAAATGAGCTGTGCTATGTGCACAGCAAGCTGTGCACAGCAGCTGGGCTTAATTCTGAAGTGATTTTGGGTGTATTGTTAACGCTTGTAACGGTATCGAACGAAGCTCATTTTTTACAGAGACCTTAAACGACATATTTTGAACAAAATGAGCGGTTCCGATCATCTTTTTGCGGCCCGAGGCGGGAGGAAAAGGCTGCTGTGCACAGCTTGCTGTGCACATAGCTTTTCTGGCCCAAAATATTGGATAAAAAGAAGAGTTTAATGAAGTTTAGGGTTAAAGCGCAGAATGGTTCAAAGTTGGATGGTTAATTTATTAAAGCATGAAGTTCAAGGGGCTGAATGTAATTAATGCTTGAAACCCTATATAAGCAATGAAAACCTACTGACTTCGGGTCGGCAGCTTGTAGGCGTGGACTTGGCATGGAGCGACAGACGTATGAAGCCAACAGTGAACAAGCAAAGTTCTTGTTGTCATGGAGGCTAAATCAAGATTAAGTTGTCTCTTTCCTATGAGCGGCTAAACCTCTTTCTAGGGTATAGATGAAGCTCAAACTCTGAGTAATACTATCTATGTTTTGATTTGGGTTTTATTATTCGAATCGTGGTTGTATGATTATTCAGGATTTATTACTATTATTCTTTCCACCAAATCGTGTGCATGAAGTTCTAGGTTTTATGCACATTCATACAACGGTTTTAATTGTTTTGTGATAACCGGTTAGATGAATTATACTACGTAAGACGAGTCGTGCTGGTAAGATAATCCGTGCTTGATTAGAGACGGTTCGTGCTGATAAAACGATTCGTGCTAGGCGGAGATAGTCCATGCCGATTGGTGATTCATAAATTATTTTTAGGAGATATCGCAAGGGCATGCAATCCTACGATATCCGGATTGATTCGAATATATGACCTACAATCGAAATATATTTAGGTTACGAGGGGAAAGAGTGGATTCGAAACCCTAGAGCTTTTTCCCAGCAACTATTTTCTGCTTTTCTATCGTCTTTAATTTCAATTCAATAGTTTTAAGAAACCAACAATCAATCAATCTTTTTCTTGGATTAATATAGAGATTAATTAAATAACTGTAACTCAGCCTTATAATCCCTGTGGAGCGATACTCGAAATACTTACCACTGTTCAGCTGAGTAGTAGTAATTGTTTCGTTTTATTAATTATTTTTGGTACGGAAACGACCCGATCAAATTTTGGCGCCGTTGCTGGGGATTACAAGCACGGTTGCGTTGTTTTAGTTGATTTTTATTTTAATTCCTAGTTTAGGTATTTTTAGTTTTTTATTATTATTATTATTATTATTATTATTATTATTATTATTATTATTATTATTATTATTATTATTATTATTATTATTATTATTATTATTATTATTATTATTATTCATATATGTTTAATTGCATTCTTTCTTTGTTAGCATTTTATTATGTCAAGCACAGGAATTGAGAAATCATAGCACATAGGAGCAAGAAGTAAGCGGCAACACTGCAACTTAACAGTGCAATAAATTCAATTGGCTTTTCCTGGTGCTGTAAGTTTTCTTATTGTTCTTAGTTTTAGTGTCTTGTTTGTTTTTTATTTGTTTTTTATTTTTTTAATGGAGTTAGGGATATTTTGCATTTTATGTTTGGTCGTCGATCATTGGACGCATTACTTGATAATTTTGACCCAAAGATCGAACGGACCCTTAGAGCTAATTGAGCAGCCTTTCATAACCCTTGGCCTTCATCCACTTCACTTGTTACAATGACTGAAAGAATAGAGGCTGAGGATCCACCTGTGATCGGGGAGTACTTTCTCCCATCCGCCTACACCTCACCATCATGCATAACATTGCCCACCACTGCCGCAACACAATTTGAAATCAAGTCCAGTTTGTTACAAATACTCCCATCATTCTATGGACTTGATAACGAGGACCCATATCGGCATTTAGGGGACTTCGAAGAGATTTGCTCCACTGTTAAAATTTAGCATTTGACTGATAATGCCCTTAGGTTGAAGTTATTCCCGTTCTCACTTAAAGTTAAAGCCAAATACTGGCTTAATACTTTGACACCAAATAGCATCACCTCTTGGGATCAAATGAAAAATGAGTTTTTTAAAAAGTATTTTTCCATAGGCAAAACAAAAGAAATTCGCCAAGAACTCACTAGTTTATATCAAAAAGAAGGCGAACAAGTTCACCAAGCATGGGAGAGGCTTAATGATATCATTAGGAGTTGTCCATACCACAAAGTTCCTAAATGGCAGTTAGTCCAATGTTTCCACGATGGACTATGCGAACAACACCGATATATGGTGGATGCCTCATGTGGAGGCACATTTATGCTTAAGAATGAGAATCAGGGGTGGGACTTGTTTGGGCAGTTAGCGGAGAATTCACGACACCAAGCCTCATCATCTCGCACAAATAGGACAACTTCTACCTCTTTAAAACAGAGTGGCCTTTATGAGGTGGGTCGCTCTGATGATCTTTCCTATAAGGTAGATGCATTGACCCACAAGATTGACTCTCTCTTATCTTTGAGTCATGGTCCTTCACATTCTTCACCTCCTGCTACTATTGCAGAGGTCTGTCAATTGTGCTCAAGTCCGTGCCATCAAATAAATGAGTGCCACATGGCATCTCAATTTCCAGAATTTCTTCAAGAGCACGTGAGTGCGGCCCAGGGGTATGGTAGGGCAGCGAATGACCCCTATTCTTTTACTTACAACCCCTGCTGGACGAAGCATCCCAACTTTGGATGGCGACAGCCAAACCAAGGGCAACCCTTTGCCTAACCCTTGGGGCCTCAGTTTTCTAATACTTCCAACACACAAGCCTATTGTTCACCACTTGCACCACATCAATACTAACAACCTCCTGCTCCTCTTGCGTCCTCCCAAAAGACACCAGCTTTTAAGGAGCAAATGTTGAAGGCTATGGCTGAAATGAGAGCCGATTGCCAACAGCTGACTCCCAATTGCTTCACTCCCACTCTCAATCCATTGCCAAAATGGGAATCCAAATGGGTCAGCTAGCTAATGCTCTTAACCGTCGAGATGAGGGTAGATTACCAAGTCAGCCAGTGGCTAACCCACGAGGGATGCACCACATTGATAATTCGGAAGGTCACGAACAAGCAAAATTAGTTGTCACCCTTAGAAATGGGAGAGAAGTAGAGACCCAATAGGAGAAGGCCAAAGCGAAGGAGAAAGTGTCTTCACCTGTCGCTAAGAGGTCTAAGGTTGATAAGAGGTCTAAGGAGAAGAAGACCGATCCAGTGTCCACAGTTGTTCCAGGGTCATTTGAGAACCCATCTTATATTCCTAAGGCACCTTTTCCGAGTTGCCTTAATGCACCTTACCCTTTCGCAAGAAGGGGGCAAAGCAAGAAGACATGATGGAGGTGTTCAAACAAGTCAAAATCAACCTCCCTCTCTTAGGGGCAATTAGTCAAATTCCAGCTTATGCTAAATTTTTGAAAGACCTTTGGACCTAAAAGCGTAAATCTAAGACACATGAGCCTAAAGAGGTGCGTCTCACTGAGCAGGTGAGCTCCATTCTTATACGTAACACACCCATTAAGCAAAAGGATCCTCGTGTTCCTATTATTTCACGTGTTATTGGAGATCATATCATTGATACAGCACTCCTCGATTTAGGGGCTAGTGTCAATTTGCTCCCATACTCGGTATATGAACAACTTGGGCTGGGAGAATTGAAGTCCACGTCGGTTACATTGCAATTAGCTGATAGATCCATTAAGGTGCCGCGTGATGTGATCGAGGATGTCCTTGTCAAGGTAGATAAGTTTTACTTTCCTATCGATTTTATAGTTCTTGACATGGAAGCAGTTCATAATCCCAACAAACAAATTCCCCTCATCCTTGGTCGATTCTGAGACTGGGGAGTTGCTACCAGGTTTTGAGGTTTTTGCTGACGACACCTGGTCAGATAGTGATGAAGAGCCAGTAAGGACAGAATTCAAGAGGAAGCTTAGCCAACCAAAGTTGAAGACTGACTGGCTGGGATCTTTTGATCAAGGAAGTTTAGAGAAGCTGTTTTATGAATTCTCTCAAGTGGGTTTGGCCGAAGAAACTGAGGAGGCCTAAGTATTCATGCTTGGGCCCGACGCTCTCGAGGATCCTACTTCTCTTATCGTGGAAGCCAAGGGTAGCATTAAAAATTGCATTTTCAAACCGCGCCTTACTTGCATTGATAACGCTTCCGAGTCTAACATAGAATCTGTTGAGTCTTCTGAGTTTGAGTCTAACTTTGAGTCGGAGTTTGTGCCTTTTGGCCCTGCACATTGTGGGCATGCGGATGCCTGATTTTTCTCTCCTCCGGGAAGGGATTCCGTTCCCCTCCTCGAGAAGAGAAAATATGCCGGTTCGCGGGAGCGCTCTGGAAGCTGGACGACAAGCGCTTGCGAAAATACAGAGTCGCCACTTGGGTTTGTTCCAACGTCTCATTTGGCAAACATAACTCAAAGCTCAGGAGATTTCCATCGTCTCCTTTGACAAAAGTAATAACAACTCAGGAAATCTCAAATGTCTCCTTTGGCAAAATGATCCCAAACTTAGGAGATTTCCATCACCTCCTTTGGCAAAAAAAATCCAAAACTAAGGAGATTTCCATTGTTTCCTTTGTCTATAACAACTCAGGAGATTTCCAACGTCTCCTTTGGCAAAATAATCCAAAACTGACGAGATTTCCATCGTCTCCTTTGTCCATAACAACTTAAGAGATCTCCAACGTCTCCTTTAGCAAAATGATCCAAAACTCAGGAGATTTCCATCACCTCCTTTGGCAAACTAATCATAACAAACTTTAGGAGATTTTCATTGTCTCCTTTGGCAAAAAAATCCAAAACTGAGGAGATTTCCATCGTCTCCTTTGTCCATAACAACTCAGGAGATTTTCAACATCTCCTTTGGCAAGCATAATTCAAAATCGCTCAGCATATCTCCAATGTCTCCTTTATCAAACTAATCCATAACAACTTAGGAGATTTCCATCGCCTCCTTTGGCAAACTAATCCAAAATAACTCAGGAGATTTCCAACATCTCCTTCGGCAAACTAATCCAAAACTCAGGAGATTACCATTGCCTCCTTTGGCAAACGAACAACTAGGGCGATTTCCAACATCTCCTTCGGTAGTGTAATCCTGGAGCCTCTACTAGGGAGAGAAAAACTAAAACTTTTCTTTAGAAAAAACTTCATGCCTGGGGAGTTTTCTTCTGTCCCAACCAAATGGCATAGTATTTGCAAAAATTTACAAGATGCATAGCGCTGCTGCGTGCTCAGATCACGTCCCTTCTTCGTTCTGGGCTCGGGGACACCAAAATTTGACTTTTATTCTCAAAATTCATCCAAATATAAATAGAAACTATGCACTGGGCCAAAACCAGGAGGTTCGGGGCCGAAATAGGTCAAAACAGGATCACACGAAGCAAAACGGGGTGAACCGGAGCCCGAGCCTGATCCAAGGCCAGCCCACCTAAAATTCTGAAGTACCCTATGAAAGTGCCTAAAATCCTAGGGTACCCCTATGAAAGTGGCTAAAATCTTAGGGTACCCTATGAAAGTATCTAAACCACTAAAATCTTATAATAGCAAAGTGCACTCTAAAACTCTATTAAAATGTCTAAATATTTTTTGGCCTTATGACTAAAAAACTCTAAAAGTTGAAGGACATCTCCTGAAAATTATTTTGTTGGCATCCTTCCCTTAAATAAAAACTATTTTACAGTTCTTATGGCTAATTTTTCCTATATAATTTTTTGAGTGATTTTAAAAACATCATTTAGAAGAACTCATTAAAATCTATCAAATAAAATTCATATTACATATAAATAATATTATAATTAATTTTTTTCCAATTAAATTTTGAAAAATATGCAAAAGAACGAGGGCATAGGGAATATTTCGGAATAAACTTTCTGGCTACTCCTCGAGAGGAAAAATCAGCCTCTGTTTTTCTCCCCACTGCGTGGTACTGTTTTACAACTAACGGACCAAACCTTAACCCCCGGACGCCAAGCATAAAACACCAATCGAAATGATTCACGCGAACCTCCTCCGACCAAAAACCAGAACAACCACCAGCACCACGACAACGTCACCACCAAAACCCACTCCCGAATGTCCACCGCACTCATCTAATGCTAAAACCCTAACCTTACCTTCCAAAATGTCTCATCGCAGCAAATCCCTCCTCAAACCCGCACTGGCCTGGCCATCCTCTTCCTCCTCTTATCCTCCTACGCTTTCTTCAAAACCTTCTTCTCCCCAAACCCTAACATTAACAATCCCTTTGTCTATTCCCAAAGACAAAATCCCATCACTAACTCCCCCCAGTAGTAAAAGTCTACATTTACAATCTGCCCAGAAAATTCACCTACGGAGTGATCGAGAGCTACGCGATCGCCAGAGGGGGTATCAAGGTACAAGATGACTCGCTCTTGACCTACCCGGGTAACCAGCACTCGGCCGAGTGGTACCTGTTTTCAGATTTGAACCGAGTTGGCCGAGTCGATTCGGTCGTGACTCGTGTTCTTGATCCGGAACAGGCGGATTTGTTCTACGTTCCCTTCTTCTCGTCTTTGAGCTTGGTGGTGAACCCGATTCGGCCTGCTACAGTTAAAACAACCGAAGAGGGTCATGTTTATTACAATGATGAGGAGATGCAGGAGGGTTTGATCGAGTGGTTGGAGGAGCATTGTTATTGGAAAAGGAACAATGGGTGGGACCATGTTTTTGTGTGTCAGGACCCCAACGCCTTGTACAAGGTTGTGGAGAGAGTCAAGAGTGGGGTGCTACTTGTTTCCGATTTCGGGAAGTTGGGCCGTGATCAGGCCTCGTTGGTGAAGGATGTGATTTTGCCCTATTCGCATCGGATTAAGACCTTTGTTGGGGATGTTGGTGTGGAGTCGAGGAATTCGTTGTTGTTCTTTATGGGGAATCGGTATCGGAAAGAGGTATACTTTTATGGTTCTCATTGGTTTTCGTGTTGGGTATGCTTGATTTTTCTGTGAGTAGATTGTGTTTCTCGTGCTAAATCATTCAGTTATTGAGCTTAATGATAGACACTGGTATGGGTATATTGGTGTAGTTTTTTTTTTGGTAAGTGACTTCTTATTGAAACAAACCAATAAAAGAAGGCAAGGGAATGGCCTTGAAACCTGAATACAGCAAAACCAAACCCAATAAAGCAGCACAAAAAAGCAATACAGAAGGCAAAACCGTACAGCAAACAAACAACAAATCCTGCCGGAACAAATGAAACCTATCAAATATGCCATATCTCCTTAATCCAGAGGCATCCAGCACTTTGAACACTGCCCAACACTACCTCCCCATCACCTTTTCTGGTCTTAAAAATCCTTGCATTCCTTTCTACCCAAAGACCAACTTCAGAAGATTATTGTAGACAGAGGCTTGACAGCAATACTGAACAAACCAGTTAAGCTCCCGATTAAGACCCATAGGAGCTCTAGAGAGCACAGATTGGCTTAGCAAACCATGCCACACCCCTCCAGAGAAAGGGCAGTCAAAGAACAAGTGCGAGTGACTCTCTTCTGCAGCCTCACAAAGCACACAAGTAGAATCAGTGATCATTGTACCCCGTTTAACCAATCTGTCTCTAGTGCTAAGCCTGTCCTGTCAACCATCCACAAAATGACCGCCCATCTAGGGACATTTTTTTTAACCAAACCACCTTGTACCAGCTTACAACAGGTCTGACAGGATCTCAAGGACTCCTCCCACGCTGATCTTAGAAGAGAACTCATCTATCCCAGTCAAAGTCCATTTGACCCTATCCTCATTATGCAAACAAGGTTTTAAATCAACTGGAATAGGCTCAATGATTTCCTGAATAACAGGATTCCTGGCCCTAGGCGATTTCCGATCCCCATTCTTGATGACAGAACAAACTTTAGCAGACAAAAATATGTTTAGTTGTAGTATATGTACATTCTAAGATAAAGAAATTGGTGATTTGCTGGAGAATTATCTTACCTCTCTTATCCAAAAGTGAACTTGTACTGTATAAATGAAAATATGGTAAATCTACAACCCAAACAAGAAAATAGCTATTATGGGTAATCTACAACCAAAAGAGGTCTAGTAAATGTATATGCGGTTTCCTTTTCTGCTTGCTTGATTCTGTTATCATAGTGTACGATTTGTGATAAACTTATTCAGTTCACAGGCATGCTGCTTGTTGGTTAGCATTAGAGAACATATCCATGTTGTCCAAAAATAGAGTTGTTTCTTTAAAGAGCAATACAATATATTTAGAACCGAAATTAGCTTGTGGATGTAAGCTCTTAGACATTAAGCTGATTGTCCTGACATAAGGGTAGTGCAATTGATGGAATAAAGTTGCATCAATTTACCTTTCTCATATTCTTTAGCGGAATTTAACTTGATTTCTCAGTAGCGGCGATGACTGAACTTGTGCTTTTGCCTTTATGTGGATTGAAACCATGGCTATTCAATGTTCTTTTTCCTCTCTTTTATCAGCTTTCTTTTGATGTTAATTGTACGTCATAGTTCATATTGCAGTGCTTGATTGTCATTATGTTCACGACTTAGATCTCATTCATGACCTCATCACATTCTGCCATTTGGGAGGGTCAATTTGGAACAATGATACCGTTCTTAATATTTGCATTTGAGTGGGTTCGGACTTCAGGTGTACTGATCTCTGTTTTGGTTCTGATGTTGTGTAACTCCAATGGTGTAACCTTGTATCTGTATTTTTCCTCTAGTGTCTGTTGTCGGTAAAAAACTGTTCTTGAGGAATGGGAATCGAATAGAACACAAATGTATCATAGGAGAATGAACTCCAAAGTACCTCGTGATTGAATTTGAGCTCTTGTTAAGTACCTACAGGATTTTGTCTATCCATCACCTCTCTAAGGTATATAATCAACCAGTCGCAAAAGTGTACTATTTACTTTGATCCAAAATGTTTTGCCAAGTAGAAGAATTTGTTTTATATTTCTATTTGGGGAAAATTTCAAAATGACACTTGAACTTTCACTCAAATGTCACCCAAACACCTAAATTTCATTTATTTCAATTAAACACCTGAACTTACAAAATCCCCAAAATGAGGCACCTGCCGTTAGCTTCCATCCATTCCGTCAATAAAATTGCTGATGTGGCACACATCACCCGTTAACTAGCCCCACTTTACATGTTAGGAAGTAAAACACATGCACACAATCAAAACCTCACCCTTTCACTGCGCTATATCCATCGTCGCTTCCACTTCTTGAACCTTCCTAATTTCCTCTGCTTTCCCATCAACTGAATCCACAATTTCTCCCAAATTCTGTTCAATTCCTTCATCAATCGTTGATTCTGAAACTAAATCTCTGGAATCAGGCTTGACCTCAAATGTGGGTCCCTCCTCTGTTTCTCGCTCCCCCCCCCAACCTCTCAGCTCCATTGCCATCTCTATTTCTTGATCCTCTGCGACCTTCTCAACTATGGCCATCCTTTATTTCTCGCTCCTTTTCGTCTCTAACTTTGACTTTTTCACACCATCCGAACCGGAAAGACGACCCATTTGTTGAAACCGGAGCAAAACGATTTGGGTTTGATTTGTTCAAAGAAATGGGGGCAAAACAGATTTTAGGGCAAAATAAACTAGTTTTGACCCACAGGTAGGGGCGGCGGCGCAGTTTGGAGGAAATGGGTCGGTGGGCTCCAACTTGGTCATTGCCAGTGACTTTAGGAGAGGACGGTTCGTGGGTCTCGATTGTAGGTGTTCTTGCAGATGAACATTGGGCTGGAACGCGATTTGCCTCTGCTTCGACCACCGAAATTGCTCCTAAGAAACCTCATCAATGGCGGTGGGAACTTCTCCGACTAGTCTAGTGAAGGGGACTAGATTGGAGGTTTGTGGGGTTTTGAAATTTTTTTTTTTTTTTGATCTGTGGAGTTTTGATTGTGCGCACAATTAAAAGGTGAAGAAAAGTGAAGTAGAGTAGTGTTGGGTTGTGATTGTGTGCATTTCATTTGCTTCCTAACATGTGAAATGGGCCGACTTAATGGGTGAAGTGTGCCACATCAGCAATTTTGTGGATCTAACGGCAGGTGTCTCATTTTGGGGATTTTGTAAGTCTAGGTGTTTAATTGAAATAAAGTGAAGTCTAGGTGTTTCTTTGACATTGCAGTGAAAGTTCAGGTGCCATTTTAAAATTTTCCCTACTATTTGCTCTTAATTTCTTTCACGTAAAGATGTGTATCAGTGGTTTCTGAATGTGCTAACGATTGGTGCACTTGTTAATTTGATATTTCAGAAAATGATTTTCTAGGTTGTGTGATGCTTACTCTTAAAACTTTTTGTTTACAAATTGGTGATACTATCTGTTTCACTCTTCATCTTTGGGGAAGTACATTTGTTTCTGCAACTTTGGGCTGGTATTGTTCTGGTATAATTGCTAGAAACTGAATGAAGCATGAAAATGTTATGTACAGTTAAAAATTGCTGCAAACTACATAGAGTAGAATTGCTTCTATTTTACATGTATATATATATATATATATATATATATGCTCTCTCTGTATGCGTCTGTGCGTGCGTCTACCTATACTTGTGTGGGTCAGAGATGTTTTGGCATATTCTTTTTTAGATTATATTGAGGCTGACAATTGTTTGAATTGTAGGGTGGGAAGGTACGTGACTTGCTTTTTCAAGAATGAAGAAGGTGTCATTATTAAACATGGTGCACAGTCAAGAGAGAGTCGGCGTGCAGCTTCGCAAGGGATGCATACATCAAAGTTCTGTTTACATCCTGCTGGCGATACTCCATCAGCCTGTCGTCTCTTTGATGCTATTGTGAGCTTGTGTGTTCCGGTTATAGTTAGCGACTATGTTGAGTTGCCTTCTGAAGATGTCATAGATTATAGCAAAATCGCAGATTTTGTAGATACAAACTCAGCTGTAAAGCCGGGATACTTGAGCAAATTACTCAGGAGAGTAATTACAGAGAGAATTCTGGAATTCCAGAAGGAGCTGAAAAAGGTATTTTCTGTGTATATAATCTCTCTCTCTCTCTGAGTATCATATATGTATATATATAAAAATATAATGAGTCCCCTTCTTATAAGGACTACCTTATTTTAATAAAATGCGGACCTCTCCTTTCCTATCAAATTTCGATAATCCGAGCCGCTCAATGTGTTTAAAACGTGATTTTAAAGGTACTCGCGAGAAATCAGCAAAAAAAAAAAGACTGGGAAGGGCTTCATCCAAGCAGTTTTTGTTTGTTTTTTTAATCTAACAATTCAAATAAAAACTGCTCAAATCAAGCCCTTTCCGGTCTTTTTTTTTTGCCGATTTCTTGCGGGTACCTTTAAAATCATGTTCTGAACACATTGAGCGGCTCGGATAATTGAAATCTGATTGGAATAGGCGAGAAATGGGGAGGTCCGCATATAAGGTTCTTCCCTGAAGATTTCTGTAAATATATATATATATATATATATATATATATATATATATGAAACTTTCCCTATATAGATATATACACAGTGAGCTTCCTATGAGAGATCCATCATTTTGCTTTGGTGCGAACCTCCATTTTCGGGTTATATTTTGATGATCCGAACGATTCAATTTGTTTAAAACATGTTTTTGAGCTTCTCATAAGAAATCAACTCAAAATATGACCGGGAAGTGCTCAATTCAAATTATCAAGCTTTATGTAAAACTGTTTGGATCAATCACTTCCTGGTCATTTTTTGAGCTGATATCTTGTGGGTATCGTAAAAACATGTTTTAAACAAATTGAACGGTTCGGATCATCGAAATATGACCTAGAAATGGGAGGTGCGCACCTACGCGAATTGAGGGATATCCCTAATAGGAAGGGGATTGTGTGTGTGCGTTTGTGTATACACACACAGTCCTTATAGGAAGCGGATTGTGTGTGTGTGCGTGTCTATATATATATATATAGACACAGTTCTTATCCTATAAGGGATCCGGCACGGTAAGCCCGTGCGGGATCCCTTATAGGATATAAAGTGTGTGTGTATATATATATATATATATATATATAACAGTTTGTTTCCCATGAGTGGGTCCTCATCTTAGTTAAAATGTGGACATCCCCATTTTCTAATCGAATTTTGATGATTCGAACTGTTCAATGTGATTAGAACTTGATTTTAAAGGTACTTGCTACAAATCAGCAAAAAAAAAAAAGACCGGGAGCTGGCTTTGAACAATTTTTTGAACGGTTTTGTAAAAAACTACTAAAATCAAGCCCTTCTCAATCATTTTTTCTTTTTGTTAATTTCTCGTGGGGACCCTTAAAATCACGTTTTGAACACATAGATGCCCAAAATCACTGCCTTGGTGTGTGTGTGTGTGTGTGTGTGTGGGGGGGGGGGGGGGGGGGGGCGGGGAACACCCAAATCGAAGAAACTTGCCGCAAAATTGTCTCAAAAAATGCCACAACACATCAGTTAGCAGTTTGGCATGCTATTTTTTGTTCTGTAATGTATGCCAATCAAATTTTAAGAGCATGGCCTCAAGTCTCAACAATATTTTTTGTCAATTCTGACACCGGAGTTGGTACCATTACCATAGACGTAAGATAGAACAATTTGATAACCTGAACTTAGAATAGTCTCATAACTCTATTGTTTGACATTCACACTGTAAAACCCTATATGACTCACGAATGAAGAAAACAAAGAAGAAAAAAGACCAACCAGTTTCCTTTAATAAACCCAGAAGCCAACCAGAAGCAGCAACACTAAAACTAGGGTAGACGAGTACCAAAACGTATGCTGGTGAAGGAGATCTTAAGATCAACGAAAAAGGAGAGAGAGAGAGAGAGAGAGAGAGAGAGAGAGAGGGATTTCATAAAAAACGCAGAAAAATCTATATGTTACATGTCCAGACCCTATATCCATGGAAAACACACCAAAAATCGCAGGTATAACAAAAACCCACGCATCATTGTACTCGAAAATCAACAAAAAAACACATTACACAACATGATATCAGTTCGTCGAACCTCATACCTGAGTTAATCGAGGCTAAAATCGGTTGCACTCACCAAATCGCCACTGCTCTTGAAACGAAACCAGAAATGGTGGGCGGCAGAAATGGGAAGCCGCGGGTGAGAGAAGCGGATTAAGGAGGGGTGAAATTGTCCAGTTTAAAGGGGGATTGGGGGGGGGATAAATTATGGGGACCTCGAACCCTAGCCGAAAATTATACCGCCTGATCCCCCATTCTCCGGTATTACTGAAGAACCGGTGCAAATGAAAATCCCTCCTTTGTGGTTGCCAAACGGGGGTAAGAGGTGGGGTCCAGGCCTTATGAAGAGGTCAAAAATAAGACCTCCCCCTATGGACGCATCCAAACGGGGCCTAAAGTGTAAGTCCCCTTCAAGCCCATCAGGCCATCATCATAATCCGACCACTCATTTAATGGGGCTTCATATTAATTGAGTATTGATAGCAACATAAGGAATACATCAATTTGAAAGCTCATTTTCTAAATCACACAAAACATCCCTTTAAAACCCATTATCATTTGATGTAGCTACCAATATTTAAAGGGAAAATGATGACCAATGACGTATTTTGATAATTAATACTCGCCAAGGACAAGTTAAGAATATAACAGTCTGTTTCCTATGAATGGGTCCTCATCTTAGTTAAAATGTGGACATCCCCATTTTCTGATCGAATTTTGATGATTCGAACCGCTCAATGTGATTAGAACTTGATTTTAAAGGTACTTGCTAGAAATTAGCAAAAAAAAATAAAAAATGACCGGGAGCTGGCTTTGAACAATTTTTTGAATGGTTTTGTAAAAAACTACTCAAATTAAGCCCTTCTCAATCATTTTTTCTTTTTGTTGATTTCTTGTGGGGACCCTTAAAATCACGTTCTGAACACATAGATACCCAAAATCACTGTCTTGATATATGTGTGTGTGTGTGTGTGTGTGTGTGTGTGGGGGGGGGGGGGGGGGGGGGGGGGTTTCAAGGGACACCAAAAAAAACACCCAAACCTAAGAAACTTGCTGCAAAATTGTCTCAAAAAATGCCACAACACATCAGTAGCAGTTTGGCATGCTATTTTTTGTGCTGTAATGTATGCCAATCAAATTTTATGAGCATGGCCTTAGGTCTCAACAATATTTTTTGTCAATTCTGACACCGGAGTTGGTACCATTACCATAGACGTAAGATAGAACAGTTTGATAACTTGAACTTAGAATAGTCTCATAACTCTATTGCTTGACATTCACACTGTAAAACCCTATATGACTCACGAATGAAGAAAACAAAGAAGAAAAAAGACCAACCAGTTTCCTTTAATAAACCCAGAAGCCAACACACTATGCAGAAGCAGCAGCACTAAAACTAGGATAGACGAGTACCAAAGCGTATGCTGGTAGGGGTGATATCGGTCCGGTTTCGACCGGTTTGGGTGTATTCTTCGGTCGAAACCTGTTTTCGTTTGAGATTTTTAGAAACCGGAACCGGTTGAGATAAACTGGTTCCGGTTTCGACCGGCTCAACCGGTTCCGGTCCAGTTTATCCGGTTTTCATTCATGAGCCATATTTTGGGCCCAACACATCAAAAAATTCAAAATTCAACCTATAAAATATCAACCAAAAATCTATAATTCAACCATTTTTTTTAGGCTCATCAAAAAAGGATCTATTTTGAGCCCAATACATAAAAAAAAACTCATAAAAACATAATTAAGCCCATGAAAACAGTTTTTATATAATAAATATATTTATTAGACCAATATATACTACAAAATATCAACCAAAAACTCATAATTCAACTTCTCCCCTATGTTTTGATATATATATATATGTATATATTATACATATATATAACTGGTCCGGTTTCAACCGGTTTTTAAAACACATAAACCGGATCGAAAATATTTTTCCGGTTTATAAAATTTTATAAACCGGAATCGAATCGAAATTATTCAACCGGTTTAAAAAATTCGGTCCGGTCCGATTTTTCCGGTTTCGATCGATTTTCCGGTTTCGAGTAACACCCCTATATGCTGGTGAAGAAGATCTTAAGATCGACGAAAATGGAGAGAGAGAGAGAGAGAGAGAGGGGGGGGGGGGGGGGGGGGGGGGGGGGGGGGGGGTTTCATAAAAAATGCAGAAAAATCTATATGTTAGAGAGAGAGAGAGAGAGAGAGAGAGAGAGAGGGGTTTCATAAAAAATGCAGAAAAATCTATATGTTACATGTCCAGACCCTAAATCCATGGAAAACACACCAAAAATCGCAGGTATAACAAAAACCCACGCATAAATCAACAAAAAAACACATCACACAACATGATATCAGTTCGTCAAACCTCATACCTGAGTTAATCAAGGCTAAAATCGGTTGCACTCACCAAATCGCCACTGCTCTTGAAACGAAACCAGAAATGGTGGGCGGCAGAAATGGGAAGCCGCGGGTGAGAGAAGCGGGATAAGGAGGGGTGAAATTGTCCAGTTTTAAGGGGGATTGGGGGGATAAATTATGGGGACCTCGAACCCTAGCCGAAAATTATACCGCCTAATCCCCCCTCCTCCGGTATTACTGAAGAACCGGTGCAAATGAAAATCCCTCCTTTGTGGTTGCCAAACGGGGGTAAGAGGTGGGGTCCAGGCCTTATGAAGAGGTCAAAAATAAGACCTCCCCCTATGGACGCATCCAAACGGGGCCTAAAGTGTAAGTCCACTTCAAGCCAATCAGGCCATCATCATAATCCGACCACTAATTTAATGGGGCTTCATATTAATTGAGTATTGATAGCAACATAAGGAATACATCCATTTGAAAGCTCATTTTCTAAATCACACAAGACATCCCTTTAAAACCCATTATCATTAGATGTAGCTACCAATATTTAAAGGGAAAATGACAATTAATGACGTATTTTGATAATTAATACCCACCAAGGATAAGTTAAGAATATTTGTTAATGCTGAAAATGTTATTAGCGGATATTAATTATCAAAACACGTCATTGGTCGTCATTTTCCCATATTTGAAGAATTTGAATTTTTAGATGGGCATATAAAATAGTAGGGGAAAATGACGGCCAATGACGTGTTTTGATAATTAATACCCACCAAGAACATTTTGTTTATTAACAAATGTTCTTAGCATGTCCTTAGAATGTATTAATTATCAAAACACGTCATGGGCCGTCATTTTCCCAACTAGTAGGGGTGGTAAATTAAACCCAAATCCATTAATTAACCCACTAAAAAATAGACCCAACCCAGCCCAATTATTAATTGGGTCAGAATGAGTCCAATCCATTTACTAATTACCTTAATTTTGTCAACTTAAATGACCCAATAAGTCATGAACATAACCCAACTTAAATGACCCAATAATTTCAGTTTCAATTTTCTTTGGAAAATGACGGCCAAAGATGTGTTTTGATAATTAATGTTGAAAATGTCTTTGGCGGGTATTTATTATTTAAACACATCCTGAGCCGACATTTTCCCATTTTCTTTCTCGCTTTCATCATCTATGGTTTGTGGTTCGAGTATTTTGCTGTTAAACAAATCGCTTGAGATAAGCGAATTTTATAGGATTAGATCGTTGAATTTTGCACCATTGCTTGAAGTAAATTTATTTCACCAACACGCCAGTCCGATTACTGGATCTTCTCACTGGTCTTCTCAACAATCACTCTATACCATACATGTGTATCAGATTCTCTTATCGGTTCTTACCGGTAAGAGTTTTTGAGCAAATTCGAACCATTAATTATAGCAACGGATGATCTAAAATTTGAACTATCCCTTCCAGTTCAAATTAACGACCGGAGAGTGAAGAGTCCTAGAACAATCCTTCAGAAGCATTCAATAATCTTTGATGAGACGACTTCAAAATACTCCTACTCCTTCATTGCTTGGGCTTGTTCGAGTTCGAGCCTCGTAGTGGGCATTTGGGGTCAGGTGGCACAAGAAGCGGCCGTGGATCAAGCACCACGATGCCGTCTTGGGATTGGCTGCTAGTGGCGATTTGATTTGTTTGGTGTCTTGGGACATGTGTTTGAAGATTTGGAGGAAGTCGAATTTTCATTTCGTGCAATCGATTAAGGCACTACAACAAAATCGGGTTCTGCCGATGCAAAAAAGTTGTCAGCAAAGGCATATTTGCGTCAGCAAAGAGTTTCGCCGACGTAAGACCTTGCGTCGGCGTTGCTATGTTGGCAATAGTTTCTGCCGACGCAAACTGCCTGTGTCGGCAAAAAGTAGTAGATTTGGTGACACAGATTGGCATCGGCAAAAGTGCATTTAATCTGGGATAACTTTGGCGATAGACTTTGCATCGGCAAAAGAATTTTAAATAAAGAGGATATAATTTTTATTAAATCTATTTTTTTCCATAACCTGATATTATGCATTTGTCCATTCATAATTATCAATAACTTGTAAATACATTTATTCCAACCAAACTCATTCAAAAGTTCATTAAAAGCAATAGATAGGTCATTCTAATACCTTAAATATATCGCAATCCAAAAATCAATTATCCAAACATCTAGAATATTACAGCAAGATGATTATTCCCAACTTATCCAAACATACAAAATACAACCAAAAGATTACTCCACTCGCCATGTATCCAAAAACTAGTTTACTCCACCTGCCATGTCTCCACAAATTTACTCCACTAGCCATGTATCCAAAAACTAATCTAAATGTCTATGTATCCAAAAACTAATCTAAATGTCTATGCATCCAAACATTTTCAACAGTATTAACCAATCATGGTTGCATCAAATGTAATATCCAAAAACCATTCAAAACATCTAAAGTCAGCATGTTCGACCTCCATTAAAGTTGATCTCCAATGGCTCCTTCGGCAAAATAATCCAAAACAACTCAGGAGATTTCCAACGTCTCATTTGGCAAACATAACTCAAAGCTCAGGAGATTTCCATCGTCTCCTTTGGCAAAATGATCCCAAACTTAGGAGATTTCCATCACCTCCTTTGGCAAAAAAAAGTCCAAAACTAAGGAGATTTCCATCGTTTCCTTTGTCCATAACAACTCAGGAGATTTGCAACGTCTCCTTTGGCAAAATAATCCAAAACTGAGGAGATTTCCATCGTCTCCTTTGTCCATAACAACTCAAGAGATCTCCAATGTCTGCTTTAGCAAAATGATCCAAAACTCGGAGATTTCCATCACCTCCTTTGGCAAACTAATCATAACAAACTTCAGGAGATTTTCATTGTCTCCTTTGGCAAAAAATCCAAAACTGAGGAGATTTCCATCGTCTCCTTTGTCCATAACAACTCAGGAGATTTTCAACGTCTCCTTTGGCAAGTATAATTCAAAATCGCTCAGCATATCTCCAATGTCTCCTTTATCAAACTAATCCATAACAACTTAGGAGATTTCCATCGCCTCCTTTGGCAAACTAATCCAAAATAGCTCAGGAGATTTCCAACATCTCCTTTGGCAAACTAATCCAAAACTCCGGAGAGTACCATTGCCTCCTTTGGCAAACAAACAACTAGGGAGATTTCCAACATCTCCTTTGGTAGTGTAATCCTAGAGCCTCTGCTAGGAAGAGAAAAACTAAAACTTTTCTTAGAAAAAACTTCATGCTTGGGGAATTTTCTTTTGTCCCCACCAAACGGCGTGGTATTTGCAAAAATTTACAAGATGCATAGCGCTGCTGCGTGCTTAGATCACGTCCCTTCTTCGTCCTGGGCTCGGGGACACCAAAATTTGACTTTTATTCTCAAAATTCATCCAAATACACTTAGAAACTATGCACGGGGCCAAAACCAGGAGGTTTGGGGCCGAAATAGGTCAAAACGGGATCACACGAAGCAAAACGGGGTGAATCGGAGCCCGAGTCTGATCCAAGGCCAGCCCTCCTAAAATTCTAAGGTACCCTATGAAAGTGCCTAAAATCCTAGGGTACCCATTAAAGTGTCTAAATCAATAAAATCCTATAATAGCAAAGTGCACCCTAAAACTCTATTAAAATACCTAAATATTTTTTGGCCTTATGACTAAAAAACTCTAAAAGTTGAAGGACCTTTACTGAAAATTATTTTGCTAGCGTTCTTACCCTGAATGAAAACTATTTTACAGTTCTTATGGCTAATTTTCCCTATATAATTTTTTAAGTGATTTTAAAAACATCATTTAAAATAACTAATTAAAATCTATCAAATAAAATTCATATTACATATAAATAGTATTATAATTAATTTTTATCCAATTAAAATAGAATAATATACAAAAGAACGAGGGCATAGGGAATATTTCGGAATAAACTTTGTGGGTACTCCTCGAGAGAAAAAATCAGTCTCTGGTTTTCTCCCCACTGCGTAGTACTGTTTTATAACTAACGGACCAAACCATACCCCCCGGACGCCAAGCATAAACACCAATCGAAATGATTCACGCGAACCTCCTACGACCAAAAACCAGAACAACCACCAGTACCACGACAACATCACCACCAAAACCCACTCCCGAATCTCCACCGCACTCATCTAATGCTAAAACCCTAACCTTACCTTCCAAAATGTCTCATCGCAGCAAATCCCTCCTCAAACCCGCACTGGCCATCCTCTTCCTCCTCTTATCCTCCTACGCTTTCTTCAACACCTTCTTCTCCCCAAACCCTAACATTAACAATCCCTTTGTCTATTCCCAAAGACAAAATCCCATCACTAACTCCCCCCCAGTAGTAAAAGTTTACATGTACGATCTGCCCAGAAAATTCACCTACGGAGTGATCGAGAGCTACGCGATCGCCAGAGGGGGTATCAAGGTACAAGATGACTCGCTCTTGACCTACCCGGGTAACCAGCACTCGGCCGAGTGGTACCTGTTTTCAGATTTGAACCGAGTTGGCCGAGTCGATTCGGTCGTGACTCGTGTTCTTGATCCGGAACAGGCGGATTTGTTCTACGTTCCCTTCTTCTCGTCTTTGAGCTTGGTGGTGAACCCGATTCGGCCTGCTACAGTTAAAACAACCGAAGAGGGTCATGTTTATTACAATGATGAGGAGATGCAGGAGGGTTTGATCGAGTGGTTGGAGGAGCATTGGTATTGGAAAAGGAACAATGGGTGGGACCATGTTTTTGTGTGTCAGGACCCCAACGCCTTGTACAAGGTTGTGGAGAGAGTCAAGAGTGGGGTGCTACTTGTTTCCGATTTCGGGAGGTTGGGCCGTGATCAGGCCTCGTTGGTGAAGGATGTGATTTTGCCCTATTCGCATCGGATTAAGACCTTTGTTGGGGATGTTGGTGTAGAGTCGAGGAATTCGTTGTTGTTCTTTATGGGGAATCGGTATCGGAAAGAGGTATACTTTTATGGTTCTCATTGGTTTTCGTGTTGGGTATGCTTGATTTTTCTGTGAGTAGATTGTGTTTCTCGTGCTAAATCATTCAGTTAATGAGCTTAATGATAGACACTGGTATGGGTATATTGGTGTAATTTTTTTTTGGTAAGTGACTTCTTATTGAAACAAACCAATAAAAGAAGGCAAGGGAATGGCCTTGAAACCTGAATACAGCAAAACCAAACCCAATAAAGCAGCACAAAAAAGCAATACAGAAGGCAAAACCGTACAGCAAACAAACAACAAATCCTACCGGAACAAATGAAACCTATCAAATATGCCATATCTCCTTAATCCAGAGGCATTCAGCACTTTGAACACTGCCCAACGCTACCTCCCCATCACCTTTTCTAGTCTTAAAAATCCTTGCATTCCTTTCTACCCAAAGACCAACTTCAGAAGATTATTGTAGACAGAGGCTTGACAGCAATACTGAACAAACCAGTTAAGCTCCCGATCAAGACCCATAGGAGCTCTAGAGAGCACAGATTGGCTTAGCAAACCATGCCACACCCCTCCAGAGAAAGGGCAGTCAAAGAACAAGTGTGAGAGACTCTCTTCTGCAGCCTCACAAAGCACACAAGTAGAATCAGTGATCATTGTACCCCGTTTAACCAATCTGTCTCTAGTGCTAAGCCTGTCCTGGCAACCATCCACAAAATGACTGCCCATCTAGGGACATATTTTTTTAACCAAACCACCTTGTACCAGCTTACAACAGGTCTGACAGGATCTCAAGGCCTCCTCCCACGCTGATCTTAGAAGAGAACTCATCTATCCCAGTCAAAGTCCATTGGACCCTATCTTCATTATGCAAACAAGGTTTTAAATCAACTGGAATAGACTCAATGATTTCCTGAATAACAGGATTCCTGGCCCCAGGCGATTTCCAATCCCCATTCTTGATGACAGAACAAACTTTAGCAGACAAAGATATGTTTAGTTGTAGTATATGTACATTCCAAGGTAAAGAAATTGGTGACTTTCTGGAGAATTATCTTACCTCTATTATCCAAAAGTGAACTTGTGCTGTATAAATGAAAATATGGTAAATCTACAACCCAAACAAGAAAATAGCTATTATGGGTAATCTACAACCAAAAGAGGTCCAGTAAATGTATATGCGGTTTCCTTTTTTGCTTGCTTGATTCTGTTATCATTGCGTACGATTTGTGATAAACTTATTCAGTTCACAGGCATGCTGCTTGTTGGTTAGCATTAGAGAACATATCCTTCTTGTCCAAAAATAGAGTTGTTTCTTTAAAGAGCAATACAATATATTTAGAACCGAAATTAGCAAGTGGATGTAAGCTCTCAGACATTAAGCTGATTATCATGACACAAGGGAAGTGCAATTGATGGAATAAAAGTTGCATCAATTTACCTTTCTCATATTCTTTAGCGGAATTTAACTTGTGCTTTAGCCTTTATATGGATTGAAACCATGGCTATTCAATGTTCTTTTTCCTCTCTTTTATCAGCTTTCTTTTGATGTTAATTGTAGGTCATAGTTCATATTGCAGTGCTTGATTGTCATTATGTTCACGACTTAGATCTCATTCATGACCTCATCACATTCTACCATTTGGGAGGGTCAATTTGGAACAATGATACCGTTCTTAATATTTGCATTTGAGTGGGTTCGGACTTCAGGTGTACTGATCTCTGTTTTGTTTCTGATGTTGTGTAACTCCAATGGTGTAACCTTGTATCTGTATTTTTCCTCTAGTGTCTGTTGTCGGTAAAAAACTGTTCTTGAGGAATGGGAATCGAATAGAACACAAATGTATCATAGCAGAATGAACTCCAAAGTACCTCGTGATTGAATTTGAGCTCTTGTTAAGTAGCTATAGGATTTTGTCTATCCATCACCTCTCTGAGGTATATAATCAACCAGTCGCAAAAGAGTACTATTTACTTTGATCCAAAATGTTTTGCCAAGTAGAAGAATTAGTTTTATATTACTATTTGCTCTTAATTTCTTTCACATTAAGATGTGTATCAGTGGTTTCTGGATGTGCTAACAATTGGTGCACTTGTTAATTTGATATTTCAGAAAATGATTTTCTAGATTGTGTGATGCTTACTCTTAAAACTTTTTGTTTACAAAGTGGTGATACTATCTGTTTCACTCTTCATCTTTGGGGAAGTACATTTGTTTCTGCAACTTTGGGCTGGTATTGTTCTTGTATAATTGCTAAAAACTGGATGAAGCATGAAAATGTTATGTACAGTTAAAAATTGCTGCAAACTGCATAGAGTAGAATTGCTTCTATTTTACATGTATATATGCTCTCTCTGTATGCGTTTGTGCGTGCGTCTACCTATACTTGTGTGGGTCAGAGGTGTTTGGCATATTCTTTTTGAGACTATATTGAGGCTGACAATTGTTTGAATTGTAGGGTGGGAAGGTCCGTGACTTGCTTTTTCAAATACTTGAGAATGAAGAAGGTGTCATTATTAAACATGGTACACAGTCAAGAGAGAGTCGGCGTGCAGCTTCGCAAGGGATGCATACATCAAAGTTCTGTTTACATCCTGCTGGTGATACTCCATCAGCCTGTCGTCTCTTTGATGCTATTGTGAGCTTGTGTGTTCCGGTTATAGTTAGCGACTATGTTGAGTTGCCTTTTGAAGATGTCATAGATTATAGAAAAATCGCAGTTTTTGTAGATACAAACTCAGCTGTAAAGCCGGGATACTTGAGTAAATTACTCAGGAGAGTAAGTACAGAGAGAATTCTGGAATTCCAGCGGGAGCTGAAAAAGGTATTTTCTGTGTATATAATCTCTCTCTCTCTCTCTCTCTCTCTCTCTCTGAGTATCATATATATATATATATATTTGAAACTTTCCCTATTTATATATATACACAGTGAGCTTCCTATGAGACTTTCCGGGTTATATATTTGAGACTCTCCCTATTTATATATATATTTGAAACTTTCCCTCATTTTGCTTACGTGCAAACCTCCCATTTCCGGGTTATATTTCGATGATCCGAACTGTTCAATTTGTTTAAAACATATTTTTGAGCTTCCCGCAAGAAATCAAATCAAAATATGACCTGGGAAGTGCTTGATTCAAATTATCAAGCTTTATGAAAAACTGTTTAGATCAATCACTTCCCGGTCATATTTTGAGCTGATATCTTGTGGGTACCTCAAAAACATGTTTTAAACAAATTGAATGGTTCGGATTATCGAAATATGACCCAGAAATGGGAGGTCTGCACCTAAGCGAATTGAGGGATATCTCTAATAGGAAGGGAAGTGTGTGTTTGTGTGTGTGTATATATATATGTATACAGTCCGGATCTCCTAAGCGATCCCGCACGGCAGGACTCCCTTTTCCCGATCGAATTGCAACGATCCGAGCCGCTCAAAGTGACCAGAACGTGATTTTAAGAGTACCCGCGAGAAATTAGCAAAAAAAATGATTGAGAAGGGCTTCATCCGAACAGTTTTTTATTGAATGGTTCAGTAAAAAATTGCTCTAATCAAGCCTTTCTCGATTATTTTTTTTGCTGATTTCTCAAGAGTACCCTTAAAATCACGTTCTGCACATTTTGAGCGATTCGGATCTTCGCAATTCGATCGGGAAAGGGGAGTCCTGCACGGTAAGGCTGTACGGGAGCCCTCGATCTGAGCAGCTCAAAGTGATCAGAACGTGATTGTAAGGGTACTTGTAAGAAATCAGCAAAAAAAAATGATCGGGAAGGGTTTGATCCGAACTGCTTTTTATTGAACGGTTCAGCAAAAAACTGCTCGGATCAAGCCCTTTCCGTTCTTTTTTTTTTTTTGGCTGATTTCTCGTGAGTACTAGTCTTAAAATCACGTTCTGAACACATTGAGTGGCTCGGATCGTCGCAATTCGATCGGGAAAGGGGAGTCCCGCACGGTAAGCCCGTGCAGGATCCCTTATAGGATATAAAGTGTGTGTGTGTGTATATATATATATGTATGTATGTTCCCATGAGTGGGTCCTCATCTTAGTTAAAATGTGGACATCCCCATTTTCCGATCGAATTTCGATGATTCGAACCGTTCAATGTGATTGGAACTTGATTTTAAAAGACTTGGTAGAAATAAGCAAAAAAAAAAACGATCGGGAGCTTGATTTGAACAATTTTTTATTGAACGGTTTAGTAAAAAAACTGTTCAAATCGAACACTTCCCAATCATTTTTTTTTGTTGATTTCTCGTGGGGATCCTTAAAATTACATTCTTAACACACACACACACACACACACACATATATATATATATAGGTTCAAGGACATCAAAAAAACACCTAAAAAAACACCCAAAATCTCAATCTCATAGTTCCTGATCGAATTTTTATGATCCGAACCATTCATTGTGTGCAGAATGTGATTTTAAGGGTGGCTGTGAGAAATTAGAAAAAAAATGGCCGGGAATAGCTTGATTAGAGCAATTTTTATTTGAACCGTTCAATAAAAAACTGTTCGAAACCGTTTGGATGAAGCCCTTCCCGGTCTTTTTTCTTTTGCTGATTTCTCGTGGGTACCATTAAAATCACGTTCTGATCACATTGAGCGGCTCGGATCATCAAAATTTGATCGGAAGCTATGATGTGTTTTTTTAAGTGTTCCCGAAACTGATATATATATATATATATATATATATATACACACACACACACACACAGAGAAATCTTCAGGTAAGAACCTTATATGTGAACCTCCCTATTTCTCGCCTTTCCCAATCGGATTTCAATAATCTGAGCCGCTCAATGTGTTCAGAACGTGATTTTAAAGGTATCCGCGAGAAATCGGCCAAAAAAATGAACGGGAAGGGCTTGATTTGAACAGTTATTATTTGAACCGTTGGATAAAAAACAAACAAAAGCTGCTTGGATGAAGCCATTCTCAGTCCTTTTTTTTGGCTGATTTCTTGCGAGTACCCTTAAAATCACGTTCTGAACACATTGAGCGGCTCGGATCATCGAAATTCGATCGGGAAAGGGAGGTCCGCATTTCATGTACACCCAAAAAAACACCCCAAATCTTAATCTTATAGTTCCCGATCAAATTTGTATGATCTGAACCGTTCAATCTGTGCAGAATGTGATTTTAAGGGTGTCTGCGTGAAATTAGCCAAAAAAAAACCTGGAAGTGCTTATTTTGAGCAGTTTTTAACTAAACCGTTCAGTAAATCTAAGTTAAAAACTGCTCAGATCAAGCCCTTCCCAGTTTTTTTTTTTTTGTTAACTTCTCGGAGGTACCCTTAAAATCACATTCTGATAACATTGAGCGGCTCGGATCATCAAAATTTGATCGGGAACTATGAGGTTTTTTTAGGTGTCCCTTGAACTGCCCCGTATAAGTTCCATGAACACCCAAAAAAACACCTAAAAAAATCCCAAATCTCAATATCATAGTTCTTGATCAAATTTTTATGATCTGAACCGTTCAATGTGTGCAGAATGTGATTTTAAGGGTGCCCACGTGAAATTACCAAAAAAAGACCAAAAAGTGCTTATTTTGAGCAGTTTTTAACCGAACCGTTCATTAAATCTAACCTAAAAATTGCTTAGATCAAACCCGTCCCAGTTATTTTTTTTGCTAATTTCTCGCGGGTACCCTTAAAATCATGTTCCGATCACATTGAGCGGCTCGGATTATCAGAATTTGATCGGGAACTATGAGGTGTTTTAATAGGTGTTTTTTTGGGTCTCTCTCTCTCTCTGTATATATATACAGAGAGAGAGAGAGAGAGAGAGAGTCCCCTTATAAGGGCATCCGCATTTTATATATATATATATATATATATATATATATAGAGAGAGAGAGAGAGAGAGAGAGAGAGAGAGTCCCTTATAAGGGCGTCCGCATTTTATTTAAAATACAGATGTTCCCTTTTCTCTCCTTTTCTGATCAAATTTTTATGATTCGAGCAGCTCAATGTGTTTAAAGTGTGATTTTAAGGGTACTCGCGAGAAATCGGCAAAAAAAAAGACCAGGAAGGGCTCGACTGGTAAAAACTGATCCGATCGAGCCCTTCCTGGTTTTTTTTTGGATTTCTCGCGAATACTCTTAAAATCACGTTCTGAACACATTGAGCGGTTCGGATCATTAAAATTCGATTGGAAAAAGGAAGCGTCCTTGTAAGGGTGCCCTTATAAGAAGATATGTGTATATATATATCGGGGTGGTTTTGTGGACTCTCCAAATCTCGATCTCATAGTTCCCAATCAAATTTTTATGATTCGAAATATTCAATTTGTGCAGAATGTGATTTTAAGGGATTCTACGGGAAATTTGCAAAAAAAAAAAAAAGGCTGGGAAGTGCATATTTTGAGCAGTTTTTAACTGAATCGTTTATTAAATCTAAACTAAAAACTACTCATATCAAGCTCTTCTTGGTCATGTTTTTTTGCTAATTTCTCATGGGTACCCTTAAAATCATGTTTTAATCACATTGAGCGGTTCGGATCTTCAAAATTTGATCGGAAACTATGAGGTGTTTTTTTTGGTGTCCCTTGAACCGCCCTGTGTGTGTGTGTGTGTGTGTGTGTATATATACACACACACCCAGACACCTATATCAGATACGAGGTTTGTCAAGTTGAATGCTTTGGTGAAATGTGTTTAATGAGGTCCTACAGTTCTGTCTAGTTCTCTTTATAAGTTTCTATGAGACAATGTTTGTCTCACGTACTGGTTATGTTTAACAAGGTGCTACCATTCTCGTTCACACTTATACAAATGTTCATCTCATGAACTGGTTTCAGTTGGACTGATATGATTATAGCTTTATGCAGTTATGGAACGTAATTGGGATGAGTTATTCCTGTTGTAAACTCACATTGCTGAAATTCCAATTACACAATGCAGGTGAAGCGATACTTTGAGTACGAGGATCCAAATGGAACGGTAAATGAAATATGGCGTCAAGTCTCTCTAAAGCTGCCGCTTATCAAATTGATGATAAATCGTGATAAACGTCTTGTCAAGAGGGAATTGCTTGAACCAGACTGCTCTTGTTTGTGTTCGAACCAATCTGGAATCCACACCGCACTATGATGCTTCTTTTGGGGATTCTACGGCGATTACAAAGGATTTAAGATTTGTTTCATACCTGAGGTAATTAAAATGGTCCTTTTCTTCATACGTGTTCAGGAAAAAAATAACTTGCTCATGTATCATGGCAGGAAAAATAACTTCAACATACATGTTTTAGTTCATTCTTTGGAGACATGGAGAAGTGCAATTCGGCAATAAACGTTTTGCTTTGTTGTATTGTGACAATAAGGGCTACACATCAGGGTTTATTTTTTTGTAATTATATTTTGTCATGTATGTGACCTAGTGATAAGAGCTTATACATTTGATTTTTGTTTGGACAAATATGTCCTCCATTGATGCTTCTCTTCCTCTCCTCTATGCGGATTGCAACACAAAGATGTTTTCCTCCCATATTTTCTCTCTGGTTTGAAAATGTCTCATTTGCATCAAGTGATATGGTGCAAGCAAACTGATTTGCTGTTTGCAGTTCCCCCCTGCTGCAGGTAGCCCAGTGACAGAAAATGTTCGCAATTTCCCCCGTGCTCCATGTAGGGGGGCTATTAAGTTAATCGAGTTTCCAGACACCACTAGGCTGTGGTCCCAAGAGCAGGGGTGTAATTGGTTCGGTTCAGTTTTTGCCACTTCTATGATCTGACCGAACCTTCTGGTTACGAAAAATCAATCTGAAACTGGACAGGTTAGTAATCGGTTTGGACAGGTTCGGATTATATTGGTTTGGCCTGTTTTTATTTTTTATTTTTCATGCTTTGGATATATGTGTATGTGCGAGTGAATTGAAGATCAACCGAAGTGAGGCCGATGTTAAAAAAAAAAACCCCCAAGTGGAAATGAGAAATAAGCTAGTGATTGGTTATTACAATCTCGTTTTTATTTTAAAATTTAAAAAAAAACCCAAAAAGAATTGATAGCTCAATCAATTGAAAATGTCAAGTGATACTCTGAAAATCTATTATGATACAACATCGAAATTCAATGTGAAACAATACTTAATACCAATAGTATGTTTAGAAATTGGAATTGGCTCAGATATAGTTCACCGGCACCGGCACATAGTGCACTACTTGGGTACAAGTTATGTTGCCGAACGGTGATTGAACCGTTGACCCTCATAACTTGTCTCGCCAAGATAAGTGATGTGCCTTCAACTGTCTATTTTCTATCATCGTGGCCTAATTATAAGAAGAAGAAGCCCAGAAACCTGCCGCAAAACTGTCTCAAAAAATGCCACAACACATCAGTAGCAGTTTGGCATGCTATTTTTGTGTGTTGTAATGTATGCCAATCAAATTTTAAGAGCATGGCCTCAAGTCTCAACAATATTTTCTGTCAATTCTGACACCGGAGTTGGGTACCATTACTACAGACGTTAGATAGAACAGTCTGATAACCTAAACTTAGAATAGTTTCATAACTCTATTGTTTGACATTCACACTGTAATACCCTATATGCCTCACGAATGAAGAAAACAAAGAAGAAAAAAGACCAACCAGTTTCCTTTAATAAATCTAGAAGCCAACACAATATGCAGAAGCAGCAACACTAAAACTAGGGTAGACGAGTAACAAAGCGTATGCTAGTGAAGGAAATCTTAAGATCGACGAAAAATGGAGAGAGAGAGAGAGAGAGAGAGAGAGAGAGAGAGAGAGGTTTCATAAAAAATGCAGAAAAATCTATATGTTACATGTCCAGACCCTAAATCCATGGAGAACACACCAAAAATCGCAGGTATAACAAAAACCCACGCATCATTGTACTCGAAAATCAACAAAAAACACATCACACAACATGATATCAGTTCGTCAAACCTCATACCTGAGTTAATCGAGGCTAAAATCAGTTGCACTTACCAAATCACCACCAAATCGCCACTGCTCTCGAAACGAAACCAGAAATGGTGGGCGGCAGAAATGGGAAGCTGCGGATAAGAGAAGGGGGATAAGGATGGGTGAAATCATCCTGTTTAAAGGGGGATTGGGGGGGATAAATTATGGGGACCTCGAACCCTAGCCGAAAATTATACCGCCGGATCCCCCCTTCTCCGGTATTACTGAAGAACCGGTGCAAATGAAAACCCCTCCTTTTGTGGTTGCCAAACGGGGGTAAGAGGTGGGGTCCAAGCCTTATGAAGGGGTCAAAAATAAGACCTCCCCCTATGGACGCATCCAAACGGGGCCTAAAGTGTAAGTCCACTTCAGGCCCATCAGGCCATCATCATAATCCGACCACTCATTTAATAGGGCTTCATATTAATTGAATATTGATAGCAACATAAGGAATACATCCATTTGAAAGCTCATTTCCTAAATCACAAAAGACATCCCTTTAGAACCCATTATCATTAGATGTAGCTACCAATATTTAAAGGGAAAATGACGGCCGGTGATGTGTTTTGATAATTAATATCCGCCAAGGACAAGTTAAGAATATTTGTTAATGCTGAAAATGTTATTGGCGAGTATTAATTATCAAAACACGTCATTAGTCGTCATTTTCCTATATTTGAACAATTTGAATTTTTAGATGGGCATATAAAATAGTAGGGGTGGTAAATTAAACCCAAACCCATTAATTAACCCAAATTCACCCACTAAAAAATAGACACAACCCAGCCCAATTATTAATTGGGTCAAAATGAGTCCAATCCATTTACTAATTACCTTAATTTAGTCAACTTAAATGACCAAATAAGTCATGAACATAACCCAACTTAAATGACCCAATAATTTCAGTTTGAGTTTTCTTTGGGAAATGACGGCCAAGGACGTGTTTTGATAATTAATGTTGAAAATGTCTTTGGCGGGTATTAGTTGTTAAAACAAGTCCTGGGCCGACATTTTCCCATTTTCTTTCTCGCGTTCATCATTTGTGGTTTGTGGTTCGTGTATTTTGCTGTTAAACAAATCGCTAGAGATAAGCGAATTTTATAGGATTAGATCGTTGAATTTTGCACCATTGCTTGAAGTAAATTTATGTCACCAAAAACGCACCAACATGCCAGTCCGATTACTGGATCTTCTCACTGGTCTTCTCAACAATCACTCTGTACCATACATGTGTATCAGATTCTCTTATCGGTTCTTACCAGTAAGAGTTTTTGAGCAAATTCGAACCATTAATTACAGCAACGGATGATCTAAAATTTGAACTATCCCTTCCAGTTCAAATTAACGACCGGAGAGTGAAGAGTCCTAGAAACAATCCTTCAGAAGCATTTAATAATCTCTGACGAGACGACTTCAAAATACTCCTACTCCTTCATTGCTTGGGCTTGTTCGAGTTCAAGTCTCGTAGTGGGCATTTGGGGTCAGGCGGCACAAGAAGCGGTTGTGGATCAAGCACCACAATACCATCTCAGGATTGGCTGCTAGTGGCGATTTGATTTGTTCGGTGTCTTGGGACATGTGTTTGAAGATTTGGAGGCAGTCGGATTTTCATTGCGTGCAATCGGTTAAGGCGCATGACGACGCGATTAACGCGGTCACAATTTTCAACGACAGTAATGACACGATATTCTACAGAATACTTTTTTCGATAATTCATTTGTCCAAACCAGCTTTCGCACACCTCGACTCATTAATCCGGGCCAACTTTTGCGCACCTCGACTAATTAATCGCTTGTGGTATCAAATACAGAGTATATTAAGTCCCTGAACACGATGTGAAGTTTAGCGACGAAATTACAAATAGGTAACGAAAAAAATGGGCGACGAAATTTTTCGTCGCAAATTAGTCCAAATATGCGACTAAAAAAATTCGTTGCCAATATGAAAAATGGGCGACGATTTTTTTTTCCCATCACCAAGGCCTTTTGCGTCAAACATTTGACAACAAAAATTTTCATTGCCTAAGATCTGACCCTTTGAAGACGAAAATTTTTCTATCACCTCTTGCATGTTTTCCTGTAGTGGTAGTCCAGGATGATCAAATGAGTTCTTACAAAGAATGCATTAACCCGATGACAAATAATTCCAGGACTGAGTTGAACATTGCACAATAGCGGTTTTCGTCGCTGTTATCTTACTCTCTCCGTCCACGTTAGTCCATCTTTGAAATTTGTGCCTTTTATTGCTTATAATTTTTCAATATGAATCTAAAAAAATATACAATATGAATCTTGTTTATAGATTTCAATTAATTTTATTATACAAAGTTTGTAAATTTATGAAAACTATTATAAATTAAAAAATATAAACAATAAAAAATGAACTAACAAATGCGGACGGGGGTAGTATATTTTTAACACATGAATAACTACATATACCGAATTAATGTTGACCGCATATAGACAAAATGGTATCAATGTTTTTGGGGTAAATTTCATTGACCTTCCCGGTTTCTGACTAATACAAGAACCTCCCCTAAAATTTTTGAAATAACTCTAACCTTCCTTGCTTTTTCTGACAATCTTTGTAACTGTCCAAAATTTTGAGTACCAATTTTTGTTTACAAATATAATTTTTGTTTAATTAGTTATACGAAAATTATTTATGTCGTCACATGGAAATTTTTATTTCATAATCGATTGTGTGCGCATGTGTGTCCGATGAGTAAATTTCTTATTGTGTGCATGTGTGTACCTGGATCATTTTACCCTTCCCCACTCCATACTTTCGGCTGAGGAGATTAAAAAAAAAAAAAATAGAAGGAAAAAAAAAAAATTTTCCTCACCCTCATCCAATCAAAACTCGACAACTCTGACTCTTTTGGACCCATTCTTTTACCCATCACAACTAGACCTTATTCCTTCCCAGGAAAGTTTTGGCCCTTTACTAATTTTTCTTCTTTTCTCTTCCACACACACACCGAGAGAGAGAGAGAGAGAGAGAGAGCGAGAGAGAATCGGGCCTCATCTCACCGCCATCACCATCGGATCTCACCGCCATCGAGCTCGTAACCGGACCCCACCTCCGCCAAGCATCATCCTCATCACCACCGCCGGAGCAACCATCAACCGGAGCTCACCTCACCAGCCGAGCTCCGTCGCCGTTCCGAAGTGCTCCCAAAATCACTCCGTAAATCATTTGGCCGGACGAGAGGTAGTCCGATCTCACCTCCCTAAATATATATTATGTTCCGCACCCGACGTCGCCGATCGTAATCCGGCCGAAACCCACTGTTTCCGTAAAACAGCCACCGGAAAGTTTTGAAATAGTTTATAAATTTGACTATTGAGTAGTAAAAATTAATATTAAGTCCTGAGGTTAATTAGTTTTCATTCAGTTCTAATCCCGTTAACATCCCGCGACGATTAAGAGTAAACGCAGACTTTAGTTTTTTAAAAAGAAAGGAAAAAATAATAAGTATCACTTAATTTATTTTAATCGCATGATTAATTCCATGGCATGACTAATTTTATCGCATGATTTGTTTTTATTGCGCGATTAAATGTTGTTACTTGTTAGCATGTTTTGTTGAAATGTCCTAATAATGTGGAGATCTAAACCTGTTAAATGCAAGTATTAGTTTAAGAGACGATTGGTGTTAGGTCGATTACTCTGTTTAAGTGATAGTTGGTAATGAAAGGTGAACATGGTTATTAGTCCTCGTGAAACATAATTTATTTTGTCTCTTAACTGTGGACATGCATGATTTCGAAAACCTAGAATGGACATTAGAGCATGGGTGGCATACGATTAGAGGATAACGTAGACGCTGATAAGTAAATGATTAATTAGAAAGTGATTGAGATATGGTTTTAAGATGGGTGTTAACAGAGGCCCAGTCTTGTGTTAATGGGTGCTAACAGTGGTGATTGGCTGCAAAACGTAACCCTAGGTAGGGCACAGTGGTGATTGGCTGCAAAAACAGGTTTGGTTCCTTCCTTGTGTGGTTACGTTGACTGTAGATCCGAGTAAATAATTTGGTAGTTATCAGTAGGACACAACAAAGAAAAGTTTGAATCACATTGGGTTGCCTTACGATGGAGGTTAAGGGTAGGACAGATCTCAAGGTGGAGATCCTAGATTTCACGTAGGTTAAAGAGTAGTAATTGAAATTAAGCTCTGTTAATTATTTGCATTGCACTCTATATCTTGTTGTTTGTAAGTTATGGATTTAGGGTGGGTTTTAGCTATTGAGCGTCATCGCTCATGGTACTATGTTGCCCTGGTAGCTCGACCGCCAGGTATTGAAGACGGAGCAGAAGGGTTGTATGAAAAAGTGAAGTGATGTTGACCAATAAAGTATTTGCCAAACCTTGGATGTTGTACCCTTAGTTGCTCTGTATTGTAAATTAAGTATTTTGATAATGTACAATAGTATTTTTATAGAGTACATTTGTAATTGATATGTCGTATTGTGATTTGAATTTGTGAGGCTTTTGAAATTTTAATCCCTCGAAAATGAGAACTATTCTCGGAAATCTCTTTTTAATGTTTAAATAATGTCTCCGAAATTCGAGGCGTCACAATCTTAAAATTCCCCCTTCTGTTACATTGGGCTCTAAATTTGATGGATAAATGACTTAGATACCCTTATTCCTTTAAATGGTTATCCCTGGGCAATTACTTTTACATAATCCTACATGATTAATCCTCCACCACTGTGAACCCACCTACTATAGTTGTTGCCCAATTGCTCACAACCATCATATTTGTCATCTCACTACTTAGGGTATCCACAATACTATAATCAAAAATTGTCACATCATCTTTTAATTATTCATTTAAAAGATTTCTAATGTTAGCAATGTAGATGTCTAACATGACATAATCAAAATTAGATAACCAAAACTTATAACATTATAATTTCAAACTACAAAAAACTAAAAAGCTGTGTTTGGTTTGTATTTTGAAATTTTTTTTGAAAAATAATATGGGTAATAAGTGGAGAGAGATAGAGAGAGAAATGTTGGAAGTAGGGAGAATCTAGGGGAACTTTTTAAAAAAATGCCTTTTAAAATACAAAGAGAACAAGGCATTATGAACAATAGAAAACAATTTTTCCAAAAATAGTTTTGAAACTAATCAAAACTATTTACTAGAAATAGAAAATAGTTTTTGAAATATTTTTTTTTGGGAAAAAACTACTATTTTAAAAAAACTGTAATCTAAAAAAAAACAATTTTTTAGTAAAATATTTGTTTTTTCGAAAGTATTGTTCGAAAAGAAAAAGAGAGAGGAAAAGGGAAGAGAGATAGAATATTTTTGTATAATGATTGGTGTATTTGATTGAGAATATGTAGGGTCTATTAAATTTGGTTATTGTTAAAATGTTACTCCCTCCGTCCCTTTTTAAGAGTCCTACTTCGTAATTCCAACTTATTAAAAAGACATCATCATTACCTCTTTCACATCAACTTTTACCTCCACTTTCCATCCTTACCCTCTATTAAAACATTATCATTACATTTTTACTCACTAACTTTTCAAAATGGAATCTACTTTTAGGGGCAAAATGGAAAATTCCCCAACTTTTACCCACTAACTTTACAAAATGGACACTTATTAAGGGACAACCCAAAATGAAATACAGGACTCTAAAAAAGAGATGGAGGGAGTACTAGTTTTGGTTATCCAAAGTAAAAAATTTGATTATTTCTAAGGAGGTTATTAAGTTTAATTATATCATTGTGAGCCATATTTTGTACAAACATAGTTAACTTTAAAAACTTTTTACTTTTGAGTATAGCATTGTGGATACTCTTAAAACACTAATAGTGTCGCTATATTTGTGAACTAATCAAAAGTTTAAAAAATAGGACATTTATCCAATTTATATGCACTTCGTTGTTAACAATTCAATCAAATTCAGTTTGTTAAATAATTATACCAAAATTGAATATCTTCCGGAAGCTCGATCAGCTTTTGAACCATGCTCAAACAAGCTACTATTTGGCTTGTTCAACTTATGATGTACAAAATATTCTAGCTATTCGAGATCGGCTCAATTAAAGCTCGTTCGAGGATCGAGATTGACTTGTCTCATCAATAAATTAAGTTTGAACATGTTGTGAAGCTTGTTAAGTATTCAAACAAACTTGAACAACTCATTGCTCGGCTCGTTCAGACCCAAAAGAAATTTCCCCCAAGAACACATGTGCATCAAATATCAACAATTTAAATTACATATGAAGCATACATATTGAACCTCGAAAGTGTCTTCCACAATTCCGCTATCAAGTACCCCTTTCGTCCCATTATTTTGGTCCTTTTTGAAATTCATGTTATTTATTGAAAAAACACAGTATCATGCATTTTTATTTTTTTGAGTTTTCAAACCAATTTAAAGATTTCATTTACTTCTTTAAATTGGTGTAAAAAATAAGAAAAACTATATACGCATGGAAGTTTTAAAAAAAAAATTATCCAAAAAATGGCACGCATTTAGAAAAGGACAAAATGATATTGGACGGCGGGGGGTAATATTTCTTTTGATCCGAGAGTAACTATTTATTGGAGTACTACTTAATATGAAATAAATTAGTACAGACTGATCATTATGCATCACTGTAGCAGCAAGGGTGTTTCCACTCATCAATAAGTTGTGAATCAGTATTTTTTGGTTTTCTTATTATATAAATTTTTTTCGCATTTATTAGTTTTGTGCCAAATTTTTATGTAATACTCCATCCGTCCCCTTTTTAAAGTCCAATATTCTATTTTGGGCTATCTCTTAATAAGTGTTTACTCCGTATTTTGTGAAGTTAATGGACCAAGTTGGTATATTTTCCATTTTGCCCCTAAAAGTAGATTCCATTTTGAAAAATTAGTGAGTAAAAGTATAATAATGATGTCTCCATAGATGGTAAATAGGAAAAGTTGAGGTAAAAGTTGATGTAAAAGGTGTAATGATGATGTTTTCTTAATAAGTTGGAGTTACGAAGCGGGACATTTAAAAAGAGACGGAGGGAGTATTGGTTTGTCGAGATGAAAGGAATCGAAAAAGTAAAAAATTATGAATTTATACAAGTATTTTTGGAAATATCCGAGAAAAAGTCCAAAAAATTAACTTTTTGAGCTTTTCTTTAAATATTTCCCAAAATACTTGTCCAAGAGTCGTAATTTTTTCTTTTCTCATTCGTTTCATTGAGACAAACCAATATTTACATAAAAATTTGGCGCAAAACTAGAATATGCAATAATTTTTTGAATCAAGACAAAATCGAAAACTTGTGATCCACAGCTTATTAGTTAGTGGAAACACCCCCTAAGCATTCGATCAGATGCTAATTTCTTACATCATATTTGTATGAACAAGGGAGCCATAAATTTTAATGAACGGATGATTGTGTTGAAAAAGGCCTAAAATTTTAATTATGTCTGTTGGGCGTTGTCAATGTTAGATAATCTCAAAGGATTGGTCTGGTGGTCAAGAGACCTGGAATTTCAGGGTTTGCTTCCTTCTAAGTCGGTTACAAACCTGATAGGTACTATCAACTCCATTCCGAAGGATTGGCCCGGTGGTCTATTTAATTTTCTTTTCAATTAATGTTCTTTAATTTTTTTATATAATTAAATCTTCAGAATTTGATCACACTATGCATATTATTCAATTTCAATTCCGATATTGTTTCCATATTCTTTGCACCATGTACTCTAAGAGGGAGGAGAAAGAATAGAATAAAAATCGCTAAGGTAGAAGTTTTTACAAACAATTACATTGTAAGAAGGTACTGTTTACATCTAAAAATATACTCCCTCCGTCCATTTTTAATAGTCCTGTTTCGTAATTCTAACTTATTAAAAAGACATCATCATTATACCTTTCACATCAACTTTTTCCTCCACTTTCCCCACGCACCCATCATCATTACACTTTTATTCACTAACTTTTTAAAATAGAATCTACTTTTAGGGACAAAATAGACAATGCACCAACTTTTACCCACTAACTTTATAAAATGGATACTTATTAAGGGACAGCTCAAAATGGAATACTGGATTCTAAAAAATGGACGGAGGAAGTATCTAAAAAGGATAGACTTATATTTTTTTCTAGCACCTCCGCACACAATCATTGAATTGATTTAGCCCAAACAGGTACATAAAAATAGAGAAATAAGAGTACAATAAGGAGGATAAATATAAAATAGATTGCTCTAATTTTAGCTTACAGCGGGAAAATGAAAAAGAAGAGAGGGTGATGTTTGGTTGAAAGTATATCAAATAAAAGGGTATTTTTGGCATTTGAAAACTAAAAAGGGGTGACATCACCAATTCCCGTCAATTTTTTAACGTTTGGGTAACCAAGGGGGGAATCCGAAGATTGTCAGTAAAAGCAAGTCATTTCAGAATAGGGGAGGTATTTGCATTTGTCAAAAACCTCAGGGGAGGTCAGTGAAATTTAGCCATGTTTTTGACCGGAGGAGTAGGGGTACTGTAGTCCAAAGAGTAAAAAGGAAGGCTACATTATGTGGGGCGCCCAAATCAACTTCCCCAAAAAGGAATTTGTATATATATATTTTTTTGTGTTAGACAAAAAAAGTACACATAGGTGGGCTGTCTTCCCGCCATAAGCACCACCACTCCGCGGTACGCAGACACTCCCCACCACACCAATCGTCCTCTACTGACTACTCTCTCTCTCTCTCTCTCTCCACATACGCAGGCACGTATATACACAACACTGCCTATTTTGTTTTTTTCTTGGTCCCTCTCAATGAATTGTGAAAAGGAAAATATATGAACGGTTTTGCTATTGTCAGCCCACTGAGCTGACAATAAACACATTAAAAGACAAGAAAAATGTATATTTTTGTGTACTTTATACACTCTTTAATACACATTTACATATACATTATTGTCAGTGTATTAGGTTGATTTCAAAATTTTCCATATACGAATATACATCTTGTTTTACAATATATTTCTTATTTATGGAAAACCCCCACTATAAATAGAGGAGGATCCTTGTGGTAGGGTTTGCTCCAACTTTACATGACACCATACTAAAACAGAGTATGTGAAATACTACTCCTATAAATTCCTATATGTAATTGGAATACTATAGACCAACCCGGCCAATGTTTTATGTTTAATGAGTATATTAGTAAGACACTTGAGAGAGAGAGAGAGAGAGAGAGAGAGAGAGAGAGAGAGAATCATCATCATCATCATCCTCATCAGGTGGGGAAGGGGGAGGGGGAGGAGGAGAGAGAGGGATCTGGTGATGAAGCCTGCATGGCTAGAAGGGCTAATGGGTGAGACATTCTTTGCTGGGTGTGGGGCCCACGAGAACCGAAGGAAGAACGAGAAGAACATCTTCTGCCTTGATTGCTGTCAATCCTTTTGCCCCCACTGCCTTCCCTCTCATCGCTCTCACCCCCTACTTCAGGTATGCATTCCATCATACAAACATACATGTAATAACAGAACAGAGTATCATTTTCTGAAAATTGGGTTCAACCCTTGTATATATTTGGGTTCTCTCAATTTTAGCCCCTCATTTTTTACTGGGAATCTTTGAATTTTGCTGATTTTTACTTTTTATAGTTCGAATGAAACAATTTGTTTAATATTTATTGTTTTAGTCCCTGTTGAGCTCATTGGGAACAATATTCCCCATATTATAAGATCAGTGAATTTTTGCAATTCAGTTCACAGCCATCTTTTTCTTCTTCTGTGTTTTCGCCTTTTTCTGTTGTTTTTTTTTTCAGACCTCATCATTACTAAATCTTTACTGGGTATCTTTGATTCTTTGAACTTCATGGGTTTCGGTCCAATTTGTTTGGTGTTTAGTAGCGCTATCAAGTATCTGGTGAGTTCATGTGGCATTTAGTACATGTAGTTGGTGAGTGAAACTGTATATTCTTTCTTAAGATTCTGTGAAAATTCCCAATTATTTTCACCAATTCTGAGTGTAATTTGACTGTTTGATCTAGTAGTTCTTTTGGAAATGTGGCATGATTTTTGAAACCAAATTCTCTCATGTCAAATGAATTTTCAGCTATGCACTAATTTATATGTAGAAACTTCACCTTAAAGTCCTCTGTTCAGTTTTCCTTCTTGTTCCCTTGAAATTTAAAAATCTTCAAATAAAATACATTTTTGGTAGCTTAATATAGTTAAATTTCTTCCACCAAATTTTTTACTGCTATCTTTTAGCTCAAATACATATACAATTCTCTTGTCCTGCTTTCTAAATTTTCTTTAAAAAAATGCCGTGTGATTTCTCTATAATTTTTATTGTCCAATATATCTATATCTATCTATATTCTATATACTATAAGAATGTTATTACCTAAAATATAAAGAAGCCCTCTCCTTAACTCTCTCCTACATGGAATTTCTTATTTTTCATCTTTTAATTCATTATGACATATGTAGTTTATCTTGTTTGAAAAGAAAACTATGTTCAATCAATAACTGAATAACATAGCAAATATATACTATATTTTGCATGAAACTATCTTCTTTTTTTCTAGCTTAGTTTTTTATTGTTGTGGAATTTCGCTAATTTTTTCGGTGAGAAAAGGGAGTAAATTTTAAGAGGTATACATGATGAACCGCTGATGTACAGAAGAACAAAAAAAAGATTCTTACATTTTTTTTTCCCTGTTCATCGAAAGGCAAAACGCTAGCAATATCCTATTTGGAAGTTGCACTTTAATTTCTTTGAAAAAAGATAATGATCCTGTTCTACAGTATGTATTTGATAATTTGTTGTTCAATCAATCCTTTAATGGTGTTTTCTAAAAGGGGAGGGCTCTTGTTTCCACTTTTTTAGTTTTGTTTGGTTTCCTATATTTAGACACTTCTTTATAATTATCCATTTTATCCTGCAAAGGCCCCTTACCCGTTGCTTTCAAGAAAGTGAAAGTTTGACCCGATTGTCCAGAAATGAGAAATTTCATTACTAGCCTCTCTTGGTTTTACTCAACCAAACACTCAATTTTCTTTGTCTTTCTCTCGCTTCGCTTGTGATGGAATTTCTTTTTCTTTTTCTTTTTCCCTATCGGAGGAAGAAGGCCAGAAAAGAGTGCTGAGATATAGCTGTAATAAGATGAATACAGCTTAACCCGAATTCGGTATAAATTATAATGATGGAGTAATCAAACAAATAGTAGAATATCTGTAGTCAGATCATTTTACCTTAGTATTTCATATTGAATCACCTCCCATTACAAATTTCTGCATGTAAATCATTTTCCCAGAAAAATTGGCTCAAAGTCAGGATGCTTCACCAATTGGGCTCCTACTTAACCAATATATGGGTATGATTAAAAATTAATTAATTTAATCAAAGGGTAATAAATACCAAAGCGTACAGAATTTTGTCGATGATATCGTTTTACATTTGAAAAAAATTGAACAAGTGAAGGAGATAATAGTGATACTGCATGTACTAGAAAAAGGAGTAGTTAATTTTCCGCTTGACCAAAAAAAAAAAGAAAAAGGAGTAGTTTCTTTTTGATAGACGAAACTCGAGTTTTGATCCCATGTGGCAGGTGAGACGATATGTCTACCATGATGTTGTTAGATTGGACGACCTCGAGAAGCTCATTGACTGTTCCTATATTCAGGTATGTGTTAGTAATTTGAATTTCAATTTGACTTCTGAACAAAAAGGTTCACTATTATGATATTGGAGAAATGTTTTTTATTAGTAGTATTATTGAAAAGGCGTTATTCCTTACTTGGGCAGCCCTATACTATAAACAGTGCGAAGGTAATATTCCTGAATCAGAGGGCACAGTCTAGGTCTTGCAAGGGCTCAAGCAACTTTTGCTTCAATTGCGACAGAATCCTTCAGGACCCCTTCCACTTCTGCTCTCTTTCATGCAAGGTCAATTTCTCTTTGAAATTAATTCTTACACTTTCCTAATTAATGCAAACACTCATTTTTTCATCTTTAGCGGGTGAACTTACAAAATAGTCCCTCAAATTTGTAAAAAATGTATACATGCAGGGACAGTGACATAAATTTACATGCTAAAAGACGAAAAAATGAGTATTTACATCAATTAGAAGAGTGTAGAAATCAATTTCATTCTCTTTTCCTAACTATCTTTTCCTTTGTTTAAGTATCATTACTTTTCATATGCATGCTTGCACAATTACCTACCCTGTCCCAACTCTCTCTCTCTCTCTCTCTCTCTCTCTCTCTCTCTCTCTCTTACCTACACATACCAATATAAATAGGTATCCACATTTTTTCAACAATACTTACTCCTACTTAAAACTAAAAGACATTTATCGGATTCTCTTTTAAAATCTTGTGGAACTTGGATTAGAAAATACTCCATAGGGCATGTTTTTCGGAAACTGAAAACAGAAAAGAAAGACAATACCAGTTATATGCTACTAAGAAAACATTATAATATAGGTTGATCATATGGTGTATCAAGGAGAAGATTTATCAAGCATCCTATACCGGTTCAACGAATCAGATTTTGCTCTCTCTCAATTCGAGGGACTTCAGATGGACAGCTCCGATCTGCTCGACGATGATGGTGGCCAAATTACCCCGAACTCCATCCTAGAGGACCCACTACAGCTCAAAGGCTCATCATACTCTAACATCACCATGGGCAGTTCTGGAATTTCACATGATACCGATAGAAGAATGAAGAAGAAAGGAAGTACTGGATTCCTCCCTGGGATTGTACTATCCCTCACTAGCAGGAGAAAGGGTGCTCCACATAGGTCCCCTCTTTCTTGAATAAAACTGAGACTATTTCTACCCCAAAAAGGGGGCAAAAAAATTGGACTAGGGTTCCACAAATTAACTACTACATAGTACTATTTCTATTTCCAGTGTTATTAAGCTATATAAGGTCAGTGATGCTTTATATTTATCCATGTAATGCGAATGTATGGATGAATGTGCTTGTAAGACGGATTTATTTATATGATTCTCTAGCTAGTAGCTAGTTATAGCTTTGGAAAAATTCCGTAGCCGACTGAAGGGGCCCTGGAGAGACTGTAATGGTAGAATTAGGCTCTTGGTTTCCACCAATTTTGTACGGGTGTAATGGAATTTGCAGTTATATATGTAGTTATTAAAATTATGTTCAACATTGTAAGTTTGTAACTTGACAAGTATATCTCTTCACATGAAAATAAACATCGATGAATTTGCAGTTATGTATTTACGAAATTTATGTTCAACATTAATATAGAATTGTCTTATTAGTGTGTATGTTTCATGCCATTAACTGGTATATCTCTTCACAAGAAAATAAAAACTTAGGGTTTTTTTGTTTTTGGATCCGAAATGCAATTTTGCATTCAAGAATGCCATATGACATCTACAGTTAGGGGTGTTCAAGAAAACCGTCCGAACCGTAAAACCAGTCTGATTCGAACGGAACCGTCCTATTTGGTCCAGTTTTGCAGTTCTACGGTCAAGTTATGGTTCCAAAAAAATAAGAACCGTTAATTTTAGTTCGGTTACGGTTCTCAATTAATGAACCATGGTTAGAACCGAACTGAACCGTTTAAAACTAAGATAAATATAGATATACATATGTGTGTGTAATTAAATATGTATTGAATTTGGTAGGTTAATCTTTTCCTTGCTAAACTTAATTTATTTAGAGATGAAATTTCATTTATTAGGAAAGCTTTTATTTTCTTCCTTTCTTTCCTATTCCAGAAGATTATCTTCCTATTTCTTTAATTTTATGAGTTTAAATTTTGTGAATAAGTGTTTATTTCTTTAATTTTATGAATTCATATATTGTGAATAAATGGTCCGGTTATTAGTTTTCTAGAGAACCGGACTAATCCGAACTGTACACACCCCTAGTTTCCATCCGAAACAGAGATAGGGATACAAACAATCCGGAACAATCTAAACATAAACCATAAGTAAATTGCTTCCCCCCCCCCCCCCCCCCCCCCCCCCCCCCCCCCCCCCGACACACACCCCCCGACCCCACAGCCCATTTTCCAGATTTACCCCTGCCACCCCCCGAATTTACCCCACCACCCCTCTCCCACACACCCCCCCTCCCTCTGCCGGATTCCAGTTTTTTTTTTTTTTTTTGCTTTATTTTCTTTTCTTACTTTTCATCTGAATTTTTTTTTTAATTTTCAATTACTTTCTTTATTTGTTTCTTTTCCCATTAACCTCCCTTCTTCTTTTTTTCTTTATTTGTTTCTTTTCATATTTTGTCCATTCTTATTTTTTTGGTTCACTCAAATTCTATTTTCAATTAAATTTGTCTTCATACTTAATAAATTTATATTATTTTAATTAATTAATTAATTAATTAGTCTTAACAATGAATAATAAAAATAACTTCTAATCAACAATAATAAATTTAAACAAAATTTCAACGCCTTTCAATGGACACCCTAAGAGACCCTTGAAACTAAATAAAGATTTTTAGGGTGTCTGTTGAAAGGCCTTATACAAAAAAAAATTCATTATGACTATTTATAATAAAATAATCAAAAAAATACGATTTTCACCCTGGTTCAACTGAATTTAAAATCGAAACACTTAATTCTTGAATTATATTTTTAATATAAATAGGGTGTATTTATAGAAATTAAATAAATAAAATAAAAGTAATTAAATAAAATAAGAAATTAAAAAAGTGGGGTACTTTATTTGGGGGGCCGGGGAGAAATTATTAGTTTTGGAACACTTGACCAAATTTAACGAAAATAAATTAAGTGTTTCGAATTTCAATCCGTTTGAATGGGTGGGAAGATTTTATGTTTCTGATCATTTAATTCTAAAGGGTCATAATTAAATTTTGATTATAGGACTTTTGTTGGTTAGTTCTAAGAGATATTTGATTCAACGATTTTCTTAGGATTAATCAACGAGAGCCCTATAGTCAAAATTTAATTATGACCATTTAGGATAAAATGATCAGAAAACTAAAATCTTTCTACTGGTTCAAACGAATTGAAATTTGGAACACTTAATTTTTTAACCATATTTTTTAATATATAAACTGCAGATTGAAAAATTAACTGTTCCAAATTTCAATCCGTTTGAATGGGTGAGAAGATTTTATTTTTCTGATCATTTAATTCTAAAGGGTCATAATTGAATTTTGACTCTAGGGCTCTCGTTGGTTAGTCCTAAAAGATATTTGATTCTACGATTTTCTTAGGGTTAATCAACGAGAGTCCTATAGTTAGAAAAATTACATCTTTGAACCAAATCAAAAGGATTGAAAATTGAAACACTTATTTTTTTACACAGTTTATTAAAAAATAGTTTAAAAAATAAGTGTATTAAAAATTTACTTAGCACAGTCAGGATCCAATCCAAGCACGGACTCAAATTATTTTGGCATTATCAATTTCCTATTTTAAAGGTAGAGAAAATATGAAAAAGTAGAGAAAATATGTTAAGACTGGTTATTGTTGTTCTTAAACATATTCGTTTTTTTTTTTTTATATAGATTTTTGAAAGCATAGAAGATATGTTAGCTTGGGCGCGGAACATTGGTCAGGGTGTTCCGATGAATAAGCCAAAGTGGCTTTTTTTGTCCTTATTCAAATTTTTTTCGTATCACTTGGCTTATTGTCAATTTTTTGGAGATTATTGCATCCTCATGACAAGAGGAATCTAAAAAGTAAATTTTTTTGACCGAAATCCAATTTTTTTTTAATAAAGACAAAACAATTGGCTTATTAGCTTATTTTCGTTTTTTTTGGCTTTATTTGGCGGGAAAGCCAATGGCTTTTTTAGATATATGGTATTGTCGTGGTTAATTGAGAATAGAATTTGAGTTAACTAAAAAAAAAAAAGGGACAATGGGAAAGGAAACAAATAAAGAAAAGAATTCAAAATTATAAAAAAAAAGAAAGATTAAAAAAGAACGGGAGGGGGGAGTAGAGGGAAAAAAAAAAAAAAGAAGAAAGAAGAACAAAAACTAGAAGGGGGTGGGAGGGTAAAACGGGAAAGGAGGGGTGGGTCCGGGAGGGGGGCTGTGTCAGAAGGGGGGGGGGGGGAAGCAGCTCTCAAACCATAAACACAGAAAGCAGACCAAGTGCCAATCAGTGGCCCTCGCTTTTTTTTTTTTCCTTAAAATTTTTAATATTAATATTAGTTATTTTTTATTTGTTAAAAGCACTTAGATATTATGTTTTGTATTGGGGGTTATTAAAAAATGTGTAAATGATTTAGACTGTGTTCATTTGGATCTCAAAACCCAATTTTTCTCTCTGCATACAGTCTCTTAGAAGTTTCTTACTCCCTCCGTCCCTTTTTTAGAGTCCTGTATTCCATTTTGGGTTGTCCCTTAATACTTCCATTTTGTAAAATTAGTGGGTAAAAGTTGGAGAATTTTCCATTTTGCCCCTAAAAGTAGATTCCATTTTGAAAAGTTAGTGAGTAAAAATGTAATGATGATGTTTTAATAGAGGGTAAGGATGGAAAGTGGACGTAAAAGTTGATGTGAAAGAGGTAATGATGATGTCTTTTTAATAAATTGGAATTACGAAGTAGGACTCTTAAAAAGGGACGGATGGAGTATTAATTATTACTCTTATTTCTTTTTCTATCTCTCTTCCCTCATCATCCAAAAAATCTTCCTCAAAATCCAAATCAAACGAACTACTGTAATAGATTTCTGAACCTTGAAATTTCAAAATCCTTTTGTTTATAGTTCGGCCCCGGCGTTCACAAAATCTTGGTTCCGTCTCAGGTCTAAACCCTAAGCGTTTTGACGTATTGCTAAGGCATGTAGGGAGGTATTCCCGAACAGACACAATAAATACCCGAACACGTGGTATAGGGGACCACACGATAAGTAAAACGGTTCAGACCGCCGATGAGAGCGGAGGTCGGCAATAAGGACAGATGATATGAGAAGTAATTGGGAGAAGGAGTCTGTTGGCAACAAGATGGCCGAACATAGGAAGAACTCTTATAACTACTGCTTACATGATAAGGCACTGAGAATATTCTGGAAGGATCCAGGCGTGATTGTACTCGGTAAAGAAATCGGATCCCGCGAATAAAGGATCCACGTAAAGTAGGATATACGGCCGGTAAAGGAAAAGAGTCCTAAACAGGACTCTAGGACTCTTTTAGTGATCTTAGGCCTGTCAATAGGCTGGATCCGATCCGGATCCGATAAGACCTAAATCCGATAATACTCGAATCCGATAGTGGTAATCCGGATCTGAATTCGATCCGAAAACCTTTTTACTTCAAAAATTTTAGCAAATTTGTTTTTTTTCAAAAAAAAATATTTTCCGAAAAAAATTTAAAAAATAATAAATAAAAATAAAAATACAACTTAGGCATCATGCTCGTGCATTTCTCTCTTTTGGTATCCGCTCGGTGCATCCGACCCATCCGATATACTTTTGGGCAGCTCGGATTGAAACACTCTCTCTTTTCTTACCCCAACACTTTCTCTCTCCTTTTCTCTCCAAATCTGGGCCATTCAACCACGGAATGGACGATTTGGATGCGCGAGCGGGTACCACGCGGTACCCGCTCGGCATTGAAATATTTTCCTTCAATTGGTTCTGCACCTTCTCTTCTTCACCCCCAAAATTGACGCCCTCCCCCACCTCACCGCCGCCGGTCCAACACACAACCATCGCCGCCGTCACACCATCGCAGCCAGTGTCTTGCCATCCCTCCGTTTGGAACTTAACAGAAGGACTACATAGGATGCAAGTCAATAGTTGGACGACTAAGTAAAGCATTTTGATAGTTTGAGAACTAAGTAAAAATCTGGTGAATAATTTGAGGGATGTTTTCAAAAAAAACTCAAGAGAGAATGCAGGTAAACTACCACCACAATGGCCCAAATTGAAACGAATACAAAAAATCAACGGGAAGCGGGAAACGAGACACCCAGGGCTCCGGCCAAACAATAGGGGGGGAAATTTGGAAGTTTTTGTTTCGAAATTTTGCGAGACGTTTGCAACAAATTTGCTGTTCTCCATTCAATTTCTTCAATTGCAAAACCTTATCTGGCGAGGCAAGCTGCCTTTTTTTCACAACGTAATCAACTGTTTAATTGATAGCCCCCCAAAAAAAAAACCCGTAATCATTAAGAAACCATTATTCACCCATCAAAAAATGGATGGTGTTACAAATGTTTAAAATACAAATGATTGTTACATCCATGAAATCCGTAAAGTTTCACAAACAATAGCGCAAAGTGGGGCAGATAACAAAAAAACAATATCGCAAAGTAATGTTGAAACTTTGTTCTTGTCTTTTGCAATTGAATTAAGTCGGTTCTCCCAATTAAGACCACATTTAAAAATCCAGCTAAGCTTCAAACTTCACTAGGACCATTTGTTTCTACACTTGGATGTCACTGCACTTTCGGCACTTCGATTTGGGCCAAGCAGAGCTCGGATCTGTGATGCTACAATATGCCCTAGTAGAACCAAAGCACGGACTTGTCTTAGTTTTGGTAGAAATTGGGAGGTTCCACTCTTTGATTGTGGTCATAACAACGAAATGGGAGGTGATTTCACATTCTAAGTAGATCGAATGGGGTAGAGCGAGAGATGAATAGAGAGGAAGTGGGTAGAAATTTGGACATAATAGAAATTATTTCATTCCCGTGCGTGGCACGAGCATGATGCTTGTTTTGTTGTATTTAATTGTATGTCTCCTTAGAAAATTATGTTCTCGGTACCCGATTTGCATCCAAAAATTTAAAAATAAAAAATAAAAAATATTTGCTTGGGTGGCATGAAAATAAATGTTTTTATAAATGAGGTGAACCTAGAGGCAAAAGGTATGCAATACATTGCATTCACGTTCTTTTTTTACTGATATTAAGGTTTTCATCAAAGTACAAGATACTAACTTAGGCATCGGAGGGCCTTTGCCAACAAGAGGCAAAGGTGTGCTCACCCTTGTCTGTCTTGCAGATTAGGGTTCCGACGAGACGCTAGGGTTCCGAAACAGTGGCACGTGAGGCCAAACAATCAACATGCTATTTCGAGCACCAACAGTTTTTGTCCACCTATGATTGGCGTCATCTTTGGGAAACGGACTAATTCCCTTTGAAAAATGACCATGGTGGAGGAAGATCCAAAGACCCCATTTGAGCCAAAGAACCTGCTGGATCCAAGGAGAGACAAGTCCCCGTCGGACACTCTGAGAAAGCCTGGAGTAGGACACGGGAAAAAGACAGCAAGCAAGGGGAACCCTCTGACCGTTCCCAATAATTCTAAGAATAACGAAGGAAGAACGACTACAGGGTCCACATGGAGGGAGAAGTCTCATCGTAGGGAAAAGTCTGTTGCACACTCGAAAAGTGTGCACAATAGTGACGGTATCTTCGATAAAAAGAGGTAGGAAATCGAAGAGTTTGCACGTTTGATCAAGAGACGAGAGCACGAGATTCAGGAAATAAAGCGGATCTGGGAGTATCCTGAAGACTCCGGGCTATCACGGAAAAACTCCAAGGAAAACGGATGAGCACTGGTAAAATATAAGAGGGCTTCTTCACGAGGAAGAAAAAGCAGGAGTAGGACTCGTACCCCAAAGTAGAAAATGGCTTCTTCACGAAAAAGGAGGAGCAGAAGCAGGAGCCGTACTCCCAAATGGATGAGGGCTTCTTCACAAAAAAGGAGCAGGAGCCGGAGCCTCACCCCCAAGGAGGGAGGGTTTATGAAGCACCACAGGGACAGGTATGAGAGACCAGACTTCGATTGGGAGAAGAACAAAGCGCATAATACCAGAAGACATGAGGACGGGACCGTGACTACACGGGAAGCAGCAGGGAAAGCCCTTAGCAACATAGTTATAAGTGGACAAAAACGAATGGTGCTTAGAACATCTCAAGATTGCAACGGCTACTTGTGCCTTTTGACCGGAACCCTGGATTGTCGTTTGAACCCTAATCCGCAAAATAGACAGGGGATGAGTGCATCTTTGCCTCTCATGGCAAAGACACTCCGATGCCTAAGTTAGTATCACGTACTAGAGAAAATCCTAATTTTCAGTAGGAGAATAGTAAGAATGCAATGTATTGCATACCTTTTACTTCCAGGTTTACCTTATTCATAGGCATACATTTGCTTGTTGCCCAAGTGTCCTTGTTGCCCTTGGTTTCCTTTCACGAATGGGAAACCCAGGATCCTCTGGATTATCATTCCCTTATCCATTTATTTCCTTATTCCTTTTAGGACTCCTTTCCATGGTTAGCCAAACATCTCATTCTCGTTGGGTATCTTCTCTAGATCCTATTTTCTTGGGATCTTATTCCTTACATAATACTAATATTCTGGATCCTTTTGGAGTACTCCTTTTGTTTTAGCACCCGAGGTTGCCTTCTTAAGAATCCTTGCTCTGTTCAGCCTTTTCATTGCCGAACAGACTGGTTGGACCGATGACTTCTCATGTCTTTGGTCCTTATCTTCTGAAAAAACTGCTTGGTCCAATGACTTCTCATTGCATCAAACCTTATCGCCGATCACTGTCAAGCACGACGACTTATCTTATCTTTACTTATACCATGGTCCCACGTACTACCTGTTTGGGCTCTATTTGAGCATGTTCTGGAATACCTTCCTACAATAACTGCCTCTCCCTTAGCAAGAAGGTTGCAGGAAGCAAGGTTGTCGAGCAAGGTAAAGCACGGCACGTTCGTTCTGTAAGAAACAAATATAGATCCCGTGGCTCATCTACAACATTACCAGCAGGCTATGTTCATGCACGAAGGGGACGACGCCATCATGTGCAAGATGTTCCCATCGAGTTTGGGAAAGGTAGCTTTGTCCTGGTTCCCATAAGCTGGACCCGCGCTCCATACGAGGATGGAGGCAACTAGCTGAAGAGTTCACTGCTCAGTTTTTAACGAGCAGAAGAGCACCAATAAACTTTGAGAGCCTCTCCGCAATGAAGCAAGGAGAGAACGAGCCAATCAGGGAGTATGCGAAGAAGTTTTGGGGAACTTTCAACGAGATTAAAAGCTGCAGCGAGGAGTATGCAATTGTAATGTTTAAAATTGGATTGCCTGTTTAGGGAGAATTGCATCAGTCATTAAACATGAGTCCGGTTGATATGTTAGCCAAGATGATGGAGCGAATCGAACAGCATGCCAGAATGGAGGATGACATACTTCGGGAAGATGGTAAAGTTGTTGCCAAACAGGCGAAGGGGCCCATGAGAAAAGTGGACAAGCCTGAACCCAAGACCTATAGGAGAGAAAGGAGTATGGACAGGTTAAGAAAGAGCCATACAAGGAGAGACAAGCTCCTGATCCCAAGTCTTTCTTTTCAATAACAATGGTCTGGAAAGAACCAATTTATAGAATTCTATATCGAATAAAGAACCGCCCTTATTTTATGTGGCCCCTGAGATTGGAGGGAGATAAGGATGCAAAGCAAGCTACGAGTCACTGCAGCTACCAGAAAGATTGGGGTCACATGACAGAGGACTACGAGATGTTCAAGAGACACCTAGACAATCTGGTGGCTCAAGGATACCTCAAAGAATTCATCCAAGAAGGCCCCAAAGAGAATTAGAAAGCAATGAAGTTGGATTACGAACAAAATCCAAAGGGTGTTATCCATATGATACATGGATTGGCTGCACCTTATACGAGAAATGAGGTGAGGCTGCTCCAGAGACAAGTCAAGCACGACTAGCATGTCATGCATCTGGGGAAGAAAAGAGGACTTGAAGGCAAAGAATGCGATGAAGGCATAGTCTTCACAGATGAGGACCTGGGTGGAGTCCAGGTACCACACAATGACGCTTTGGTCATGACCCTACAAATTGGGGAGTATGACATTGAAAGAATCCTTGTGGACTCAAGAAGTTGTACGGAAGTTCTATACTACGATGCATTTAACAAGCTAGGACTGACACATGTGGATCAAGTACAGTCGATAACCCCTCTGCTCAGATTTAGTGCGGGAGCAGTTTGGCCACTGGGGAAAGTAACGTTGCCTGTTCGGGCAAGAACAATCGAACCGACTTCCTAGCGGTAGATGCTCCATCCTCCTATAACGCGATTATAGGAAGAACATGGCTGCACAAGATGAGGGCAGTCTCATCTACATATCATCAGATTGTGAAGTTTCCTGGTTCTAACGGAGTTGAGAAAATCAGGAGCAACCAGAAGGTGGTGTAAACACCCTAATTTGGCCCAACCATTATTTTAAGTCCCACATTGGGGACCATTCTGATTATGAATGGATACATGTGATTGCTGATTGACTTCTCGTAAACCCATGGACTTTTGGTAAGTACTTTTAGCCACTAAGAGGACCCAATTCAGAGCCATATAGCCTTTTTAGACTTACAGAATCTTAGGAGAATCCATCTGTCGGCCGCGAGATCCATCTCACGGCCTCAACTTCATTCTTTCACCTGTGAAACATGTTGTATGAAAATTTCCCTGAGAGATTGATTCCTCGGTAGCCAGATCTATTCTTTGGCCGCCAAATCCATTCTTCAACTGCCAGATCCATTCCTCGACCACCAGATCGTCCTTTTTCTAGATTTTGGAATGTTCTGTCAATCGTTTGATCTGTGCTTAAAACCCTAGCAGCCAAATTCTGATTCTTTTGGGCTACGAAAGGAGATTATAAGAAGAGATCTTGTACATATATACTTCCCAATAATTCGTGCATTATGATTGGTTGGAGCAAGTCACCAATTGCCTTTATAAAGGACCCTTAGGGTTCCAAAATTAACAACACAATTCACCAAATAGCCATGATATTCTGCATAAACACTCTCTCAAACTCCCTCTACAAAAGCCCTAACATCCCGAAGGCAGCCACAATCCGACAATCAAACCCCCGAAGTACAAACCCTAACCCTAGGGTTTTCGAGAAGCAAATCATTCAATCACCCTCAATCAAAGCAATCAAGCAATCGAGGGATCAAGGTGGTGAGGCCCAGGGACCTGTGATTTGATCTTTTTCATGTTTTTATACTGTAATCGTAGCATTTTGATTTTCTGTTAATTATTTGTTCTGGTGCGAGGAAGAACATCGGCTGGAACATCAATCCTTTGGCTAATACATCGATCTAGTGGGATTCCTCGGCCATGACATCAATTCACTGGCCGAGGGATCAATTTGTTGGGACAATTTGTTTGTTTCTTGCTTATTTCTGATGCATGCTTCAATTACTGTCTTGGCTCACCTTATCAACTGATTAAAGGCTCATATCAGATTACGTGTTCAGAATTAAATAAAGCAAGTATTAATCATATGTTGAACAATTATGGGCCAGTCTCACGACTGGGTGAAGAGGGGTGCATAACACCTTTCTGCTTATCATACACTTGGCTCCCATACCCGAAATCTTTATCTGTTTTTCCTAGTTTTTACAAACTAGGTGGTGACTCTATTTTGATGATAACCGTTATCGTGTGGCGATGTTCCTAGCCATGAAAATATCCTTGATCTTGGTTTATGAAGTGGAACCAAACAAACATGAATCAATCTATATGGTGATGCCCCATTCAGGAGGTGTCTACAGGGGCACAACAGTGCCTTATCTCCATTATTAAAAAGGCCCTGAAGGCCCATCATGTTCATACAGTGGAAGTTTCAAATCAACGGACCATCGAGGATGTCGGAGGTAACCCAACCTAGAAAGTGGTTGAAGGTTTAAAGAAGGTACAGATCAACGAGACTGATTCGGAGAGGTTTTTTCTAATTGGAGAATCATTGGGAATGGATGAGGAGGCCGAACTGGTAGAGTTCTTAAAAGAACATGTTGATGTGTTTGCATGGGTACCTGAGGAAATGCCTGGGGTACACGCGAGTGTGATTTATCACCATTTGAATGTGGACCCCCAACATAAACTCGTGATTCAGAAAAAGAGGAGATCTGCTGTACAGTACATGGACGCTATCATTGAGGAGGTCCGATTATTGGAAGCCAAAGCTATATGGAAAGTTTACTATGTTGAGTGGTTGTCCAACACGGTAGTTGTGAAAAAGAAGAATGGGAATTGGCAAGTCTGTGTGGACTTCACGAATTTGAACAAAACTTGCCCGAAGGATAGCTTTCCACTCCCAAGAATAGACCAATTGGTTGATGCGACTGCGGGGTATGGAAGGATGAGCTTCCTTGATGCATATTGGAGATATCATTAGATTGCTCTGTTTGGGCCTGACCAGGAGAAGAACTCCTTTATTACACCAAGAGGGCTGTACTGCTACAACGTTATGCCCTTTGGACTCAGGAATGCCGGAGCATATACCAGAGGCAAGCAACAATTATGCTCAAGAAGTTGCTCGACATAACTATGGAGATCTACATAGATGATATGGTGGTGAAGAGCAAAGAGAAATAGAACCACATCGCTAACATAAAAGAGGCTTTCGAGATCCTGCGGAACTACAAGTTGAAACTTAACACCTCAAACTGTGCGTTTAGGGTCAGTTCTAGAATGTTTCTAGGCCACCTTGTGACTATAAGAGGGATAGAGGCGAATCCCGATCAAATAACAGCCTTGCAGAGGCTACAAAGTCCCAGGACAACGAAAGAGGTCCAAAGGCTAACTGGGATGGCAACTGCTCTCAACAGATTTATCAAGTGACAAGTGCAAACCCTTCTTTCAGTTGAAGAAGAGGGAAGGGTATGAATGGGGAGCAGGGTGTGAACAGGCCTTTAAAGACCTAAAGAAGTACTTGGCAGTAGCACCATTCTTGTTAACTCCAGAACCGGGTGAGTCTTTGATTTGTACTTGGCAGTTTTGAACATGTAGTGAGTGCGGTATTGCTAAGGAATAAGGGAACCAAATAAATCCCTATGTACTATGTGTGCAAGACACCGTTGGATGCAAAAATGAGGTATTTACCATTAGAGGAGCTAGTCTTGCCGAGAGTAGCAAGGAAGTTGCCACACTATTTCCAAAGTCACAAGACAGTGGTTTACACAGAATATCCATTGAAATCACTGCTAGGAAAGGCAGATTTCTCGAGACGAATATCGACGTGGTCGGTAGAGTTAAGTCAATACGATATTGACTATCAACCACGCACCGCAATCAAAGGACAAGTGTTTTTTTTTTGTGTGTGTGTGGATAAATTAGCTTGAAATTAAAAAAAGGTTAACCAAATGTACAGCTTACAAGAGGCATACCCCAGGAGGAAAAGAAAAGGAAAAAAAGAAAATTAAAAAAAGTGCGATATCCCATGCACAACCCGCACGGAGAGTAGAGTAGATTAAGTAAGATAACAAAAGTGCCATATGTGTTGAGATCATACCCTCGTTGCACTATCCATCTAAGCGAAAGGATAGTACAATGGGGTACGATATGTAGCGAAACGAATAGAATAACTTGAAAGCTAACTACTACCTAGCACTTCCCGCCAGAAAGGGGCAGGCACTTAAGCTTCCTGCCGAGAATAACGAAGCACCAGCCAAACAGGATACCCTAGAATGGAAGTTATTCGTGGACGGTTCAACGTGTAATACTGGATCAAGGATTGGGGTTGTGCTCTTTCTCCTGAAGGAGTAATGCTGGAGCTATTTGTTCGGCTGGGCTTCAGTGCGTCAAACAACGTGGCGGAGTATGAAGCACTCTTAGCAGGCCTAAGGATTGCAAAGACTCTAAAGGTAAAGAGAATAATGAAATACTGTGATTCGCAGCTTGTGGTAAATCAATTGTTCGAGAAATATAAAGCCCAAAATAAAAAATGGTAGACTACGTGGAGGCCGCAAATGATCTACTTGATACTTTTGAGAAGGTTTATGTTGAGCAGATTAGTTCGGGGCAGAATTCCCATGCAGACTCCTTGGCTTGGTTGGCAGCGGCCGTACCAACGAAGCTCAAAAGAAATGTGGCAGTGGCTTAACTTAGTGAGCCAAGTATTGGGAGGAGCGTGGAGCTAGTCTTGGACGTGAACCAAGGCCTGAGTTGGATGGATCCAATAGTAGAGTTCCTACGAGATGGGACACTTCCTACTGATAAGAAAGAAGCTCACAAGAAGGGCAAGGGGCCCGACGAGTTACCGCTGGTCTTGAAGGCCCACCGAACAACGCCAAAGAGGTCTACGGGAGAGACCTTCTATTCATTGGCATATGGGACAGAGGCTGTTATACCACTCAAGGTTGGTTTGCCAACAAATAGTACCACTTTGGTGGGCAATGATAGAGTTCTGGAGATTGAGTTAGCGGGCCTTAGTCCATTTGGCCTCTTATCAAGAGCAGCTCATGAAGAGCTACAACAAACATGTTCAATCATGAGAGTTCGGTGTTTGGGACCTAGTGCTACGAAAGGTGCTCAGCAACACCAAAGTGAAGAATGAGGGTAAGTTGGGGGCCAACTGGGAAGGCCCGCACCAAGTAACGGAGGTTGTGGGTATAGGCGTCTATCGGTTTGCGAACCTAGACGGGAACTCGGTGCCAAGGCCTTGGAATGTCCACAACTTATGAAAATTCTTTGTTTGAAAGAATTTTGGGTCCATTTAGTAGGATGCATATCGTATTTGTGTGAGAATTATGAATAAAATTTCCTTGTTTTTTATTTTAAAATAGTTGCAAGGGGTACGAGTAATGCCCCATTGAGTTTTGAATTATGAATAAAATTCTCCGTTGGCCAAGTTGTGGCATGGAATTATGAATAAAATTCTCCTTTTGTTTATAACATACTATTCTGCGATTTCACTAATTCTTTTTATGCGCATACGAATATGAACTTAGAATGAACACTCTTTCCAACTCCATATTGGGGAGCTGGGAGTGGGCACGTAAGCCCTTGTACATATGGGCTTGCAAAAAATCTCTAAGTACGAAAAACTTAGGAGCGTACGAAATGACGGGAGGCTATCTTCGGACATCTATGCATCAAGATCACCTCTTGTGAGCAATCATAATCAAAAGCAACATTCTCATTATTGGGCGACTGCTTGGCGGAAGGTCTAAGCATTACGGACTACCAAATGAGGTGTCTATAGATGCCCATCTTTGGCAGAACTCATGGAACAATGTGTGAATAGAAGTGAATTTCAAAGCCATAGACAACACATTTCAGGTAGGCCGTAATGCTTAGGCCGACTCTGACTCAGAACAAGACAATAAATTGAGCATACAAGTAGTTGGGCTTGAGAGCGCTGCCTACGTATCTCTTTGAGGGAATAAGACCTGCGTAGTTCAATCGGGGCAATTTTGAAAACTTGAAACACATACCTGAGCGAGGAACCTTCCTCAAAAGTACCCAATTGTTGGGGAAATGAACTACTGAACTCTGCTAGAAAATGGTAGCTATGTACTACAAGAAAAAGTATATTTGCTGACGAAAAAAATGGTGATGAAATTTAAGTTTTACTATAGGTGACGAAACAACAAGATTTTCGTCACCTAAAGTCACTTTTTCGTCATCTATAACATGTTTTCGCTACCTTATAGTAACTTTTGCTTACAAAAATTTTGTTTTTAGCCAGGAAATATATTTTTTCTTGTAGTTGACTGAGAGGATAAACTCTATTGGGGAGATGAACTACCGAACTTGGAGGGGATGGATCCCTTTGACTGATAAAAATTCTTTAGAGGAGGTAGATTCCTTTGGCAAATACAATTCTCAAAGGGGATGGATCCCTTTGGCAATATAAAATCTTCGGAGAGGATAGGTCTCTTTGGGAGAGGATGGATCCCTTTGACAGATAAATTTCCTTTAGAGGAGATAGCTTTCTTTAGTAGGGGGTGGATCCCTTTGGCGGGGGGTGAAGGCCTCGATAGTTCTGGGTAAGTCACTACACTATAGGTCACTATTCCAATCACTTTTCATGACCATCCTTAATTTGACCAAGGTAGTTTGCTAAGCAAACTGAATTTGAATAATACCTCTGAGGACACATTGAACTTGAACAGTGCTTCAAAGGATAGATGTCCTATCCTAAGCAAATTGAACTATAGCATGGAACTTGTAACCAGGCCTTGGGAGATTTTTGTTGCCTGTGCTGGGGATAATGCACGCTTTACTAGGGAACAATGCATTTGAACACTAAGCTATGAGAGATGTTCATTGCCTTTCTAACAGCTAGGAAGTTGAATTTGTTCGGGGAGATTTCTGTCACGTCCGCTAATAGTGCGATCCTAAAAATACGTCTTGGGAGATTTCCATCGACTTCATCGACAAATTGAACTGATGTTAGGGAGATTTCCATCACCTCCACTGAAGGGGTGATCCAAAAACATGCTTTAAGAGATTTCCCTGCCATCGGCAAACTTAACTGATGTTAGAGATATTTCCATCGTCTCTACTAATACTGTGATCCAAAAACTATGTCTTAGGATATTTCCTTTGCCTCCGTCGACGAATTGAACTGACGTTAAGAAGATTTCCATCGCCTCCCTCGGCAAAATTATCCACCACAAACCTCAAGATATTTCCATCCCCTTCGTTGGGGATACGATATACCTTAAAGAGAATTTTCAACAAAATAACCAATACACCCTAGGGGGGATGCCCATCGTCAAATGATCTATAAAACTGCCTCAGGGGGGATGCCATCAGAAAAATAATAAAAATTGCCTTAAGGGGATGCCATTTGGAAAGATGATGAAAATTGCCTCAAGGTGATACCCTTCGGAAAGATGATAAACTGCCTCAAGGGGATGCCTTTTGGAAAGATGATAAACTGCCTCAGGAGGATGCCCTTCAGAAAGATGATGAAATCGCCTCAAGGGAATGCCCTTCGGAAAGATGATAAAAATCAACTCAGGGTGATGCCCTTTGGAAAGATGATAACCGCCTTAGGGGGATGCCCTTCAGAAAGAAAATAAAAACCACCTCAGGGAGATGCCCTTCGAAAAGATGACGAAAACTGCCTCAGGGGATGCCCTTTAGAAAGATGGTGATAAACCGTCCGAGGGGATGCCCTTCGGAAAGATAATAAATACTGCCTCAGCAGGGGCGGATCTACGAATTAGTTGCAGTGGGGTCAAATATCTACAACACATGTAATTTCGTGGGATTTTCAGGGCAAGAATATTATCTTTTGGGGCAAAATTACAAAATACTCCCCAAAACTATACCTACTCTAGAGGTATTTTAGAACTCAGTGAGGTCAAGTGACCCCGCTTGCCCTATACTGGGTCCGCCTATGCGCCTCAGGGGGATGCCCTTTTAGAAAGATGATAAAAATCGCCTTAGGGGGATGCCCTTCGAAAAGATGATAAAAACTGCATCTGGGGATGCCCTTCGGAAAGATGATGAAACCCGCTTTAGGGGGATGCCCTTCGAAAAGATAATAAAAAACCGCCTCAAGCGGATGTCCTTCAGAAAGATGATTTATGGGTTTTTGCTGGAGAGTTAAAAGATAGAAGCTTTCCACTTTTTTTTTTTGATAAACCAGCTTGAAATAGAAAAAATAAAAGTGAATACACAGCCTACAAAGGGCATACCCCAGGAGGAACACAAAACAAACAATTCACAAAAGAAAACGAATGTTTCAAGGACTCTAGAAAGAGGAAAAGGAAACACACGACACAAGTCTAATTGCAGCCCTGATATACATCGTAGCTAATACGCCACATGCCTTTACAAAATCAAATAACACATGAATATGCCATAGGCCTTTACAAAATCCAATTACACATGAATATGCCATAGGCCTTTACAAAATCCAATTACACATGAAAATGCCACAATCCTTTTCAACATCAGATGTGGATAACTTGGACAGTGTCAAAAGCACACAAGGCTGAATAAAGTTACACCAGAAACAGGCGCATAACAGGCAGCAAAACAGCAGTAACCCAGCTTCAAAATACGTAATAGTAGTAGACTGGAAACTGTAGCAGATGAGATTCATAACAAGCTGCCAAAGCAGCAACAGACAGTAGCAGTAACAGAACAATCCAACCAAGCCGTAGTAACACCTATTACTGGACAACCGAATCACCTCACAGTACATGGACCCCAGCAGATTAGAAACACCAGCAAAATAATAAAAGTAGCAATCACAAAAATAGCAAAATACATGGACCTCAGCAGAACAAAGTTGGTGATATACATGGACCTTATAAACGTATCAAGATAGCAGCCAACACCCTCAAACAATCACTATGCAGAGGACGTCCCCTTTTGCGAAGGGAGATCCCAATGACAGCCCCTGATGGTTAGGCATACTACAAAATTAAACTCAAACAGTGATGCACAAGGGTGTAGCCACAACTTGTGAACCTTGGGACTTAAGCCCATGAGATTCAGCTTGTGAACCTTGCTGACTGGACCAGCTACAAAGCTGCCATCAATGTGTCAACAAAACTTGTTGTAATAGAGGGATAAGGACCAAAAGACTAGCCAACTAGACATCAATTTGATAATGGCAATCTGAAAGTTTGAAGTAGCATACAAACAGCATGCAAATATCAGGTAGCAGAAGGAAGAAATGCTAGAGACTCCTACAGGCAGTTATGAGTGGCGCACACCTACAACTCCCTTGAAACCTCACCCCTCTTATTTCATTCTCAGATTTGCCATTGGGTGAATAACTCATTCCTCCCTCTACTCTCCCTTACATGATACCTCAATCTATATATTACCTCCACTCCAAGGAAATGTAGAAGCTTAACCACTCACTTACAAGGATACACTCAATATGGTAGGATATACACTTCAGCAGTGCCAACAAATTAACCATCAAATGATGCTATACCTGCAAAGAATATATAAACAAAGATGTCCAGGAAATTTGGGGCCATTAAACCATGGTAACAAATATGAACAAGCCAAAAACAGATACAATCACAAACACACTTGCACATCATTCCACAGTTATGCCCCATACTATAATAAACCTATTATTATGTGAGCCGACGAGCAATTTGGGCGACGACAGTAATCTGCCCTTAACCATGTTAAAGATTTTGTGAACAACTACTTCTCAGGTGCTAGTTTTGGCTTGAAACTTCCTCAAGTTTCTCTCAATCCAAAGATGATACACTGTAGCAGTGAATATCAGTTTAGTAACAACATTCCTAAGAGAATTTCCCCTAAAAGTGGAGAAGCGGGTAATCCATGTTAGGGGAACCACCTCATATCAATTTTTGTCAGCATAGCATTCCAAACCTGTGTGGAAAACCCACAATTAAAGAACAAATGGTCATGGCTTTCACTACCTTAGCAGAAATTGCACTGAGATATTGATTTAATCCCAAAAAGAACTAATCTATCCTCAGTGGAGAGCCTACCCAGGATGGCAATCCATAATGAAGCTACATTTTGGTATATGGCCAAAAAACCAAACAGCCTTGTGCCAAGTTGCTTTGGGAAATGGTTTTCTCAATTCCTCCCATAGAGAGTCTATGCTAAACTGTCCATTTGCATTGAGAGTCCATCTAACTTGGTCCCTGGAACCTCTCAGTGGTGGGAGAAGTTGTCTAACTTCATTCAACTCCCATGTTTGCGTGATTGGGAATGTCCAACCAGAATTGTGAACTATTTGGGACACTTTGGCATTCAAGGGAAGGCCAGAATCATAAACAATTCTGGAACCAAATGTATCCAACAAAGGGCCTAAAGGATGCTAATGCTCATGCCATAGGGATGTGTTATCCCCATTACCAATAATATGACGTATGAAGGGTTGGACTAAAGTTCTTAGATTAAGCAACTTTCTCCAAACACATGAGGGATCAGTAGACATTTTAAGGCTCCAAAAGTTTCCACCCTTTAATAAATAAGATTTAACTCATTGGCACCACATGGATTGTTCTCCCCCTGAGATCAAAAACCATATATGTTTGGCAACCGCAACCTTATTCCAAACCTCCATAGATTTGAAACCAAGACCACCCTCATCTTTAGGAGCACATAACTGCTCCAAAGCTACCTTAGCACCTGATCTTTTAAGGTCAGGGCCAGACCATAAAAAGGCCCTAAGAATAGATTCAACTTCCTTAATGACCTTTTTTGGTAAGATGAACAGGGAGGACCAATACGTTTGCATTGAGAACAAGATGTTCTTGATAAGCTGGATTCCACCAACATAAGTAAGGTCCCTATTAGTCCAACTTCTAGTTTTGGTAGTGATACTATCTGCCAGTCTCTGACAGTCATCAGCTTTAAGTTTAGTAGATAACAAAGGAACTCCGAGATATCTCACTGGGAGGGAACCCTCCTGAAATCCAAGCTCTTGCGAGATAGTCTCCTTAACTCCCACACTAACTCCAGAGAAGAATATGCTACTCTTCCCTGTGCTAGGGGAGAGACCAGAAAGAGCCTTAAACTCTGTCAATGCTTCCTTGATGAGTTTGATCGAAGAAAACTCTCCTTTGAAAAATATCATAAGATGCAATGCTTGCAAGAATCCTCGGAGTGTACTGTATTGCTGTGCTAGCTGACTGAGTTAATACTTTGTCCAAAAACTAGGGGGTTCAGTGCCTTGGCCACTTAATCATGATGCTCTCGTTATCCTTGTAGAGTCAAGCGTGCAGCTTTAAAGCGGCAGGATCTCATGTGCCCATCTAAGATGTGCATCTATTGGACAAGTTCGCTCTTCGAGGCAGAATCATCACTTTGCTAATGGGGGATCCTTGCGCCATGCTAGTAGCAGTGGGTAAGATCTGGGTGGAGGTGCCTCACAATGAGGCAATTGAAGCTCTTCTCGGAGGAGACCTGAAAGTGAAATGGAACAGGAAAAAAGGCCATCGCAGGGATGACACTCCTATTCTGGCTATGATGGGGGGGGGGAAGGGGGGGGGGGCGTGGGGACCTGGTACTAGCACCAGACCTAGCGTTGCAGAGCGCGATAGCGCAACTCTACATCACTCGTCTCGCTTGAGCTTTTCGATGAGAGAGTGACAATGACTTGTACTTTGTGTTATGTATATATATTTTATAAAAATTCATGCTCATGATCTGTGATACTGATAGCCAATTGCACTCACAAAACTCTGTTGCCTGCTTTCTTTATCAATTCAGGGACACCGTGGAATTATGAAAAACATTTGAAAATGTCTCGAAACTTTCATTGATTTCACCCTAGTAGAAGTCATGCAACTTGACTCAAAGATAAAGAAAATACAATGGGAACTCAAAAGATATATATAGAAGAATAAAGGACTTGTTTTTCTCGTTTGCTCATTTCATTGTGCCTTAGGCTAGTAGATGTTCCTTATTTCCTTCATGCCCCTATCTTGTGATTGTCTGAGAGTAAATTGGTACCTATGCCCTAGAATTGAACTTCGAGTGATAAGAACTTCCTTTTGCAAATCTAGATTGTTTCTCCCAACCATGCTCTCTAATTGCTCAAATTGGTATCATGCTTCAAAAACATAAGGAGATACTTGCTAACTCTCACTTAAATCTTCCCGGATAAATCCTTCATCGATTCCACTGACCTTGAAACTTAGCTCCTTAACTAGCTCTCAAGCAAAGGCTTCACAGGAAATATGCCCCTGGTGTCTCCAATCAATTCAATGCCCCAAAGATGCCCCTAGTGTGGACAAACTGAATGAGTTAGTGAACTTGGGATGGACAGATCTCAGGGTGGGATTGTCCACATATCTTAAGAAGAGAATCAGGTCTTAACGTAGTTCGGCTTAGGTTCTATTGGGTATTTTACTCACATGTTTTGTTTTATTATTATTATTTTTTGTACTATGATTTTCAGCTAGATTGCCCTTGCGGGTTTTCAATCAAGCGAGCACTCTTTTTTTCTTTTTTCTTTTTCTTTTTCAACCCTAACTTTTTTTGCCTAGGCCGCCTTTTCAGGTTTTCAACCTAGCAGGGGTTTTCAATCAAGCGAGCACTATTTTTTTCTTTTTTCTTTTTTCTTTTTCAACCCTAACTTTTTTTGCCTATGCCGCCTTTTCAGATTTTCAACCTAGCAGGCTTCTCTCAAGGGTGATACTTTTTCAAACTGTCCAAGTTAGTCGACTCAACAAACTCATTTTAGTCCATGTCCACTAAACATATCTTCGTCGTGATGTAGGGACCTGTCCAATGGGGCCGAAATTTCCCTCTGGATCATATATGAGTCCTTTAATTTCCTTTAGGACCGTGCCACTTTCTTTCAAGTTCGGGGTTGCACCTTCTTGTTGAATGCCGTAGCGGCTCTCCTTTGATTAACTTGAGTATAGTATTTAGAGTTAGATTAATAACACAATCACCTTAGTTTAATAATAAATGATAAGATGTCATTTAAGTAGGAGAATTATAATAAAATGTTTAATTTTATTCGGAAAAAATTGTCCAAAATTTTGGGTCATTACACAAACACCCCTTTGTATGTGCAAATTATAATATCTCAAGCATGTAGAATAATAGCACTCTGTGCTTTCTTGAACTAGGTGGGTAGTGGTCATGGAAGCGGGGAGTGTGCTGCACAGCTTCGTGCTGTGCAGCGTGCTGTGCGGCCTCCGGTGCCGCCTTGCCGGCATCGGTCCGACGATCGGAGACGTCCACTGCGTAGAGCTTGTCGAGTACTACAAGTGTACCAAAAATCAACCCGATCAAATATCGTTAAGTGCCTCATCGGAACACATATAATTTGAAAAGAATGGATTCAGTGGTTTTGATCCCGTGTTTCGTATCCATTAAGATTAATTTTTTTTCAAGTTATATGTATTCCGATGAGGCACTTAACGATATTTGATCGGGTTGATTTTTGGTACACTTGTAGTACTTGACGAGCTCTACGCAGTGGACGTCTCTGATCGTCGGACCGATGCCGGCAAGGCGGCACCGGAGGCCGCACAGCATGCTGCACAGCACGAAGCTGTGCAGCACACTCCCCGCTTCCAGTGGTCATGACCACGCAAACATTTTATATGGAGTTCAAAATTGTGGAAATTTAACAATCTCTTTGCAGCCAAGGAAAAAAATAATGTAGGGAAGATTGCACTATGTAGGTACGTGTTTTTCATCTTGAGAATTAGAATATACGAATGTGTATTTTGCGCAATAGGCACTACCTTGAAATAGATAAGTAGGAAGGTTATGTATTCTTGTTTGAACACACTGATCAGTACAAATAGATATTGATTCTATAGCATATTTTATGGATTTGTAAGACGGATTTTTTAGTGGTTTTTTCGACCTGTTGTGTCAAATTATTCGGCATGGTTTTTACTTCTGCTGATAGAGGTGAAAGTAGCTGTAATAAGTTTAAAAAAGAACGATAATTTGGAAACCACTTTGATACTCCCTCCGTCCCAATTTAATTGTCACTTTTGAGAGTTCATGCTACTTTTCAATTAATTATATCTTATAATTTATAATGTTTTAGGTGATTTCGAGAACAAATCGAGATCTATCAAACAAGATCCATATTGAATATAAAATTTATTACCACTTTAAAGATATAACTAATTTTTTAATCTAGTTATAATAGAACTGGAACAAGTAAATTGGGATGGAGGGAGTACTTTAGACAAAAGATATTCCACATGTTTAGCACAAAGTGCCCACCACAATTTTTTTTATTTTTTTTGGGTAAAATGACTCGTGAAGAGTTATTTATTTTTCAATAAAACAACTTTAATCCCAAGTTGGTCCGCAACTTTGTAAACAAAAAAATGCATATTGCCATTAATAGATTATTATGTCTTTGGTACTGTCAAGTGGCGCATTACACTCTTCTACCGTAATATCTTGACGCAAAGTGTATCACTTTTGATGGAGTACTAGCCTGAGGTCCCGTTTTGATAAGGTTCTTACTTTTTAGATATTTATTTTTTATTTTACGAGATATGACATTCTTTTACAATACATAACTTTAATTCAAAAAATATTTAAAAAGAGAGAGGAGATGTGCCAGTTGGTTTGGTCCACCAGACCAGGTTTTTTATTTATTTATTTAATTTATATTTGTACTCCCTTCATTCCTAATTGAGAGTCTATTATTTCATTTTGGGTTGCTCCAAAATGATGATTCTTTTCCAAAAATAGAAGGAGAAATTTGATAATTTTTCAAAAGTGTCCCTCACACAAGTGAATATAAGTGTTATAAAGTAATTAGAACAAGGATAATAGTGAAAATGATAGGCATTAAATTTGAATGTAGGTGTAATAATTGTGTATCCCCTTAAATTATTGGAATTCTCAAAAAAGACTCAATTAGGAAGGGAGAGATTATTTGTTTGTGTATCAGTGTATGTGTATTGGGAGAGATGGGTCCCGTTCCAATTTCTTAAAAAAAAACTTTTAGGAAAAAAATATAATTTCAAGCTTAAAAGTTATGTGTTTATGTAAATAATTTTTCTCTCAATATCAATCTTATTTGATAGATCTCATTGAGATCTTTTAAATAATATAAAAAAAAATTAAAATTATTTTTTATTTTCATTATGTTTAAATTTAAAATTATATATTTTTTAAAAAAAAAATTTAAAAAGAAAGCGAACCGGAGAACCCTTGTCGCCTCCTGTAAAAACAGGTGATGAAAAAGAAGGTGGTGAATGGACCAAACATCATCAGATACTCCAGATCCTATCATTGTCCCAATCCTTTGACCATTTGGCCTGGTGTTGGTCCTATCAATACCTTTGACCCTACTACTCTATACCTGCCACCTAACTGCAAGAATAGGTCTGTACTGACGGAGGTGTCTTTATTTCCAAGACCAACTCGAGCTGCCCTGCTTCTGTTTTCCATGCCAACTAACAGGTTAACAATCTTTTGTTACTCATAATCTAGTAGATTTTCATCATTTTTTGGTGAACCCCCTACGCAATGACGAAAAAGTTACTCCGTATTATTCATTCCCAATTTTAAAGACGTAAGATAAAGAGTGATTTACTTATATATCCCTTCGACTTTACGTGAAAGTTCAGTTTGGTCCTTCAAGTTTCAATTTCAACAAAATAATCCTTTAATTTGCGATTTCGTTTCAATGTCATCCGTCAGTTGGATTCCGTTAAGATTTTGGACGGAAAGTAGGCATGTGCACATCACATGATCTTTCCCCAAGGGCATATTTGCCTATTCCTCTCTCTCTCTCTCTCTCTCTCTCTCTCTCAAAAGGGCATGAGCAAATTAAACTCTAAAATGGATGATATTTGGGAGAATTAGTTGTCGAGAAATGGGACCAAAATCCCAGTCATCACACCACCCACCAAGCTCCAAACCCTCATAACCCAACTCCATTTCCTTCCAATCTCCAACATTTCTCCAGAACACCCAGGCAAGAATACCCGATTTACGGAGTTTTTGTAAGCGTAAACCTGCGATTTTTGGCCGTAATAGTAGAAAAATCAGAACCCAGTTGAGGTTTTGAGTGGATTTGGAGGATTTAGAGGAAACCCAGAAGGTGTGAATGAGTTGGAATCACACTCCGGTGACTCCACAACCAAACTCAAATCTGAGGAGTCCCTAACTCCGGCGCCGGCGAAATCTGAGAAGTCCCCAAATCTGAGAACTTCATTTGTAGTGCAGGGCATAAATAGTTTAGTTTTACCTCCTTCTTCTTATTAAACTCGTTTCCAACTCCGGTGCCGGCGAAACCGGTGAGCTTCCACTAGTAAATTATCAGAAAACCTCTACCGATCATCGCCGTTGACCCACGGCGTTTGTGCATTTGAACACAAGACTTGGGAGCCTGTACGAGGTGTTGCGAGCGAAGAGGAACTCATCGTTGATGGAGATCAAGACGGCGTACAAGAGCCTAGCGAAGCTGTACCACCCGGACGCCATCGTTCCAACGTCGTCAGACGGCCGCGATGCCTACGCCATTTCTGGGTTTCAATTGTTGAATTAGGATTTTTTTTTTTTTTAAAACTTAGGCTTATGTTGCTTATCAGCTTGTGTTGCTGGGTTATGTTGCTGTGATCTCTGTTTTTTGTCCACGTTTATGTTAGCCTAATCAAATTTTTCGGTTGCTGGGTTGACTTTTGTGGAGAGAATGTGAAAATTACTCGTTTTTTCTTCTTATTTTTTGTGGGTTTGGTGAGGATTGGGACGGTGGAGGAGAGAGTGGAGAGAGAAGATGGTGGTGATGGTGATGGGGGTTAACGAAGGGAGGGGAATGGACAGATTTGCCCTTGGGGAAGGCTCACGTGATGGGCACATGCCTAATTTCCGTCCAAATAATTAAAGGAAGCCAGCTGAGGGATGACATTGAAACCAATTTGCAAATTGAAGGTTAAGTTGGTTGAAATTGAAACTTGAAGGACTAAGTTGAACTTTTGTGCAAAGTCGAAGGGATATATAAGTAAATCACTCTAAGATATATATTGACTTGATTGTTCGGCTAAATGAGTTAAATGACTTAGGGCTCGTTCCAGAACCAGAATAAGAACTTATTTTTTGTCTAATAATAAGGTATATTCTACAAAAAGGTGAATAAGTACTTATTTTTTAAAAAGGTAATTTCAAGCTCAAAAATCATGTGCTTAGGCAAATAATTTTCCTATCATTATGGATCTTGTTTGATAGATCTCATTGAAATCTTTAATATGGTGCAAAAAAAATGAAAATTTATTTTTCATTTACATTATTTTTGAGTTTGAAAATGTGAAAATAAGCTGCTTATTTGGGTTTTGTGGAACAAAACTCTAAAATAAGTACTTATAAAATAAGAAGGTTTCTCGAACGGGCCCTTATTTTTTTTATTATTCAATAAATTTTCGCGTTTGTTAGTTTTTTGTCAATTTTTTATGGATTAATGATTCTTCTTGATGGGTGGAATTTAAAAGGTAAAAAATTACTATCAAAACCTAAATAAAATTACTATCGAAACCTAAATTTTTTGAATAAAGACAAAAATAAGCTAATTTTTCAGTCTTTATTTAAAATAATTTGGGTTTCAATTATAATTTTGTACTTTTTGAATTTCTCTTGTCATGACAAAACAATAATCACAAAAAATTGATGAAAAACTAACAAATGCGAAATTTTTTTGAATAAGGACAAAAAAAAAATAAGCCATTTAACTTATTTAGCCAAACAACTTTTTGTCAAATCTAATCATATAAGAGCATCTACAGTGGAATAACCAAAACCATAAGGTTGTTAAAGTTAGCAATGTTCTCTCAAAAAAATGCTCACAGTGGCATAACCAAACTTGATAATCTCTTAGCAACTCATCAAATTTTGGCCATTAAATAATCAAAACTAGCAACATTTTGCCAAAACCTTCTCTCTCTCTCTCTCTCTCTCTCTCAACAATGTTTCTAAGAAAAATATTTTTAAAAGAAGTTTTTTTTTGTTGCAAAAACAGTTAAATTGTTTTTTATTTAAAACTATTTTTTAAAACTGTCTTTTATTTTTCAAAAACTGTTATTTAAAAAAAATTATTTTTTCAAAAACTATTTTTTAAAAAGTGTTTTTTCAAAATAAAATTTTTTAAAAATTATTTTTTCAAAAACTATTTTTTAAAAAGTGTTTTTTCAAAATAAAATTTTTTAAAAATTATTTTCTATTTCTAATAACCTGTTTTTATTAGTTTGAAAACTATTTTTAAAAAATTGTTTTATATGGTGACAATTTTTGGATTTTTACAGGTTAAAAATGTGATGTGGAAAATTTTGATTATTCAATGTTGATTATGCCATATGAATATCTACATTGCTAATTTTAGGAACCCTTTAAATGGATAATCAAAAGGTGATATGACAACTTTTGATTATCTAATTTTTGGAAATTTCGGGCTTTATTTTGGATATTTTCTAAAATATTTGAACAAAAGTCAAAAAAAATTAATTTTTCGATTCCTTTCATCAGGATGAACCAATAATTCAAGAAAAAAAAATGCAAAATGAACAAATGCAAAAAAAAAATTTGGATAAAGACAAATAAAAAAATCCCGCAAATAAGCCACTCAATACATTATTGGAATTTGAATAATTTCTCCCGCAGTTTTTCATCAAGAAGTCATTTTCAGACAAGATGTTAGAAATCGTAAATGGTTCTTCAAGTTTAATTCCATCTCTCTGTGACAAAAACAAGTCATTTCCCCTGCAGGCAACTACGCAAGGTGCACAAGGAAACATCATATATCAATGGAAAGAACACAGAGATTTGGCCGGCATGATTTATATTGATGGCAAATCTAACAATAAACCCAAAAATTAAAGAAAATAGCATCTATTGTATTCGCAACAGCGTTCTCCCCTCCAAATGAGACAACCTGATCATTCGACAATACTACCTTAAGTAGAAAACAATGGTTCAGCAGTTGGATCTGGTAAAACAAAGCAAAGATGGACCTAAACTGGTTCTAAGTTTGTAGACAGGACCACCCGAACCTATATGTTGTGCTGTGACTGACTAGCTTCAAGTGCAAATACAAGGTTTATTTGTAAAGATCTTCCATGGTATCTTTCAAGCGTTGAAGATCAGCACCAATAACTTCAGAAACTTTTTTCCCATCTTTGTAGAAATGGAGAGTTGGCTGCAGAAAATTACTCTCAGCATCAGAACCATTATATAACCCGTTTACATAAAAAACCAGCTTTATTGGCGATTGTGATGATAAAAAAATAAGCGATATTGCGATTGTGGTATACTTGCAGAAGGTGTGAAAGACGGGCCACAAAATTAGCCGATCGCATGGTGATGAAAATTAGTATTTGCCAATCAGTAATCTTGACACAACCATAATTGACCAATATATAGTGCAGTGTAACATAATCCAAGCAAGCAAAATGAAACATATCATTACAATGAGTCCAGCTTGAATTTTCTTTTTATATGCACAGGTGACGGTTCCTATTCAAAACTTGTGTACAATAATATACAAAAACTGACCAAAAACTTTATAACAAAGAAAACTACATCATAATGCATCTAGTGACCACTATACATATAGAAAAAAGGAAAAATTAGCCATAAGTACGATAAAATAGTTCTTATTTAGAGGAATGACACCATCAAAATAATTTTTAGTAAAAGTCCTTCAACTTTTTGAGTTATTGAGTCACAAGGACAAAATATATTTTCACGAAAATATTACCCTAGGGTAGGGTAGGGTAGGGTAGGGACGTAGGTACTCTAGGATAGGGTACCTTAGGGTTTAGTCCCTTTTATATGATTTTAGGGTGCACTTTCCTATTATAGGGTTTCAGTAGTTTAAGCACTTTCATAGGATTTAAGATTTTAGGTACTTTCATAAGATAACCTAAGATTTTAGGCACTTTTATAGGGTACCCTAGGTGTAAGAAGATATTCCCGAATAGACACAAATGGGGCTCGAACATATGGTACGTGGAACCATGTATAAATATTAAATACAATAGGGGCAGTCGCCCTGCAAGACGGTGGTCGGCGATATGGACTAGTGACATGGAGGGTCACTGGTCCAGGAAGTCTGTACGGGGTCAAGGCCAAGTAAACATGAGAAGTTATTAGACCAAGAGAGTGATAAAGGACCAGTGACATGTCACTGGTCCAAAGTAGTCTGTTCGGCAACGACAGGGCCGAACAGGAGGGGAATTCTGGGGAAAGCAACCTCAGATGCAAGGAATGCTCTGCAAGGTTCTAGAACATTACTGTTCCGTGAAGGAATAAGATCCTGAGAAAAAATGATCTGTGGAAGATACCCAACGGGAATGAGATGTTCAGCCAGTTATGGAAAAGAGTCCTAAAGGACTAAGGTAATGAACTGATAAGGGAACGAGAATCCAAGATATCATGGGTTTCCTATACGAGATAGGAATCCTAGGCCAGCAGGGATGCTTGGGCAGCAAGCATCTGTGAATCTATAAATACAAGGTAAACCTAGAGGTAAAAGGTACGTAACACGCAACACTTTACATTATACGAGTTTTCTACTGATAATTAAGGTTCATTGCTAGTACGCGATACTAACTTAGGCATCGGAGGGCCTTTGCCACGAGAGGCAAAGGTGCCCTCACCCCTTCTCTGTTTTGCAGATTAGGTTCCCGACAACGTGCTAGGGTTTCGGTGAAAAGGCACAAGAAGCCGTTACACTCTTGTGCTGTTCAATGCCCTTTCGTTTTTCTCCACTTACACTAGGGTTTAGTTAGTTTTAGGCACTTTCACTAAGTTTCAGTTATTAATGAACTTTCACTAGTTTTGCAAAAAGTGTATTTTAGTAATCATGAAACACATTTGCCCTTATGTTTGATTGCAAAAGGTGCTTGTCCTTATGTTTGATTGTAAAACGTGTTTGTCCTTGAACTCAAAAAATATAAATATGAAAGATTTTTGGCTAAGTCTCCCTAGAAAAAATCGTTTATATTCAATCATTTCTAAAAATTTCCACTTGTTTATTCTTGAAAATAAAAAACAAACCACGCCTCCCAACTTGAGATTGCAGAGAGGAAATCTGTCCAGTTTTGCAACCAAGGAAACCTATCACGAAAGAAGACCAACATTTGGTTCACAGTTTCTTTCCACCAGCACCTTGTTCTTGTTGACACAAGGAATCATGCACTCAAAAAAATGTCTGAAAAGGCCACCTTCTAAGTTTTTGAAAAAATAATCATTATCATATTGAAAGAAAATGCTCATCAGCTGCCTACTGCCACACCCACTTCTCCCGTACTGTTTTTGCCCAATGGAACTGGCATCTCCATAACCTGATTATAAAGGTTTAAGCATTTCGTATCCTCAACGTGTTGTACCCAACACTGGGAACAAAAGAGAACTTCAAACCCAAGACTCCAAACATGCAACTGACATGTATCGCTAGAAAATTCAATAAGACGAGGTCACATGCAATAGAAGGATAAGGAAAAGAAGAAGATAAACAGTAGTCTCACCACTGAGTGAATATTCAATTCACTTAAGGTGCTTCCAAGCCCCTCCTGCAAATACATTGAACTGATTAAAGGAACAAAAATTCCAATTATATTAGAAAAGAAAGGAAAATCTATCAACAAAACAACTACTAATAAAAAAACATGGGTGCAGTCAACTTTGTCAGGATTTAAGACATAATTTCCTACAGTCTTTTTTCTTTTACATGTGAAATAAATTTATCGAACAAAGAAAGAGAGCATTTGAGACATGAAGAACTCCAAAGTAGGCATGTCATCAGAAATCATCAAAAACTGAAAGAAGCAGCTTCGCTGGGGCACCAAGTCTCCATATAAAATATAACAAGCAGCTCTTTAGTATAAATAAACTGGAGATAGTGAGTCTAAGCTGATGTAGTAGCTTTGAGGGTACTCATGTCATTTTAGTGTCCTTAGTGTTAATTGAGTGCTGGAAAACTCATTTCGAGCTTGGGACAGCTGAGAGATCCCTTGGGAATGGTCTTCAATCAAGCTAGTTTAGAGCATAGTGTGAAAGTTTTCCAACATCCTAAGGTGGATAGTTCATGGACGACTTGGGGGTGTGTATTGCGAGGTACTACGAAGATATCTTGATTCACAGGAGACATAGTAAATTGGTGATTGCATTGCACAAAAGCATGGATGCGGTGGACGGTGTTCTAAATGGCAGCCGCCCAGGCGCCGCCTAGGCGCTTGGAGGTGCCCTGCCGCCACGCCAATAGCCCTTGGCGATTGATTTGGCGCCCAGGGAGGTTTGGTGGTGTTTGGCGGCCACCTAGGCGGTCTTGGCGGCTGCGTCGGCGTCTTTGGTGGCCTAAAAAATATATATAAAAAATAATACGAGGGAGGCGAGCGAAACCCTACTACTTATTGTCTTATTCAACTTATTTGTTAGTTGCTACTACTTAATTTCATTGGGTTTGTACTTTGAAGTTTGAACTTGCATTATAGATACATGAAATATAGTTTGATTGGATAATGGTTTGTTAAAAAAAAAAGTCCTCCGAATTGCTTGGCGCCGCCTAGGCGGCTTGGCGTTTGGAGGTGGGTCTCCGCCCGACTACTTCCAAGTGCCATTTAGAACATTGGCGGTGGATGTAAACAAACGGAAACATTGGCGGTGGATGTACACAAACGGAAGCTCCTGTTGAAAATGGGTTATTGCATGAGGGTGACATGGATCAAGGAAATGCAGCCCCATGCCTACTTCGGAGCTGCATAATAAATTAGTTCTATAGTTCTATGTTTTCTTCATAAGTTGTCTTGTGTCTTGTGTCAAACTTGAGGACAAATTGTTTTTCTTTAAAGGGGATGTATGATGCTGTAGCCTGTAGCTTTGAGGGTACTCATGTCATTTTAGTGTCCTTAGTGTTAATAGAGTCTTGAGTCTATAAATAGGTGAGTTGGTCTTTCATTTGGTGGCTTTTGATTATTAAAAATATTGAATATGATTGAGACATAATTTCTCTCTCTACCCCTTGGGGTTTATCCCCTTGAATGGAATTTTGCTCCTTTCTTTGAATCTTTGATTCCCTTTGATATTTTGATTGCATCATTAGCTCTCAGCCAAACCCCAAGTTTGCAAACCATATCTTCTAATAAAATTGTCAATTATAGGCCTCAAGAGAAATTTTACATTAACCCAACGGGGTTGGCCTAGTGGTCAAGGCTTGGGACTTAGAGTTAGAGATTTGCTCCCTCCTAAGCCTAAGGTGCAAAACCTCTCAGGTGCTATCAACTCTGTTAGGGCCAATCCACACAAAACTTTGCTCTGAATTTAATTGGGATCCCGCAAGTGGGCAGTGGAATTGGTTCCCCAAGATTAGTTGAGGGTGAGTAAGCTAGCCCGGACACCTTAGTTATCAATAAAAAGGCCAAAAATTTACACGATCCATGGGATATAATAGCTTTGTTGATCTTAGGGATGGCAATTTGGACCAAACCGATGGGTACCCAAACCGTTAACCGAAATTTTCCTCGAACCATAACCGAAATTTTCCCCGTGGATATGGGTATGGTTGAGGCCTTGGATAACCGAACAGGTATCGATTCGGTTATGATTCATCTGCTACCCAAACCGATACCAAAACCGAACCGAATAACCGAAACCAGGAAATTACATAATTACCCCTTAGTATATATTGGGTTTTGTGTCCACATATCCAGTGATATCCTCAGATTATACTCTCGCCGCCCCTCTCTCTCTCTCTCTCTCTCTCATGGAGGCCTCCACACCTGTACGACTTCTCATCTCGGCGATTCCAGATCTGAGGTTCTGTGTGTGTGTGTTTGTCTGACGACTCCCCTTGTAGTGTTCGGCTTCTCTGGCGTTAGTTTCGAAGTACGACGAACACACAATCGATCCGTGACCGATTTGTGTTTCTGATTGAGCAGAGATGGCCAAGTCAAAGAACCACACAGATCACAACCAGTCGTACAAGGCTCACAGGAATGGGATCAAGAAACCCATAAAGCACCGTCACTCTTCCACCAAAGGGGTATTTTTTCGTGGTATATACAAACCTTTACTGTACGTAGTTATGGAGAAATCTACTGTGCTTTAAGGAATTAATGACATTTTGCAATGAATGTTGTATTGCAGTGAATATTGGTTTTTTTCTCCTTTTTTTTAATTTGGTTCGGTTACCCATTCGGTTCGGGGATTACTCGATAACCAAATTCGGTTATGGTTTGATTTCCCCCTCCCCGTTCGGTTATTGGGGCGGATATGGGTGGCATATCGGTTTCGGGGATCGGGGACGGAAATCCCCAAATCCGCCCCGAATGCCATCCCTAGTTGATCTCCACAAAATAATCTAAAAACTCAACATTCTCCTAAGCACGTAGAACCTCTCAATATATCGCAAAGAACGTTGACCTAGCTACTATGAGAATGTTCGTCCGGACTATACTTCAAAACTCTGGTGGCAAAGTTAATACATATGATAAATCATTGTCTTAAATCTCTTGATGATTCTTTCAAACGGCCGTTTCTTGACCCTGCTTGTTATCCAATTGTTGTCCAATAGGTGTAATTGTTGGCAATTTCTTGACCCTGCTTGTTATCCAATTGTTGTCCAATAGGTGTTATTGTTAACTGTATACAACGTGTGCTAACCCATGAGTATTTCCTAAGCCGTGCTGGTTGAGATGCCCCAGTAGAATAACCTTCGCCTACATGTGATATGTGACCCAGAGGTCATAGAAGCCCAAAGTTAAAGATGGTCAAGCAGAAGCTGTATCAATATGGACGTCATTGACTATCACCATCAAGAAAGACCGCATAAAACACATGAAAACTTTTAGGATACATGCTATGGTGTGCTGGCATAGGTTTACCACACACTGCTCTAACAATTGACAGAATTGATGAAGATCAAGTGTTTTACACATGATAGTGCGATTAATATGAAACTTTTTAAAACACCTACATCATGGATGCTTATTTTCATTCCCTGATCTCAAAATAGTAAAATGCCAAGCATGCTTTATTATGCGGGTAGTAAGGTCTGAGCCCAAGCCACATGCCAACATATTTCAGGTGAGCATGCTGAGGGCTAGATTTCTCTTATGTTCTCCATTGTATTTACTTTTACTAATCTACATTCTACAATGTTCTAAAAATTGCTAGGCGGCGTAGGCTCTAGTCGCGCTGGAAAAGGGGCACCCAGCACTAGGCGGGGAATAGGCATTGAACCACCGCTTAGCATCTAGGTGGAGACCAAAGTTATCAGTCTTGTATAGGTCAGCGTACCCTTTTATCTATTGGGATGGAACACGTAGTGGACTGAATAACAGGCTCGGGCAATGCCCAAGCCACATGACACATGACGGTATGTTCGGTGAGAATAGGGTGAATGTAACCGAGCGAGTTATGGTTCGCTCAATTCAAACCCTATTCGGGTACTAAGGCAAGCCACTCTCTTGTGCAGGCAGGTTACCAGACCAGCTTAGTGCAACCGAGCAATTGTTGGGTGTTTGATTCCATGCATGCTCGATCACCAAGCTATGGGGTCATTCACCGAATCACCGGTGCAACTAGGTCGCCCTACCTGGGCTGTTGGAGTCAGGTAGACCCAACCCAGATCTGACTGATACGACCCGCGTAATTTAGGGAAGGCAGTTTGTGCACGTGAACATAACTGCCAGGTCCATACGTCATGATTGACGTCACCCAAGGCGGTTATCTCGCGTGCCGAGAACGTGCTTGCTTGGAGAGCAAGCTGGAGTATCTATATAAAGGAAGAGCTAAAACCCTAAAGAGGTATGCCGCTACTCCTACCCTAATGCTATGTCCATGAGCTTTCCTCCTCCTACAGAGACTTACTTAACCATCGGAGTGTCTTCCCGGTCAATTCCGGCCGGAGGGGCACTAACCATGGGTGCACCTAAGAGTGGAGGCCCGTCCCTAAGCATGAACAAGAGGATCAACCTAGCCCCCACTGATCAACCAGAACCGCACAATACGTACCGGTACCGATTTGTCTTAGATATATTTTCATATAATTACAAAACTTAAAAGATGAAATTCTATCTAGCAATAAGTTATACTCCGTTAAAAATAAAAACACTTAATCCATTTTTCATTTGTGTAATCAAATCAATTGGGTCGAAATTACCAAACGGTGTAGAAAAAGAAAAGTGTCATTGCGCCACGGTCACCACCTACTCCTGCAACACAAATATTTTTACCAAAACCCTCAAAATAATTCTACTCCAGTAAAAATCCCCTTCTCTCTCACTAGTTTAAACATTGATTAAAAAGTAAAGAACATAAAAATACCCTTTTCTACACAGAATAATAACCTCTCCTAGCTTTCGTTACTTCTTATATTGGAAAACTACCTACCAACCCATCTTGCCATCATTGAAGTCATACAGCTGGTACCCATCCTCTTCTCCTTAAACGCAACAGAAGAATTTGAAGCTCTGGAAAAACTAGGGGTATTCCATGGATTTTAGACGACGACGCGTTGTATTCCATAATCCACCTTCTATTTCTTCTCTTCTCTTTTTTATTCATCATCTTGATGGCTTCACAACGGCCTTTCTCAATGGTCAAAACCTCAGTTCAACATACTGGACGAGATCCGGGGAATGGCCGGAACAACCCGGAATGGCTGAAACAAGAATATACGTGGTTCGGCTTCAATGCCTACTCCACGGGAGAGAGAGAGTAATCCACTATAACAATGAAGAGTACAATGGTGAGATACAAATACACCCTCACTTGGTATTTTTCCCACACTCCTTTTCCTCACTGTTACAACCTCTCGGCTCTCACACCTGCACACACAAAGTATTGACTTTTCTTGGTGATTGTTTTCTGCCTTTTTTTTACTCTCTTACCCAATTATCAGCACAGGAAGTCCCTATTAATAGGCTTGACAAAGGCTGGCACACAAATGCTTTGTTTGGTTTAGTTTTTGAAAAAAAAAATTATGAGAGTAGTGGGTGTAATAAGTGGAGAGAGATAGAAAGAGAAATGATTAGAAGTAGGGGGAATCTTTTGAAAAATACTTTTCAAAAAGTAAAACAAACAAGGCAAAAGCCTCTTCACCTGCCGAGATGCTTCTGGAACTAGCCACAAATGCTCCTCTTTGGAACAAAGCACAACTAACTTGCCCACTTAATTCCCTTAAACATTTAATTAACTCAGCCAACACCAAACAAACCACTATGGCCTTTTCTTTTTCAAAACAGCATTAACACCACATGGGCAAAACCCAACAAACACCCCCTTTTGCTCATGTGAAATCACACCCCTTTTTGCTCATGTGAAACAGAGCAGAATTTTTGGCGGAACGGAACATAGTGCCAGATATCACATTTTTTTCTCCGGCACCGTACAAACCGGCCTGAACAGGACAAGATCAATAACTTTGGCGGGGACTAATCGTCTTAAGTGGTCAACTTTTAGAACACTGCTAATCTAGCAAGTGAATACTTAGCTCAAGAAAGTTGAGGTTTTCATGTGTTTAGATTTACATTACCTGTCATTGGATTTTGTCATTGGTGGTTTAGGTGTTCCATGGGCAGTGTCTTGTGGTTCACAGCCAGTCCGTCCCCAGATTTCAAAGTGCAAAAGTACAAGCTAATTGTAGGTTGATTGAGGCAAGCACCTCAGCCATTAGGCGCAAAATAGGAAGAAAAAAAAAACACAAAAAACAAACATGACCAAACATCCACTCATAAGCACTACCCTAGGACAGCAAGGTCAATGTTGGTTGATGAAGCATTAAGGATTGCTATAACCTCCTTGCCCTAAAGCCATTGCCTGTAATGCCTTTTTCAACTCCATAATATCAACAAATCAGAAATCATTCCTACCTGATCAATATCAATCTTATATGTGGTGACATTAGGGTACTTTTCGCTCAACTGTCCAATGACGGGAGATAATAACCTACCTGCAGCAGATGAAAATAACACAACACTTACACCAAAGTTATACCATGTAACCTGGAAAGTAAAATGTGCCTACTGCCTATTCTTATTTCCAAAGGCAAAATAAACTGAAACACATATCACCCCATTAACAAACGATCTATGACACTCTTACATGGACCGCACCATACTGCAGTGAAGTAGAATACTGCTGACAAAGTTTCATCTGATGCAACAGAATTCAGCAAAGATGTAAGTAATTAATCTACTTCTACCAGAAACTATGAAACTGAAAGTTGAAAGAAAGAAGACGGTCACATGAAATAACATTGAAACATTTCTTTTATAAGTAAAGTTTTTACCTTGAACCTTACGAAGAGAGCTTCTGAACTTTTCTTCAGAATCAATCCCCACAATATTTGATGAACCTGGCATTAGTAATTGCATCAAGAACAATAGCAAAATGAACATTACCAGACATCACACTATAGATGATGTGACAATTTGCATCCACAGAAAACACTTGAATATGGTAACCTGATTGTCAAATGAAATACTTTTTTTCTTTCCAGTCAAACGGAAATTCGTCAAATGAAATACTGAAAGGAAAGTTCAACATGAATGAAAACTGATGCAAGAAATTAGTTGTGAATAACAATCCTTCTAAATATTCAAATCAGTTTTTTGAAATCACTAGGATTATGTCCGTGATTCAGATTTCTAAAACATTCAATTGCCATCAGAATTAACAACCCATCCTTCTCTACATCACTTACAGAAAAGAGATTTTAAATTTGCTTATCTGAACACTACAATTTACACACGACTTTATCGTATTCTTTTGTTATCTCAGTGTGACCGGGTCAGCTTAGAGCCTTAGACCAAGGTTTTATTTAATTACAGTAGGCCGTGGCGTAAGGGTATGGGGAATATCAAACTACACTGTACGAGAATCAGTTGTAGAAGTCGTGAATTTTTTAAAGATCACTTTTGACCCACAAAAATAAATTAAGAGCCTAAATCACCCGTAACGGTCAAGTATTGGCCGTGGATCGGTCCCGTTACATAATAGGAACCAGCCGGTACGCATGCGATTTTCATCTCACCAGTAGGTATCTCAAAGTGTAACGATATCACAAGGCTAAAAAAAAGTTACGTATCAGCCAATATTTAAAACCTCTGCTTTGGCGCACCTCGACGGATGCCTCCTCCGCCCACTAGCGGGTGCCCATTTAAAGCTGGACAGACTTCCTGTATGGACTGACCGCACAAGAGTTGATAGAACCTAAAAGTTTGCAAATCTAAGACCTTTGCAGGGTGCATACCATGAGTTGTCCCCAACCTTGGCCAACAGGTTTTAGACCACCTTTGTTATAACCAGTTAGACCATTTTATTTATCTTTTATGTGCACCCCATTTTCTTTTCTTTCTTTTACAAAAAATCGAATCCCAAACTGGCAAATAAACTGTTGGCAAAAATTTACCCAATCACCCGCACAACGGAAGCGTAACGAAAAACAATCACTCACAAAGGAGACAAGAATATACGTGGTTCAGCCTCAATGCCTATTCCACGGGGGAGAGAGAGTAATCCACTATAACAATGAAGAGTACAATGGTGAGATACAAATACACCCTCACTTGGTATTTTTCCCACACTCCTTTTCCTCACTGTTACAACCTCTCGGCTCTCACACCTGCACACACAAAGTATTGACTTTTCTTGGTGATTGTTTTCTGCCTTTTTTTTTACTCTCTTACCCAATTTTCGGCACAGGAAGTCCCTATTAATAGGCTTGACAAAGGCTGGCACACAAATGCTTTGTTTGGTTTAGTTTTTGAAAAAAAAAAATTATGAGAGTAGTGGGTGTAATAAGTGGAGAGAGATAGAAAGAGAAATGATTAGAAGTAGGGGGAATCTTTTGAAAAATACTTTTCAAAAAGTAAAACAAACAAGGCAAAAGCCTCTTCACCTGCCGAGATGCTTCTGGAACTAGCCACAAATGCTCCTCTTTGGAACAAAGCACAACTAACTTGCCCACTTAATTCCCTTAAACATTTAATTAACTCAGCCAACACCAAACAAACCACTATGGCCTTTTCTTTTTCAAAACAACATTAACACCACATGGGCAAAACCCAACAAACACCCCCTTTTGCTCATGTGAAATCGCACCCCCTCGCTCGGGTGCCCTACACCACCCCCCCCCCCCCCCCCCCCCCCCCCCCCCCCCCCCCCCCCCAACCAGTTGCCTAATCAAAAACATCGGAGACCAAATTTGATGCGAAAGAGACCCTCTTCTTTGCACACAATTTTTCTTCATCAACTTTCCCAAAACCAACAATTGAGGCACTTCCTTCTCAATGTTGCTCTCCACAAATAAAGATTCATTTGCTTGCGCCTTTACTCGCCGCACTTGTGTAACCCAACGCTCATAATTTTTGCTTTCTCGGTGTCCACCATTTGCATGCCACACTTCAACTCGACCTTGAAGTTTGTACAAATTACCCGCCATTTTTCCTTGCAACATCACTTTATCATTCTTGAAAACCTCAAGAACGCCATCCCTTGTCGCAAAGCTACAACTCTTTGAATGTAACATTCCCAAAGAAATTAAATTTTTCCTTAGTCCCGGCACATGTCGAACTCCGGTCAACCTTACAAATCTTCCATCGGCCATAAGAAAACGTACCATTCCTATGCCAACAACCTTATTCACCATGTTATTTGCCATCCTAACGGTACTCCCATCACAAGACTCATATGAACAAAAATATTTTCTATTTGAACACATATGAAATGAACAACCGGAATCCATAACCCAATCAAAATTCTCCATACCTTCCGAAGTCACCGTGAGCAAATCACCTTCATTTTCGACGGAGCTCTCAACAACCGCCGCTTTGGATTTTTCCTTCTCTTCATCTATCTTTGCTTTGAGCTTTGGACAAAACTTCAATGTATGGCCTTCTTCGTTACAAAAATAGCATTTTCTTTTGTCAACGGCCCGCGACTCACCACCTTGAGAGTGTGATCACCCCCTTGGCTTGGACCCATTTTGCCTTTCCGTCGTCCGCCCTCTAGCTTGACTTCCGGAAGATGCAATCATGACACGCTCCTCCGATTTCCTCTCACTCTCCTTCCTCCGCATCGACTCATGAGATAGGAGTGTAGCAATAACCTCATCAAATCCGAGAGTGTCTTTCCCAAACAACAATGTAGTTTGGAGATGCACACACGATATCGGCAAGGAAGCCAACAAAATAATCGCCTTATCTTCCTCCTCAATCTTTGCGCCAATTGCTTCCAACTCCGTTATTAGCTGATTGAACTCATCCAAGTGCTCATTAAAAAAACCTCCCTCAGAGATACTTAACGCATACAATTGCTTCTTTAACGACAACCTATTTGTCAAAGACTTGGACTTGTACCTACTCTCCAACTTCGCCCAAAGTTCTGCCGGATCGTTCATTGATGAGTTCTCGAAGAGTGCTATTCCCGAGATACAATTGGATGGTGCTATTTGCAAGCTCTTTCATCTTCTCCCAATTATCTTTCTTCATTTCTTCCGGTTTTTCGGATTCCGGCTTCAGTGTTTTTACCAAACCTTCACTCACCAAAACATTCCTCACCCTTCGTTGCCAAAGAGTGAAATCATTGCGCCCATTGAAAAGCTCAACCGCGAACCCGGTGCTTTTCCCTGCCATACCGTAGCTCTGATACCACTGTTGGGAAAAATTTACCCGATCACCCGCACAATGGAAGCGTAACGAAAAACAATCACTCACAAAGGAGACAAGAATATACGTGGTTCGGCCTCAATGCCTACTCCACGGGAGAGAGAGAGAGAGAGAGAGAGAGAGAGAGAGTAATCCACTACAACAATGAAGAGTACAATGGTGAGATACAAATACACCCTCACTTGGTATTTTTCCCACACTCCTTTTCCTCACTGTTACAACCTCTTGGCTCTCACACCTGCACACACAAAGTATTGACTTTTCTTGGTGATTGTTTTCTGCCTTTTTTTTTTTTACTCTCTTACCCAATTTTCGGCACAGGAAGTCCCTATTAATAGGCTTGACAAAGGCTGGCACACAAAGCGTCTTCACCTGCCAAGATGCTTATGGAACTAGCCACAAATGCTCCTCTTTGGAACAAAGCACAACTAACTAGCCCACTTAATTCCCTTAAACATTTAATTAACTCAGCCAACACCAAACAAACCACTATGGCCTTTTCTTTTTCAAAACAGCATTAACACCACATGGGCAAAACCCAACATAAACAATGCTGATACTTACAAATTACATCAATAGAAGTTTAATTAACAAATTATCCCGAAAAATAAAAGAACTTCGACGACCCTCCGATTGGTTAACTGGTGGAGTATCAATGAGAAACATAACCCTACACCGCCACAACAGAAACACATAGCAACTGCTAACTGAGAGAGAGAGAGAGAGAGAGAGAGAGAGAGAGAGAGATACCTGAGGACGATGAGCACAGGCTTCTGCGGAGGCTAAAATGCAGAGGCAACTCAAATTCGGCGGTGGTAGAAGCGGTGAAGGTTGCGGTGGAACTGAAAAAGGTTTTAAGAGCACCCAGAGAATTGGAGTTTGAAACTGCTGCTGTTGTTTTCGAAGACGAATTGATTAGGGCTTCGTTGATAGAAGGCGGAAGAAGCCTCTTCTTACGATTTAGATTTCGCAGTAGAATTACGTTTCTCCTCATTTTTCTCTCCTTCCTCTGCGGGAACGAGTTTGTTGCAGTGTCGGTTGATAATGAAACCCTCTTCTACAATTTAGGCTTTGTGCTTTGTTTGGAAGTTGAGAAGAAGGCGTGAGAAAAGAAGAAAAATAAAAGAGTTTTTTCTTTTTTAATCCCCTAAATTATGTACATTTTTTCTAGGAAAAATTTCAAAAAAACACCTGACCTTTCAACTCAATATCACATAAACACCTGAGTTTTAAAAAATGTAAATCCCCCACCTGACCTTTGGACTCCGTCATCAAATAACCCCCTCCACCCATTTTCCGTCCAATACTTAACGGAGACACGTACGTGGCACTGGCACGGAACCTTTTGCCTCTCTCATTACATGTTTTGGAGGGAAAATGACGGGGCTCAAATATCTTTTAGGACTAATCAACGAGAGCCTTAAAGTCAAAATTTAATTATGACCATTTAGAATTAAATGATAAAAAAATAAAATCTTCTCACCCATTCAAACGGATTGAAATTTGGAACACTTAATTTTTCAACCTGTAGTTTATATATTAAAAAAATGGTTAAAAAATTAAGTGTTCCAAATTTCAATTCGTTTGAACCGATAGAAAGATTATAGCTTTCTGATCATTTTATCCTAAATGGTCATAATTAAATTTTGACTATAGGGCTCTCATTGATTAATCCTAAGAAAATCGTAGAATCAAATATCTCTTAGGACTAACCAACGAGAGTCCTACAGTCAAAATTTAATTATGACCCTTTAGAATTAAATGATCAGAAAAATAAAATCTTCTCACCCATTCATACGGATTGAAATTTGAAACAATTAATTTTTCAACCTGCAGTTTATATATTAAAAAAAACGGTTAAAAAATTAAGTGTTCCAAATTTCAATTCGTTTGAACCGATAGAAAGATTATAGTTTTCTGATCATTTTATCTTAAATGGTCATAATTAAATTTTGAGTATAGGGCTTTGTTGATTAATTCTAAGAAAATCGTAGAATCAAATATCTCTTAGGACTAACCAACGAGAGTCCTATAATCAAAATTTAATTATGACCCTTTAAAATTAAATGATCAAAAAAATAAAATCTTCTCACCCATTGAAACGGATTGAAATTCTAATGGATTAGTTGTTAGCGGTAACAACATGGGTCGAGCACAACAAAGTGGGACGTGTCTCTGTTAAGTATTGGACGGAAAATGAGTGGAGGGGGTTATTTGATGACGGAGTCCAAAGGTTAGGTGGGGGATTTACATTTTTTAAAGTTCAGGTGTTTATGTGACATTGAGTTGAAAGGTCAGGTGTTTTTTTGAAATTTTCCCTTTTTTCTACTTATTCTCTAAATTATTAATTTGATAATTTTATCGCCTCAACTATCATATCGTTACTTAGTTAGTTCAATAGATAACAGAAATTAGAAATTTGGATGAAAAATGTCATGTAAGACCTTGTTTGGACCCTGTAAAGCAGATACTTGATTATGAAAACCTTAAAGATAAAAATTAATTATGACCATTTAAGATAAAATGATTAAAAAATAAGATATTGGCATCGGTTCAAACAAATTGAAAATTTGAGCACTAAATTTTTTACAAGGTTCATATATTAGAATTTTACGTGGCATTTTATAGAGGCTACACATACATTTGTTTTAAATGGATTCTTTATATAGAATTTAGATTATTTCTATATTAAAAATGAGGTTAAAAATTAAGCGTTCCAATTTTCAATCAGTGTTGTTTGGTGCGAAATTCTTATTTTTCTGATCATTTTATGCTAAAAGGTTATAGTTCATTTTTTTCTATACCTCTCATAATCAAGTATCTGTTCTAAAAGGTCCCAAATAAATAGTAGATATTTAATTATGATAGCCCTAGAGATAAAAATTATTCATGACTCTTTAGAATAATATGATAAAAAAATAATATATTTGCACCACTCCAAATGGAGTAAAAATTTGAACATTTATGCTGTGTTCGGTTCCATATTCTCCCACTTTTTAAAAAAAAATTTGAAAAAAGTTTTTCAAAATCGGTCCACCCTTGGACCCCACACTTCTGTAATGGACGGCCCCAACCCCCCTCCCAAAAAAAAAAACACAAACAAAAAAAAAAAACAAAACAAAACATGAAAACCGAAGCAGGCCATCAAACGAACCAATAGGGAGGGAGGGAGAGAGAGAGGGGAGACGGAGAGGGAGAAGAACGGCCCCCTCCACAGCAACGACACCACCGGCGAGGCCTACTTCTGGCGACCACCGCCTCACCCTCTACTTCCGGCGACCACCATAAGTAGCGAAAATCGACCTCGCCGGTGACCACCGCCTCACCCTCTACTTCCAGCGACCACCATAAGCAGCGAAAATCGACCACCAAAAACTCACCGACACCACCGACGCCATTTACGACCACGAAGGTCTCTCTCTCTCTCGGTGAGTCCTGATTTGGCTCATGGCTTTGAAAACCCCCTTCAATTATTAGGTTTCAGTTGAAAATTGATGCCGTGATCTGTTTTTGATAAATTCAATTCATAATGGGAAACTCCTAAAATTACCAGATGATTGGTAACCTGTCCTAAAGAGAGGAAACTCAAAATCTACTTTTATCAATATTTATGCTGTTTTCAGATAGATAGAAAAGTGTAGTGGCTTCTGGTTTGTGAAATTGGGGATTTTTGGGTTTCTTTGTGCAATTGGGGATTTTTTGGTTTGTTCAAACCCAAACATTGAGGTAGCTCTTGTGCATACATTTTTTACCCTACTCTCCTCTCTCTCTCTCTCTCTCTCTCTCTCTCTCTCTCTCTGTATATGCATACATTCACAGTACGTTTTGTTGGGTTTTAAAACAATGGCTGCCAGTGTTGAGTACTTTGTGAGGTTATTTCTTGATGTTTTGTCAATCCAATAGTGATGTTGGGGTTTGGGGCTGAAGGTGGGCATGGGTGATAGAGGCACAAAACAGACCAGTGGCCTTCCTCTTTCCCTTACCCCCAAATTCTCCAAGTTGTATCTTACATGGGTTGGATTTTTGGCCTGGAGGACTATTAATGTATTCTTTCGAAGGGAAATACGGGCCGCAGATTCTGAATGAGTTTGTCCAATATTTGGCTGCCACAGACATGGCAACAATAGCAACCCGTTATGGACAATTGAAACTTAACTGTTACTGAAGGATACACTTGCGCCATGTGCGATCCATCCATGATATATTTATTATTACTTTGATATATTTAGGGAACTGATTTTCGCGCTCCAAGATTTACTGCAGGCGCTCCCTTTTTTGTTTTTACACTGTGATGTTGCTGGCAATATCAGTGTATATTTTGTGTTTTTTTTGTTTTTACACTGTGATGTTGCCAGCAACATCACAGTGTAAAAATAATAAAGGGAGCGCCTGCAGTAAATTTTGGAGCGCGAATATCAATTTCCTATATTTATTACTTATGTGCATCATCCATTATAGAGTCAAAATCATGTTTGCCTGATACATAAGTGGGAATGACATTTACAGCTCAATTAGGGCTACAAGAAGTTGTGCAAATCTAGAATTAAACAACCACCCTACCCTAAGAATCATTTGTCTTAGAGATGTTGAACCCTAGTTAGGCTTTTGGTCAAGAAATTGCAACTATTTTGGACATTCTTTTTTTATTTCCTTACCCATGTGAAGGGGCAATTTATATCGGTCACCTAACACATGACCGAATGCATGGTGTCATGTAATGAGCTATTCCAATTTTATGTCGCTTCTTACAATGCATGCTCCCATTTCCAACCTGTTAGTACTCACTCAGTGTATGTCCAAAGTTCCAATGTGTGGATGCCATGACTCACAGATGCTTAGAAGTGAAGAGGATTCGTCCAAATCAATTTAGGAAGCCTCCCATAGTTGTTTTAAAAAGTCAGACTAAGCAACAGAATTACGGTTTGAACAACTAGAAGAGAGCTCGGTAACCTCAGCATCTGGTTGATGTTTGTAATGAATGAAGTTATAAAATTCCATGCTATGCATTTACATTTTAAATGATACCTCACTATGTGACATGCGTTCGTATTCACCATTTTTTTGGATTCCATAAGTGAACCAAATAATCAGTGATTATTCAAAATACTTCCCACCATTCGCGGAATTCTTAGTCATATAATTGGCATCATAGATAGAATTCAGCAATGTTTCCTCATGATAGTTAGTTACATGTCTTCTGCTATTTCAACTCTTTATATTTTAGTTCTAACATGTCATCTATCATCTCAGGTGATCATCCTGAAACGTCAAAACAACGCTCAAATATTGGGCACAAGCTGTGGCATGCACTGTCAGATTATGCAGCTATAAGAAATCTTCCGTTGAGGAGAATGAATATGCATTTTCTTCAGCTTTGGAGTTCCAAAACTTGTGTTCCGCTTGATTCTACCTCTGTGTGCGGGAACAGGAGTTCCCTTTCCAACCTCGAGATGGACATACCCGAGTCTTTCAATGACGGGTCATCTTTCGAACTAGAAATGTGAAGGTGAAGAAGATGAGGATCGGATGGGGAGGGAGATCGATTAAGGTCTGAGATTAACCAATAGTCGACGAGAAGAGTCGGACACAATTCTTCCGAGGCTTCTATGTGCATTGTAGTATGTATCTAGGGTGTTTAAGAATAACTTGTGAGAATGAATAAAGTTGTGTTTTCCATTTTTGTACATGGTGCTGCTGTGTATTTCCTCAACATTTCTGTTTCTTTCCAGTGGTAATTCATTTTAGGAGAAATCTGAGTTTGAGTTTTGTGAAATGTGTTGCCAGCAAGTAAAATTTTGTAAGCTTTGTAGAAGGATGACTCTTCCATGGAGGATTTGGTAAGCTAGCTGATGATGTGTCCGATAAAATTGTAGCGATACAGAAATTTTAACTTCCTATAACAAAAAGGCAATCAGAACATATGAAACTGAATATCAATAATACTCAAAGGCTAGTTTGGTACTCCTTACTTATCAGTTTATTTACTTCTATGACATCTTGGTGGATAATATGAGTCTTGATTCATAAAACAAAAATAAAGTTAACAATTATCATAACATGACAGATCCAGCATAGTGAACTCCAAACATACAGAATCCCACCATGAGTAACACCATAATCTCATACTACTAATTGGGATTCTCATTACCGCGAAACATGACATTCCCAAGATGTGAAAAAAGGACCAGTATGACATAACTAGTCGGCCACAGCCTACCTACGAATAAAATTACAATCCCTACCATTTTAAAGTACAACGTTACAAATGCAATCAAACACACAAGGCCTATGAATGAAATTCAATATGCATCCCACATAGCAATAGCCATGTCGTCCCGCCTCTTTCCCATCGTTTGCACACTGTGAGGAGACGTGTTGACAAGCTCTACTTGACCAGCACCATCATCATCACTATCTCCCTCCCATTTGTCCGCTTCCATATAACCGTCGAAATATTCATCTCTCCCTTTGTGGATTACGATCATATTGTGGACAACACAACACGCCGTAACTATCGACGGCTGACGAGCTAGGCTATAGTTTGGCATTGACTTCAGTATTGGAAACCTCGATTTCAACACCCCAAAGCATCTTTCGATTACATTCCTCAACGACAAGTGCTTAGAGTTGAATAGCTCCTGTGGCGTGGCGAATACTATATTAGCCCCATGCCAATGGTCCTTGTGATATCTTTGTCCTTTGCATGGAGCCAGATACCCTACCATGTTGGTGTATCCAGAATCGACGACATAGTACTTATCTAAACCATAAATAACATGTGTGAGTGTAGTTCAAAACTTTGTGGAAAAAAGGAAACAAGATAAGAACAATCTTATTTTATCTTTACTTACTGACTGGTGGGTGTGGGAACATATAGGCCGGATTCGTGGCTGTTGCTAAGAACACACGGCTTTCGTGTGCGCTACCTTCCCAACCTGGGTAGAAGAATGTGACCTTCATGTTGAAGGAACACACAACCATTACATTCTGTGTTTTCGTGGTTTTTCTTCCACGAAATGCAATTTGCATTTCGATGGGTACCAAAGCTTCTATGTGGGCTCCATCTATTGCACCAACACAATCCTATCACAAGTAGTTTTGGCATTTCAGTGTTTGGATGTAATCAAAGAAAGGAAGATTCCAGCCTATGTAAACTGAAACTATAAATCACAGCTGCCTGCTTACCCAAACATTATAGAAACTAGACACAGACATGGGAAAGTATTGTAGATAGAGAAAAACAAAGACAAATTTGAATTATTGTGAACAATGGATAGTATCTCTGGTCATGGAGAATTTCCGGAGGCATTGCTTCAAGATTTGGTGGTTTAATTATGTATGGCGCGAGTCTGCAAATTGCGCAACGCATCCAGTTGAAGTGGTCACTTATAGTAGCCGTAGACCGCTGGAACTTGTCAGCAGCACGTCTGTGTCTTCCGCTCTGTCCGCAAATGTATAAGAAAATAGCCAATGACTCTTCGATAGACAACTTCTTATGATCCCAATCAAGCTGGCCTCTAAGAATTAGCTCTCTCACCAAGGCTCTAAAAGTATGTTTGTTGACACGTAAAACATCCTTTACCGTACGAGGATGTCCATGCAACAAGAATGTGACATAGTCTTGACCGGACATTTTAGCAGTTCGTTGCAGCATTTTTTCGTGCTCTTCCAACAGTTCGATAGCTTCGAGGTCCGCCAAATCGTCATTGTCATCGTCAAGTTCATGTGGTGGAATTCTAGTTGATGACATGGTGACTTTTTTTACCTTTGCTAATCTGTTTCTGTAAAAACTTCCAAACAAGATGAGTACTTAGAAATTTTCTCCATAGCACTAACATAAGTTCAATAGAAATCATAAAACAGAATACTAAAATGAGGAACATCAGTTTAGTTAAAAATTCAACGCAATATGAGTCGTGAGCAATTAATATCATAGCACTAACATAAGTAGGACAATACTAAAATGAGGAAAATCAAAGTTTCCATAGCACTAACACATATCATCAAGAATAATACATCAAGATGTAACTACTAAATATCATCCAGAATAATACAGACAATTACTATTACAAATTTACTACTAGTCCTTTCGAAGTTAAACTTCTTGTTCCTAAACAAGATGTTAATCACGATTGGCGCCCTATTCGTTCCACCCAACCAATCCTCCTATCAGTTGATAGCCCCATGAACCCTTGCCTCCCAGCAAGGGGACCGAAAGCAAGTATGTCGTAGGCCTTGTAATATTGATCCTCATCTAAAAAAGACGCAATTTCATCCAGGGCCTTAATACAATCAGCAATAGACAATTGATCTGTGTCAATTTTTCAAAGTACTCTCCTCTTTTTTGTTATGCATATCCAAAAGTAGCATATGCTTGGCTCTTCTCATCAATCTTGATTGACTTACTACTACTTCCACCGGTTCCATCAGACTTTTTCTTCCCTCGCGAATCCATCGACATTTGATCAGCCATTCGAATGGGTTTGCCTTGCCTCATCATTTCCCGCTCATCCTCTGCCGTGGGGCCGCCTAGGGTGCTAGGATACCCGACAAATGCACCTATGGCCAACATGGCCTCACAAAGCTCTATCAAAATATCATAATGGTCAAGGCCTTTGGATTTGAATTGTTTGGCGTCCTTATGTCCCTACAAGGAAATAAAGAGTACGAAATGAAAGTACTATAAGGGCCAAGGGTGCCTACAAAAGTAATAAACGTACTGGTTCACTAGTGTGAGTATACTTGTATATATTCTTGCCACACAGGGTCAGGTGCAATGACGTTTTGTTTTACGGGGTCCCAACCGAACCCACTATGATCTTTTAGGTCTTTGAAGACTGAGAGCTCGTGTTTCAAACGGGAAAATTTTTCTTTCAGCTTTTGACTTGAGTAGCTCACTGTGTTTGTCCTTTTCCCAAACTCCTCACAAATGGCCACCCATTGGTGGGGATTGAAAGTCCTCATCTTTTTTGAGTTAGTTGAATCTTCTTTTTTAGCCTCTTCGAGCATGACTTCAATGAATATTTGTGTGGTTGCATAATTCCACTTCTCGAACACGATTTATGGACGGTCCATTTTCAACTACCGTGTGGGAAACAATAATAAGCATGGGTTACACATCACGGAAAAGGGCCTCAAATAGCAAGTTCTCATACAAAGTACAACTTGTATGTATACATGAGGACTAAAAACAGGCTGCCAATTTTTTTGTGCTCCATGCTATCATGTATAATCTCCACAAATGTTCCAAAAATGCACTTCGATGGTTTATGGACCATCTTAAAGAAAATAACTTTGTCAACAAATTCTAAAATGCTCTTTCAAACTTCCAATAAAAGACAAATCAAGTATCATACAAGCTCAAATTTTAGTGAAAACACAACTGCAATGTCCTAAAAAAGTAATTTGTCTATTGCCAAGTCTATAGCCAATGCAAGAAGCTAGTAGACATACCGCCTGAACGTTGTTTTCACCTACAACGGAGTTTGCTGAGGAAGTGGGAGAAGCGTGTCGTTTCCTCTTTTTCGTACGAGTTGTCGGTTGTTTCTTTGTTGGTGAAAGGTCTTGGGCTGATATGGCTATTTCAAAAAAGAATAAGAAATGAGTAACTGCAGAACAACTGCAATGTCCTAACAAAATAACTTCATCATAATGCATTTTTCCAACAGAACATTCCTAAACAGCCTTGCCTGGTTCCTCAAACATACATTTTGCTTAACCTACAGTTCATGTCTCTGTCTACCCTCAACTATCAACCTTTGTTTTTCAAACTGAGTAAGGTAATAAAAAATGAAATTTGTATCAAATTTATATGCTGAATGATGTGGCTTCATATCATCCTTCCAATTTGAAGGTAGAACACCAGTACCACTGCCACTTCGTTCTTGTGGTGCCCAATCGATTATCATGTAGGAGTACATTTGCGGAAAAAGTCTCCCTACAATTCAAGTTGTTTGATGAGCAAATAGACTAATGGATCTACAAGAATTCTGTTTGTCTACAAAGCTAACTGTATTGTTGGTAGTTGTTACCCCTTTCATTCTAGATGACAGTGTGACGATGTTAAGCAATAAAAAATGAAATCTGTATTAAATTTATATGCTAAATGATGTGGCTTCGTGTCATCCTTCCAGTTTGAAGGTAGAACACCCATACCACTGCCACTTCATTCTTGTGGTGCCCAATCGATTATCATGTAGGAGTACATTTGCGGAAAAAGTCTCCCTACAATTCAAGTTGTTTGATGAGCAAATAGACTAATGGATCTACAAGAATTTTGTTTGTCTACAAAGCTAACTGTATTGTTGGTAGTTGTTACCCCTTTCATTCCAGATGACAGTGTGACGATGTTAAGCAATAGAAAATGAAATCTGTATTAAATTTATATGCTGAATGATGTGGCTTCGTGTCATCTTTCTAGTTTGAAGGTAGAACACCCGTACCACTGCCACTTCATTCTTGTGGTGCCCAATCGATTATCATGTAGGAGTACATTTGCGGAAAAAGTCTCCCTACAATTCAAGTTGTTTGATGAGCAAATAGACTAATGGATCTACAAGAATTTTGTTTGTCTACAAAGCTAACTGTATTGTTGGTAGTTGTTACCCCTTCATTCCAGATGACAGTGTAACGATGTTAAGCCCTAAACTTTCCCTCTTTTTTAGCCTCAAAATAACTACCATCCCTTGATTTGGACCTAATTCAAACCTAACACTGACTTCACTATTCATGTTCTTCCCAAATATAACAGCTTTTTTTTATTTTATTTTATCAGAGACACCCAATTCATTCCAGATGACAGTGTGACGATGTTAAGCCCCAAACTTTCCTTCTTTTTTAGCCTCAAAATAACTTCCGGGCCTTTATTTGGACCTAATTCAAACCCAACACTGACTGCACTATTCATGTTCTTCCCAAATATAACAGCTTTTTTTTTTTAAATTTTTTCAGAGACACCCAAATAGCATATTACATGCTCGATTGCAGTAGTATACATTTCAAAACAAATACATACCACATATCTACATATAGGACTATGAAATTAACTTTTCATACAAACAAATTGAAGTAAGTTACAAAGTAATACCTCTATTTGTTTGAATTTTGGTTGGTCTTAGATCCCACTTCCCACACCTTACTGATTCTAGGGCTCTCTCCGTTATGGGTGCCTTAACTTGCGGCCATAGTTTTCTTTGCCTCATCCACCTGTGCATATTGTATGAGACGAAAGTCGATATATACTGGTTTGGAGTTAGGTTTCCTTCATAAATACCCTTTCACATTTTCAACGTAGGTAGGCTGAGATGGGAAGGAAATAGGGCTGACAGATTCGGAGAGATCTGTAGGTGAGATTCGCGGAGAGATTGAGGGCAGGACTGAAAGATTGGGAGAGAGAGAGAGAGAGAGAGAGAGAGAGAGTGAGTGAGATTCGCGGAGGGCTGTACCAGCTGTGTTTCAGAAGGAGAGGACGGCAGTGCAGGGTACGCAGGGTAGATGAAGAAGAGTAAAAGCGAGTGAAGATGGTGAACGTTGGAAGAAACCAGCGGGTAAAGAAATGGGAACAGTGATGGCCTGATGGGATTAAAAAATAAAGGCCTGCCCCACTATGGCCCACCTTTGTAAAAAACAACTCACATCCGACCATAACAAAACTCTTTTTAACCATGGAACCGAACACAACAATTTTTTTAGAAGGTCTATATACTAAAAAATATGGTTACAAAATTAATTGCTCCAATTTTCTTCTGATCATTTTATCCTCAAGGGTTATAATTAATTTTTATTTCTAAGACTCTCATAATCAAATATCTGCTCTACAAGGTCCCAAATAGGCTTTATATGGCATTTTCCGTCCAAATTCATAACTTCCGTTATCTATTGGACTAAGTAGGTAATGGCATGATAGTTGAAAGGATGAAATTGTCAAATTGATAGTTTAGGGACTAAGTAGAAAAAAAGGTGCATAATTTGAGGGATAAAAAGGAAAAAAACTCAAAATGAAAAAGGGAATTTAAACAAGGTCTTGCTCTATATAAATACGTAAGTTCTAATATTAATAGGTTTAAACTTGATGAAATTAAATAGGCATTCTACCTACTAGACTTATTTAGGTGTCCATCTTAGGAGTTTTAAATACTTATGTTCTCATCCTCAAACTACATTGTTGCTCCATTATACCCCTAGTATATATTGATATACATATGTGTGTGTGTGTGTGTATATATATATTATTTTCATTTTTGTAACGCCCCGATTTTTCTAAAGAATTTCGAAAGCATAAAATATTATACTTAGTATAAATAATATCTTTTTATTACAAACCACGGAACAATAACTCCTTACTACAGCAAAAGGTCAGAATTGTTATGCTCTACTCCACATGTACGGAGGCCTGTGGGTGACATGACGTCACAGAGCAAAGACTCAGAGCGACTCTAGTTATGATACGGATTCCAAGCATAATCTTGCTCAGTTTCTGCCCCTGGTATCTCTCCTGAATAGTACGGATCCTGCTCACAAGGCTGATCTCCTAAGTCATCATTACCTGCAGCTTCTGGCAAATTGATCGCCGAAGCAACCGATTTACCAGGATACGAACGTATCGTGAGTGATAAATCACCCAGTAGATACCTTAAACCCATTAACCCATAACATAAAAACAATAATATAAGAATGAGCATAAATAATAAAGTTACAGCAATTATGAGCATATTATGAATTATCTTGTCTTTAAGTGATTTCTAGATTTCTCCACCATGAGAAATAATCCTCCCAAACAACCTCTGAACAATGGCGACTCTGCCGATTTACCGTCCCCTTGCTTGCCCAGCCTGGGGTCCCAGACGAATAAGACCAAACTACATGTCGGGTCGAACTCGGCTGTACCATCACAAGGAGCGAATGATAACCAACCAACCGCGAGAAATGATACCCATACTCCGGTTTCATCCAATAAATACACCCCCTGAAAATCCGGAAGATAAATCCAACAGTGCCATGTTCAGGGTTCGCAAGATAATGATCCACCGGTCTTAAACCACAAGTACCGATACCGTCGACCATTCTTTCAGGAATCCCACGGTCCTCGGCCACTCTGGTTATCTCCTGACCATAACGTCACAACTGTGACTAAATAATAATTTCACTTTCCCTAAGGATTTAACGTCTAATCATTTTATTTCAACGTACGAATACCACCCGGAACACCTATTGTCCAATTTCTATGTTCACAAAGCAACAATCAAGACAATAACAACTTATCGAAATTCATGAAATATGTTTCCATAATTTAATTTATTAAATCATCCTTTTGTTATAGTCTTTTAATATTTTACTAATTATTTATAGGAGATATAGCTAATTTATTAACTATAATGACAAATTAGTAATTTTTACGATTTTATAAAATAGCCCACATATTACTAAATACTAAATAGTTTATAATAAATTTCTTTTTAAGAAAAATTGTCACAAGGATAGTTATTACTTTTTGTAATATTAAGTAATATTATAAATACCTTTTATACTTTAATTTCCTTTCTAGAATTACTAAATAAAAGTATTATTAATTTAAAAACTTTTTTTTTCTCAAGATATAATATGTAACTATCAAAGAGTAAAAGAAATTTGAGCACACATATAATCTAACCTTTTTGCAAAAGATATAACAATTTATTCACTTAATCTAATAGATAAATTAATTTGATATAACTGTTACGGTTTATACTAATCTGATATTATATAGTTAAAAATAATATCAGGTCAGTAGTTTTTAATAATATTAATATCATTAAGATTGTAAAAAAAATATCAAAAGGGTCGTCTTCTATGTAAATAATATCAAATAGATACTCGGAACCAGAAATAATATCAGAATGGTAAAATCTGCAGAAAACAGAGAGCAAACTGTTTTTTTTTTTTTTTTGTTCCGGCTCATTTCCAACCCTTTTAACACGTCAAAACTACTTTTTTATGCTTAGAAATAGTGGAAGAAGAGGTACATACGTTCGGTTTTGATCAAAACAAACTTTAAACGAGTTTTTGAGTTTTTCGGTTCGCCGGAGAAAACGACCGGAGCACGGCTGTCCGAGATTTGTTCTGGGCCGATGATGGCTGTTTCAAGAAGCTTGAGGTGTTTATGGAAGTTTGGGAAGGTTAATTCGGGTTAAGAGGTGGTATAAGTCACAAACCCGCTTTTCTCTCTCTATGGTTTCTCTTCCTATTTATCCATGGGAGGAGCTTAAGCTTTTCTTTTCTTTTTCTTTTTTTTTTTTTCTCTCCTACCTATCTACTGATTTCCTAACTGGACAGAGGTTTGAGAGAGGTGTGGAGTTGTGGCTTTGAAGGTGAGGGAGGGGTGGTATTTATAGAAAAAATTGGAGAGGAAGGAAAGGAGAGGAGAGGGAGGTTACGGGAGAGGAGGAGGAGTTACCTGGTGAAGGTTTTGTGAGGGAAAAATATTCTAGTGTGGATGAGTGTAGGAATTGGTACGGGTTTATGCCGAAATAAGTCTCGCGGTGATCGATCGTTCGGTTTTCGATTACGGAAAATTCTAAGAATTTAATCGCAACGTCACAAAATCATTTCGACGCTAACCACGGTCTTTCTTAGTGAAAAAGAAATCTCGATTATCATAGAAAATATTTTTGTGAATTTCCGAAAGCTCGATTTGATTTTAGGCGGTCCTTAACTAATTAATCGGAATTTAATTAATTAAAACAAGAGTTTAAAGAAAAGCTAATATTACGGAATTTTTATTTTATTAAAAATTACGGAATATTACAATTTCCCTCAGTAATATCCATTGTCGTTTCCATGGACCCCAAAATCCGGGATGATGCAATCCCACTGAAGCAAATCTGTTCCTCTTTTCTCGCCCAAAAAATTAACTCACTGTATCTCAAAATTATACCTTACACTCTCTCCACTCTCTCTCATGGAGAATTAGGAAAGGGGAGGGCTTGTTGCCCCAGACAAATTCTATTCGTCCTTTTGTGCTTCTCCCATACCAACATCTTCTCTCTCCTTGCTTTCGGCCAAAACTCGTTACCCTCTCCTCCGATGCCGCAACATCTTTTTTGGATCTGCTGTCTCAATCGTCGTCCGTTCGGCCAATGAAGTCGCCGACGAGTTTGGATTCGTCGAGCCCGCTAGAGCCTCCTACAAAAACACCTTCGCCGATCTCATTGGCATTGTTCTCGCTGTGCTTCATTATGCCGTCAAAGATGCCCCGTGATGTCGTCAAAGACACTGGAGAATATAAAAGGCCCCATCTACCTAATAAAACACAAGGGTGTGGGGACCACACAAACACAAGTTAAAAGAATGGCTGAGATTCATTTGATCCAAGGGTTGACAAGAAACTTTACAAATGTAATATAAGTGCCCACATTCTTTTGTAGTAATTGCACAAATGCCACCGATCTTCCAATTCCAAAACCCTATATGCAAATTGATAGTTCTTTGTAGCTAACTTAAAAGTTTAGTTGGTGAGTGCCGTAAACACGAGTAATTCTCTTTCATGCCATTAAGAAGAGGATCACATATTACACACTAATGAATTGATTTAGTGTTTGAGCCACTAGCTAATAAGTGCCTTAGGCAAAGGCAATTCCAACCGGGGTGCGTAGTGCAGTAGGTATGGACAAACACTAGTTATCGTATAATCTACAAGAGCCTCCTTCAAAGACGCAGTCGCCAATCTCGTCGGCATTATCCTCTATGTACTCTTTCTTTCAAATAATTTCCATGGATTGGGTAATAGTTAATCTTTTATTTTTTTTATAGATTATTTAATTTTCATGATCAATTTGTATAAATAATCCATGAAAATAATGGATGATTTGTTCTAATTTATGCATGATCAATTTGTGCAAATTAATCATGAAAATAATTGTTTTTATGAAAAACATGATCAATTTTTAATACATGATGATAATTCTAAGGTATACATTTGTGGTTATCGTTTCCATAGGCAATACAATATTAATTCTAAAATGTATTTTTGTAATTATCGCTTCAATTTTTTTGATTTCGAGTGTAAATTAATCATATTTGTTATGAATTCATCATATTTGAAAATGAATACGTATCCCGGTGAATAAAATATTACTTTTTGTCATGACTTCGGTGAATGTGTTACGATTTCTCCAAATTTTATCATGAGTTTTGTTTATTATAGTTTTGTCGGGGTTGATTTTATGATACGTGTTTATGATTTTTTATGTTTTATGGTGATTCCACAAATCTTGTCTTGATTTTGGTATGTGTGTTTTGATTTCTCTGAATTTTATCATGATTTCAGTTTATTGTAGTTTCGTCAACACAATTTTACGAATATTCATTTTCAAATTTATTGCAAATGTTAGTTTTATTTTTTAAATGTTGTTTTTCGATTTTAGGTGAGAGAAAATTGGAGAGAGAAGATTAGGAGAGAGAATGAGATAAATTAGGAAAGATAAAGAGAGTAAAAAAAAAAAACCAAAGCAGATTCTAGGGTTGAGAGCTTCAATGCACTCCCCTGATTTTCTTCTTCAGATTTTGCAAAAAATCACCCACAAATCTGATCTAGAGGTAAATTAAAGCTCTGATCGGAATATTTCTTTTAATTGTTCAACCTCGGTGTTGTCTCAAGATTATTCCAAAATCAACACAGGTGATTTCATTTCTGTGCTAGAATCTTCATCAATTTCACTCGTAGGTGGTATATCCCACCAACAAACTCACTATGGCTAGCACAGTAGGTGGGTCTGACTGGTTGTTCCAATGGCCAACTCCACCGCTGGGTTTCTCGGCTGGGTTTTCTCGGATGGTTCCAGAAACCCAAAATCAAGCAACAGAGATGACCCCAGACCGCTGGGATACATCTCATCTTCACGGAGAAGACTCAGAGCTACTAGCTCGTGGGTCCTCTTCACAGCAATGGAATTATCGATCTCAGCTCCGACGTAGTTAACAGCCATTTTACCGCTCGATGAGCATGGCAGAGGGCAACTGCTCGTTAGAAATGGTGGTGTCCAGTTCGGGCATGGGCATCATCCTTGGGTTTGCCAGCCATGGTGGTTTCGGGCCGACCCAAAATACAACAGTGGTTATCTTCAAATTCCGTTCACTTCAAATTCACAGGTAACCTCAACTCAGACTTTTTCGTTTTCGAGGATAGCCTTTTCCGTTTCACTCCAGATTGGAGCTTTGTGCTAAAAAATTGCTCACGGCTAGCTATGGCCGAAGCCTTGAGTAGCTGATTTTAAGAGTTCTCAGCCGTGGATGGGGTGGTGGAGCTTCAACTCGCGGGACCATTCCAGCGGCAGGTATCTCTCTTTAGGCTTGTAAATCCATACTAAGAAACTCGAATGGGCAGTCATCTGATTGGACTGCGATTGGGCTACTCTGTTGGATTTATTTACTTATTCCTGTGTTAACTAGATTTTGCCGGAATGGGTGCGCGCACGCATCCTACAATCTGGCGCGCACAGGTCGTACCATAATTTGTCATGAAATTGGCAATTGGATGTTATATTCATGTTACACTATTGGACTATAATTGTGGTTTTACATAACCCACTGCTGGTATTGGGCAGTTAGTGCTGTATTTCAATTGCCCAATTTTGGGGCTCAATGCGATATGCTGTAGGTTGGTTTGGCCCAATGTTGGGGCTTTGGCTTTAGCAATTATGTTGGGCTTGTTCTTATTCCAAGGTTCTTTGCTTTGCTAGCCTAGTTCTTTAGTGTAGTGTGGCGTGCCGGAGATTATCTTCGACTAGATTGGTGGTTATGCACTGATTGAAAGGGGTTTCTTCGCGAGTTGTTATTGATTAGATTGGGGTATTGCTCTGATTGAAAGGGGCAGCTTGGCGAGTTATCATTGATTAGGTTGGGGTTATGCTCTGATTGAAGGGGGCAGCTTGGTCTCACTTGCGGTTCGAGTGGCCTTTTCGGTGGTTATGTGCTGTTATTGGTTCTTGAGCTGTCCCGCTTCTTGTTTTAGTGAGCCTAGGGGATTAGGTTGAGGGTGTAGTAGTCTGGATGGAATGAGTGTGGTGTGCAGGATGCTTGGGAGGGTAACCTTATCGGATGCTGTCATCTCCAATTCGAGCCTCTTCTCGGTGTCTTTCCCTTTGTAGTAGCTGTTCTTTAGAAGTGGGTATTATGCTTGTTTTCTGGTTTTGGTTGGAGTATTAGTGTCTTGGATTGCTTATCCCATCTTCGGAGTTTGTGGTCGTTGGTAGTTGGCTGAGAGTGGTTGTTTTGGCGAGCCTTAGGCTTAGATGAGGGAGTATTAGGCCGGATGGAATGGGCATGGTGTGCAGGGTGGGGTCCCCTGTCGGATGCCGTCATCTCTGGTTCGAGCATCTTCTTGGTGCCTTATTCCTCTGTAGTAGCTGCTCAGCCTCTCTTGTTGTTGAATTGCTTTGTTGCTGCTTGTCCTCAGTGATGGTTATCATTTGGTCATTTCTGACCGCGACTGTTGATTTTATTTCCTAGCAGGACAGGATGTGCCAGGCAGTAGTTCACTTTCATATTCTTACTACTCATATCACTACTTATCATACCCTGTTGTACTATCCTTCCGCTTAGATGGATAGTGCAACGAGGGTATGATATCCATACACATGGCACTTTTGTTATATTACTTACTCTACCCTACTCTCCATGCGGGTTGTGCATGGGTTATCGCACTTTTTTCAATCTATTTTTTTCCTTTTCTTTTCCTCTTGGGGCATGCCCCTTGTAGGCTGTACATTCAGTTAACCTTTCTTTAATTTCAAGCTAATTTAACCCAAAAAAAAGATTTCAAAAATTATGAGAGAGAAATGGTAGTCTAGGGTTTATTTGAATTTGAGAATGAAAAGATAAGTTTTTAAACCCTCTAGGATGAGGACTTAAGTATTTTATAGGGAAGGATCCCTATTCAAGTTCCCCTAAAAACTTTATGTTGTCATTCTGAAAATTCCTAGAGTCTGCACTTGGGTATGGAGGAAGTTGCTGAACCTCAGACCATTGGTGCAAACCTTTATTATTAGTGTGGAAGGTGATGGCCACTCCACTTCCTTGTGGTATGATAATTGGCATCCACTTGGCCCTTTTGATAGCAAACTTTGGTGCCAGAATTGCATAAGATTCTGGTATACCTCAGGATGCTACTGTATCCCGTATTATCCACAATTCAAGTTGGGCTTTTCCTATTACACAAACTATTGAACTCAATGAGGTAAGAAGATCCTTGCCACCTCTTCTCTCCTCCAGGTTGCATGAATCAGATTACATTAGATGGTCTCTCAATGCAAATGGCCAGTTCTCAATTGCATCATTGTGGGATAAATTGAGAACTTCCTTCCCAAAAGTTGGGTGGCACAAGTTGGTATGATTTTCTAGCCACATACCAAAGTGTAGTTTCATCACTTGGCTGGCTGTACAGCATAGGCTATCCACTGCTGATAGACTGATGTTGTTTGGCATTACCAACTCCATTCAGGGTAGCTTTTGTCAAGGAAGTGAAAGTCATGACCACATTTTCTTTAATTGTCCTTTCTCCCAACAGGTGTGGGACACTATGCTTACTAAACTTCATGAAAATTGGCACTCCAGGACATGATCTGAGTGGGTCACTTTTCTCTCAAACAAAAAGGGCAAATCTTTTCATGTTGTACTTACTAAATTTGTATTTACAGCTATAGTTTATCATGTGTGGATTGAGAGGAATATAAGGAAATTTCAAGGCAAATCCTATTCTGGGGAGGTAGTTGCTCACAAAATTTATTCCATGGTGAGGGCGAGACTTTTATCATTACAGGCGCTGCCACCATCTCATGCAGATTGGGAGGTAAATGAATGAAATCTTAGTACCAATAAATCTTGGTGTGGTTTGAAGTTAATTTAACATGCATAATTCATTCATTTGTTTTCCTACCCTTATCTACTTAGCTTGTGATATGCCTTTTGGGGAAGATTTGACAGAAGCTACCCAATTTGGGGGGACTGAATTCTGGGCTACTATTACTTCTATTTACAAGGTAAATATCTTAATCCCAAGCTATTGCAGATGCATTTGTTTACTTGTTCTAGAACTAGAACTGAGGAGAGTGGAGGAAATACTTAGTGGGAGGCACTTTGTGAGGGAAAGTGGAGAGAGTTGGGATCCAAGCTTTAATCATTTAGACTGGGAGGATGTGTTCAGGACTCTTGTCCTTGCTCTTGTTGATTGTAATCGTGGCATGGTGTTATGTAGCTGTTTGTTGTGGAGGCCATTTGTGGTGACTGTAATCCCTGTAGCTGTTTGTTGTTGCCGCTATTTGGCCTCTATTTTCTGTGGAGAATCCTATTCAATGTTTTGGCTATCTCCTGCTATGGCTATTGTTTCTATTGTAATAGCTGTTCAAGTTAAGTGCAGTAGTGAGATGCTTTGGTATCCTAGTTTGATTGTTGAGCAATTGGGTTTGTTTCTAGTTGCTCACCACCTTTTATTGACCTATCCTTGGGGGGCTGTCCCTTGAAATGTTTATGCCTTACTGGGGGGCATGTCCCTAGGTTTATTGTGCATCTTTTATGTTGCAATTTGTTGTGTTTCTTTGGCTGCTTACTGCTGTAATGGCAATGGGTAAATGCTGCTGCTGTTGCTCCATAAAGCTGATTTCTACAACTGTTCTGATATGCTACATCTGTTTTGATGCTGCTTCCTACTGTGATGGAAGCTACAGTTAGCTGTTGAACTGTACTATTATGTTGCTGATCTGATCCGTACTATTTTGTTCCTAAGGTTACTGCCATGTTGTTGCTGTTCTGCTATTCTCTGCTGCTGCTACAGCTACGGTTGTTTTTCCATTGCTGTGGTTGTCTATGCTGTTGCCGCTGTTAATATCATAGTGCTGTTTTGCTAGCTTGATTTGTTGTTATGCTATTTTGTTGGCCAACTGACTTATAGCAGGCCCTACTTACTGCCATTACCGTGAGGTTGCTACACGTCCAAGACTGGGTATCAATGCCTTAGCAGTAAAAGGGATTTAGAGAGGCCAAGATCTAGTCGTAATCTGGGTGTTGATTCTCTCTTCTTTTGTAGATGAATTAGACTTTTAATTGTTAAGTAGATGATGTAAATCAGTGCCGCAATTATTCCTTTTGTCGTGTGTTTCTCTTCCCTCTATCTAGAGGGGATTGAAACACTCGCTTATTACATATCCCTAGTGCTTTATAGCCATTTGGCCTAGGCGTAGTCAAATTTTATTTTGGCAATATTTTAATTTTGTTTTCTTTTCCTCTCGGGGTATGTCCCTTCATAGGCTGTATATTCGGTTAGCCTTTTTTCTATTTTAAACTGATTTATCAAAAAATAAAATAAAATAATAACGATCCCGCTATGCACCGTTTAAAAGTATTATTTACTCTACAATTGATTGCTTTTGGTACAACATTGAAAATCGCTCTTGTCTGACTTTTGTATTTTGCAATTGACAAATCTAACCTCCATTACTCAAAAGTTCCAAGCTCCAACCGCACTCTAAATTGAAAATGATATGGCCACCACACGGCCGTCCACGCAAGTCATGCGGGGCCCACTCCAGGTCTCGCACGGATGATATGAGTTGTTCAATACTTTAAAAGCAAAAATCCAGAGGGCCTCGTAAAAAATCAGCTCAATTCAATAAATGTATGTATTCGATCCAAGCTTCCCTCAACTAAAAAAAATAAGAAAATCCAATCTTTCCATTTTTTCTGATTTTTCAGTCAAGGGAAGTTTGGATCGAATATCTACACATATCGGATTGAGCTAATTTTTCATATGTCCCACTCGTTTTTTTTAAATTATTGAACGACTCAGATCATCCGTACGAGATCCGAAGTGGGCCAAGAGTGGGCCACCGCAAGGCCATGCAGTGGGCATATCATTATTGCACTTTAAATGGGGTTTGAGCCAGAAATGAAAAAGCTATGGTTGCCAACCATACACGTACAGATTATGTACTTTCTCCGGCCCAATTTAATAATTATTCGTTCTATTCTAATTGGATAAAAAATAGTTATATATTTAAATTGGTCATGAATTTTATATTCACTATAAATCTTATTTGATAGATCTTGATTAGTTCTATAATGCAATATTTTTAAAATCAAATAAAACATTACAAAATAATAAGATACAATCAATTGAAAAGTGACACAAACTTCGAGAAGGGACCATTAAATTGAGATGGAGGAGCATGTGGGATGATTTGATCCGTTTCAATACTCTTAAAATATAATTTTCAGCAGTCCGGCAAAAAATCAACTCAATTGAACATATTTTTAAGTATTTGATTGAATTTTTTATTCAAAAGTTAGTATCCTGACTTCCAAATAAAAAATTGAAAGGTTGCATGAAGCACTTACATATATTCAATTTAGCTGATTTTTTACGAGGCCACTCAAAAATATAATTTAAAATTAATGAGCAGCTCGAATTATCTGTGTGGGGCCTCTTAGTAGGTCTCAACCGGAAAGCGTATTTTGACTAAATAATTGAGTCATATTTTTTTTTCCTCAGATCCCATTCCACTAAGCACTAAAAGTACTTTTAGGACTTTTTTTTATTGTTGTCCTTATTTGAAATTTTTTCTCGTTTGTTAGCTTTGCGCCAAATTTTCTTGACCTTTTGATTTGTACGTAAAAAAAATTTACTTTTTCGATTCCGTGAAACTACAAGTCACAAAAGTTTGACACAAAACTAACTAACGCGAAAATAGGCCGTTACCGGTTCTCAATATAACTCAAGCGAGAGACATGACTGCGTGCTCACGTCCAGAAGATTTAATTTTAACGACTACGTTTATCGAAAGATATGATTTACCGGAACTAAAACAACCTATTTTTGCTAATGTATCTTACACGTAGGAGGCCACGAGCCCTCAATATACCACTTGCCAAGATCGCTTGACTAAACAACGTACCAAGGAGTTAACACCCCTCGCCTAGACCAAAATGGCTAGATTAATCCAATTCTGAAAACCATGATTTTAAGCCCAAGGGTTTCAGAATCAAATAGCAACCTAAGTCTTCGAGAAAGATTACCCCGAGACTTAGCCCAAATGACTACTCACACATAGCTAAGAGACTAGAAAGCATACTCAAGGAAGGAAACATGTTTAACCGATAAAAACGGTAATAAACTTGATTTATATAAAGATCCAACTAGTAGCTACAACGTTAATAAACGAGAAAACAATAAACGACTAATACCTTGAAGTGTTCTTGAAGAAACACACTAGGAAAGCTTGAAAATCATTAATGGAGCTCTAGAAAGAAAAAGACTTAAAACATAAATATCTACATACATCCATTTTGTGAGGGAGAGTTCTATATATACACAAAGGCTTTCTCTCTCCTCAAAAGTCAGCAAAAAACCCATAAAGCTACCTATTAAAAGAAAGTTTCCATAAGTGGAAAGTCTGAAAAGCAACAAAAATATCTGCAGAAGCCCAAGGTTATCGATACCTATCAAAAGGATATTGATAACATCCTTCAAATACTCCCTGGAGAAAAGATTTATCGATAACGAAACAGGGGAGGTATCGCTACCCTTGCTTCTGGACAACTTCTGGACCAAAATGGAACAAATGTTATCGATACCATTGTGGAAGGTATCGATAACAATCTGCAAAACTGCAGATTTCAGGTTGATGCTTCAGCTTCAGTAACAGCTCACAGCAACTTCACAGCTCCCCAGCATCTTATTTTTATTCTCTAAACTTAAGTAAAGACTACATTTTAAACATTTCTTTTACTTTTTCTTTACTTTAATTTATTTAATGAAAATAAGAAAGTACCCTCCATTTGGAAACAATGGCATTACCAGAATTTCAAGATTCCAATTAAATCAAAATGTCAACCCCCCACTTTTAGTACAAAATAGAAAACTACACATTTTCTCTAGAGGAAATGGCTCAAAACATGACCTTGCTCTTCAAATAAAACCTTGCAACTATGTAGTTACTCTTAGAAAAATTTAAGGATCAATTACCGCCATTTTTAATCTTGAAAATCGATACTTTTCCATAAAGTCATTTTTCCATACTTAGACAGATTTTAAGGGGCCGATAGGGTCTTCGAGTACTTGGAAGCACTTGGGCCATGCATGGTGTTGAAATGCGTCTTATTTGCACGTTTTACCTGAAAATACTGAAAACACACCTTACGTGCAATATCGCTATAGAAGTTAAATAAACGCAAGATAAAACAACATAAAACGGGACTAGTCGCACCAAATATCTATAATATTGGGTGCTCATCACCGATCACTGGTTAGCACAAATCCGTAAACTCTTTAACGCTCTCAAGATTACTGAAGATGACTTGCGAGTAAACATTATGGCTGTCCAATTAACCTTTGAGGCAAATGAGTGGTGGGAATCTATCCTAGAATCTAGGAAGGATGCAAGGAGAGCAGCAAGGACCGCGACTCAAGTAAATGAACCAGATGTGGAGAATCTAACGTGGGCTGAGTTTGAGACAATCTTTGAGGAACAATATTGTTTAGAAACTAGTCAAGATCAGTTGAGAGACCAGTTTGAAAAGTTAGAGCAAGGAAGTATGACCATATCAGAGTACACTCAAAAGTTTCAGTCTTTGTCTCAATTTACGCCAGAATTGGTGGCAACGGAGTAGAGAAAATGTAGACGTTTTGAGAAGGGGCTACATAATATTGTGAAGAGGATGGTAATGGTGCAACGCAAAATGAAATATGCGGAGGTCGTGAAGTGTGTGAGGAGCATTGAGATACTGCAGGAAAGCGTAAAGGAGTAGGGGGTTTGGGAACTGAGACAACCAATTGTGAGTGCAAGTTCTTCGTCGGGAAGCTTTGGGAGTCATGAAAGGAAAAGGCCAAGGGAACCATCTCAGACACCGCAGGATAGTTCAGCGAACTTTGGGTTGCCGCCTACTTCTTTTGGGACTCAAGGAGCTTTTTCTAGACCTCTAGATGTGTGTTTCAAATGTAATCAACATGGACACATTCGTACATAGTGTCCACATTTCCAGAAGGCTTGTTATGTTTTTGGTAAGATGGATCATCTCGCTAGGAATTGTTATCAGGAGTTGGGAATGCATAGTGAGTCGAGCTCAGTGCAGCAGCTGGGTATGGGGCATAGTGTTGGCTAGCAATTTAGGGGCAGTCAAAGGCAGCAACAGCCTCATTTCCGCCAGATTACGTCAGTTCAGAGTTCCGGGGTTGATAAGGTAGCGAGTACTTCTGTGCCTATTTAGGGTTCTGGTCGGAGGGGAGGTTTTATGCAGGGTCAGGGTACCCAGGGGCAAGTTTACAACATCACTTCTGCTATTCCATCTACCACTTCTCAGGCTCCGAAGACATCCGTTGTGAGAGGTACATTTCTTTTGTTCAACTCCTTTACAAAAGTTCTTTTCATTTCTGGAACATCACATTCATTCATTACTGCATCATTTGTGTGTGCTTTGGACTTGGAAACGGAGAGTCTTAGTCCTCCATTGTTTGTTGAGACACCCTTAGGGGGTAGAATGCCTCTTGATCTTATTTCTCAAGATTGTGAGTTTGAAATTCGTGATCGTTGTTTTGTGTTCGATTTCATCGTTTTGGGAATGTCGGGGTTTGATCTCATTCTGGGAATGGATTGGTTGTCCACATTTCATGCTACCATTGATTTTTTCAAGCGTCGAGTTCATATTTGCCCACCTGAGGGACCATGTTTTGAATACTTTGAGGAGCGTCGAAAACCGTTGGAACCGTATCTATGTGGATCTTGAGAGTGGGAGTCAGTCTATTCCTTCTTGGCGAGTTTGAAGTTAGATGAAGACGTATCTGTACGTGGGGAATTGCCCCTAGTGGTTTATGACTTCCCAGATGTATTCTCGGAAGAGTTACCTAGTCTACCTCCCGAGCGAAAGATTGAATTTTGTATCGATTTACTTCTCGGTGCCGCTCCTATCTCTGTACCTCCATATCGTTTCGCTCCCATGGAATTGAGAGAGTTAAAGACTCAGTTGCAGGAATTGGAGAACTTAGGGTTCATTCGTCTGAGTACGTCTCCGTGGGGAGCACCGGCTCTTTTCGCGCAAAAGAAGGATGGTTCACTCCGTTTGTGTATCGACTATCGTAAGCTAAACTGAGTCACCATTAAGAACAAGTATCCTAAAAGTGGTTTGTCACTGTAAAAGGGCAAGGGAGCTTCTCTCTCTAGAGAAGCTCTCCTCTACCGCCTAAATCCATATCCGGCCATGTTTGGTCCGGACCAACTATCACAACCCCATGGGTTTTGTTAACCCATCATCAAACTTCTCAAAGTGGGTTCGGAACAACACCATCAAGGTCCTAATAACCCCATTTACCCAGTTTTTCTGGTGTCCATGGTGTTTCGGTCCATCAATCAAATTCATCACGTTTGGGGCGAGGATGTCCAATTCCTCTTCCATCTCATCATACAGCCCTTGGATCTGGGGATGCGCGTTAGAGACTGGGTGCTGCCATTAGGCTTGTTCTTGTTCATCTGCTACAACCTAGTTCCCTTCCGTTATGTGTCGTGGGTGTCACGGAGGGAGAGGTAATCCCGGTGTTGGTTCTAACGTTGCGTATGGGTTTCTTGTTTCAAGCTCGTAGCAGTGCTCTCAATCTGGGCTTGGGACCAGATCTCCGTCTATGGCTGTCATATAATTAGTTTTGTTCGCCGGCCATGAACTCCAGCGCCAGGTCGTGGAACTGCTCACAGCAATGGATTCAGGCAACAAGGCTGCTATCAGTCACTGAGAGCAGAGAGGTCAAAACTCATTTGGGGATGCAAGTGCGTGAGCCTCAAGGCTTATAGGGTGTACCTGGGCAAATTATGTAGGTGGTTTTGGACTCTATGCTCATCCGGTTTTGAGGACAACCAAGTATTCAAGGGGTTTAGTGGGCCCAATTTCATTTTTATGCACGCATGAGGTACAACTGCCCCAGTTAACATGGATATTTCCACTGGGCCTTTGGGCATTGTTATCCCAAATATGGGCCGTTTCTACTGGCCCGTAACTATCAGCCCAGGCCACGCCAGCCCTGCTTGCTAGTTTGCTCTGTTGTGCTGCTCTTTGGTCATTACTATGTTGTTATTTCCTAGTTTAATCAGTGCGGGTTGTGCACTGGCCATTATCTTTTATGTTTTCCGTAGTATGTATTGCGAGGACTTCGAGGGCCTCTAATTGTACCCTATACCGACGGTTAGTGTCGGGTATTTACTGCTTTTGCCACGCCTGTGTCCAGGTTCCCCGTTGAACTTTCTATTCCTTGGGATAGTTTGTTCGGCGGGGGCAAGGACACGGGCAACCCATGTAACCACTTGGCGCTCTTTATATTTTTTCATTTCCCTTTTTTGCTTTGTCTTACTTGGGATATGCCCCTTGTAGGCTGTACATTCGGTTAACCTCTTTTATATTTCAAGCTAACCGCCCTAGGGCATTACCTAAAAAAAAACAAGTATCCTATGCCTAGAATCGACAATTTATTAGATCAACTCCGGGGTGCGACTTGCTTTTCTAAAATCAATTTAAGGTCCGATTATCGTCAGTTGAGGGTTCAAAGGGAAGATATTCCTAAAACAGTTTTTCATACTCATTATGGTCATTATGAGTTTGTTGTTATGCCTTTCGAATTGACGAATGCCCCAACTACATTCATGGATCTAATGAATCACACCTTTCGTGCATACCTTGATCATTTCGTGGTCGTATTCATGGATGACGATCTAATTTATTTGTCTACGAAGGAGGAACACCAATCCCATCTCACTATCGTTCTTGAACTCTTAATAGAACACCGTTTGTACATGAAGCTAAGGGTGAGTTTTAGTTGTCCAAAGTCAAATTCTTGGGTCATGTGGTTTCAGAAGGGGTGTGTTTGTTGATCCGAGGAAGATAGAGTCGGTTATGAATTGGCAGTGATCGAAGAACGTGTTCAAGATTCATAGTTTCTTGGGTTTGGCCAGGTTACTGTCATTTTGTCCTTGACTTCTATCGTTTAGCTGCACCGATGACTAGATTGACACGTAAAGAGACCCCTTTTGTGTGGAGTGACTCATGTGAGGCAGCCTTCGAGGAGTTGAAGAGTGTAGACACCTCCCAAACGGGGCATCGCCGTACAGATTGATCATCGTTTGTTTGGTTCTACTTAATGAACCAAAATTGTGGATATTCCCATGGCTAGGAACATCACCACACGATAACGGTTATCATCAAACAGAGTCGCCACCTAGTTTATAAAAACTAGGAAAAACAAGTAGAGATTTTGGATGTGGGAGCCAAGAGTACAATAAGAGGAAGGTGTTAGGCACCCCTCTTTGCCTAGTCGTGAGACTGGCCCATAATCGTTTGACATATGATTGATATTTACTTTGTTTAATTCTAAACAAGTAATCTGTTTTATTAGCCTTTAAACAGTTAATGGTGAGCCAAGACAGTAATTGAAACATGCATTAGAAATAAGCAAGAAGGATAAACTGTCCCAGGAAATAGATCCCACGGCCAGTGAATGGATGTCCCAACCGAGGGATCACACTGGATCGATGTATCGACCAAAAGATTGATCCCCCGGCCGATATTCTTCCTCTCGCCAGATTAAATGATTAATAGAAAATCATAATGTTACGATTAATGTCAAAAATTTAAATTAAATCAAACCATATGCCCCTGGGCCTCACCACCTTAATCCTTCAGTTGCTTGATTGCTTTGGATTAGGGGTGATTGACTTACTTGCTTCTCGAAAACCCCAGGGTTAGGGTTTGTACTTCAGAGATTTGATCGTTGGATTGCGGCAGCCTTCAGGAGGTTAGGGCTTTTGTAGTGGAGATATGAGAGAGCGTTTCTGCAGAATTTTATGGCTAGAGAGGGTGAATTGTGATTGATAATTTCGAAACCAAAGGCCCCTTTATATAGGCATAGGGTGACTCACTCCAACCAATCATAATGCAAGATTTGAATGGGAAGTATATAACCAAACAATCTCTTTTCATAATCTCCTTACGCAGCCCGAACGCATCGGAATTTGGCTGCTAAGGTTTTGAGAATGAATCAAACGATTGGCAGAACATTCCAGAATCTAGAAAAAGGACGATCTGGCGGTCAAACAATAGATTTAGTGGCCGAGGAACAGATATGGTGGCTGAAGAATAGATCTGACTGCCAAGGAATCAATCTTTCAGGGAGATTTTCAAGCAACATGTTTCACGGGTGAAAGAATGATGTTGAGGCCGTGATATCAATGTTACGGCCGAAAGATCTATTTTCCTAGGATGCTGTATTTCTATCTGAAAGGCTATATGGCTCTGAATTGGGTCCTCTAAGTGGCTAAAAGTACTCACCAAAAGTCTAGAGGTTTACAAGAAGTCAATCAACAATCACTGTATCCATTCATCATCGGGATGGCCCCCAAGGTGGAACTTGAAATAATCGTTAGGACAAAATTGGGGTGTCTACAGATGCCCCTCTTTGACTGAACTTAGACGGATCGTGAGACATGTTTAAGTAAGAGTCAAAGCCGTAAAACAACTTCAATTTGGTCGAACCACTATTCCAAAGGTTTTTGAAAAAGGTTTTAGTTGTGGTCGGGCCAGGAGGCTGCCTACGCATTCCACGAGGGAAATTCAGACCAATCGTAGTATGAGTGCAATAAAAAGAAAAAAGTTCGGAGGGTTAGAAACATAAAACGTACCTTCAGGCTTTAAAAGTCGTAGTGCAACGTACCTGGGCTATGCTAGCATTTTGGCGAAGAGTAGTTGAAGAAGCGTGGGGCTACTGAGGAAATTTTTGCGGAGAGTATCCTCAGTATTTTGGGGTAGATCAATACACAGCGGGTGAGTCGTTTGCTTTTCATGATCATCCTTACTTCGATTAAGGGGTGCTCGGTAGGGTAGCCTATCCTTACAAATGAGCTTGATGGAATAGATGTAATTTGGGGTGGAATCCATACTATCTTCTGGAGACGATCGGATGCCGGTTTAGAGATATGGGGGCACAAGGCCAGTAACTGGAGCATGGAGCTTGAGATGAGAGAGCCAAGGCGCGGAGCCGATTGCGGTCATGAGGAGCCTGAGGAGTCAAAGCTTGAAGCGGTGGAACCGAGGCGTGGAGCTGGTTGAGGCAAGAATCTGAGAAGTTAGGGCTTTGAGCTTGGAACGAGAGAACCGAGGCGTAGAGCCGGTTGAAAGTCAGAGCTTGGAGCTTTCCTATCTTCCACAAATTTTGGCGTAGAGCCAGAAGATCGAGGCACGGAACCGATCAATAAAACTGAGGCGCCGAGCCGGTTGGGCGCAGGGTTGACCTATTTCATGAGTGAGAAAGAGATGCAAACATAGTATGTGTATGATGATGGTTAGATAACAATGATGAGGATGAACAGATATGATGATAGTGATGTAATTGATGCAGACTCGATGTGATAATGGTGATGCAATCATGCACGGGCCGTGCGTGTTTGTTGTTTTAAGCCTAGAGCTTCTTTCAAGTTCTGGACTTGGGCATTCGGAGCGTAGAGCTCGAGCATTCAAAGTGCAGGTTTTGATCATCCATTACACAGTGGTTGGGCATTCAAGCGTAAAGCTTGAGCATTCAAGTGTAGAACTTGAGCATTCAGTACACAGTGGTTGGGCATTCGAAGAGCTTCGAGCATTCAAAATGTTGAACTTTGAGCATTCAAGTATAGAGCTTGAGAATAGATGATATCTTGTTGATGTTGGTGTGGAGCCTGTTTAGATAATAGGCGTAGAGCTGCTGAGATAGTGGGCGTAGCGCTGCTGAGTGAAGGAGCTGTTGATTTCGAGCGTAGAGCTGCTGAGTAGTAGGCGTAGAGCCATAGAGCTGTTGAGTAATGATAGTAGAGCTGCAGAGTGAAGGAGCTGTTGATAGCAAGCATAGAGCTGCTGAGTAGTATGCGTAGAGCCGTAGAACAATGGGCGTGGAGCTACTAAGTGATATGAAGTTTCTAATAGTAAGTTCACGGGCGTAGAGTCGCTGATAGAGCTATGGGGATGACAAGCACGGAGCTGTTGGATGGCTTGATGGTAATGAGTAAGCACGGAGTTGTTGAGTGACTTGTTGGAGATGCTTTTAAATATGAACATAGGGATACTGAGATAATGAGTTCGGGGTTTGTTTAACGAGCAAGTGCAGGGCTACTGAATGGTTCGAAGTAGTGGACACGGAGCTGCTTAAGATGGAGAGCGTGGAGCTGCTGATATGGTTACAGGTGAAAAGCCTTGAAGCTACTGAGTTGTGGGATTCGATCACGAGGCTACAAAGCTTGAAATAGCAAGTCTATGGGCGTAGAGCCGTTGAGTAGTAAGCATGGAGCTTTGGCACAAGATATGACAACTGTTGTACTCACTGGGTATAGTAACTTGGGCGTAGAGCCTGAGTAAGAGTTCAACGTTGATAATCCTTTGAAGGTATGGTGCAGGGCCATTGTAAACTTTTCAGTTTTGGAGGACCATAGAGGGACCCAAAGCGGGTCCAGCACCAGTATTTGTTTCTCTTGGGTTTGGGAATGCCCTCAAGGCTTTTTTTTTTTTGGATAAATTAGCTTGAAATTAAAAAAGGTTAACCGAATGTACAGCCTACAAGGGGCATAACCCAGGAGGAAAAGAAAAGCAATGAAAAAAGTGTGATAACCCATGCACAACCCGCATGTAGAGTAGGGTAGAGTAAGCTAAATAGCAAAAGCGCAATGTGTTTTGTCATCATACCCCGTTGCACTATCCATCTATGAGGACAGATAGCACAACGGGGTATAACATGAAGGGTTGCGAGTAGTAAATAACATGAAACTATCTTCGGCCTGGCACATCTCGCCAAGCTAGGATATAAGATAAATAGTCACGATCGAATAACAATCAGTTGATAAACCAGCATTGAGAAATTGCAGCAAGATAGCAATTCGGCAACGAGGGGAGGTTGATCAGTTACTACAGAGGAACTAGGCATCGAGAATCGAACAGGAGATGTCAGCATCCGACAGGGGGCCTCAACCCTACACACCATGCCCATTCCATCCAGACTACCATGCTCTCATCCAAATTCCCAAGGCACGCCAGAAAACAACCCGCCCTTAGCCAAATACCAATCACCACTAGTCTCTAGAGATGAGATAAGTAAACCAAGATTTCAATACTCCATCCTAACCCAGAACTGTCAAGCACAGTACCCACTTCTAAGGAACAGTTACTACAGAGGAACTAGGCTCCGAGAAGAGGCTTGATTCGAAGATGTCACCATCCGACAAGGTTACCCCCCAAAGTACCTGCACACCACGCCGATTCCATCTGGTCAAATACACCCTCGTCCTAATTCCCTAGGCTCACTATAACCTAAAGTGAGGCATAAAAAGAGCCACTAATCTGCCATTAGTAACAATGCATTACCACTGAATCAACTGGCACATTTCGAGGCCACACAAAACCGCAGAAGACTATAAACTGCTCTGCTCAACTAGTGCATTACCATTCATCTAATAAGAATAGGCACAGTCACTCATGCCACACGAAGAAACAAACGGGCTCAGAGCCGCAAAATCTCTTGGGTTGTGAAGATGCCGCGCAACAAGTTGCCCAGCAGTGAGCCTTCAAGGCTTGAGTGCCCAATAACTAAACTAGGCCATAATTGGGAGTGAGCCCAGTGTAGAAACTGCGTGAGCAATGGCCCATGGCCTACGCCCTGCAGCAGCCATGTGTATACAAAAAGTGCATTCCCACAATAAAAGCCCATTGTGATTATAAAACACTAACGTCTTAGAGTGTGGACCCACAATTAATTAACCAAATTGCAAGTCCACTTCCTGCCTTTCACGTGTGCCAATTGCACAAGATAGTAAAGTACGCCACACTTTCCCATTATCCCACATTCCACTATGCCTTCTCGGGCAAAGCTACAAGAGATGTGGAAGGAACCCCAGCATGGGAGTAGCAATATAATAAAATAAGATAAATGGCCTTACCCATTTCTAGAGGTACAGCTGTGGTCCATTGCTCTTCTATGCCTGGTACGTTGAATACCAGCCCTGGTATTGCAAAACCACATGCAAGTTCAATGAAGAACCCCACTACTCAGCATACATCCTCACCGGAGATCTAAAGGGATAAACCAATGGCACCCATCCAAAGCACTATCTTGCTAACAATTTGACAACAACCAACGAAAGCTTAGGAGGTGGAGAAGAGCACCTCTTGTTGTCCCCTTGGTCTAACTAGATAATGGGTGGTGAAGAAAGTGACCCCATTTATAAGATTGAAGATGCATGCTCTCGTAGAACAAAATAAGAGCCAAGAACTTAATCCGGCTTTGAGATAGATCCACGGGTACCGGACCGCACTAGTAATACGGTGAACCATGGTGATGGCGATTGAACCACGATGTTGACGTAGAAGATCTGCCGAGATGAACCAAGAAAAGGTACACCTCACCTGGATGAAGACCTGGAGAGGGCCGACCCGTATAGGATTCATCTTGAACCGCCCTTCATAATTTCCGAACTGAGCTTAAATTATCTCAGAACGGATCTATGGTGAATTTTGGTGGATTTTTTTTTGGAGGGGGAGTGCATTCTCTAATCTAGAGAGAGAAGCTCTCAACCCCTCTCTCTTGATTTCTGTTCTCTCTGTATAATTGATTCGATATGCCCCCAAGGCTTTCTTTAACCATCCTTTGTTATTGGTTTTGTTGGTCGTGGACCCAAAACTTCATATTTGCTTGAGTTGGCGTGCAGAGCAAAATCTGATGCTACCCTGGGAAATGGATTAGGGGGCCAGGAGATCGATCTCGTGACTGAATAATTGATGTCTCGGCCGAAGAATCGATGTCTCAGCCGTGAGAACTCCAAAAGTCAGAAAATCAATTTAAGTTTGGTTTAATCAATCTCACAGCTCATTTTTTTCTTCTCTTCCTCCTCTCTTCTCTTGTCCAAAACCTCTTCACCCTTTTCTCCGGTCGCTGTTGTCGTTGCTCCCCATTGCCGTCGTTTTCCGCCGCCATCGCCGTTGCTTGCTTTCTTTCTCTCTTGCTTCGAACGTGATGGCCACGCTACCTTTTGATACCGTCAACTTGATGCCATCCTCCTCTACGGACATTCCATCATCTGTTGCGGGCTTTTCCTCGCACCCTCCATGCAGGTGTGAGTATCCTTCTTCCGACGAGGAGGCGGTTGAGGAGCTTGGTCCGTTCGACGCCGTTACCTACGTTCTTCCTTCGCGCAGGTTGAGTTCTGGCGGATTCTTGCAGTACCGCCCTCCTGTTGGTGGCCCAGAGGCTGAGGTAGTTCGTAGAGAGCCTAAGCAGCACTTGAGCGTTCTCAATGTTTCGGTAAGCTTTCTGAATTTCCTGAAAAACAAATAGTTTACCTTTTTTTTTTTGGATAAAATAGCTTGAAATAGAAAAGAGGCTAAGCGAATGTACAGCCTACAAGGGGCATCCCCCAGGAGGAAAAAAAAGGAAAATCAAAGATTGAAAAAAATGACCTAAGCCAAGTGGCTACATTGATCTAAGCTAAGACCTACAATTGCAGGGCCGCTTTGGAATCCACATGTTTCACTGCCATCTAAGAGATGGGGGAGAAACATATGCAGAGGGAAGGTATACACAAAGGTGCCCCATTCGCACAAAGTTCTTTGGCAGCAGCTGCTTCCTTTGAGCTGCAGCAGCAGCCTTTTTCAATTTTCCGGATTTGAAGCATTCAGTAGAAGAAGAACCACAGCTACTTGCTGCTATTACAGTTGCACAGCAGCTGGACAGTAGCATATCAACAGCAAAAGAGGAACTCTGGTTGTATATCACAGCAGCCATAAATTCCAACAGCAGCAGCATTCACTAACCATTACAAAAGCATTATCCTAAGTAAATGCCCATCATAACTAGGTAAAGCAGTCAGTAACAGACGGGGTGGACAGCAGCGACTTGCTATCTTTTGCTATCCTCATAGCAGCGAGTAGAAGCCCACAAGTCGGGTACACTATGCCAGCAAAACCGAGGCAGTACATGAGAGTTTAACTGCTGCCATTATAGCAGCAAACAGCAAGCAGCAGAAAACAGCAGCTGTAGCAGCAAGCAACAGGAGCAGCAAAAGAAACAGGAGCAGCCCCTCGAATAATGGCAGCAGAATAAGAAGATGCACAAGCTAGGGACAAGCCCCCTAGAAAAGCTTAAACATTCCAAGGGACAACCCCCCGAGGATAGGTCAAAACTAATTGGAATACTGTGAAGATAAGATGTCTAAATTCAAAAACACTCTTGTACAAATTGTCAGATAAGTTGATGTGCCTAGCAGAAATTCCGCACATTGAAGCGCCTTGTCTTTGGTAAAAAGGCATAAGCACTTCCCAGAAACACCATAAAATAGCATTCAATCTATATCTTTGCATTCAACCTTTACAACAGAGAACAATTGTTGAACACCAAAAGAACATGAGATGTAAGCATTTATCATTAGCTGAATGCTCAAACAGGTTGATCTGTAACGAAGACAGCCATTCAAATATTTAAAGATGCCCTTGGTAAGTATAGAGCTCACCCTTCTACTCCCTTGAATCCTCACAACTCCCACTCTCTTTCGCATTACCAAAAGCAAAGGTCCCTTTTCTCCCTCCACTATTTCTCACATGATGCCCCCACTATTTATTACCTCCTCTCACAAGGAAGGATGGGGCTCTAGCACTCAACTGACATGGGTTTCCACAGAGAAGTAAGAGCACTCGTGAATTAAGAAATTTCAAGTCGGTCTACAGGGAGTAAGTTAATTACTTGGATACTTAGAAGTAGTAGCAGCAACATTACCGTTGCTGAATTGGAATAGGACAGCAACAGCACCCGTAGAATTCTGTGAAAGCTACTGTTCTGAATGCTTTGGTAACCGGGTCATGTAAAGCTGATCCCCTTGATTAGTGGACCTGTAGAACCAAATCCTCTGGGTATGAGAGCTGGAAAGATCAAGGAGTATAGTTGTGAAGCTGTATACCCCTTGATCTGTGACCTGCAAGTGAAATGATATGAAATGATGTGAGTAGAAATCTAGACTAATAAAGTCTAATTATAAGTGAATGTTCCACAAAGAAAGTAACCAAGAAGGTCCCTTGGACTCTAAGGACAACAATCTGCTCCTAACCTCATTTGAAATTTTGGTAGCAACCACTCCAGGAGGGCAACTAATGTTCTGAAACTTCCTATAATTCCTTTCAACCCACACTTGGTGCACATAAACTGTAAAAACAAGTTTGGCAACAGTGACTGCCAAGGACTTACCTCTTAGAGTGGACAACTTACTTACCCATTGTTGCCAAGAGGTCAATCCAACCATATGCGGGGTCTTAGGGGACAGTATTCCCCTAATTTGTGTAGCTATGGGACACTCAAAGAAGAGATGATCACGTGATTCTGCACCCATGCACAAGCTACAAATGGATGTAGATTTCATGCCAAACATAACAAGTCTATCTTCAGTCGATAACGTATTCTGAATGGCCAACCATGAGATCACACTACACCTAGGAATGTGCCCGGAGAACCATATCACTGTAGACCAAGTGATAACAGGAAAGTGTGATCTCAAATGTTCCCACAGGGAAGATATGGTAAATTTCCCAGAGGCAGTGAGAGTCCAAGTGCATTTATCCCCAATGGTGTCATTGATAGAGACCAATTGTAGGTCAGATCTGACTTCATTAAGATCAGGAGATTGAGTCATTGGGAACGCCCACTGATTATTCCTAATGATAGCCTTCACAGTGACATCCTTGGGAAGGCCTGAATCATAGACAATTCTAGGCCCAAATCTTGGCCAGAGGGGACCAAGGGGATGCCAATTGTCAAACCATAGAGAGATTAATTGGCCATCCCCAATGTGATACTTTATATGAGGCTGGATACATGGTCTAAGTTTAAGAATTTTCCTCCAAGCCCAGGATGGATCACTTGGGGTTTTGACACTCCAGAAACTCTTACCCTTAAGTAAGTACGACTTAACCCATTGGCACCACATAGATTGTTCCCCCCCAGAAACAAGGAACCAGATATGCTTAGCCACAGCAGCTTGGTTCCAAATCTCTAAAGATTTGAAGCCTAAGCCTCCCTCCTTGACAGGAGTGCACAGGTGTTCCCAAGAGACCTTTGCACCAGTCTTCTTAAGATCAGGACCTGACCAGAAAAAAGCTCTAAGAATTGATTCAATCTCCTTAATTACCTTCTTAGGTATAATGAAGAGAGATGACCAATAAGTTTGCATTGAGAAAAGAATGGACTTTATCAGTTGAATCCTTCCAGCATAAGACAAGTACCTGTGAGTCCATGTCTTGGTTTTGGCTACAATCCTATCAACCATGACTCTACAGTCAGCGTGCTTGAGTTTAGTGGATAGAAGAGGTACCCCCAAGTACCTTACAGGTAAAGACCCTTCCTGAAAATCCAAAATGTTTAAAATAGAGGATTTAATGGTTTGGTTGACACCAGAGAAAAAAATGTTACTCTTGGTAGGACTGGGGGAGAGGCCAGACAAGGCTTCAAACTCAGACAAGGATTGTTTAATGTGAGTGATGGAGCTCACCTCACCTTTGCAGAAAATCATAAGATCATCCGCAAAACAAAGATTGACAAGTTTGATGGAGCCACATTTCCAATGGAATTTAAAGTCTGGGAGAAGAGACTTTTCCTTTAGGATGCAAGTCAAGACCTCCATAACTATCACAAAAAGGTAGGAAGACAAAGGATCCCCTTGTCTTAAGCCTTTCTGCCCAGTAATGTACCCTATTGCTTCGCGATTGAAGCACAAGGAATAATTGGCTGTAGTGACACAGGCCTTCAGCCACTGGATCATCTTAGGATGGAAATTCATGGAGATTAGGACATCCCAGAGGAAATCCCATCTGACATTGTCATAAGCCTTCATGATATCCACCTTCATGACATTGTCAACTAGCTAGATAGTAACAAAATGGAGGACATGGAAAAGGACAGTCCATTTCTATGACACCCTAGCAGCTGAGCAACTGGAGGGAAGATGGACAATCGAATGCTCAGCAGTAGCAAAGCAACACTTCCTCTTCTTGCATCAGAAACTAGTAGCAAAAGTAAGCTAGGGACATGCTCCCTAGAAAAGCATAAACATTCCAAGGGACAACCCCCCAAGGATAGGTCAAAACAAATTGAAGAGCGATAACAGAAAACAACTATGTACAACTAGAGTCAATCAAAGCAGCCAAGCAAACCAACTGAACTGAAGATGTTCAATGACACCAGTTACAATAAACTTTGGTGTATTTTTATTGTATCTTTTCATCTTTGGTGTATCTGTTGGTTTTCTGTATGACCAACAGATATACCAAGAGATACAGACATGGGCTTACACACGACTGCTTATCGTTATGGGCTTAAGGGTTTAGAGTTGGCATTTTGCGGTAAACTTAAACCCTAAACTCTAACCCCCAACTGTAAGCCTATTTTTAAAAACTATAAAACTAAAAATAAATGAAAAAACTCTAGGGGGTGAACCAATAGATATACCAAGAGAGATAGCCAACAGATACAACAATAGACTTACAGATACAAAAAACCAACAGATATGCTAACGGATATATCAAGAGACCAATAGATAAACCAAAGATGAACAAAAAATGAACAGATACACCAAAGATGAACATAAAATCAACAGATACAATAAAAATAAATAGATACACTAGTCAACGGTCAACAGTCAAACAGTCAACGGTCGAAGGATATTTTTGTCATTTTATGCACCTTAGACTCTAAATATTAGCCATTAATGGATCAAACAATGGATGAAAAAAGAAGTTGTCCTTTAAATCTAGTTGGGCCCTTTAATTTGGACCTATGACCAATTTCCTGTAAGATTTCTTGCGTTGGGAAAGAAGTGCATTCAAGCTGGGTCTCTAGTCAATTGGGACTAGCTCAATTAGGCAGGACTTTTAAATCTCACTAAGAGATTAGGAGTTCGAGTATTCCCACCGGCATGTGGATATTTTTTTTGTTGGAATTATTTATCACCGGACACTTGTTGTTGGATTAGGTTTATAATGGTTGAGTTATTGGGCTTAATTATCTCGTGGATTGTCACACAATTGACGTCCAGTGGTTTGTATTTTGTATTTTGTAATTTGTATAAATGATATAATGATCTCTGCTATCGATTAGCAAAAGGGAAAAAAATCTGGGTCTCTAAAACAAAACCTTAATCATCTAAAAAAAAGCTATGTAGTTACACGTGCTATCATCTATCAACATATAAAATCACAAGGCTGGACATAAAAGGAAATTTTTTAATAGCTATTTTGGGGTCTGACATTCAAATTCAAAAGATTTCGGAGAAGAAAATGCCACTCATCCGAGTTTTGGCAATTTCAGGCCGCAATCAAAGAATGAATACAATTTGATTGATTCTTGAGAGATTAACGCAAAGGGTTGGATAAATTTTCAGCTGAAAGTTTAAAAAAAATTTGTTCTTTTTTTAAATTTTTACCCGCTTTTGTGTGTGTGTGTGTGTGTTTTTGAATGGAGTTTTTTTCCATTCTTATAGTTTCGTTGTGAAGATATAAGAGAGATAAAATGGCAAGGCTTTCAAAAAAAAACATGATATAGGCTGTTGAAGTTAACGTTGGACTAGGCTTGCCGTTAAACATAAAACCAAGAAAATTGATTTTGTGAATAAGACGTTGGCCTACTACAAGAAAAAAGTATTTTAGATGATGAAAAAAGTGATGACGAAATTTAATGTAACTATAAGTGATGAAAAAACAAGATTTTCGTCTCTAGGTGACTTTCGGAGACGACGATCAATAAGTGACAACCTATCTATTGGCAACAAAAAACATGTATTTTGTGACTATTTAATTCGTCTCCGAACACAAAATTCTTGTGACTATTTAATTCGTCTCCGAACACAAAATTCTCACGGGTTGCCACATGTCCTAGGCCGCAAGAATTCCTCCTCTCGGGTTTTGGAAGAAAACAGAGTCCTTTTTTATTTATTTAAACTATTGATAGATAAGAAAAACAAAAAAAAAAACAAATGAGACAATGCGGACTGATCCGGATTTTGTTCAAGTCAGGGCGTCCGGATTTTGCTTCGGTCTGCACCTCCCCTTTCCCTATCGAATTTCAATTATCCGAGTTGTTTAATGTGTTCAGAACGTGATTTTAATTGTACTCGTAAGAAATCAACAAAAAAATGACCGGAAACGACTTCATCCGAATAGTTTTTTATTGAACTGTTCAATAAAAACTGTTCAAATCAAGCCCTTCCCGGTTTTTTTTTTAATTTCTGGAGGGTACCCTTGAAATCACGTTTTGAACACATTGAGCGGTTTGGATCATCGAAATTCGATCGGGACGCTATTTAACGGAGCTTTTAATGAAATCTATTAGTCATTTGGACGGAAGGGGTCACTTTGATTAACGGAAGATAACGTTGGGAGTAAAATTGATTTTTTTTGGGGAGCTTAATTAGACATCCTCTTTACCCTACTTATTTAGGTGATCATCCTTATGTATTTAAATACTTATCTTTCCATCCTCAAATTCAATAAAATCCTGAACTACCCTTTCTCTCTCCTAATTTTTCAAATCTTTCTCTTTTTCTTATCTTTTCTAATTATCTCAGATCTCTCTCCTTTTTCAAATATTTCTCTCACCTAATCTTTTGAATTTTCTCTCTCATATTTTTATTTCCCTGAAATCTAAAAAGAAAACGCGACTCTAACAAAAACGAATGTATAAGCCGCAAAACATAACAAAACATGATCAATTCACAAAATACGGCAAAACCTGATCGAGGTAGATGAACAAAACAAGATCAATTACAAAACATGACAAAATCGGAAACTATGACAAGTTTCAAGACGTGTAGGTTTCGATCTAACTAGATGAACAAAATATGATCAAAATAAAAAAACATGACAAAAATTAGAAAACATAACAAGTTTTGAGAAGGTAAGGTTTCGATCAAGGTAAATGAACAAAACATGATCAAATAAAAAATATGACGGAAATTAAAAAACATGACAAGTTTTGAAAAGTGTAAATTTCAATCAAGATATATGAACAAAACATTATCAATTCACAAACATGACAAAACTCCCTTTCTGATTTTAGCCCCGGGTGTATGTCAATTGCAAACACGTCGGCAATCTGTGGACCCACTGCCTCTTGTTGTTCATCTAACCCTTTGTTGTACACAGTACACACCTTTAATATCTACTCTCTTGCTTGCCTCAATTTCAGCCGTATCAGACTGTAACCAACGACTTCCTGTTCTGGGTCCACAGGTTGTGCGCCACGCGGTGGGCCTGGATGGACAAGAACCCTTTTTAGTTCAAGAGGTAGTGGGAGAAGGAGGTGCAGGCGGGGTCACGCTCACAAGCGGCACGGAGGAGAGGGTGTGGAGGAAGACGTCGTAGAGGAGGGTGGAGGAGCAGAGCTTGATGCCGAGGTGGAAGGAGAGGGAACGGGAGACGATGGTGGAGTAGAGGTAGGCCGGCTCCGACTCGATGTTGCGGCGGGCCTCGGCCTTGATCTAGGCCCATACCCAAGCCTCGTCTTCGGCTTCGCTGCTCTCGACGGCGGCACCATTTCGTGCGGAGGTGTGAGGTCTTGGACAGGCATTTTTGCGGTGGCTGTGGGGGGTTGGGATTGGGGTGAATTGGGTAGGGCCATTTTCTGGAGAGGATTTTAATAGGCTATGGTATTTACGTTGGGCAGGGATTCATCCCTGATTTTGGGGAGGATGGAAACCCTAAATGCCCTATTTTGTGGAGGACTGAAAACATCCCTAAAAATATGGGAAAATCAAAAATCAATATATAATGTCTATATCTATATTAATATATAACTAAGGGTGTAATGGGAAATAATGCATTTTCAGGATGTAAACATAAGTATTTAAAACCTCCAGGATGGACACCTAAATAAGTCTAGTGAATAGGATGCTTATTTAATTTTCTCTTTTTTTTGAAAGTTTAGAAATCTCATTAAAATTTAGAGTGACGGTTGGGGGTATATTGAAATTTTCCAAAATAATGATGAAGAGGAAGATGATAGAAAACAACCACATGGGTCCAGAAAACCGCGAGTTTCTTGACTCGACCGATTTAGGCTTAAAACCCATGATAAACCCATCTGTAGATCTTGCTATCTCTATCATCGTCCAGTAGCTCGTAATCTTGTTCAGGAAAAATTTCTCCTTGTTCAGAATACTGAAAATGTCGATTTCTTTCTCTTCTCCGTTGTTCTTTCCCCAATTAGTTTCTTCAACTGTAAGTCATCTCAACCCTCTCATCTCTCCCCTCCCCGCAAACCACAACCCCCCCCCCCCCCCCCCCCCCCCCCCCCCCCCCCCCTGCACACACACACACACAGAGACTCACAGAGTAAGGTGTGTTATTCAAGTCTTGACCTACATGTTTATTGTCAGAACCAAAGGGGAAGTGAAAGGGTTTCTGGGATATGGAGAAACTCACAGATTGTGAAGAAGTTCGTTGTGAGAGCTGGGCCTAAGAGGATATCCTTCGACAACGAATGTAGAGCGACCTTAGTAGCTGGGATTAACAAGCTTGCTGATGCTGTTTCTGTTACCCTAGGTCCTAAAGGTCTCTCTCTCTCTCTCTCTCTCTCTCTCTCCCCGTCGTTTGATGTTCAACTTATTGCACTCTCCGTAGATGCAGGACTGGATTTAATGCCGACCTTTTTTTTTCAATACCCCATATGGTTGAATTTACTCTTACCAGTGCTGAGTTGCCCTTGTTTTCTGATTGGATCTTTATGCATTTGGGTCCTCTTTGTTTTTCTTCGGGGAACTTTTTTGGGAACTTAGAACAAGTCCACCTGTTGGTACAAAAGAACTTGGCCAAAGTCATTGTTTGGCACCAAAGAATAGCATTGTTGATGTACCGGTTTGGTGCCATTTTGGCACACTCTCCAATGACCTTTGGGATTGAACTCCTCTCATTTTGACACCAAAGATGGCTACTGCCATTTCTTGGCATCATCAAATGGCTTGGGCACCCTAAAAGGCAATGGGTGGACTTGAATTTTGCCAAAAACCTTGCCAAATTATGGCTTGGGCACTCTAAATGGCAATGGGTGAACTTGCTCTTATGGAATGCTTCTTTGGTTTGCTTTTATAGTACTAATACTTGAACCCCAAGGGCATCGGCGGCTGTACATGTTGCTAACAATGGTCAAATGAACACCCAAATTTTTTTAATATTTTTTTTGCTTAGTATACATGTATTTATTTGAACACACAACCCAAAGAGTAATGAGCACCCAATCTTTAAATAAATGAACACTCACCCAAAAAAGTAGCCCACAAATCAATCCCCTTTGAAATTGAACCACCGAGACATGATTGAAATACTGGTATCTAGTGACCGGCCACAACACAAAGCCCCACAAATATCAATTTCTCATCGTTATCGCGCTGAGCTATTCTATGTAGTCTTGGATGCAACTTCACGCGCTAAACAATCGTTTCACAGAGGTTGGCCTCGTGGTCAAGGCCCGAAACTTAGAGGTTTGCTCCCTCCTAAGGTCTCACTTTTGAAACCTCGTAGGTGCTATCAACTTCTTTTGGGCCAATCCATACAGAGCTTTGCTCTTGCTTTAATTGGGACCTTGCAAGTGGGCGGCGGGATTGGTTCCCAGATTGGTTGAGGTGCGTGTAAGTTGGCCTGAACACCTGAGTTATCATAAAAGAAACAACAGGTGACTTGGATTACAAATGAATGGAAAAAAAAAGCGATTACACCATTTTTGAGAACTCCATTGTTATTTATCTAGAACTAAGTAAAATTGTTTACACATAGATGTATAATGCAGGCAGTGATTCAACCATTGTTTCCAGCTCAAATCTTATTTGAAAGGAGCATCATATTTGAAATTTATTAAGACAAAAAGTTTTCCTTTTTCCCTTCCATTCCTGAATGGTGTTCTGTTTTTTTTTTCTATTATGGTAGGTGCTGGATTTCCTATGTGTTTAATGCCACTAACCATACTTGTTTGGTCATAGAAATTAGAAAGAAAAAAAATCTAGTAGAATGAAATGATTCTCACCTGTCTTACTTTGGACTCTCCATTCATACCTAAACACGGTCATACTTCCGATTTTTTTTGTAATGTTTACAATATCGGCTTCACCCTTCAATGCAAAAGCACATAGGATTTCATTTATGCGAGAGGGAAAATATCGATTGGCCTAATACTGATTCCTGCTTCTTTATGGGACTCTTTCTTATTGATTTTGGAGTGGTAGTTTCAGAAATATGTTATCATAGTTAATCAGTGTGAGTTAGGTCGCGTTCTTTTAAACTTATAAGTTTTGGAACTTATTTTGGTATTTTTTACTTTTGTAACTTTTTGTTTAGCTTTTCGACGTAATTTTAGGGGTTAATCGTTTGTCGCAACGAGACGAATCGGAAAAGTGAAAAAATATGGACGATCTTGAAGAAATTCAAATAAGATGACACTTAAGCTCCAAAAGACAGCTATTTGATACTTTTTTCATCTCTACTGAACTTTTTTTTTTGCTTTTGGTCATAATTTTGTACTTTTTAGACTCCTCTCGTCAAGATGGATGATTAATCCAAAAAAAATCAGGCGAATCTAATAAAAATTCAGAAAAGATGAACAGAACACACAAAATGAAGAAATAAGTTAAGTTTAGAAGAACTTAGCCTTAGCTTAATTGTACAGGACGCAATGTTGTGCTTTCAGAGGGTGGGAAGTTAAGAGTTATCAATGATGGCGTTACAATTGCCAAAGCCATAGAGCTCTCAGACACAATTGAAAATGCAGGAGCTGTGCTAATTAAAGAGGTCATCTATGCTGTCTTCGATTCTTGTTTTTTGAATTTTTTTTTCTAGAATTTACCTCTCAAAAGCTCACAGAATATAAGTATGATGTATTTTTTTATGTGCACTGTTTGCAGGTTGCTTCTAAGACAAATGATTTAGCTGGTGATGGTACTACCACTGCAATCATACTGGCTCGAGAAATAATAAAATCTGGTTTACTAGCTATTGCTTCTGGTGCTAACCCTTTTTCTTTGAAGAAAGGAATGGACAAGACTGTAACAGAACTGGTCAAAGTTCTAAGGAAGAAAAGTTGTCCTGTAAAAGGGAGGGATGATATAAGAGGTGGTTTTTTCTCTATTTTCTGGGGTATAATTATTGTAGAGAACCCCATATTGGTCGGGTGTGGATGAGGTTATTACTTTATATAATTTTGGATCACCTAATAGTTTAAGGCTTAAGCTTTTGGGTTGTATACAAAGTTCATGTTATTAGAGGCAGATAAATCATCCTTGTAACTGAGAAAGTATTAGCATTTAGCCCACACTCCACGATGACATACCCTAGTAAAGAGGCTGCACATTGGTAGACCTATAAAAAGGCTATACATGACATACTAAAAAAAAAGGAGGTTGCACATCAGGGGTGTGTTCGGGTTGGTTATTGAATGGGCTATGACTTACTATAATTTTGTACTCCTACATCTAATAACTTGGACTTTCAGGTTAGATACATATTTTCTTCAAATTATTCTCAAGGGGAGAATATTGAAACTTCTTTTGCATTTTTTGCAGCCATAGCTTCAATTTCTTCTGGAAATGATGATTTCATTGGGAACTTAATTGCTGAAATCATAGGTAGGATCGGCCCTGATGGAGTAATCGATGTTGAATCTTCCTCATTATCTGATACCTCTGTGATTGTTGAAGAAGGAATGAAGGTAAAATTCATATAATCATTGGTAAGGGTGCTCCTTAATTTTGTTTAATATTATGACTTAGTTCGTTGATAGTAATTGTGACCCAGACAAATACCAGTTTGATGTAGACATACCCATTACGATCAAAACATGATACGATATCTTGGTACATAAAATGCTGGGTAATGAATCACTTCAGATATTGACTATGTGAGCTTTTCTATTATTTATGAACAATAAAAATAAAATGCTCACATTGGGTCAGCATGTAGCATTTATGGAGGTCTATATGATTGAAGTCATAGCAGGGATTGTTTCATCGGCCACATTTCTATTTAATGGTTAATTGCGATACTCTTTCGATTACATTCATCACAAGTTTCACAATATTATACAAATGTGCTCTATTAGTTGAATGGCTGCAGTACTTCCAATTGTATATCTCTCTCACAAAGTGAACTGATGTGTAATGGGTTTCCTAGTTCTTATGTCATTTCCTTTCATGTGGAATCATATGTTCCCGTCTTTTTTTGGTGTTCTTTTAATTTTTATTATTCTTTCCCTGCAGATCGACAGGGGATATATGTCACCCGAATTTATAACAAACCAGGACAAATCGACAGTGGAGTTTGAAAATGCTAAAGTCCTAGTGACTGATCAAACAATAACAAGTGTCGAAGAGATTGTTCCTTTACTAGAAAAGACAACCCAACTGAGCGTCCCACTGCTAATAATTGCCGAAGAAATCTCACTGCGAGTAATGGAAACACTGGTTCTGAACAAAAGGAATGGCATGCTTAATGTTGCTGTTGTGAGGTGTCCGGGACTTTTAGAAGGAAAGAAAGGTTTGTTGCAAGATATTGCCCTTATGACAGGTGAGCTTTTGTGCTTTCTACTTCTGAACAAGATGTGTCGGCCTTAGGTTCATCATCCAAGTTAATAGCACATGCAGTTGTGTGGAAGGTATAAATTTTAATTCAGCAAATGTGTCAGTCGTAACTGCTGGAAAAAAATGATTAGAAAAAGATTTTAAAATAAGATATAAGTAATGTGGCAATTACATGTTTCATTTAAGAAAACTCATCTCTGTTTAGGGAAGGAGAAGCTAAAAGCATTAGCACATGAAATATTGCTGATATGACTTTTCAACCCATTTAATCAGCTTTGCCATAGTATATATGTTCATCCACATCATCCAGATTGATAGTTGGCTGGCTCACTTTATTAAACAGCGTTCCATGTGTCCTTGACCTAGGTCAATTCCAAGAGAACGTCAAAGTTGAGCATTTATAACCTTTCAAAATCGCTCGAAATTGAATATGGGGTTCTATTTCAAATGGAACCCTGGAACTTACTCTTTGTGAAGTTTTCTTGAAGTTCCAGATAGCTTTTTGTTCATACACACACACACACATTTGACAATACATTTGCCAATGCATTTTTCGAAACCCCATGTGGGACCTTCACACAAATGATCGGAGCCGTTGAATGTGTTTAAAACATGTTTTAAAGGGGTCCTACAAAAAATTAACTCCTTTGGATATCAGTAAGGATTTGATTGACTCATTTAGTTAATTCTTGTCAAATTTGACAAAATAAAATTGAATGAGCCGATCAAGCCCTTACCAATATCCAAATGAGTTGATTTTTTACGGGAACCCTTAAAAAATGTTTTAAACAAATTGAACGGCTCCAATTATTCGTGTGGGGCTCCGAAAAATGTATTGGCAAATGTATTGTATATATACTCAATCGGAATCTATGAGGTTCACCCTTAAGCTAAGTAAGGGATCCCTCATAAGAAGGGACCATATGTATATTATTTTTTGGGATCAAATCTATGGTTTGGATTTGTATGTGCCCTTTTCCACATAACACAAACTTTCGTCTGTACAAAATTTCATGGGGACAATAAGTATGAACACAATGTTGGCTGTATTTCAAATTCTGACCTGACGACCCATTTTCTGTCAGAATCATATACGTAGAGTCAGAGAAGTTCCACTGGTTATGAAGAACTGGTCTTTCAATGGCCACTTAGTCTCGTTATCTCTTGGAATTCCTATCTGGTCACACATTTTTGCTGACAGTTATATTGGATCAGGTGCTGATTTTATCTGTGGAGACTTGGGCCTGACCCTTGAAGGGGCGACCTCAGATCAACTTGGTATTGCACGAAAAGTCACCATAACTAAGAAATCAACCACTATTGTCGCTGACCCTTCTACCAAAGCTGAAATTCAGGCAAGAGTCTTGGAGATAAAGAAAGATCTGGCTGAAACAGAGAGCAAATTTATGTCTAGAAAGCTTTCTGAAAGAATTGCTAAACTCTCTGCTGGGGTGGCGGTAATTAAGGTCTGCAATCCTTATGTCATTGCCGGTTATTTGTTCTCCAGTTGTAGTTGGCATTATTAAAAATGGCTTTGCAAAATTTTCAACTTTGGCTTTTCCGTTGACTTAGAACATGAGAATTTTTAGAAACAATCAAATTTTTATTTGATTTTGTTGGAATAAGAGATTTTACGTTTACGTAGTCAATAGTTTCAAGTCAGTGCAGTTATCCCAAGTTTCGGCATTTTGAAATGTTGATGTATCTTTTAAAGCTACGTGGTCAACAGTTTGAAGTCAATGAGTATCCCAGATATCTACGTTCTTGAACATTTTCAATATTCATTTCTCGTTATCCAATGCCTTACAGTGTTGATGTATGCTTTCTTGTTTCTCAATTAAGATCAATCCATATCAGAATGAACTGTATTAGTGGGAACTGGTGAAAAATATTTATGGCATAAGAAATGCCTGCATGAGCGATGTTTTTCAAAAGAAATGGTTAAACCTGCATAAGAAATGCCTGCATATGTTACCAGCGGAATGGGAATAAAACTTGGTGGAAAGAAAGTGATGGGAATCAGAGTTTGAGAATGTATCTCTCTCTCTCTCTCTCTCTCTCTCTCTCTCTCTCTCTCTCTTATCGACTCTAGTTATCCAGAAATAGAATCGTCTATTCATCTGTACTTTAAAAAAAGCTTGGATTTAGGTTGGAGCACACACAGAGGTGGAACTAGATGATCGGAAGCTAAGAATTGAGGACGCAAAAAATGCCACGTTTGCTGCCATGGTTGAAGGGATAGTACCTGGTGGTGGAGCAACCTACGTACACCTCGCAGAACAAGTACCAATCATAAAGAAGTCCTTGGAAGATCTGGATGAGAAGATTGGTGCTGACATTGTTGGGACGGTATGGTGCTTCTTAGTTGCTCTTTCCTTTGCATGATCTTTTCTTTTCTTTTCTTTTACACAAAGAGAATAGAAAATAGATGTATCTATACATGCTTTTATGTAACTAAATGTATTGAAATGAAACGCGTAGGACAAGAAGTCTGCCCAGAAAACCAAAAATTACAAATGCCATTGAACTTTTCAAATTGGTCTCCAATCACTGCTAAAAAAATAAAAGCACCATTTGAAAGGAGTAGATGCCGGTACCCAAGAAGAGGTTAGGAAACAAATATTTCCGTATATGCGTTCAATATTATCAATATTCCCTAATAATTCTTGACTTCCTTTCAACCCAAATAATCACACCCACTAAACTTTGAAGGCTTCCAACCTTTTTTATTGGATCTGAAACCCCAATAGTGAATGCTGAACTTACGCTCACACAAGGAGTTACACTGTTGAATTGTGGCAATTAGTATTTCTACCCCCATATGCCAAAACAGGGGAGGCTTCTCATTATGCAGAAAGGAAAAAGGTACAATGAAAGGGAAAAAAACTTCGTTCCAGTATGTAAAGATATTCTCCTTTTCTTATGGTAGATGTTACAGCACTTGCTCTCACATTACCATCACGCATCGCCTGAACTCTGAATAGATACACCCATAGTTACTGATCATACTACTTGAACTATTCGAAATATATAAAGTACCGGGTTCGGACGCATCACACTTGGGAAAGGCTATGGCATCTGTGTGGAAAGATTAGTTGGACATTCACGAGCAAGCATATTTTGTTTTGTAAATTTACCACAATCGATGTTTAGGACTGCCATACTATACGCGTCCTGAGGCGGTTTGTTTGTGTGTGTGTGTGTGTGTGTGTGGTAAGAGGGAGATGTCCTAAGTTACACTCTAAACATCCCTAGTCATAGAAAGTAGAAGAGATAATGTAAAAAATACCAATTCTGTGGTATGTTCTTGAGTCATTGAGATGGAAATTAGATGAATCCGATACTTAGACAGATGCTTGCAACCGTACCTTGTACCTGACCACATGTAACATTTAGCTTAGTGGTGTGGAGTTGCTTGTAACTGAAGACTGTTTAAAGATGCATTCGTGTTAGGTGATAGAACTAATGTTCTGAATTTTGTCATAATTCAAGGACCACCTCTATTCTGATGTTGATAATTTTGAATCTTTTGAGTTCAGTATTAATTTTTGGGAAAGCCACCTTTTTATATGTAGTTGACCCAAACGATTCGTTATTGATGGATTTCAGGCGCTTCTTGCACCTGCAAATTTGATTGCAAATAATGCGGGAGTTGATGGAACAGTGGTAGTGGAGAAGATTCGGACTAGTGACTGGGAAATTGGATATAACGCGATGACAGACAAATATGAAGACCTATTTGTTGCTGGGGTTGTTGATTCTTGTAGGGTTTCAAGGTGTGCTCTTCAGAATGCAGTGTCCATTGCTAGTGTAGTCCTAACAACTCAAGCTGTATTGGTAGAGAGAATAAGGAAGCCCGAACCATTGATTCCTCATGTTCCTGGAATAACTGATCAATGATAACTCTCTGTTTTTCTGTGATCACCTTGTTTGGATCTACAAGAGGAACCTTTTTTCGTATGTGTGGGATTTTGCGAAAAATTAAATTATGAACGTCTCATTTTATTTATGTCCTGCCATGGTGTTTTTTTGTCATTTAATTTTTAAGTTAGGTGGTGTTCCATTTTTCCAAAAAGTAATTTTTTTTTTTCAAACGAAGGTAATTTCAAACTCAAATATAATGAAAATAAAAAATATTTTTTCAATTTTTCTTGCACCGTTTAACCGTTTAAAAGATATTAATGAGATTTATCAAATAAGATTCATATTGGTAGAAAAATTATTTGCGTAAATACATAATTTTTAAGCTTGAAATTGCATTCTTTTTCCACAAAAGTGGAACCCCTTAAATTTTTGGATTGGTTTTTATCTGCTAATGCTTGGTAAATCTTAGAGCATGATGAAGTGGAGAAAATGATCCACGACAAAACTAGATGACGAAATGGAGAAGGAAAATGCAAGGGAGGGAAATGGAAGGAGATTAAAAAGTTGAAAATAAAGTGGAGGGAAAAGGAAAATTAATATTTGTTATCTTTTAGGAAATGACATTAAATGTTGAAAAATATTTCATATTTGTTGCACCCTAACTAGTGCTCTAGGGCACTTGTTAGCAGATGATCATTTGAAATTTTGAACATATTTATTCACTCGGACCAGGTATGTGAGCTTGAGACGAGAGTATTAGGGACCCACGTTAGGTAGATTTTAAAGTTAGTCACTATTTATTTATTTTTATATAGGATATTGGGTATTAGTTTAGATATAACTTATGAACTATAGGATTTAAGAGAAAGTCTAATTAAGTAGAGGGGTGTGTAGTGTAATAGTTACACATATATAACAAAATTAGATCAGGAGACCCCATTTCCTTTCCCTTTTTTCTTCTTCTGCTCTCTCTCTCTCTCTCTCTCTCTCTCTCTCTGGTAAATCAGCTTGAAATTGAAAAAAGACTAACCGAATATATTGCCAACAAGGGGCATACTCTAAGAGTATTCACAATGGCATAAGCAAAAGTGATATGTTTTTAAAGTTAACAATATTGGTGAGAAATATGGCTCACAATACTATAATCAAACTTAGCAACCTCCTTAGAAATAATCAAATTTTAGGCTTTGAATAACTAAAACTAACAACCTTTTGTCAATAACCAAATTTAATAAATATCACATTCTCAATGAAATACACACATCATTAAAAAAAAAATGTTCTCTCTCTTCCATTTCCTTCCCACACCCCCCCCCTCCTTTTCTTTTTCAACAATATTTTCAAAAAAAATATTTCACTGTTTTTTTAAAATTGTTTTTAAAAAAACAGTTTTCCCCAAAATTTGTTTTTTAAAAACATTTTATATGAAACAAATTGTTCTTTTTTCAATAAATTGTTTTGTACAAGAAAATATATTTTTTCAAAATCTTTTCTTATATAAAAACTAGTTTTTTCAAAAATCGTAATTACACAAAAGCTGTTTTTCTTTAAACTGTTTTTTTTCTTGAGTTTTGATAAGGTTGAAAAATTATTTTCTATTTTAAATAGTTTTTATTAGTCTCAAAATTATTTTAGGAAAAACTATTTCCTATGTTCACAGTTTTTAGTTTTTTTGTAATTTAAAAATGTGATGTGACAACTTTTGGTTATTTAATTTTGATTATGCCATTGTGGACCTCTACATTGTTAATCTTAACAATCTCTTAAATGGATAATCAAAAATTGATGTGGCAATTTTTGGTCATCTATTTTTGATTATAGCATTGTGGATACCCTAAGAGAAAAAGAAAAAAAAAAATAACTGAAAAACTTGTGGCAAGCTAGGCTTTGCTTGCATTTTGGGGATTTGGCTTCTTGAGATAGGGTTTATGCTAAATGAGTAAATATGGATGCGTATATGTATTGGTGTACACTTATTTTGAGTTTTTGTTACAGTAATCACCTTATAAATCAAACCCTAGTGAATGTGTTAGGTATAGTTGCTACATACGATTTTTCTTAGAAATTTGGTATTGATATTTATTGGGTTATGCTATCATTGACATTTTTGGTCTTCATATGTGCACGGTTATCCCCGAATAAATATCATCGGGACTCTTGCTAGAGGTACGAATGAGTTGGACGATGTGGCATTTCTCTTGTTCTCGTAACCACCATTTCGCAGGTTTATAGGCTTAAGAGGGATAAAGGGGCGCAGGGATCGGCTCACCAAGAGGAGTTCCAACATTCATGGCCCCAGAAGAAGAGTCTTCCTTTTCCTAGTGAGGGAGCTGAGGAAGTGGGAACATCATACTTATCCCCGTTATCATCCGCGCTAGAGTGGGGGGATATGGTCAGCGTGTAACAATGACGAAGGGCGGGAATCCTGATAAGCACCCAATAATGTAGTTTTTGGTGCTTAAAGTCCGTTAGTTTGCTACTTTTATTTAGAATAAAATGCCGTATAAGGTAATATTGCACGTAAGGTAGTTTCTTTAGTTTTGAAGGTAAACCGTTGAATAAAGCGTGTTTTTGATGCTTGGAATAAGCGTGGAGGTGTCCAAGACCAAAGGCTGCGTGGAACGAAGCTGCCAAAGCCTAGAAACAAAGAAACGAAGAGTCGTCGGGTGGCCGGGGCCGTTGGATGCCAAGACTGGAAACAAAGCTAAAGAATCAGCAATAACGAAGGCGGTATCGATACAACCAAATTGCATCGATACCCAATTGCAAGCAGATTCTAGTGGACTTGTAGCCGTTGGGTATTGATACAACCAAAATGGTTGTATAGATATTGAGATGCTACGGTGGCCAAGTGGAATGCTAAAAAGCTGCTCGGTATCGATACAACCAATACAACCATTTTGGTTGTATCGATACCGAGGTGTTATGTGGCAGCTTTTAGTTCGTTTTTGAGATATTTATTGAGAGAGAAGGGCATGTGTATAACTACCTCTCACCTCACAAATACCTAGTCGGTTTTTGTCCTAGATTTAGATTACATTTGCCCTTAGATTTGTTTCTTGTTGCTTACTCTAGTATTGTTCTTCAAGTGTTCTTAGTTAATTTCTGCAAAAATTCCTTTAGATAATTGTAGTTTGTTTTTTTTTTTTTTGGGTAAATCAGCTTGAAATTAAAAAGAGGCTAACCGAATATACAACTTACAAGGGGCATATCCCAGGAGGAAATGAAAGAAAAGAAAACATAAAAACGAAACATAAAAGACATAGAATGCCTACGCCAAGTGGCTACATAGGACTAGATGAAAATGGAGCAACTGTTTGCTATCCATCTAAAAGAGGGATACGAAACAGATGGCAAAAGGATAATATTAATGTATCCTGACTAATTTTCTCGCTCATTAAAGTTGTATCGCGCTACGCTCTTGATCTTTACTAATCTCAAGTTTATTTCAATTTCCGTTGGTTAAATATGTTTTGCATGATTAGCTTTGTTCTTTACCTTTCTAGCATGAGTGAGTAGTTAATTAGGCTTAGTCATGGGGGTGAATAACACTCCATGGCTTGGGTTGATTATGCTTTTCTCTCAATAAATCTTCATGTTTAGTTTGAAAATCAAGTTAGTTCGTTTTTGTTTACCAAAACTTAGCGGTGTTAACGTCTTTGATCATGTGTAGGCAAGAGCGTGCTACTTGCCTATATTCGCTTTGTTTTCTTTCTTTTCCTCCTGGGTATGCCCCTTGTAGGCTGTATATTCGCTTAGCCTCTTTTTTTCAATTTCAAGCTGTTTTACCCAAAAAAAAAAAAAAAAAGAGTGTGCTACTTGCCACACATGATGCTTGGAGCTATGTCACCCCTTGCGTTTGCTAAATGAACTCTAGAACTTGCTTGGTATTCAACTTTGTTTCTAGTCTAAAATGGTTTGAACGCTAAATCCTCCGGTTTGAGAACCTTTGCCGCATATCTAAAGCCGAGTAAATTCAAAGAGAAAAACTGATTGACTTGAGTTACGAGGTGTTAGGACCCCCTAGACCTAGCCGCTTGTTTAAATAGTTTAAATCCTCGTTTTTTTGCTGTTTATTTTCTCCCGTTTAGAAGTATCTAAAAGTTGGCCGTCTTAATGCCGCGACTCTCACATCTACAAATCCATTCAAGTGATTGATATATTTCTTTTTTGGTAAATTAGCTTGAAATTAAAAAAGGTTAACCGAATGTACAGTTTATAAAGGGCATACCCCAGGAGGAAAAGAAAAGGAAAGAAAAAAAGATGGAAAAAAGTGCGATATCTCATGCACAACCCGCATGGTGAGTAAAGTAGATTAAGTAAGATAACAAAAGTATTAAGTGTATGGAGATCATACCCCCATTGCACTATCCATCTAAGCGGAAGGATAGTACAACGAGATATGATATGAAGTGATACGAGTATCGAAGTATACTATCATGAAAGCTAATTTCTACCTGGCACATCCCGCCAGGGTAGGAAATAAGATAAACAGGAACGGTCAGAAATGACCAATTGATAACCATTGTTGAGGACTAGCAGCCGCATAGCAAATCGACACGAAGGGAAGGCTGAACAACCACTACAGAGGAACAAGGCACCAAGAAGAGATTTAGACCAAAGATGCCGGCATCCGACAGCGGGCCCCACCTTGCACACCACACCCATTCCATCCGGCCTAATACTCCCTCATCCAAGCCCCAAGGCTCGCCAGAAAACAATCCGCCCTCAAGCCAACTACCAAACACCACAGCCTCCAGAGATGGGATAAGCAAGCCATGATACTAATACTCCAACTGAACCTAGAGCGACAAGCATAATGCCCACTTCTAAAAGAACAACTACTACAGAGGAACTAGGCTCCGAGGAGAGGTTCGAATTGGAGATGACGGCATCCGGCAAGGCTACCTAGCCAAGTACCCTACACACCATACCCATTCCATCTAGACTACTACACCCTCAACCTAATCCCCTAGGCTTGCCACAATCTAAAAGAGGGACAGAAAGAGGAACCATAACAAATGGCCACTCGAACTGCAGATGAAACCAAGATGCCCCTTTCAAACAGTGCACCATCACTAATCTAATCAATAATAGCCCGCGAGGCTACCCCTTTCGATCAAAGCACGGCCACTAATCTAGTTGAAGACAGCCCCAATCGCACCACACTACGCTAAAGCACCAAGCTAGTGAATCAAAGAATCATGGAATTTAATGGGGCTCCACAACGTGTTGCACAACATTTGAGCCCTGAATTGGGCAATGAGCCTAGTAACTAAACCGGGCAGTTGAGCCCCAAATTGGGCAATTAGCCAAGAACTAAACTGAGCTTGAATCACAGTGTCAAGGTGTAAAGCACCTAGGTTGGTGTTTGCCGCACCTTGGTTGAAACCTTAACTAACAGTACACTGGCCCAACAGTCCAACAACAAAATTTTCATGCTAATGTTCAATACCACAACCATTTGATGTTCAGTACCAACCAGTTTTTTTATTTTTTGTTAAACCCAAACACGGTTTTAGATCCAACTGAGAGAAGTCCAATTGAAACAACAACAACCGCTGCAAATCAAAGGATGAAATCAGGACCTCACTTTAACTCCATCGGCAACAATTGGAGCGAATTCCGATCAGACTTGAAATAGATGAAACGAACTGAACCTTTCTATCCAATGTGAACTGAGCTGAACCCACCGGGGGCTTGATTTCTCCAGTAGGAGGTGGCAATCCGGCGAGTTATACATGACCCTTTTCGAAGGCCGGCTGTCCAGATGTGGGTTTGGTGTGAATAGTCCTCGGAGAGGAACTCTCGAACTCAAAACCAGATCTGTTGTTGATAGATTATTTGGATGGAAATTATTCCTTTCTCGACTTTGAACCAGATTCAGAGCTTGAGGTACCTCTGACCCAGATGTATGATGTGGGTTGAAGAGGTTTAGCCACCAGCTATTCGGTGGATTTGGTACAAAAATATGGTTTTTGGTAAAGAGGGAGTGCATTCTCTCTCTAGGAATAGAGAGAGAGAAGCTCTCAACCCCTAGTACTAGCCGTTCGTGATTGATATTTCTTTGGGTACGATACCCGGACTTTCGAATTATTATGCTTCTATCGACGTATTAGCCCTACACTTGGGGAGTTCTTATATCGACAAGCAAACATTTTTGGCGCCGTTGACGGGGATTATTCTTATTATGACTTTCTTGGAAGTTCGACAAACCATTGTGAGTATCCTGCTTCATTTTATGCTTTGTAACTCATACTTAGTCTGGTGGAAACCTCTAGCCGATCTTCATATCATAACCTGAGGTGTAAGGAAGTTAGACTACGTATAGAGTTTGTCTTTCTTTTCTTTTATTGCTTATAGCCGAGGTGATGGCTTAACCCCTCGCAATTGCTTTGAGAATGAGGTGGTGGCATAGACCCATTAGTCTGGATAATTAGTTAATAGTTGTTGTATGCCTGTTTGTCACATTCTCGATTTTAAACATATTTATTCATAAATTTTCATAAAGAGAATCCTTGCAATATCGAACATAACTCCTACAAAAGATTTTCATACTCATCTTACTAAATCATACGCATTTCAAATATTACAGTAGAGGGACTCCAGCCCAAAGTTACAAGAGGAAGAGGTCATTGAATATGTTAAGTTTATTACAGTCCTATAGTGTCAAGGAAAAAGACAGAAAATTTACAAGTACATCTTTCAAAATATGGTTTACAAAGATGATTGGACAACTCTGTCAAACTCGCTTCCAAAAGACACCCGAGATGCACTCCAAGCTACACGTCAAAGTGAGTACCTGAAAATGAAAGGTTGAGCTATACTAGCTCAGTAGAAAAATCTCTAACAAACTCTATATGCTTATGGGAAGACATTTTAATAACAATAATGATGTTTTGACTAAAAGTAAGAATGTGACTCAATCCCAACTTCTAAACAAAAGCATCCTTAGAACTCTATCTCACAAACACTTACTTTCATATCCTAGCACCACCACCTCTTTACTTAAAGTCTTATCTTATCCTCACCCAAATCAATCCTTATTATTTCGTTTCCATTTTCGGAACTTACAACCACTTTCTCTTTCTTATCTTATTTCACTAATCAACTTCTCATTTAAGTCTACACACTACGTATAAGGAAGGGAAATATAAAACTAGTAATGACACCTCAGACACCACCAGTGACACGACCTCCTGACGCTCACACGGACATCTAAGCCAATCTTTCAAGTCTTAGGCTACTACTTACTGTATCCTCCATGTGTCCCCTTTTTATTATATTTTATCTCAACAAAAACAAGTCATAAGTTACCCCACCTTCAAACACACGTACGTCTTTCATCCTAGCTTTAAATTTATCATCTAACCAAAATTTCCTTTTAATCGGGTTTCCCTTATAAGTCTAATATACCGATACCATTATAAACCCTTCACAATATGTATGTTGTGTCAGAAATACCAAACATGCCTTCATACCAAATAAAAGTCTTCACCGATACCATAACAACAGGTTACAATATACACCTTCTGGTCTCTTAACCCTCAAAAGGCACCTGGTCCAGATGGTTACAATGCAGCCTTTTTCCATAAAGCTTGGCCTGTGATCGACCATGAGGTGACCTCAGCTGTTAAACTTTTCTTTAGATCTGATCAACTTTTGAAGAAGGCTAATGCTACCTTAGTTGCTCTGGTACCTAAAGTCCCCAACCCCTCCAAGGTGGGGGATTTCAGACTCATCTCTTGTTGCAATGTGGTATATAAATGTATTGCTAAAATCATAGCTAACAAAATCAAACCTGTCCTACCATCCCTTATAGATCCTGCCCAATCTAGTTTTGTTCAGGGTAGGAGAATAGCCGATAACATATTCCTTACTCAATAATTAATGAGGGGTTACCACAAACACTCTTCGTCCCCTAGATGTGCCATGAAGGTGGATATCATGAAAGCTTATGACAATGTCAGATGGGATTTACTCTGGGATGTCCTAACCTCCATGAACTTTCATCCTAAGATGATCCAATGGTTGAAAGCCTGTGTCTCCACAGCCAATTACTCCTTGTGCTTCAATGGTGAAGCAATAGGGTATATTCATGGGCCGAAAGGTTTAAGACAAGGTGATCCTTTGTCCTCTTACCTATTTGTGATAGTCATGGAGGTCTTGACTTGCATTCTTAAGGAGAAGTCTCTTCTCCCTAATTTTAAATTTCATTGGAAGTGTGGATCCACCAAACTTGTCAATCTATGCTTTGTTGATGATCTCATGATTTTTTGCAAAGGTGAGGTGAGCTCCATCAATCACATTAAACAAGCCTTAACTGAGTTTGAGACCTTGTCTAGTCTCTCCCCTAGTCCTTCCAAAAGTAACATTTTCTTCTCTGGTGTTAACACTACCACCAAATCCTCCATTTTAAATGTTTTGGGGTTTCAGGAAGGGTCTGTACCTGTTAGGTACTTGGAGGTACCTCTTCTATCCACCAAACTCAAACACACTGACTGTAAAATCATGGTTGATAGGATTGTAGCCAAAACCAAGTCATGGACCCACAGGTACCTATCTTATGCTGGTAGGATTCAATTGATAAAGTCAATTCTTTTCTCAATGTAAACTTATTGGTCATCTCTCTTCATTATCCCTAAGAAGGTAATTAAGGAGATTGAATCAATTCTTAGAGCCTTTTTCTGGTCAGGTCCTGATCTTAAGAAGACTGGTGCAAAGGTCTCATGGGAACATCTTAGCTAGGGCTGCTCAAAAAATCCGGTGAACCGTGAAACCGATCCGGACCAAACCAATCCGTACCTTTTGGATTTTGTCCGGGGATTAATGGTTTGGTCACGGATTGAAAAATTAGAAAACCGTGACTCGCGGTCGGTCCATGGATTTTCATTACGAAACCGCGGATTAACTGAACCGGACCGTAAGATATTTATTATATATATATATATATTATAATATATATATATGTGTGTGTGTATTTATATAATAAATTGTTAGTAATGTTAACACTTTTTTCCACCAATTTTAGTATTTTATCTTAATAATGGGATATAGTGTAGATGTACATAAAATATAGGGAGTAAATCGTAGTTTTTTCGTATAAATTACGGGTAACCTAGTTGAGTTTCAGTAGTTCGTTTCTTTTCCGGTTTTTTTATATTATGTAATGTACTATAATGATACAATCCTACTAGTGTTTTAGATTCTTTTGAATTTAATTTCTAAAGTAAGCCTTTGGTAGTTTATGTAACAAGTACTTTTTGGTGGTGTAAAACTTAATTCTGAATGTAACCTTCTTCTTTTTTATTGTGGTATATATGCTTGAACTTTATTTTTGCTAAAATCCGTGGACAAAACCGTAACCGAACCGCGAGTCACGGATCGAATTGGAACCGGACTGTAGGACTTTTGGTCCGGACACGGATTTCATTTTGTAAAAACCGTGACTAACGGTTCGGTCCTCGAATTCCTAGAAATCTGAATCGAATCGGACCGCGAGTTGCCCAATCTTAGCACCCTGTCAGGGAAGGTGGTTTGGGCTTTAAATCTTTGGAGGTTTGGAACAAAGCAGCTGTAGCCAAGCATATTTGGTTCCTTGTTTCAAGCGTGGGGGGGAGGGGTGGTGGACAATCTATGTGGTGTCAATGGGTTAAGTCTTACTTACTTAAGGGAAGGAGTTTCTGGTGTGTTAAAACTCCAAGTGACCCATCTTGGGTTTGGAGGAAAATCCTCAACCTTAGATCTGTTGTCCAGCCTCATATTAAGTATAAAATTGGGGATGGCCAATTAACCTCTTTGTGGTTTGACAACTGGCATCCCCTTGGGGCCCTTTTACCAAGATTTGGTTCTAGGATTGTCTATGATTCACGGCTTCCCAAGGATGTTACTGTGAAGGCTATTATAAGGGGAAATCAGTGGGCCTTCCCTTTGACTCAATCTCCTGATCTTAATGAAGTAAGGTCTGACCTTTAAACAGTCCCCATCAATGATGCCATAGGAGATAGATGCGTTTGGACTCACTTCCTCTGGGAAATTTACCATCTCCTACCTTTGGGAACATTTGAGACCTCGTTTCCCTACTATCACCTGGACTAAAGTGATATGGTTTTCAGGGAACATTCCTAGATGTAGTGTGATTTCATGGTTGGCCATTCATAATAGATTATCTACTGAGAATAGACTTGTTTTGTTTGGCATGAAATCTTCCTCCATCTATAGTTTTTGTATGGGTGTTGAATCCCATCTTCACCTATTCTATGAGTGTCCCATGGCTACACAGATTAGAGGAATTCTGTCCCCTAAGACTCCGCATATGGTAGGATTGACCTCTTGGCAGCAGTGGATAAGTAATTTGTCCACTTTAAAGGGTAAATCCTTGGCAGTCACAGTTGCCAAGCTTGTGTTTACAGTATATGTGCACCAAATATGGCTTGAAAGGAATTATAGAAAGTTTCAAAATCTTAGTTGCCCCCTTGGAGTGGTTGCTAACAAAATTTCAAATGAGATTAAAGACAGGTTGTTGTCCTTAGAGTTCAAGGGACCTCCTCATTTACTTTCATTGTGGAACATTCATCATTAATCTAATCATACTTGTTAGAATGGATTTCCACTCATATCATTTCATTTGCAGGTCACTATTCAAGGGAGCTCTGCCTCACAGCTATGCCCCCTTAATCCTTCAGCTTCCATCACCAAGAGATTTGGACTCACATGATCTAGTTACCAAAGCATTTAGAGCAACCGCATTCACAGGCTTCCACACTTTGGCCTTCTATTACTGCTAGATATTCAGGTAGTTATTTTACAACCTGTAAACTAGATTTACATTTCATAACTTATGAGTGATCTTACTATAATGTGTGAAATCCATGTGAGCTGTGTGTTAGAGCCCCATCTTTCTTTGAGAGAGGAGATAATAATTAGCAGGAGAGTCAAGAAAGGAACAGTGGAGGGAGAAATGGGTCCCATTCTCTTGGGTTTGGAGAAGAGAGCAAGAGTTGTGAGTTTCCAAGGGAGTAGAAGAGTGAGCCCTATATATACCAAGCTTGAATGTTTGATTAGCTACCTCTATTACTCATGATATGTTCTTGTTACATTCGGAGTATTTTGGAACCAAAGTATTCTGGTATAGTGTACTTCTGGTATTCATTTTGTGCACCTGCTATTACTGCAAATTTTGTTAATTCCGTGGCTAGGATATAGTTTGTGTGCTTTCTGATGGTAACATTGGAAAGTGCATGGGCTAGTGTGTATGTTATCTGTTCTGACAGTTAACAATGGGTTGGAATTTCTGCTACTACGGTGTATGTTAACTGTTCTAACAGTTCTTATTGTAACTAGTTCCAATCTGCATATTCAGATCATTAGCTATAGTTGTGCAGTTGTGCTGCATCTGCCTTTGGTTGTAAGTTTGGAAACAATGATAACTTTTTTGGTGTCTATTTTGGTCTGTACCTTTGGTTTACTGCATTTGCATTTGTTTGCTATACCTTGCTATTTCGGCTAACCGTGCGTTGACCTATCCTTGGGGGGTGGGGGGTGGGGCGCGGGTTTGTCCCTTAGAGCGTTTAGGCTTTTCTAGGGGCCATGTCCCTAGCTCATTTCGGCTTCTACTTATTGTTGCTACAAAATGTGTCTTATTGCTTTGTTGAACATAACTGTATATAGCTATATACCTGCTCCCTTGCTGCTTCGTTATCGCTGCTTCTTGTTTGATGCTGCAATAGCATTACTTACTAATCAGTTGCTGCTGATGTACAATCCGAATTGTTATCAGCCAACAACTACTACTACTGCTACTGCTCTGTCATGGTGAAGCTACTGCTACTGCTACTGCTATCTGCTGCCGGTTGATAATGATACATAGCGGCTGCTGCTGTCTTACTTAGTGCTATTGCTACTCTTCTTCAGTTGAGGGGGATGATTTGGCATGATGCCTATAATTCTGTCAAGCATGTTTTGTTTGAACGCAACTATGCAAAACCTCATCTTTTGGCATGCGTTTCTCCTTCATCTCTAGAAAGAATGGAAACATGTGGATCTCTTTTCATTGTAGCATTTTCAGTATAGCCTTTCACTTAGATTAGTGTAGCCACTTGGCGTAGCTCTTTTTTCTCAATTTTTGTTTTTTCCTTTTTCCTTTTTTTTTTCTCTTGGGGTATGCCCCTTGTAGGCTGTACATTCGCTTAGCCTATTTTCTATTTCAAGTTATTTTACCCAAAAAAGAAAAAAAACAGGTTACAGTAATTGAAAAGTCTATAAGAAGAAAACAAGGCTGGTATCGACATTTCAAATTGTCCAAAATGCCAAATCCAGTTCAAGGTTCACAATTTCTCATCTCACAATTTGAATAAAAAGACACATTCTCACAAACCATTGCATTTCCTCCCCTTGCATTGCAGTAAACATTACCCATTAATTGGGTTTCTGCATTACCACCTGTTGCATTGCAGTCAACATCACCCATTATTGGGCCTTTGCATTACCACCCCCTGCATTGCAGTAATCTCCACATTCCAATTATTAACTACAGCCTCTCAAATCACACTAGTCTAGCAACTTCATCATTAAACATTTTCTCTAATCGAAACATAACAAAACACGTCAACCAAACTAATTCATGGGGCAAACACACATCTTCACAATTTCAATAAGGAGGACAAAAAATTCCACGTCTTTCACATAGGAAATCAACCCTTTGTTTCACATCTCATTTTACCACCTCACGAATCCCCTTCGTGACATCCACGCACATTAATAGCCTAACTTGTAAATACCTATAAGGACCTTTAGCTATGTAGCACCCATCAATACTTATCAACCATAAGTTCTTGCCAAGTAATTTTACCAAATTACCACTTCAAGACCAACCTACCCAAATCCCTGCATGGGGGAAATTTCATGATCTGCCTCTTGAACTGTGGAACACAGAATGTCTTAGCAGGGTTGCTAGCACAGTGGGTAGACCAATCCATGTTGATCAAGCAACTACAAAGACATCCAAACAACCTGGGCTTCTACACACCAAGTCCACCAAAGCTAGGATTTGTATTGAGATAAGTGCAGATCAAGAACTACATGATGAAGTAACTGTAAGTGTTCAGGGGAAGACAGTTGTGGTGCCCATCGAATACCAAGTTCCCTCCCATGTGTTCTTATTGCCATGTTTTTGGGCATTCTACCTCTAAATGTGTCAAGCACACGGTTATTGTTCCTCCTCCTCCTCCCAAAGAGCAAGAATGGAGGATTATGAATCATGGAAAACAGAAGGCAGTCGACCAGCCCTCTCCTCATAAGAATGCCCATAGCCCTCAGAATATTCCTTCTCCTATCCTATCATTAGCTCCACTTCCTGATCCTTCTATCCAGGAGGAAGATGCTGAGGATTCTGAAACAGAACTTATGGAAGTGCTAGAAGGTGTGGTTAGTTCTGTGCTTCAAGGGCCCTCTAATTCCGATAAGATCACCACTCCTCCTACCAGCATTGATAGCAAGCAGACAGAGATCACAGTTCATGAACAGTCTAACAAGGTAGCAAACAAGGTTGTAAAGACACCAACGTCTGATACCAGAACCTGTTCAAACCATCAAAATACAGTTGGTGCTGATAAAAAGGAGGAACCACCTGATCTACTTCCTCATGCCACCTCTGATGTTAAGTTGAAGTTGGGAGGTTCCAATAAGGCTGCTCACAATGGAAAAAATAGGAGTCACTCCAAAGGCTCCTCACATAAACAAAGGAAGTAACTTTCTCTCCTCCTTTTGTCCACAAGTATTTAAATAATGCTCAACTTATGCATAACTCTTACTTTCATTAGTTGTAGCTCATTGTGGTAGAAATTTTTGTGTAGAATCAAATGGATAGCACACTGCCACTTTTTGGCTTTTGGAATATGATAGGTCTCAATGACCCTCTTAAGCAAAAGGAGATCAAGAAATGGGTTCATAATAATAAATTGTCTCTTGTTGGGCTCATTGAGCATAAACTCAAAGAACCTAAGGCCACTAAGATTGTTAATCTCGTCCTACCTCATTGGAGTTTTATTAGCAATTATGTCCATTCCCCTATGGGGAGAATTTTGGTTTGTTGGGATCCGACTGTTTTTAATGTCCAGCTTCTCTCTCAATCGAACCGATTCATACATTGTGATGTGCATTCTAGTGATGGCAAGTACTCCTTTGTAGCTACTTTTGTATATGGAGCTAATTGCCACCTTGAGAGACAAACACTCTGGTCTGATTTGAAAACTTTGGCTCTTGCTTCCCCCTGGGTAGTCCGTGGTGACCTTAATGCTATTAGGTCACCATCTGAGAAAGTAGGAGCACATAAGCACTGGCTCCCATGGATGGATGATCTTAATGTCTACCTTCAATCTTCAATCTGTAGAATTAGTTGACCTCAGATACTCTAGTTGCCAATTTACTTGGTCCAATAAGCAAGTTGCGGTTTCCCACATTAGCTCCAAATTGGACAGAGTCCTGGTCAATGAGAGGTATGACAATTGGCATCCCCTAGGACCCTTGCTCCCAAGGTTTGGCCAGAGAATTGTTTATGACGCTGGGATTAATAAGGAAGCCATTGTCCATGATATAATTCACAACAACCAATGGGCCTTCCCTATCACTCAGACTCTTGAACTCAATGAGGTCAGAGCTCAATTGCATAATGTGGCTTTTAATCCTACTGCCAAGGATTCATGCAAGTGGACACTCAACACTTTTGGGAAATTCACTATCTCATCCCTATGGGACAACCTTACAAGCCACTTTCCCATAGTTGCATGGCATAAAGTTGTGTGGTTTCCTGGACATATCCCAAGGTGTAGCCTAATCACCTGGATGGCCCTTTTGTATAGGTTAAACACTGAGGATAGGCTTGTTATGTTTGGCCTCAAATCCTTATCCCAATGCACATTTTGCCATGCTATAGAGAACCATGCCCATCTCTTTTTTGATTGCTCAATGGCCACCCAAATCAGGAACTTATTGTCCCCTCAGACCCCCCATATGAAAGGTCATCAAGCTTGGCAGCCTTGGGTGGACTGGCTTTCTAACTTGAAAGGTAAATCAGTGGCCAAGACTGTTGCAAAACTGGTGTTCACAGTGTATGTACATCATATTTGGTTGGAAAGGAACCATAGAAAATTTCAGAATTCCTGTTGCCCTCCTACTGTAGTTGCTCATAAAATCTCCAATGATGTAAGGGCTAAACTTTTGTCTATTGCTAATTTGCCTAGTGGTCTACATTCTGGACAACTAAAATTACAATGGAACATTGCTTAGTGATTTTTCACAACATTTACATAACTTTGTTTTACTTCAATTACCACTTCCAAAACTCATGTTGTTTTGCAGAGTTGAGGTACCAAAGCATGACATCCAGTTGAGTGTCAGTTCACTATGGTTCTCATCTAGCAAGGATGGAGGGCTGGAGTCTTGGATTCACATATGATTATGAAGGGTCCAGTAAGAGAACTGCTACTATTGGGCTTCTATTATTTCTAAGTATTCAGGTAATTATCTTAATCCTTGTTGACTGACCGGATAACTTCAAACCCTTGAGTGTCCTTACTATATTGTGTGATAACCAAGTGAGCTGTGTGCTAGCAACCCAACATTCCTTGTGAGAGGAGGTAATAATTAGCGGGGGCATCATGTGAGGAATAGTGGCGGGAGAAGGCGGTACCCAACCCTTGGTTTTGAGAAAATAAGAGTGGCAGTTGTGAGATTTCAAGGGGGTAGAAGTGTGCGCACCATACTTACCAAGGGTCTTGCTATCTTGCTATTTTGTTAGATGCTATTTGCTACCTTCTATTAGTTATTTGCTCTTTGCTTTTGCTCTTGGCATATCTTCAGATTTACGATCATAGCCATGCTGTGATGTTAGCTATCTGCTAGTTGCTTTTTCTTTTGTTATTATCATAGCTATACTGGGGTTGCACACGATCCTTTATGTGCAGCTGCTGTAGCTCATGCTTGGAATGATATACTGGTCTTCATTGGTGTGTCTTGTGGTTCTACATACTACTGTTACTATTTGTGCTGTTGGTTGACCCATTTGGAAGACCTTTTGTTGCATAAATGTGGACATGACATTTCTTACTGTGAGGTGTTTGGTAAAGATGGGAATAATTATACCCCTTCTGTTCATTTTGTACCCAATTGTGGCTCAAGTATGTCCTCAGTGCAGTTGGCAGACAGCAGCTGCTGTATGGATTTTCTTTTATTCAAAGGCTGCCCATCTTTAGTTAACAGTGCTCTTGATGGCTGATATTCATGTTGTTAATTTCATATTGTTATGCTCATGCCTATCCTTGGGGGGATGTCCCTTGGATTGTTTAGTCCCTTGCTAGGGGGGGTGTCCCTAGATGCTTTAGGGGTGTCTTCAACACCTCGGAATTGTTTTGGATCTTCTATTGCTGCTGTTATAAGGTCTGCATCGGCTGCTATGATGTGGATAGTTCTAAGGTCTTCAAGTATAGGTTGTGGATAGTTCTATGGATTTGCTATTGCTGCTGTTATAATGGTGGCTATTGGGGCTGTTTTTCAAGATGCCACAGGTGGATGGAAATTCATAGAAAGTTCATGTGTTCATCTAATTCCAGATTTTCATGTGGAAGTCTAAACCTTCATGCGTACATGTGTAATTTAGTTTGGTTCATAGAAAGTTCATTTAGTAAAGGCCTTTAGCCTATGAGTTTCAGTCCTTCTCAACCTCTTTTGCCCTTGGTTTTCTCCTCCATCTTGTAGATGGATTAGAAACCCATGGATAGGTCATTTCTATTTCCCTCTAGCTTTTTGTAGCCACTTGGCACAGGCATCTCCACTTTTCTCTTCTTTCCTTTTTTTCTTTTTCCTCCTGGGGTATGCCCCTTGTAGGCTGTATATTCAGCTGTCCTTTTTTCTATTACAAGCTGATTTACCCAAAAATAAATTTTTTTTTATACCAAATTTCATATATTGTACTACAAGTGTCAAATGAGCACTCTAATGCTCAATATCATGTAACGGCATCAAATAACTTATACATCACGTCGACAATTCACTTGTCAAGCTATCGTCGAAAGTACCATTCATTTAATTCATTGTTATCCATTTTCTATTCCAATTGCTTCATTAGATATCCAAATTTTCATTTCATAAGATAATCCTCCTTTATACTACACATGTCTTTTATATAATATGGTTATTCCCATTTCTAATTTCAATCTAACCATCGACCATCTCATATTACCTATCTCCTATTTGTTCACAGATATTTCTTCAATCATAAAGGCATACCACTAGCCTCGTCAGATCATTCAAATACTCAAATGAACCTAAGAACTTTTGTGTCTCACTAAAACGATTCTAAGGGAAGAGGATGCCCAACAAATATAAGTATGTCTACCTTGAAGACCTAGAATTGTACCAAATCATACGTGGGGTTCAAACACGACATAACCCCAAAGCTGACATGAAACCGTACGACAAACCTATCTTCTTTTGACCATAACATCTTATCAATTTAGAATTAGACTATGAGACCACCACCTTTAGAAAGTAGACTTTTCGTACATCAATTTTGATATATAATATGCCCCAAACGATAAAGTTATTCTCTTTTGGAGTACAAGAGAAATTTGTCTTAAGGCCCTAGGTATGGATACCACCAAAAACCAAGGTATCGATACCAAAGGGCTTAACAGTTTCACAAACGCAAGGGTATCGATACCTCCAAAAACCAAGGTATTGATACCCATAGCTTTCGAGCAACGTATTTTTTTTCTTTCCAGATTTTTTCAGATTTCAACACAACAGGGATGATGATCAAGCACCTCTTTTTACACAAAATCAACACATATACATATAGAAGAGGAGAAGAAATCCCTACCTAAAGCTTTGAAATCAACACCCACAAAATCTGCGAAACCCTTGAACTCCAAACTTAAGATCTACCAAAAACACTTCCTCCAAGTTCAACCCAATCGGGTACAAGTTTAAGATCACAATTTTGAAGAAATTAAGCACTTAATCTGCACACAAACATGGAGAGAAAGAGGAGAAGTCCCTACCTGACAGGTTTTGAGCAAAACCTCAAAGATCTAAGTAAAACCCTAACTTTTCGAGCTTGAGATTCACCTAGATACACCTCCACCGAGCTTGAACACATGATTTCCAAGCCCTAGGTCGCAAATACATGGTAGAATGTGGCTAGATCTTTGTGGGTTTGATGGATTTTGGGAGAGAGAGAGAGAGAGAGAGAGAGAGAGAGAGAGAGAGGCGTTCGGAGAGGAAGAGGAGAAAAATGTTTGTGTTTGTCTCCCACACCACACCACACCACACACATACATATACACAGCACCCTCCACTCACAAATACACAGCACAAACTCACAAACTTCCATTTCTTTACACATCAGCCCTGAAACATATATACTTCCACACCAATGTTTCATATAAATACACAACTCATGTATTTATAAAATATTTAAATTATTAAATTAAATACGGGTCCCTACACTGTTTACCATAGTCCACTATCGAATCGGCTACATCAGTCTGCTTCTCCGCCAAGGGTACAAAGTATTATTTGCAGTTATTCTCCGCCTCATGAACTATCTCCTCTTAAAGACCCAATGGCTGCAGAACCGGTTGTTCGTACGTTGCGTAGCTATCTTAATCCAGAAAGGGCTCCGCACGTATCGCCTATCGTAGTTCCAACTCCCACTGTTGCTAATACTTTTGTGTTCAAGGTGGATTATCACCGTGTGGTCCTCGAGTTCAGGGGCGTGAGCTTTTTTGGATAATTCAGCTTGAAATTAAAAGAAGACTAACCGAATATATAGCGTACAAGGGGCATACCCCAGAAGGAAAAGAAAACAAAAGACAGAACAATAAAATTTTCCTAAGCTAAATGGCTACATAATGTAATTGGGAAACGGTGTTTTCGATCCATCTTCCAAGAGAGAGGGAAAACACCGAGAATAAACTGTTAAGCCAAATGGCTACAGTGAACTAAAACAGAAGATAACAGTTGCGTCCATTGCCTCAAAAAGAGGGTACATATCAAATCCAAAACACACTATGTAACAACAACCCCAACTATATACGGCACAGGCTCAGGAGCAAAGGGGTGCCATATTTGGGGGAGATCTGAGCTTGAATCCTATGTATGTGAGCAGCAACATATCAGCACTATTCCCAACAACAGCCAAGCATAAAGGCATATAACAATAGGCCCCTACACAACCGCAGCATAACATATACAGATAGCTACCAAAAATACCAAAAGCGAACCAAAGAAGAGAAAGAAGAAAAGAAAAGAAAAGAAAGAAAGAACAGATATTGGGACAAGCCCCCCTAGGAAGGCTTAAACATCCCTAAGGACAACCCCCTTAGGGTAGGTACAAAGATCCAATCCATTCAAAGGCAGTCATCCCAAATGAAATGATACGAAGTAGTCAAAACCCTGGTGATAACCTATACTTGTCCATGTTCCCATTGCCACGCTACTTAGATCCAGGGACACTTCCACAGCAATTGGAGCAGAGCCTGGACCTGAGCAGAATCAGTACAAGCAGCAACAGCTGCAGTAGAATATCACACACAATAGTTGGCTCAGGGATCAAGATTATCCGTAAACCGTGGCATAACCTCCAAATCCGTATGAACCACAACAACAGCAGCTAGCTGCTACTATTACAGCAGCAGAGGCAGGAACAACTAACATCAAAAGCAGTAGCATATAGTAGCAGTAGGAGCAGTACGCAAATAGTAGTAGTAGGAGCAGTGCGCAACATGTAAATAACTCTATCTACTGTCCAGACAACATGCAGCTGCCGGAGCAGTAGCAGCTGCCATGGCAGCAGAAAACAACATAGCAGCAACAGCTGCCGTGGCAGCAGAAGACAACGTACCAGCAGTAGCAACAGAAAACAACTACCCAAAATGAGTAGAAAGCTTTAGCAGAAACAAAAGAGCGCACAATAACAAAAGCTTTATCTGCTCACTCTACTTCTCCCTCGAAACCTAACACTCCAATCAACCTAAAAGAATAGGCAGGTCCCAACTCCCTCGCCTCTCCCTCACAAGATGCCTCCCACTAATTATTACCTCCGCTCTCAAGAAGATTGGGGCTCAAGCACACATCTCATGGTTCCCACATATGCTGGTACACTCATATCCATCCGAGAGCTAGAAGGATTAAAGTAACTACCTTGTAGATAGAAGTAATAGCAATTATGGACCTCCCAATATGTTCATACAATCAAATCAATGGGTATCCACCCTCAATGGTTGTTAATGCAGTAAACAACCTGCTCAATCGTCCCAACCTGCCCAGTTGAATCACAAAGCCACTAGAAAGCAATTACATTTCCATTCAGGTTACAACAGATACAGTATACATCAGGGTAAGCAAATTTAGCATGAGCTCCACACATTTACAATCCCATCTGCTTGTGAATGTGGCAATTGAGAATGTGATAAAAGCCTTGCCCTTACCATAGTGCAAATTTTATGAACAACTATCTCCCAAGTACAGTGTTGATTTTGGAACTTTCTCAAATTCCTCTCGATCCAAATTTGATAAACTGTTACTATGAAACCCAATCTAATGGTTACACTCCTAAGAGATTTGCCTTTAACCGTTGATAATAGGGTTACCCAGTTTGCCCAAGATCTATCAGACCAAGTGACATGGAGTTTGGTCTGAATGGTTTTCCACACTTGCTTAGTGAATGAGCAATTAAACAAGAGATGGTCATGGCTTTCACTCCCCTGACACAAACTACATTGGGGGGAAATGTTCAACCCAAATGACACAAGTTTATCTGCAGTGGAAAGCCTATTTTGAATGGCAAGCCATGTGACGAAGTTGCATTTTGGAATGTGGGTAGAGAACCAGACCACCTTATGCCACAATACCCTAGGAAAGGGGTTTCTCAATTTATCCCAAAGAGAGGCCACAGTGAACTGTCCATTGGAAGTAAGAGTCCACCTAACTTGGTCAACCACATTCAACCTGGACTGAACAAGAGCGGGCATATTGTTTCTAACCTCATTTAGGTCAAAAGTTTGGGTAATGGGAACACCCAATGTGAATCATTGATAATATAAGACACGAAAGCATCTTGTGGTATACCAGAGTCGTATACAATTCTTGGACCAAATCTATCCAATAGCGGCCCTAGAGGATGCCAATTGTCATGCCACAAGGTTGTGGAATTTCCATTCCCCAGTATACTAAAAAAGTATGGTTTAACAACGATTCTGAGATTCAACAGCTTTCTCTAGGGGCGTGAGCTTGAAGACCCTAATTCACAAATTTGAGATTTTGAGACTATCCTCCACTCATTTGTAACTGTTCCGCCTCAGCTTGATCAAGCACGTTTGAGGCTATTCCCTTTTACTTTGAAGGACAAGGCCAAGCAGTGGTTCAACTCTTTGAAACCCCGATCATTGAATAATTGGGGGGAAGTCCAAGATGCTTTCACTACAAAGTTCTTCTTGGTTAGCCGTACCAAGCTAATTTTGGATCAAATTTAGAACTTCAAGCAATGAGAGGGTGAGACTTTTCACAAGTATTGGGAACGGTACAAGGATTTGTTTGCGGCGGTTTCGCATCACAATTTTCTCATGTACCAATGGATCAACTATTTCTATATGGGTTGCACTCAAGAGAGACGTCAACTTCTAGACACGACGGGTGGCGGTAACTTTATGGGAAAATCATCTAATGACGCATGGGACTATTTGGAGTCTTTGGCGGAAAAAGCTCAAACTTGGCAATTTGTAGATCCCGGTGAGCGAGCGATGTTCAACGAAGGCCTTAGTGGGTCGAGCAAGTTCTCCATAACCGAGCATAATGCATTTGAAACTTGTTTAGAAGAGATATCCTAGAAGTTTGACAAGATGGAATTGAAGGGAGCGCAAGAAGTCATGGTCAGTCCAATGGAAAAGTTGTGTATGCGAGAAGTTGGGCCATTCGACCGAGGCATGCCCAAACATTCCCGCTTTGAAGAACATCATCAATAGAATTGCTCCCGAGGAAGCAAATGCGGTGAATCAACGTTTCGACCCTTTCTCTCAATCATTCAATCCGGGGTTGAGCCAAAATATGGTTTTCCATTGGAATCAACCGAACGAAGCGAGCTCTTCTCAAGTTCCACCTCCCATTCAAAACTAACCATGGAGGCCAACTCAAAGCGCTCCACGTTTTCCTCAAAGCCAAGGTCCACCAGTTTTCACTCCATCTGGGCCATTTCAAAATCTGAGCCACTTTCAACAATCCCCCGAGGCGCACATTGGAAGATCAATTGAATAGCTTCTTGCAAGGACAAATGGCCATCAATGAGCAACAATCCCAAATGATGGGAGAAATCAAGAATCAATTGGGCAAATTAACATTGGTTGGGATATTACAACAATAGAAAGGGAAGTTTCCGACTCAACCACAACCGAATCCACAATCTAGCCCCCAAGGCCTACACTTTGCTAGCTCCTCGGTGACTTTCCCCGAGCAAGCAAAGGCTATTATTTCACTCCGAAGTGGAAAAATGGTTGATAATCAAGTTGTGATGTCGCTGGTCACGCCTTTCTTGTCGCTTCCTCCGATCGAACATCTGACTCCAATGTCAATATTTGGGGAATCTCCGAAGAAAGCTCCAGAGGAAAAGGAACCAAAAACGGATAAGGAAAAGAGAAAGGCGAAGAACAAGTCTCTCCAATACTGGCACCCTAACCTTAACGTTTGAAAGCATTGGCCAAACCAAGTTGAAATGCGTAGTTATATGAGTTGTTCAAGCAAGTCAAGATCAACACTCCTCTCATGGGTGCGATCAAGCAAATTTCTACATACTCTAAGTTCTTAAAAGATTTGTGCACTCAAAAGTGCAAGCTCAATGTCCAAAAGAAGATCTTCCTTACTGAGCAAGTAAGTTCGATCATTCAAACAAGCGTCGCTCTGAAGTACAGAGATCCAGGTAGCTCCACGATCGCCTTCATGTTTGGTGGTAAACGGATTGAACAAGCTTTACTCGACCTAGGTGCTAGTGTCAACTTGCTCCCGTAGTCAGTGTATCAAGAACTCGGGTTGGGGGAAATGAAGCCCACTCGAGTCACTCTTCAACTAGCCGACCAAAGTGTTTGTGTTTCAAGGGGAGTGGTAGAGCACATGCTCGTTCAAGTTGATCAATTCGTCTACCCGGTAGATTTTGTAGTTTTAGACACAAATCTGGCCATTGCTACTCCAACATCAACTCCTGTTATCCTTGGGCTTCCATTCTTAGCCACGGCAGATGCGGTTATCAATTGTTGGAACAGCCTTCTCAACTTGTCCTTTGGTAATATGAAGATGGAAGCTCATGGCAATAATACAGCTAAAAAATGGCGATTTTTTAGGCAACTAAAGGGCGATTCGCAGACAACTCTGCCAAGAGTTTTGGTATGCTCACTGTGTGTTGCTGACCAGTTTTGAAATTCTTATGTCATTAAACTAGACTGTTCTGTTATGGCTGTTGTTCTACCATTGTGCAGTTGTTCTGTTGTGGGTGGCATAGTGCTATGTTATTTTTTTTGGGTTAACCAGCTTGAAATAGAAAAAGAAAAGCGAATATGCAGCCTACAAGGGGCATACCCCAGGAGGGAAACAAAACAAAATTTACATAGGAAAACGAATGTTTCAATCCCCTCTAGAAAGAGGAAAAGGAAACACACAACAAAAAAGCTAATTGCAGCCCTGATATACAATGAAACTAACATGCCACAGGCCTTTACAAAGCCAATTTACACATGAATATGCCTCAAGCCTTTACAAAACCAAATTACACTTGAATATGCCACAGTCCTTTACAACACTGGGAGAGCTATAAGGACGACTGGAGCTTGATAGCATCACTTGGCAAGCATCAAAAGTGCACACACTAGACAAAATGAAGAGAACACAAGGCTGAATGAGATAGCAGCAGAACACAGCAACAAAACAACTGCATAACAGATAACAAAACAGTAGCAACACAGCTGCATAAAACATAACAGCAGAAGCCGTAGCAGAGAACTGCTAAGCAAGCATTACTGGACAGCAGAATCACCTCACGGACATCAACAGAATAGCAGTAGAACAGCAATGCTATGTTGTTGTTCTATTGTTTTGTTTGCTAGCAGCAGAAATGGTCCTGTTTTGGTTGCAGCAGGTCGTGGAATCATATTTGTCTATCTTGTCTACTGTTGTTTGTGAGTTCAGCTGCTGTATTTGATCAGATTGCTTGTGATCTCATTGGCTAACCAATTAGTTTAGAGTTCTGCTCTTGTCTTGTTTGGTTGTTCAGTTTGGGATTGTGAGCATCGGTTTTTTTTTTTTTTTTTCTGCTCTTGAATGGGTTTGGCCTATCCTTGGGGGGTTGTCCCTTGGATTGTATAGGCTTTTCTAGGGCGCTGTCCCTAGTTGTTTACTGCAGCTGTTTTGTGGGAAGATAGAGTGCAAGCTTGGGGGAAGATTGGTGTTGCTGTTGCACCTTTAGGATTTTGTCTTCCATAATGCTCCCATGATCATTCCTCCTTTTGTGCCATTCAGAGGTTCAAGTAGTGCAGCTAAGCATTTGAAAGGCTTTGTTACTTGCAATCTGTTTTCTGTTTTGCTATTGCTGCTGCTGTGTTGTTACTACGGCTGTTGCTGTATGGTGTTCTCAATGCTATTGTTCTGCTGCATTTTCGGTGCTGCTGTTTGGTTATTGTTCATGACTGGACTGCTACAAGCTGCTGCCTTCTACATTTGTTAATGTTTAAGTTGGTTAGGATTCAATTGGTTAGGTTATAGCATGTACCCATTTGGCATGTGGATTTTCATGTCATGACATGACTACCATATGGTCGTTCAGGGCAATTTGGGACTGGTCATATCCTTTATAGTTGTTCATATCGTTTGTTTTCCTTCCCTCTTGCTAGATGGACTGGACACAGCGCAAATCATTTAGTCCATGTAGCCATTTGGCGTAGCCAATTTTATTTACTCTTGTTTTTTGTCTTTCTTTTCTTTCCTCCTGGGGCATTCCCCTTGTAGGCTATACATCCGGTTAGCCACTTTTTTAATTTCAAGCTATTTTACCCAAAAAAAAACTCCACCATTAGGGTATTCTGAGCATCTTCCTGTGGATCCATGGCAGATGGTACTGTCTCCTTCATGGAAGGACTGAGTTTCAAAGTCCAGGACTCTAATGAAATTCGTTGGATGCAAAGGGGGATCAACAATCATTCCTCCCCTTCCAAATCGTTCAATTTGTGCCCTAGGCCACCACTCCCTTCTACTACATCTAGTGCGCAGTGGGCATCATCAACAAGTTTGCCAAACCCAGCACCATCCCACTCGTCTACTACATTAGATGGGTTCGGGGTTCACAGTCCAAAATCAGCAAAAAACCCTAGCCCAGCTAGGAAGTTACAACAGGTATTCCTCGAAGAAACCAGGAAATTGGTAGAGGAGGAAACAGATAACATTCAAGCAGAGTGAAACAGATGACATCCAAGCAGAGTGATTCCAATTTCACCGTGAAACACAGTACAGAGGTAAGTACTGATCCTAACCCTAAGATTCTAATCAATGCTAGAGGCAATCCATATTCTGAAGGGGATCCCAACACGGGATACAGTGAAGCTGATACTAAACCTAGCCGCCCACTCTCTCCTAAGAGTACAAGTACGAACAAGTTATAAGAAAGAAACTGTTTAGTCAAAGAAATTTTTGAATGAATAGTTACAAACTCATCTTTATCCAAAAAAATTCAATTACAAAGATGATTAAATAACTAATAAAGTTACCTTCCAAAAGATAGTTTTCTCATCCAAGCACAAGATGCATGCATCTATTGTCCGGCGTTTGGACCTGAAAAGAAAGATTGGGTTGAGCTACACTAGCCTAATTGGAAAATCTTTACCAATTCTATATGCAAACATGATGATAAGTGCAAAAGATGAAGACATGAAAGTATGGTTCAACCAATGGATAGCAATCAACTCAAAGGGATGCCAATCGTTCTAAGACATGCTGCTATCATCAATTGGCTATCATCAATTGGCCAAATTGTTCATAATACTCACGCGACTCTAGTAATTCTGACATGACTCGCTATCACCAATTTCCACCATTGGTATTTCCACCCCTTGCGATACCGTATGACACTACTAGGGTCACCATATCACCACCCCTTGCATTACAGAGAACCCTAACAACTTGGGTCACCGTATTAACACCCCTTGCGTTACGAGATCCACTTGAGTCTTCGTATTACCATCCCTTGCGTTACAAGACTCCCTAAACCAACTTCCGACCCACAACTACTTTCTCATATAATATGCAAATTAAGATTCCCCCATGATCACATTCATAGATGAGACATCCTACAATATGCCAACGTTATCACAAATGCGCCATAGACATTCACAAGTAGCAACAATCAAATAATGTATTCAAACGAAGTTTTAACCAAGTAATTCCTTATTCATTCCTCACTAACGGAAGGCCAATGGGTAATAACATCCACTAATCATAAAAAGTCATAACGACATAACGAGAATCTTAGGGATATCCAGCGGATAATGGCAGACACACCCCTACTCAAATGGTCATAACTTTCTATGTACTAAGAGTTTTAAGACGATTCTAGTGGCAATGAAAATCTGACTTCAAGACCTTCGAATTGATATAAAGTTTGCATGAATCGAACATCGGACAAGAAAGTTATGGCCATTTGGAGTTGGGTTGAAACCTAGAAAGCAACCAGAGTTTCTAGGGAGGGGAGGGATCAATCCCTACTCTCATGGGGATCGATCCCCTAGGTGAAAAATGTAGATTTGAAAGGGATCAATCCTTGGGCAATTTTGAACAATTTCTGCACTTCTTGACAGCTTTCTAGAGAATGAAGGGGGATGATCAAGGTTCGATTTTCACACCAAATCAACATATAAGCACATAAAAGAGGTAAAGAAATCCCTACCTCGCGACGGAAACCAAGATCTACAGGATTTGACCAAGCCCTAGCCTCCTTGAACTTCAAAGCTTTGCTCCAAGCTTGACCCAAGGATTTCCAAGCTCAAGAACGCGATAGGAAGGTCGAAGGGACGTTGATTCTTGAAGTTCTTGAGAGATGGAGTGAGGTTTTGAGTGAGAGAAGGAGAGAGAGGGAGATAGTCAGCTAGAGAGAGAGAGAGAGAGGACATGAGGGAGAGAGAGAAATGGGGAGATGAAAATAATCTCCTACTACACACACCCACTATTTATACCCTTATATCTTTTTATCACACCCACACTCCCTCAAGTTTCATTTCTCACTTTAATCCTCAATTCAAATAACCGCCAATTAAACCATATTCTCCCAATTAACCATTTAATAAACATTTCAAGAATTAAAAATTTTCGAGTCTCTACAATTTCTCTAAAAGCAATCATCATTTCTCTAAAAACCTCCTCTTTGTCATGATTTTGATCACTTGACTGCCCTTCATGGACATTTCGAAGTGCTTCATAGGGAGGTCTTTCTAATCTCTCAAATGCTAGGGGAACTTCCAAGCAATTGATTAGGCCTAGTTCCCCAGCAAGTTTTGTTACAATCTAATCTTCTGGCTCTGGGCCAAAGTTGGGTGTTGTTTGCTTTCTAATTTTTGGCATTTTGACACCTTCGAGTCCCACTGGGTGTGCCAAAAATTGTTTGTGCTAAATTAGCTCAACCTTTGGCAAAATAATTGTGTGCGGGCGTGCCGGAAAAGAATAGAAATTATCCTTTTCAGATTAACTCAAAAATAGCTAACTTAATCATGCAATTGTGATTATCCGTTTGATTACCTCAATTAAGAGGATTTTTCTTAAAGGGATCAATTAAACCAAATCGACAAGATTCAAACAAGGAAATCAAAAAAGATAACTGAATATAAGTAAGCTTGAATTGAATCAAAAGCAAACTTATACAAGATTACTTTTAAGACTTCGACAAGAACAAGACAGAAATATAAGCACGCTTGAATCTAATAAAAAACAAGCCTTATATTCTTAGACCTTTGGTGCAGCCTTATATTCTTAGTGTATTAGGTAATGGACAATCCACTTCCTTGTGGTATGATAATTGGCATCCACTTGGTCCTTTGATAGCCAAACTTGGTCCTAGAGTTGCTTATGATTCTAGTATACCAAAGGAGGCTACTGTGTCTCACATTCTTCAAAACTCAAGTTGGGCATTCCCCATAACCCAAACTTTTGAGCTGAATGCAGTAAGAAGTACTTTACCACCTCTTATCCCTTTCAGGTTGAGTGGGGACGATCACATTCGGTGGACTCTCACTCCAAATGATTAGTTCACAGTTGCTTCCCTTTGGGATAAACTGAGAATTCCCTTTCCCTAAGTTTTGTGGCATAAGTTGGTGTGGTTCTCAACTCACATCCCAAAATGTAGCTTTATCACTTGGCAAGCTATTCAGAATAGGCTCTCCACTGCAAATAGGCTTGTGCTTTTTGGCATTACTAATTCTTCTCAGTGTAGTTTTGGCCAGGGGAATGAAAGCCATGATCATCTTTTCTTTAACTGCCCATTCTCTAAACAGGTTTGGACACTATTCTATCCAAGCTCCATGTTTCATGGGCTCCTAGAACATGGGTTGAGTGGGTCACTTTTCTCTATGATCTCAAGGGGAAATCTCTCCATTTTGTTATTACTGAAATGGTATTTACAGTTACTGTGTACCATGTGTGGATCGAGAGGAATGTGAGGAAATTTCAATGAAAATCTTGTTAATGGGAGGTAGTTGTTCATAAAATATATTCAATGGTTAGAGGAAGAATTTTATCCTTGCCAAAATTACCTCAATCTCAAGTTGGATGGATTGTAAATGAGTGGAACATCAGTGAATGTTAATATTTCATGATTGATGTTGAATGGCACTCACATTGTATTTGCACCTTGTGCTTGTTTTCCAAATTTCAGTATCTTGTCATTCATGTGTGTGTAGGTGGAGAGGTGGTACTGGACAGGTATATCACAAATTGTGAGGAGGTTCTAGCTGCTATTACTTCTACATACAAGGTATATATCTTAAATTCACAGCTTGTTGCTCTGCTGAAGTGACTGCTTGTGTATCCAGACTCGGAGACCTTGAGAGTTAGCTTCTTTGCTGTGTCCAATTGTTCTTGTGGGTGCCAGTATTTGTGTGAACTTGTGAGGTGTGTGCTTAAGCCTCAACCTTCTTGCGAGTGAAGGTAATATTTAGTGGGAGGCATTTTGTGAGGGAGAGATGAGGGAGTTGAGGTCCTCCCTATTGCTTTTTAGTTATTGGTGGGTTAGGCTTCAAGGGAGTGGTAGGGTGAGCAGATAAAGTAATAGGCCTACTGGTTCCTTGTTGTTGGCTCTTATGATTTGGGTGAAGCTCTCTTCCATTGGCTTTCGTGCCTTTTGGAGTGCTACCTTTTGATAGCTTTCTATTAGAATTTAGCCTACTACAGCTGCTGATTTCATTGCTGTTGTTTTGCTGCAGCAGCTTTGGTTCTTCTGCATTTATGTTGCTGAATTTGTTCATGAAGAGATGGTGTATCTCGCTATTTTGGTATGCTGCATTTACTCATGGGCGTGTTCTTACATCCATGCTGTGGCTTTGGGGCTTTGTTGCATGCTTGTTTTTTTTTTTGGGTAAATTAGCTTGAATTTAAAAGAGGTTAACCGAATGTACAGCCTACGAGAGGCATACCCTAGCAGGAAAATAAAAGGAAAAAAAGAAAGTGAAAAAAGTGCGATAAACCATGCACAACCCGCATGGAGAGTAAGGTAGATTAAAATAAATAACATAGTGCACTGTGATTTGTTATCATACTTCGTTGTACCATCTATCAAGAAGAAAGCACAACGGGGTATGACACAAAAGTGATACAAGAAGTAATGATGACATGAAAGCTAAGTAGTGCTTGGCATAGCCCGCCAGGCTACGCTCTAAGATAAAGTAGTCGCGGTCGAAAATGACCATCTGATGAACCATCATTGAGGAATTGCAGAAACACAGCAACTCGACAATGAGGGGAGGCTAAGTAGCTACTACAAAGAAACTAGGTACAGATAAAAGGCTCGATCCGGGGATGATGACATCTGACAAGGGCCCAACCCTGCACACCACACCCAACCCACCAATCTACTACTCCTTCGACCAAATTCCCAAGGCTCGCCAGAAAATAACCCGCCCTCAGCAAAATACCAATCAGCACAGCCACCAGAGAAGGGATATGAAGACCAAGATTCTAATACTCCAAACTAACCTAGTGAGTTGAACGCAATACCCACCTCTAAGAGAACAGCTACTACAAAGGAACTAGGCTCCGAGAAGAGGATCGAACTGGAGATGTCTGCATCCGACAAGGCTACCCCCTTAAGTACCCTGCACATCATGCCCAATCCTTCCAGACTTCCCTCAACCTAATCCCCTAGGCTCGCTATAAACTAAAAAGTGAGACAGCACAAAAGTCTCAAATCTGACTGCCATTAACAATGTAAAACCACCGAATCATCTGGCACGAAAGAGGACACAAAGTACCGCAGGAGAACCAAAGCTGCCCTTTTCAATTAGAGCTCAAGCCAATCTAATCAATGACAGCCATGGAAGCTACCCCTTTCAATCAGCCCACACCACCAATTAGACAATGACAGCTCCGGAGGCTACCCTTTTCAATCAAAGCCCAAACACCGAACTAGTCAATGACAGCCATGAAGGCTACCCTTTTCAACCAGTGCAAGCCTCCAATCTAATCATTGATAGCCACGATTACATCCATACTACGCACAACCACCGGGCTATTGAAGCAAAGAAACTAGAAATTTAAAGACGCTCAACAAAGAGCTAAAATCCGAACGATGAACCCGATCTCAGTCCAATAGATGACTGCCCATCAAGGTTCTCAATCAGAATCTAAATGTTTAACCATCTTCCCCAAAGAGAAGCCGCTACGAGAATTCAACAGATACTGAACCTTCGGCGACAACCAAAGATATTACCAATCAGAGTTTTAGCCGAAATAAATTGGATATACTTGGATTATCTACACTTAATATGTAAACTCAGAATTAACGAGGATTTGTACCTTTCGGGACCGAGGGATTAACGCCATGACTGCATACCCAGAGTCTCAATCGAATACGACCCTACCACTGTGCTACCGGAGAGATCTTGATGAGCTTCTCAGCCCTGACCTGAACTCCCCCTTTTCCTTGTCACTATCCGATCCAACCCAAGCCATGGTTAGCGGAGGCCTATTGGAACCGGTGTGACAAGGACCTAGACCGCCTGTCGGCCTAAAGATCTGGGGAGTCTCCCTAAGAGAAGACCTCCCATCGCCGTACCTTTGGTCAGTACAGGATGAAGATGATACCTGTCGTGCCTAGTCAAGGCCGGAATAATAGCTGGCGTCGGCGAACCACGGTCGTCTGCCATGATCACTACCGAGCGGCTCTGGCTTAGCTCCAGTGCTGATCTGAAGTTGAAATCGGCCACAAGTGGACTTTGAACTAGATTTAGGAGTGAATCGGTGGCTCCGAGATGAAACTTGATGTTGAAATCAGTCCACAGGGTGGACTTTTTACTAGATTCAGGAGTGAATCGGTGGGTGTGTTCAAAAATCTGAAAGGTGCAGTGCATTCTCTCTCTATTTCTAGAGAGAAGCTCTCACCTCCCATTTTTGCCGCACGCTTGTTGCTGTGTAAAATCTGTTTTGAAGTCTGTTTTGGTATGCTATTATATGTATGCTACTGTGTTTTGTAAGCTGCATTTACTACTATGTTGTGTTGCCACATTTTGCTATTGTGTGGTAATTGAATGCCATCCATTTGTGGAGTTCGTGCTCTGCTGGATTTTGATCTAACCTTTGTGGAGTTTGTGCTCTGCCGTATTGAGGAGAAATCATAGTTCTTGTTGCATTGATAAGCTGGAGTTTGACTGACCCATTGGGGGTTGTCCATTGGAAATTATTCCTCATAACCCTCTTGATTCCTACTAATCTGTGGGGTTGTCCAAGGTTCTATCTTTTGTATCTACAACGTTCTAATGAAGACATCGGAGCATCCAGATTTATCTTATATGTTTTCCCTCCCTCTAGGAAGATGGATTGAAAACATCGTGTTTCATTTAGCTTTATGTAGCCATTTGGCGTAGGCAATTTTCTTGTTATTTTCTTTTGTTTTTCTTTTTCTTTTCCTCATGGAGTATGCTCCTTGTAAGCTGCATATTCGGTTAGCCTCTTTTTCAATTTCAAGCTGATTTACACCCCTCCCAAAAAAAAAAGACGCTTATATGATATTGTTCTTTTACCACGAACAAGATAGAATAATGTACGACAACTTGAATTTAATTCAAAGTAAGCTTACATTCAAATAAGTCTTCAAACTTGCAAGATATTTAAACTACAATACATTAACTACTTTGAACTAATTCCGAAGTCCTAAACTATTTTAGATCTCTGAACAACCATTTTTTGTATGGGATGTCAGATGATGATATTTTGTCGGGGCTTCTTCTTCATTTTCTTCTTATATTTATAGACAAAGAGTCTATCTATGACTCTTGTTCTCCACGTTCTCCTTGAATGTCTAAGTCTTCATTTGAACTCCATAATTCCCTCCAAGAACGATTGTAACTGCCTTCGAACTGCTGTTGACTTGGTCTCTTCAGAAAACTCTTCTTCTTCCCACGTTTAATGTTCTAGATCGTGGCTAAACACATGGATAACGAGTTCCTATTCTTGTGCAATCATGAGTTAGTGCTTCGAAATGGGTTACCCAGATGATTTATGAGGAAACATAATTGATTTCCCTTGTAAAATGCATCTCTAATGATACCGTTTGATGGTTTAAAGAGTTAATCAACGGTTATACTTAATTATCATCTTAATATATGTCACTTTATGAGCAAACGTGGTCGTTTCCAATCTAAACGATACCGTATAGTACTAAAATAACATTGTAATTAAACCCTTCGATTCTCTATACCTCAGGCGTAATTACAACGTTTTTTGATTGGTCCACACACTGTTCAATGCCATGTGTAATTTTCTTATTGGGTGATATATTTTTGAATGTAAACAAAGTCGAGCTTGAGCCTGACTAATAATCTGCCAAATCGAGCCCAAGCCTGACAAAGTTCGACTCCATTCTGCTCGTTTACACCGTGGACTTGGGAGTGGAAGTTGTCACAATCTAGCACATAAATGAAGGATCATGAATACATATTCTAAAAAATCGAAAATAGGCTAAAAATCAAATAACTAGACGGCTTTATGTAGTCGTCTATTGGGCGGCCTTATGATGTCCTCCAATCGTGATTTACACATTGTCAATGCATACCCCATTTAGGGTCGGAACCAGGATTTTACCCTAACAGTGGCCAAATGTATACTAAAAACATAAAAAGATGCATTACAATATTAATAGTCGTCGACTCCAAAAAAAATTAAAATAACATAATAAAAATTATAGTAAATGATGTTTTTTATTTGCACATGGAGTATGAAAAAAGACTAATTTTAATTTTGGGCATTGATAATGCCACTCCATGACAACAGCAGAACCTATGTAGTCGCCAATCATTAAGGGTATGAGCGGGGGAGGATTGGAGACAGACCTAATTTTTGGCAATATGTACAAAGTGACAGATCTCAGAATACCACTTAAACAGTAGCTCCCCTATACGTGCTTTGCTGCGGAACCTTGCCCCCAAATCAAAGCCAAATGGCATCAAAGAGGGCAAGTCTAGTCTAATAGGGGTGTCCAAGAAAAACCGAGAACCGTGAAACCGGTCCGGACCGATCCGATCCGTACTTTTTGGATTTTGTCCGTGGATTAATGGTCCAGACACGGATTTGAAAATTAAAAAACCATGAGATACGGATTAGGATTGGATTTTCATTTCAAAACCGTAGATTAACCGAACCGGACCGTGAGATATTTAAAAAAATAAAAATATAGATATGTGTGTTTAATATATAAATAATTATAATTTTACTAATTTGCTTGTTTGTTTTGAGAAACTTATTTGCTATTTTTTGTTTCGTTTTTATGGGATCTAATAAGTAGATCATGCTTGACCAGAATTTTTTTTGGGGTAAAACTGCTTGAAATAGAAAATAAAGGCTAACAGCCTACAAGGGGCATACCCTAGGAGGAACAAAGAAGGAAAAGGAAAGAAAATAAAGGATGCCTATGCCAAGTGGCTACATAGACTAGAGGAAAATGAACCAAGTGTTTTCTGCTCATCTAAGTAGAGGAAGAGAAAACACATGCGGAGAGTAGAATGACCACCTACCATACCGGTTCATTACACCATACATGTCCTCAAAGTACAAAAAAAGTACACCATACCAAACCAAACCAATTTGATAATGACAACACAAGTTATGAAAGGGCCATAGATGGCCCATCCAAGGAGCTGACCGATTTCACAAGGAGCTGACCCACTGACTAACAGGTAGCAACGTACATCACAGCAACAAAACAGCAGCTCCTTTACCGTTGTTCACCAACCAGCCGCAGCATGCAAACCAAACAGAACAGAACGAAGCAGAAGTAGAACTGAGCAGAAGAGAGCTAAGGAAGGCCCCTTAGGAAAGCATTAACATTCCTAGGGACAACCACCCAAGGATAGGTAAACAAGCTAATGGATACAAACCATGCACACCACCTGAAATGGACACGCCTTACTAGTCAGTCCGCAGATACAACAAGAGAGCACCAGCAGAGAACATGAACTTGATATAATGCTACAACCAGCAACCAATCAGATTTCCTTAGTGCTACTGTGGACAGATTTCCTTAGCAGCAGTAAAATTTATCAAATGCTCTATGGGAGCAGCACATAGATAACTAAAACAGCTAAATCCACCAAAGATTTCTAAGCAAATGCTGAGCTTGTACAACAGTAACATGGTTTTTCAGTATTGAAGTGAAAGCTCATGGAACACAATCAAACGCACTCCAAAGCTCACAAAATCATATATGCCATAATTAATCGACCAAAACAGAAAATACTCAACGAACAGAAATTAATCAACCAAGCAAGAGCAGAAAGTAGGGATAATAAAAAATGCTGACCTAGCACTATGTACTCACCTACTACTCCCTCGAAAGGCTCACATCTCCCACTTTTCCCTCATGTGCTAGGACAAGGTTCTACAAACTCCCTCCCTAGATCTCACCATATGACCCCACTACATATTACCTCCTCTCTCAAAGAAATGTTGAGGCACAAGCACACACCTCACAGGGTAGAACACTCTTAAAAGTGGATCGCACAACATCTTCAATAAGGATCTCCAAAGAATAAGATATTTACCTGATATATAGCAGTAATAGAAGCTCCCTTCCAACTGATTGATGTGGAACTGGATCATGTGAAGCCAAATCTCCTTTACACCTTTACACTTACTGCCCACATATGCAAACGTTAAATAAAGCAATTGAAACATGAGGCAAATACATAACAATATTGAACAGCTAACTTCCAGCATTGTGCCACTCATTAACAACCTGATCTGCTTGAATTTGGGGAATATTGGGTAAGGATAGAATCCTTGCTCTCACCATTGAACAAATTTTATGAACAACTACCTCCCAAGTAGATGAATTCCCCTTGAATTTCCTCATATTCCTTTTAATCCACACATGATAGACTGTGGTGGTAAATCCCAATTTAATGATAACAGTTTGAAGAGATTTACCCTTTGAATTTGAAAGAAGGGAGACCCAATCATTCCAAGTTCTAGGGGACCAAGAAACATGAAGTTTGGACTGGATAGAACCCCATACCATCTTAGTAAATGAGCAATTGAAGTAGAGGTGATCATGGCTTTCATTTTCCAAGCAAAAACTACATTGGGCTGAAATGGGGAGACCAAAAGACACAAGCCTATCAGCTGTAGAAAGCCTGTTCTGAATAGCCAGCCAAGTGATAAAGCTACACTTGGGGATATGACTTGAAAACCACACCAACTTGTGCCACAATACCTTAGGAAAGGAAGTTCTTAATTTGTTCCACAGAGAGGAGATCGTGAATTGACCATTAGGGTTGAGTGACGACCTGAATTGGTCATTCTCATTCACCCTGGAATGTAACAGAGTAGGCAGAGCACTCCTAATCTCGTTAAGTTCCCAAGTTTGAGTAATGGGAAAAACCCATCTAGAGTCACGAATGATGTGAGACACAGTAGCCTCTTTTGAAATTCCTGAATCATATGTAACTCTAAGGCCAAATTTGGCAATTAAAGGGCCCAAGGGATGCTAGTTATCATACCACAATGAAGTAGAGTGACCATTCCCTATTACGCTAAAAATATAAGGCTGCACCTTGGATCTAAGATTTAGAAGCTTTCTCCAAATCCAAGAGCAATCACCTGGAATCCTCAAATTCCAGAAATTTTTCCCTTTAATTAAGTAAGATTTGACCCACTGACACCATATAGACTGCTCTCCCCCGGAGATAATGTACCATATGTGTTTGGCAATGGCTGCTTGATTCCAAATTTGCATAGACTTGAATCCTAAACCTCCCTCCTGTTTAGGAGCACAAAGATGTTCCCAAGAGACCTTGGCACCCGTTTTTTTAAGGTCAGGTCCAGACCAGAAAAAGGCCCTAAGAATGGATTCAACCTCCTTAATCACCTTTTTGGGAATGATGAACAAGGATGACCAATAAGTTTGGATGGAAAAGAGAACATTTTGAATCAATTGAACTCTTCCAGCATACGTAAGATCCCTATTGGTCCAAGACTTGGTTTTGGCAGTTATACGATCTACCAAACTCTGACAATCAGAAGCTTTGAGCTTGGTAGATAGGAGGGGGACACCAAGATACCTGACAGGGAGAGAGCCTTCTTGAAATTTAAGGACATCTAAAATGGCCAGCCTAGTGCTCGCGTTAACCCCAGAAAAGTAGACGCTACTCTTCCCAGGGCTAGGGGATAGACAAGATAGGGCTTGGAACTCTAAGAGTGCCTCCTGTATATGGTGAATAGAGGACAGCTCTCCTTTACAAAAAATCATTAAATCATCAGCAAAACAAAGGTTGATAAGTTGGTTTCTTCCACATCTCCAATGAAAGTGGAAATCAGGAAGGAGGGATTTCTCCTTTAGAAGGTAAGTGAGAACTTCCATGACAATCACAAAGAGATAGGAGGATAATGGGTCTCCTTGCCTAAGACCTTTTTTCCCTACAATGAATCCAGTGACTTCACCATTTATGCTAAGAGAATAATTAGCAGAAGTAACATAAGCTTGAAGCCAATTGATCATTGTAGGGTGAAAATTCATGGAGGACAGAACATCCCAAAGGAATTCCCACCTAACATTATCATATGCCTTCATAATATCTACTTTCATAGCACATCTGGGAGATGGAGAAGATTTGTGATATCCTCTCATAAGCTCCTGGGTGAGGAAAATATTGTCAGCGATCCTTCTTCCCTTCACAAAGCCCGATTGAACAGGGTCTATTAACATTGGAAGGATTGCTTGAATTCTTCTAGCAAGAATTCTAGAAATGCACTTATAAACCGTATTACAATAGGATATAGGCCTAAAGTCCCCAACCTTTGATGGATTAGGGACTTTAGGAACAAGAGCCACAGTAGTGGAATTTACTTTTTTGAGCAATTTTCCAGACCTAAAGAAGGTCTTAATAGCTGAGGTGACTTCATGACCAATGATAGGCCAAGCCTTCCGGAAAAAGCCCGCATTATAACCATCAGGACCAGGGCCTTTGGAAGGACTAAGAGCCCAAAATGTATCCTTGATTTCCTGATCAGCAATCTCAGAAATCATTTCAGAACTTTGACTGTCTGTTAATCGCTTCCTCACCACCTGTTGGACTCTTGATTGACCCAAATAAGGAGAAGAATGGGCTGTCCCCAGGAGGGAATTGTAAAAGTTAACAAAGCTGGATTTGATAACCTTAACATCATGTGTGAGGGACCCATCATCTAAAACCAGACTAGTGAGTTTACTTTTATTTCTTGTGTTGTCACAGATTTAAAGAAGTAGGAGGTGCACTGATCACGAAGCTTAAGCCACTGGATTCTGGACTTTTGCTTAGCTATACTCTCCTCAGCTCTAAGCAATGATAATAGATGCCTGTGGACCACTCTCTCCTGGCTTATAATGGAAGGATTCGCCAGCTGAGAGCTCATATTTTTCTGCAACGATTCTAGAGTTTGCTTGGTGTCAGCAACCCTTTTAGATATGTCAATAAACTCCCTAGTGTTGATCTATTTAAACTCTGCCGGCAACAACCTAAGCTTCTCACACACACAGAACATAGGGTTACCAATAATCACTCTCCTCCAAACACTTTGAACCACAGTTAAGAACTGAGGATGGTCAGCCAAAAAATCAAAAAACTTGAAGGGTTTAATAGCCTTCTTAGGCCCAGGGATGATGGTTACAATGGCTGAAGAGTGATCAGAGATCCCAGCAGTGTGAAAATGGGCAGTAGAACTGGTAAAAGCTTTCATCCAATACTCATTAACCAGGACTCTATCTAGCTTTGAACAGACAAAATGAGAGGGGTCTTGTCTATTGGCCCAAGTGAGAAAACACCCTAAATATCTAAGATCGTCAAGCTTTATGGAATAAAGACACTGATTAAATTCATTCATATGAGGAGGCCAAAGTGAAGTGCCTCCAACTTTCTCAAAAGGAAAATCCCCCATAACGATCCGGGGGAAGGCAGAGGTTAAATGATGCAGTCTTGACCACAAGGCCTGCCTGTTCAAATAGGTGCTAGCCCCATACACAAAAGTGGCCAAAAAAGGTGCCCCCCCCCACATTTAGAGTGCACTTCACAATGAATAATTTGATCAGACTGCTCCAAAACCTGAACAGCTAGAATAGTAGGATCCCAACACACTAAAATTCGACCTAGGGGAGCCTAGAGGTAGTTGTTCAAAAAACTCCAATGAGGGCAGATAAATTTCAAAATTCTAGCAACATTTTCTTCCCTTATTTTATGCTCCAATAAACCCACAAGGGAAATATTGTTATTATTCACAAAACATTTGACCTCCTTTTGCTTGATTGGATCATTGAGACCCCGAATATTCCAAAACCCGATATTGAGGGGGAGTAAAGACATACGAACATTCAACCAGAACTAAGTATGAAAATGGCAGAATTTGGAAGTATAAGAATACTGCCCTGACAAAAGGATACGGATGAATTCCTTCCCCTGGATATGGAGCTTAACGACTGCTCCTTTGCAATTTTCTTCATTCTTTTTTGAGCTGATTTAGAAAGGACCTTCTGGAAGTTCCCCTTGAGATCCCTCTCTAAAGCTTTATCTCGTACCTCTGGTCCTTGAGGATCAGGAGGTTTAGGTGATAGTGTTTGGTTCAGTTTCAACCCGACTCCATCCCTTGGTGCAGATGAGGGAATTAAGCCTGCACTGCTCTCCATGACTGCCATCTTAAGCGGAGTTTGGGAAACCCCTTTGGAACTACTAACCACACCTGCTAGTACTTCCAACAACTCCCCTTCCGAATCTGACTCACAGGATTGGTCTACGGAGTTGATAGGTATCTGCTCCCCGAGGATGGAAGGACCACTTTTAGAAGAATCTCCTTGATGCAGTACAGGAACTCTAGCTGCTTGCTCCATATCAGGAATTTGCTTACTATTGCCTGTATGAGTCTCACTCTGGAATGCAGGAGTGGAAAGGGCTTTAGCACACCGCTCCGAGGAATGTCCAAACACCTGGCATAGCTTGCAAATGGGAGGGAGGACCTGATATTCCACATGAACAATAACAGATTCTCCTTCCACCATCACCGTGACCTCATCAGGGAGATCCTGTTCAGCACTAACTTGTATGCAAATCCTGGCTGTTGTGGACTTAGTTTGAAGCAGCCCAGGTTGTTTGGCCGTCTTAGCAGTGGCCTGATCAACATGAAGAGGTCTCCCAATTGTGCTAGCTACACGGCTAAGACATTCCTTATTCCAGAGTTCCAAAGGTAAATCATGAAACTTCACCCAGGCAGGTACTTCGATAGGTTGCTCCTGAACAGGTTTCATCATCCTATGCCAATCCTTGAGAACAAGATATTTTTGAGAGAAGAAGTAAGGACCTCCTTCAAGAACAGTCATCTTAGCCTGTTCATCCTTAAATTCAAAGAGATAAAACCCGGCCACATTAGGTTTTACAGCCACGAATAGATCCTTCCATTGGTTCCGAGCTGTGGAAACTAGCAAAGGATAAGCCATCCTTCCATCTGGAAAGTGACCTATCAAATATCGACTCCATTTGCCTATGTCAGTTAATTCTATGTCTATTTCAACCAGAGCTTCCTTGCCTCTTTGAAGATCAGGAAAAAAATCAAGCTTCATATCTACAGAAGGACTCTGAGACTGCAGGAGAGAAGCCCAATTCCTCGATTTCGGTTAGCCTGTCCAACATTGAGTTTGGGGTTGACTTGGTTATGCTGGGTAGAAAGAGAAGGATTTTGTAGTGTTGATTGCCGATTATGATTTGGCATACGGTTTTTTGTAGTTTGATTATGGGGTAATGCCTCCACTGGTTTCAGAGGCTGAGAAGGATTAATCTCTGACATCCACTGGCGACGAGGCTTAACATCCTCCACGCTATAGCCAAGGTTGGGATCACCCTCCACATAGGGATTTCCCTTTGCGTTGTACAGAATCTTAGGGTTAGGCTTATCGACTTGTACCTGGTCCAGAAGATGAGTGGCTCGTTCCTCTGCTTCGCGGATCAGAGCTTGTTCAAAGACTTGTTGAAGCTTTCAAGATGGACTGATTTTCTTGGACGAATTAGGGCTGAACTCCCCAAACCCAGCTTGAACATGATTAGCAGGTTTCTCGGCTGCCATAGTCACGCCTTCTTGGAAGAAAGCTTGATGTGGGCCCCGTGAAGGACTTTGAGCCTCAGACGAGTTGAGATTGACAGCTTCCGTAGCTGGCTGTAGCGAACTCGGAGCGTTCCCTTGAGTATTTGAAATGGCATGAGAGTGAACCAGAGTCAGAGGACTTTGTACCTCTAGACCACATTGGATCGAGCTTTTAGGGTTTTGTGGGATCAGCATCTGTTTACGCCTCATCTCAATGGAGTCCTGAGCCTTACAACCCAGCCCTTCTGCAAAGGAGATGGATCCGTCAGCCATGGGAGTCAAGATTCACCGAAAGCACCCAAATCGCCCAAATCCATGGATCCGTGCTTCTTCTGGATTTTGCATACGTGTTTCTCAATATGTAACAGTTTCATTTGTGAGAACTACAAAATAATGATTCAGCATTATTGTGGGCGCAGTGTGCTTGACCAGAATTTGTGTATTTTGGATAATGTTTAGTTTTATTTGGTTGCTGTTTTTCTGCCTTTATCATGTTTATTGCCTTAATGCCTTTGCTGCCTTTACAATTTGGACAATATTTATGGAAATTAATATTTGCATTTTCATTTGGAATATGATTATGGTGGTAGCATCATTTTATTTTTTTGGAAGGAAATCCGTGGATAAAACCGGGACTGAACCGTGATTCACGGTTTGAAATCCAAACCGAACCGTGAGACTTTTGAATTAGGATTGGATTTTATTTTCTAAAAACCATGAAATATGGATTAGGTTTGGATTCATAAGAATCCGATCCGATCCGGACCGTGGACAGCACTGAGCCTAGATACCCAATTCAATTTATGTGCACATTACCGTGCTTCCTTCATTGATAGTTCAGAGCATCGGTATGCACAAAGGTAATGTCATTTTCCAAATTGATAACCGCACTCCCAAAAGGGAGTGACATTATAAATTTGGGGAGTGACATTATAAATTCCTTAATTTTTTAGGTTAAGTTATTTTAGGGTTAGAATTAATGTGGAGTTTTTTTTTCTTAACTATACATCATCATTTATATTATTTCACTTTGGCTCATTGAATTTAGTTTTAGAATACCCTTTTGGGTCTCCTTTCTTGAAAAAAAATAGAAGATTTATAACTAGTATATAATAAAAAAATAAGGAAAAAAATCTAGCAGTAGCGAGACTATATAAGTTGGGGATAAATTGTTTTTCTCACATATAATAATTGCGTTTTCTAAAATTATTGTCATGGCGGCCGCTGCCACTAGACCCCCCTTGGTCCCATTCTTGACCCCACTCATAATTGTGGTATGGTGAACCTTGGTGGGCAGAAAAAAGCTAATAAATGTGTTCCATCTATGAAATTTCAAATCTCGAGACCAAACATTTTAACCCTTGGGGACATTGGAGGGTTTGTCCTGTCGTTAACTTCGGGACAAGAATTGAATTAGTCAAGATACGCACAAGTTGACCCAAACATCCGGTACAAACAACTACGCTCGAATCTATCAATATATTATAGAAATGTGTGTTGACCTCTCATCCCTCCAAAAACCCCCAATCCTAATTTCTTACATCTTTCATTTTCTTTAATTGTTTTAAAATTGGGAGAGAGAGAGAGAGAGAGAGAGAGAGAGAGAGAGAGAGAGAGAGAAGTTTTTTGAAACAGAATTTTAGGAGAAGTTTTTCATTTTAAAAAATGAACAATTACTTTTTTATTTGCTTCATTTATCTTCAGGGTGGTTCAAGGGATATCTAAAAAAACATTTAAAAAAACACCCCAAATCTTAATCTCATAGTTTCCGATCAAATTTTGATAATCCGAGCCGCTCAATATATGCAGACCGTGATTTTAGGGATACCTGCAAGAAATTGGCAAAAATAAAAAACCAAGAAGTGCTTGTTTGAGCAGTTTTTAATTGAACCATTCATAAAATCTAAACTAAAAACTACTTAGATCAAGCCCTTCCCAATCATTTTTTTGTTAATTTCTCGCGAGCAACCTTAAAATCATATTTTGATCACATTGAGCAGCTCAGATCATCAAAATTTGATTGGGAACTATATGGGATATTTTTTTAGATGTCCCCGGAACCGCCCCGATTTATCTTATGTAATTTATAATTGCTTATTAATTTGAACACCACGAGTCTCCTAAAATCCCAATATGATACTCCCTCCGTTCCAAATTGAGAGTCCCTCTTGGGGATTCCAACTATTTTAGGGGACAGCAATGATTACACCTATATTACCTATTATTTCCACCATTACCCCTATATTTTACTTACTTATAACACTTATATTCAATTGTGAGGGACACTTTTGGAAAATCACCAAAATTTTCCTTCCATTTTTGGAAAAGGACTATCATTTTGGAACAACCCAAAAAGGAATAATGGACTCTCAAATTGGAACGGAGGGAGTACTTCATTTCTTATTCTATGTTTTTTTGTTTAATTATATTTTTCTATCAACTAATGTTGTACCCGTTCGATGCACGAAACAAAAATATTCACATTATTTTTTTCTTAAACTACACTCCCTTCGTTCGGATTTAAAAGTTATTTTTGGGAGTTCATGTCATTTTTCAATCGATTATATCTTGTACTCCCTCCGTCCCCTTTTTAAAGTCCAGTATTCCATTTTGAGTTGTCTCTTAATAAGTGTACATTTTTTAAAATTAGTGGGTAAAAGTTGATACATTTTCCATTTTGCCTCTAAAAGTAGATTCCATTTTGAAAAGTTAGTGAGTAAAAGTATAATAATGGAGTCCGGCTCCTCTCCAATCCATAGGGAATTGGAGGATCCTCCAATTCTAATTCAATGGTCAGGATTACCTAGTAATTCTAGACCCAAAACTCATCTGGCATTTCACGGGCACCCAATTACTCCTCAATTATTTTCCAATTACATAAGCGTCTTCCCTTCCGTTAAACTAACTCTTAAAGAATTTTTTTTATATAGCTCATATTTCGCCATTTTGGTTATCTTTTTTTGAATTATCTTGTCATAGTGAAACTCCACAGTTAATGACTCTATGTCAGTATGCTTCATGTGCAACTTATAGTAATTAGCTGCTTTATAATTTTTTTATAACCGGATGTTCGGGCCAACTTGTGTGCACCTCAACTAATTCCGGAATCTTGAAAGTAACGATCGGGCAAAACCACCAGTGGCCCAAAGTGATTTCAACTTTTTACATGAAAAACAACTACAATGAGCATGCAACATCGTGCGAAGAACGTGGAAATACACTAGTATCAATAAAAAAAAATTCTTATGAACTGCATAATATCAACAAAAGAAACCAGGCTGAAAGAAAAAAAACTACTACTATAGCATTAGTAAAAAAATCCTCATGAGTTGTAGCCTAAATATTAGGGAAAATTTTACAAATGGTCCCTCTAGTTTGTACGAGTTCCCATTTTCGTCCCTCTAGTATTAATTGTATCATTTTTAACCCTATAGTTTTCATTCCGTCTCAATTTCATCCCTCTCCCTGACGCCGTCAATGAAACAAACGGAATTGGAGGACAAAATTGTCATTTCACCTCATAGAGGGACTAAATTGAGATTTCATGCAAACTAAAGGGACTATTTCTATAATTTTATTTTTTACTTTTGTTTTTGCAAATAAATTCAAAATACATCATATGTTGAAATAATCTCATATTTCTCATCTCATTTTATATTGAATAATCAAAATATGTTGAAATTTTTTAAAGTTTTTATTAGACATATCACAAAAAATATGAGAAAATTCGAAAAGCAACCCCTATGTTACATGTCTTAGTATTGTATTTTTTTTCAATTGAATTTTCAATCTCGTTATTTTCTTTGTCGAATGATTAAAAAGAAAAAGTTGTTCAGTAATATTTAGAAATATTGTAATTGTGTTTAATTTAGCAATAAAATACTATTGAATATTAAGAGATCGAATACATTAAAGCATGGGTATAAGTGTATTTATTTTGGGATTTACTCTTAAGATCACTTATATAACAAATAAACACGAATTTTGAATATTTTTTTTATCGGGTGAAAAAATAAAGAGATTATAAGAACATGATACAAAGACATTAGCTAAGCGGTTGATTTGTGTATTTTCTAATATTTTTGTAATGTGTAATGAAATATAAATATAAATATAAATTTTTTCAATACAGTTTGATTACCCAATAAAAAATAATTCATTTGTCAAATACATTACTTATGGTCTTTTTTATTTTATTTGCAAAAAACGAAAGCAAAATTTTAGAAATAGTCCCTCTTGTTTAAAAAAATCTCAATTTAGTCCCTCTATGAAAGAAAATGACAATTTTGCCCTTCAATTCCGTTTGTTTCATTGACGGCGTCAGGGAGAGGGATGAAATTGAGACGGAATGAAAACTATAGGGTTAAAATTGATACAATTAATACTAGATGGACGAAAATGAGAACTCGTACAAACTAGAGGGACCATTTGTAAAATTTTCCCTAAATATTATTAGTGGGAAAAAATTCCTCATCAGCTATATATAAAAAAAAAATCCTTTCAGAGGTTGGTTTAACAGGGAGGGAAAATACTTATGTAATTGGGAAATATATGAAGAGTAATTGGGTGTCCGTAGAACACTATATGAGTTTTGGGACTGGAGTTACTAGGATGATCCTGACCATTGAATTAGAATTGGAGGATCCTCCAATTCTCTATGAATTGGAGAGAAGCCGGACTCATAATGATAATGTCTTCATAGAGGATAAGTAAGGAAAGTGGAGACAAAAGTTAATGTGAAATGTGTAATGATGACATTTTTTTAATAAGTTGGAGTTACGAAGCGAGACACTTAAAAGAGACAGAGGGAGTAATTTATAATGTTTTATGTAATTTTGAAAACATTGTCTTATAAAACTAATTGAGATCTATCAAACAAGATCCATATTGCATATAAAATTTATTATCAATTTAAAGATATAACTCATTTTTTATCCGGTTAAAATTGAACAATGGACTAAGTCTGGACGAAGGGAATATTTCCTATCAACTGAAATGTGTCTAAGTTTCACAAGCCTCCGAACCCCATTCTAATTTCCTGGATTATCTTTTTAAAAACCAAAAAAGTCCCATGTTCATATGTACGTGCAACAAACAGATTAAAAAAAAAAAATACACCCCCGTTATCCTTAATTCCTAGATTTTACATATTTTTAAACAATAAAAACGCCCATTAGGCCATTACTTTGTCCCACGACTCCTACCCAAAGGCCAAACGAAAAACAAAAACACCCGCGTTCATGCAAACTGCTGCCATCTGAGGATTCCCCCACGGTTCTCTTCCACTATCTTCCCTCCATTCACAATGTCATACTCTCCTCTTTATGCCATTAGCTCCACACCATTTACTAAACTCTCCAAACCAAAGTGAAAAAAACAAAAAAAAAAAAACATTTATTTGCTGAAGTAGTGTTCCCAACGCTGAGGCCTGAGAACCACCATTGCGTAAGTCATCCTCTCCATTATTTTTATTGGATTTGAGCAATGTTTACATGATTAACATTGTAAGCATTCATTGATTCATATACATTTTATCTACATTTACGGCGCCCTTGATATTTTTAATATTTCCACATGCCCTCCCTTAATGGTGTTTCCACTCTTTGGTCTCTAAATTTTGGTTAAAGTAAGAAGTTCGGTTCAATTTTTAGTCGCTATATAGTCATGTTATTCCACCGTTGTTGTAAAGAGAGTTTGTTTTATTTAGGAAAATGATATTGGCACTCCAAAAATTGATGCAGGCACTCCAAAATCAGTGTAATTCCAAAGTCATTTTCCTTTATTTTTTGGAGTGTCTGCATCAATTTTTGGAATGCCAATATCATTTCCCTTTATTTATGATGCTAATTCGTGGCGGAAACTTTCTAAAATGCATTGTGTCCGTTTGATGTACGAGAAAATTTTAATTTATTTTTTTAATGATAACTTGTGTTGTGCCCATTCAATGTACGAAAACGGGAAAAAACCAAGGTGAGCCTTCTTCTTCTTTTTTTTTTTTTTTAATATTCTCCCGTGCATTGAATCGGCATTACACTAGTACTCAATAAAAAAATGGGTTTGATGCATTAAAATTTCAATAAGTTTAGAACCACAAACAAAGACAAAAACACTAATTCACAATAGAGGTGAGACCCACACACACTGGAGGTGTGCAGTGTGTGTGGGGCCCACCACTATTGTGAGTGTGTGTGTGTTTGTAGTATTATTGTTAAAATTTATTGTGATCTCTGGTCGGGTTCTGTTCATGTAAAGCCTCGATTTTACGAATAAAAATCGAAGGCATTAAATATAATTTTTTGAAGGTTTACTAAATTAAAGTTCAAAAATTCAAAAACGGATAATTCAACATAAGATTCATTTATTACAAATCATTGTGGAAATACTAAAAATAGTTTTGTGGTAATGAAATAGACAAAATAACAGAGCCGACTTCTAAGTTTGATACGGATCCCAAGTGTACTCTGTCTCGGCTCCCACCTCTGGATTCTCTTATGTATAGAATTGCTCGCCTTTGGGGTTCTATGTGTAACGACCCGTAATTTTTATCAATTATAATATCATTTAAAGAATATTATTAGTAATAATAAAATTATCTTAATCATAATTATCTAATAGATATATACAAATAAAATTAATTTAGTCTTAATTATCCTACTTTTATTTTTTTAATTGCATGCATGCAAATCCTATCATCTCTCCCTCTCCTACTCAATCTCTACTTCATATCCCTAATCATATTTTCGCCTTATTTTCGTCCATCTCAAAGCCCAATAATTTGAGTCCTTATTGAACTCAAATTTATCAACCTCTTTAAAATTCTCCTATATATATACCCTATTAATCTCGACCCTAGGGCTTTCCACAATATTTTCCACGCCCTACCAGTCCAGAAAAGAGAGAAAATTCAGAGAGAACGAAACTCCAATCCATGGAGTTTTAGAGAGAGAAATTGAGAGAGAGAAAAGTGGGTTTAGTACCAAGACTCAACCGAAATCCAATTCGATCGTTCCAAACTCTTCCTACAACTCCTAGCACCACCAAGCATCGTCCAATTTGATCCCAAGATCCCTCGATCAAAGAACCCGAAGCTTTCTTTCCCAAAATTCAAGATTCGTTTTTAATTCAATCCGATCCAATTCGAGGTATTATAATCCATTCCAACCCTCCTTCTAAGTATATTTAATATTCTTATGCTTAACCCTATAGCCCAAACGGTCCCATGCATCAAAACCGTAGCAAAAAAGCAAAAAAATCGAAACTGGACGCAACCTTGCGGCCGCAAGGTTCGGGCCGCAAGAACCAGGTCAACCTTGCGGCAGAAGGTCTAGCCGCAAGGTCAACTCAGTCCAACCTTGCAGTTTGGACTGTTTTAGTTCGAATCGATTTTGCGACCCTTTAAACTTGGTTTTTGACCCCCGAACTATTTTTCTAAGACTTTTCACACCTCAAGGATCATAACTTGTTAAAGTCATATTTTTGTTATTTAATTATCTATTTATTAAATTTTTTATTAGCTATCGTTCAAAGTTTACAAACGAAAATTAATTACGATCTTCCAACCAACTTTTTAACACTCAACTAAATTTTTCTAGACTCCTTGCATCTCAAAGATGGTAACTTGTTAAATTAAATATTTATTTAATTTAATTCACTATTTATTATTATTTTTAAAGTAATTCCAATCAAAATTACTTTACGATCTTATAAACTTTATTATTAATGCCCGAGTAATTTTATTTAGACTCCTTAGGTTCCAAAGATGAAATTATGTCAGTCTCAACATTTTTTTATAGTAAATTATTTATCATCTATTTACTTCACTTTCGGTCACTTTAATTAACGTTTTCATGTAAATTAATTCTTCGACCCTCCGAACCCAACTTTTGACACTCAACTGATTGTATAGGACCTTTAGGACTCTTATTAGGGTCGTGTTAATTATTCTAATATTTTTATCTAATTATGTATTTAATTAGTGTTTAATAAATCTAATTTCTTGTAATAATTATTAAGAGCCTAGAAAATATTTATTTAAAATATTTATAAAAATCCTACTTCATTATTGACATTGTGGCTATACAAGAATAAGGGCAACGGCCCATTCATAAAAAATTGTGTGATTGCATTGCTCGTTAATTGTTTTAAATTATTATTTGATTTAAGTTTTATATTGCACCGATTCTTGATTTATATGCTAGATTGGATCCTCGAGACATGGGGTGGTATGCGAATAGAGTTCATATTAGACGATGCTAGGTAATGGATGAAATGGAAAGTTTTATTTTTTTAGAATGCCTGCAGGCGAGATTTTGAAATGTGATGAGTTGGATGTGATGGTTTGAAACTGGCAAAGTAAGCCCAGTGGTGATTGATGAATTGATACTGGCGAGAGTCCAGTGATGAGTTGAAACTGGCAACGTAAGCCCAGTGATGATTGTGATGTGGTACAAAAGATAGGCGAACCCTAGTTATGATTCGGGCATGATAAGCTTCCTTTTGTTGTAATGAGAGGGATACACACTGGGTACATAACTTAAGTGCAATCCGCGACAACAAAAGAAAGTGAGCTCATGGGACAGGGCATAGCTAGCGGTTGGGGCGGAAAGATTTCCGCGGAGGAGATCTTAGATTACACGTCAAGTAAATGGATAGTAATAAATTGGTTTATATGGAATAAATTTCAGTTTTACTTTATAGCATTACTATTATCCTGCTGCTTGCTAACTGTAAAGTAAGAGGGGTAGTTGGGTTGGATTATACTCCGGGGTGAACTCTTTTACTCAGGTACACATTGCCTGGCTTCCGTGCCAGATTTTGCAAAAAATCAGGAAGAGACACGGAATCCTGAAGGTGAACAATTTTATGCGGAAGAGAATCCAGAGGTGGGAGCCGAGCCAGAATACGCTTGGGATCCATATCAATCCTAGAAGGCGGCTCTGTTATTTTGTTTAGTTTATTATCACAAAGACTATTTTCAGTATTTCTACTATGGTTTGTAATAGACGAATCTTTAGGAAGAATTATCCGGTTTGGATTTTGAATTTAAATTAATAAGTTTTTAGAAATCAATATTTAATACCTCCGATTTTATTTCCGAAAATCGGGGCGTTACACTATGTCTCTTCCTGGTTTTTTGCAAATCTGGCAGGGATGCCAGGCAATCCGTACCTGAGTGATAGATTTCACTTTGTAGTATAATCCAACCCAACTACCCCTCTTACTTTACAGCTAGCAAGTAACAAGATAATAATGATGCGGAGAAGTAAACAGAGATTTTTTACATAAACCAGTTTATTACTATCCATTAATCCTATGTGAGATCTAAGATCATATCCACGAAATCCTTTCTTCCCATACCACTAACTATGACCATGTCATGGGAAATCCCCCCCTTGCTTGTCCTACACACGGGGTCCTAAATGAGTACACCTAAGTCATGTACTTAGTATGAATTCATTTAAAACCATAGCAGGGGGCACGATTACCCTTTGGAACTTCCCATGGCGTACCATATATTAGGGTCACCACAATAACATCACCGGGCCCCGCAAATAACCCATTTCAATCCAGGGCCCAACTGTAACCCTCACCATTGCAATGCTCCAAATCAAATCCACAATCTCACAACTCTAACACTTTACCATTTATCCATTAACTTAGCATCATCTATGTGAATTCTATTCGCGTACCACCCCATGTCTCTAGGGTCCAATCTAGCATTCAAATCACGTATTGGCGCAAGATACAATTAATCGATAATAATTAAAACAATTAATAAGCAATGCAATCACACAACTTTTTTTAATTTATGAATGGGCCATTGCCCTTAGTCTTGTATGTCCACGATGCCAATAATAAGGTACGAACTTAAAAAATATTTTAGGCTCTAATTAATTATTTCTAAGAAATTAGATTGATAAAACAACTAATTAAATACATCAATTAGGTAAAAATATTAGTATAATTATCATGACCTTAATAAGAATCCTAAAGGTCCTATGTAACATGTTTGGGTGTCAAAAGTTGGGCTCAGAGGGTCGCGGGAATATTTAAAATAAAGATATTAACTTGAAAGTAAAATAAATAGATAATAAATAATCTAATAAATAAAATATGTTGAGATTAACAAAATTTCATCTTAGGAATGTAAAGAGTCAAAAAAAAATTGTTCGGGCATTAATTAATAACATAGTTTATAAGGTCGCAAAGATTTTTCGTATGTAAACTTTTGAATGAAAACAAGTAAATAATTAATAAATAGATAAAACAAAGAAAAAGAATGATATTAACAAGTTATGATCTTTGAGGTGTGAGAAGTCTAGGAAAAACAGTTCGGGTGTCAAAAATCGTGTTCAGAAGGTCGCAAAATGGTTTCGAACACATTTTAATAAAAGCCGAACGGAGTTAGCGTCTGAGGGTCTTGGCCGCAAGGTTGGACCAGTCAACGTTGCGGTGGATCAACTCACCGCGAGCTAGGGACTGGTTCTTGCGACCCGAACATTGCGACCGCAAACTCAATGGCAGATTCGGATTTTTCTTGTTTTGGCTCAGTTTTTGATGCATGGGTCCCTTTAGGCTAATGGGTTGAGTACAAAAACACTTAATATACGTACAGAAGTAGTTGGAAGGGATTATAATACCTTGGTTTGGATTGAATTGATTCAAAGACCGAACTTTGGATTTTGGAGAAGACGACCACGGTTTTGGCGATTGGGGGACCTTGGGTTCGAATTGAATGAAGTTTGGTGATACTTTGGGGTGTAGTAGGTGATTGGAAACGTTGAATTGGATTTCGGTTGGGTTTAGAATACAAACCCACTTTTTCTCTCTCTTACTCTCTCTCTAAAACTCCATGGATTGGAGCTCCAATTGGCCATGGTTTCTTCTCGGTTTTTACTCAGTGGAGTGTGGAGGGTGCAAGGGTGAGGTCGCTGGTTAACGGGGTGAGATAAAATTTGGAGGAGGTGATAAGATAACATTTATGGAACTTTGATCTTTTGGGCATTGAATTGGAAGAGATAAGATCGATTTTTAGGCGAGGGGGAGAGTATGAGAAGGATAGGAATGAATTAATTTTAGATTTTTCTTGGTGGTGAAGGAAATTTTTGATTTGGGGCAAGGGGTAATGAATTTCGTTTTTCTTAGAGGGGAAGGATTTGGGAGAGTTATGAATGGGAAGAGAGAAAGAGAGCTAAGGGAGGGAGAGACGGCAAGAGAGTGAGGTGAGGGAGACGAAGTGGTGTGTGCATGTACGTGGGCGAGAAAGAAAAAAAAAAGAAGATGCATGCATGCATAGTTGGAGAAATAAAAAAATATATATGTATAAATATTAAAAGAATACTATTATTATTAATAATTCTATTTAAAAAAAATTCACGGTTGTTACAATTCACATTTCACAAGCTAAAAACTCGGATAAATGATTTTTGAATTTTGTGGAAAGAAATGAAAAAGGCTATGACAAATTTGAGTTCAAAGACTTTGAAATCTAGAAACCTCATTTCTCTCCACAAAATTCAAACTTTCTTGAGAGAAATGAAAGGATTTTTAGGTTTTACTTTGGACTCAATTAATTTTCTAAGTGGCAGAATCATAGGAGTAGTATGGACCCCCGTTTCGCAAAGATTCTTATCTGTTAAGTATTTATTTTTTGTTTACGAGACATATTAGTCTTTCACACTACATCACCTTTAAATTAAAAAATAAGTATTTATTTGAGTAAGTGGAAAAGAAAAAATGCTAACATGCTAACCACACTTTCCGGACGGTGAATAATAGGTAAAAAGTGAATTAATATATGAAAAAGTTCATTGATATTTGGGAAAATGTACGAATATCAGTGAGTGTATGGAAATTCTAACTTATTATGGTTGGGGGGTTTGGAATAAGAATAAAAATATGTGGCTTTAGAAGCTCCCCTCCAGTCCAAGTGGTTGATTCTTGTCTTCCTCGCTAAGTAGTACTCCAATTTCACACAAACGCAACCACCCAACAACTGAAACAGCTTTACTCCAGAGAGCTCCCAAATCACCCCCCACACATATCTCTAAGCACAGACACACACACACACACAAAGTGAGAGTGATAGAGATCTAGAGAGAGAAGCACTGAGATCTGTGTGTGTATATATATATATATCGAGAGAGAGAGAGAGAGAGAGAGAGAGAGAGAAAGAATGAGGGAACCAGCTACGCAATTGGTCGACGGTAACAACGACGGATCGTCATCGCCTCCACAAGCCCTCCTTGAGAGGCTCAAGGATTACGGCCAAGAAGACGCTTTTACCCTCTGGGACGAGCTTTCTCCCGACGAACGCGACCTTCTCGTTAGGGACATCGAAGTCAGTCAATTCCCACACAACATTTCACCACATTCACATTTTTGTATTTATTTCGATAGATCTCTCTCATCTTCTATCATCGTGAATTCAATTTGCGTTCCAATCCAATTCTATATTTAACAATCGCCTCGAGTAATTCAATCTGTTTTTATTTGATTGTTTCGTGCTTTAAATCCGATTCTGTTGATCGAATTCAGGGCATAGATCTTCCAAGGATCGACAGGATCGTCCGTTGTTCATTTCAATCCCAAGGTAGTGCTCTCTTCTTGTTTGAAACAAACCGTATATCAGTCCGTTTCACATGAGGAGTCCACATTTTAGTTATTATGCGGACCTCCCCTTTCTCCCCTTTCCCGATCGAATTTGATTATCCGAGCCGCTCAATGTGATCAGAATGTAATTTTAAGTTTACCCGCGAGAAATCTGCAAAAAATGACCGGAAAGGAGTTGATTTGAGTAGTTTTTATTTGAACTATTCAATAAAAAATTGTTCGAATGAAGCGCTTTTCGGTCATTTTTTTTTGCCGATTTCTCGTGGGTACTCTCAAAATCACGTTCTGAACATATTGAGCGGCTCAGATCATCAAAGTTCAATCGGGAAAGGGGTTGCATTTTAACTAAAATGAGAACCCCTCATTTAAAACAAACCGTGTGTGTGTGTGTATATATATATATATATATATACATACACACACATACGTGCGCGCGTGCACACGCGTAGATATATACTACTCGATTGGGCACACGTACTCTTAGTTACACGAAGCGGGAGCGGGGGTGGGGACGGGGGAGTGGATGATCATAGAAGTGTGGGAGCGCCATTGGGAGCGGTTAGGAAAAATTATTAAAATTGTAAATATATTTTGAAATTTTATATTGTTAAATGTCAATATAAAAATATTATTCTACCACATAAAATATTACTATTAAAATTATAAGTTTCTAGTTATATTTCAACAATTTTATTATAGCACATATTACACAATAGAGCTCTTGTGCATATTAAGTAGGCATAAAAGTTAAACGCATTAGTATGACTCTAGAAGGTTAGGATCAGATGTGCACACCAACAAGAACAAAACAACTTTAAAGGCACCAATTGCAGCTTGAATCGTAAGTCTCTCAACCGATTTTTTGGGTGTAAGTTCCCGTATAGGTAAGGAACGAGTTCCCGTCGTCATTGGGACGAGTTTTTTGGAGTTTCCTTGGGCGGGAACGCGGAAGCGCGTTTCCGTCGAAGAAACGTGGGCATAGTTGAAGGTTCCTGCAACTAAGCACGTACTGCATGTGCAAATTGTGGTATGCAAAAGATAAAAAGAGATAAGTCTTGAATCTTGATTAATCTGCTTTGAAATTTGGGATGTGAGAGTAGAATAGAAAAGAGCTTGGGGTGGCAGTTTTGTTTGTCTTCCTTCTTGGCAGTTTCTTTAGGTAATTAAAGCCTAGTTTGGGACAACGTCGTGTGAGCCACAGTAATAGATGATAAATACATATATACACAGGTGGATGTGTTTTTAGTGGGAATATACACTTCTTTTTTCTGTTTCCCCAATTGTTCAGGAGTTCCGGCAGCGGCAATCGAACCAGTGCCTGAGGGTAGTGTATCGACTGTGGAGGAGCGAACGCTAGAAGAGAGAGAGAAATGGTGGAAAATGGGGTTGAAGGCTATCTCAGATGGCAAGTTAGCTGTGTTGCTTCTTTCTGGTGGCCAGGTATTCTATCTTAATTTTAAAAAAAAAAATTACAATCCACACCCCGCGATGATAGACCAGCAAAAAGGTTGCATGATAATAGACCCAAAAAGAGGCTACACGTGATAGACTTCAAACGCGGCTGCACGTGAGGGGGATGTTAAGGAAATATAGTTCCACATTGCTTAGGAGTGGAATAGGTGATCACTTAATAACATTTGAGACATCTCCACTCATTGCCAATTGGCTTGGAGATGGATATAAAGTTTCCACAACTACTTGTATAGTTCAACTTGTGTGGCTCGTGATTTTAGGAGTTATTATAGTTCAACTTTTCGTGGTGAATATTTTACAAAACTAAAAAAGGTGAAATAACAATTTTTTTTTTTAATGATGTTTGCTTTATGGGGAATCTATAAGTGGGAATTTGGTGATGGATATGTTCATGCAATCCAAGTAAGAATGCAACTTTGTTAATGATCTGCGAATAAGGAGTTTATACCCATTCTGCGCATAAATGTTGATAGCATATTCTAGATTCTTGTTATCTGAACCCATTTGAGAATAGCAAGGGGAAGGAAAAACCAAAATAAGGACTTATGGTAGGGCTGATACGTGATAATGTCACAGGGGATAGTGTTGTTATCTACTGCCTTGGGAGAGCAATTCAGGGCCAAAACAACCCCTTTTTTTCTTCCCTGGAATCAGTCTTCTCTGCAGTCTGAGGTTGGATTGTAGATAATTGTCGGTGTAATCTCGACCATCCGAAAGTGTTTCTAATGGCTTAGATATGTTGAAAGAATTTTACCGGGATGTCTTTTTGAAATTGGGACCACTGATTACTGAGATGGACCTCTGATATGCAACTGTCCAATTGAGAGAAGCCAGTTCATTTTTTGATACCCCAGAGGCCGGATCCATTCCCTTGTTGGACTGATTACTGTGTGCATAACGTAGCTGTCAAAGCTAAACATATTTATTAGGGAAAGTTGATCATTTGGTTTCTGTTAGTCATTGGATTCACAACTTTGGTTGTTACTTTGATCTTTCTACAAGTAAAATGGTGGTTAATTGTGAAATTTATAATTAGTAACAGAGTTTCAATGGTAGTTTATTGTTTCAGCACCTATTATTTGATGTCCTCTTCTTTTTAAGTGATACAGAAAAGATGAAATGCTGCTGTCAAAATGAAATACATCATTATGTTTGGTGATTTAGCAGTAAATGAAGTGCAAAAGTAAGGAACTTTTTGTTTCTGTTTTTCATTCACAGTCACTTGTAACTTATCAGCACTACGAGGGAAGCTACTGCTATACATTCATCGATAAAGAAAGGGAGATGTTATGTCTTTTTTGAAAGTATACGCTTGTTATTCTAATGCTGGCTTTCTGAGTCTGTTCTTCTCAGTGTTTTTTATTACATATTACGTGCTCTTCTTTGATTTGTGCACTACCATAAAGCCTTTGAAGGTTGACTCTTTTGGTGGTTCATAGATGTGCTTCTCATGGTTGAATTCGGAATGCAGGGAACTAGGCTGGGAAGCTCAGATCCAAAGGGCTGTTTTAGTGAGTATTGTGTTGTTATTGGATTCTTATAACTTTTAGTGCCTTCAAATGTTCATTGGCTAATATTGCAGAAAACAATTTAGTCCTATCAATAATTGCCTACCATGCTCAGCCTAAAGGGGCTAGATTTTCTTGAGTTTGGAAACACGGGATGGGAGTGCTACTTGAAGAGATAGCTTGACTGATATATACATGTTTACATCTATGAAAACTTACTCTTTCTTTATCCACTGCCTTAGGAATCATGCAGGAGATCAAACATTTTTATACTTCTCAAATCCTAGACCTCCAACCTACTTTGGTTTGTATAATTCCACCATTTTTCTCTCTCTCCTTCCAGTTGCCGTCAAGGAATCATGATTGACCTGAATAACTTTTTTTTTTAATGTTGAATGAGAAGGAATGATCTCGTAATTGTGGGATTTTCCATTCTCAGAAAACACACATCGGTCATCAAACAAGTGAAACAGCTTTGCTCCTTATTCTTTATGTTTGTTTTTTCGTTCACTTTCTATCTCATCGCTCAAAAAGTTCATTGGTAATTTGTGTGTACCTGTGGCTTTATCGCATTACGATTCATGCCTGTTGTACGAGGGTTGCCCCTTTTACGGCACCCTGCTTTTAAATAATATTTTTTCTCTTATCAGAAAAAAAAAAAACTAGTGGAAAGGGCATAGTCATTATGGTATTCACAGTATTATAAGTTGTGCGATTAATAGATACAGATTTCCTTTTTTTATCTCTTAAAGTTCATCTTCCTTTTTGTCTTCCATAGAAATCCCAAATATGCACACACATTGGCCTAGGTAAAGGCCCTTTGATTATATTTCAATGATTTCATCACCATGAGGAAATCCTTATTTTCTCCTAGATTTCTGGAATTTTTGTGGTTCCTTTGTAGATGTGGATGCATTTACCTCAAAGATTGCTATTTCCTTCTTTTGTATTGTTTGGTAAAGATTCTTATTTCTTAGATGACTCTATGTTGTAACCTCATCAATGCAGAGATTGGACTTCCGTCTGGAAAGTCACTTTTCCAACTTCAAGCTGAGCGAATTTTATGTCTACAAAAATTAGCGGCTCAATCTCTAAGTGAGGGTGAGGTTCATCTTCTGCGTTCTTTAGTCCATACTTGGTGACTCTTGCCATCCTAATTCTTCAGCTAAATTTTACGCAGGCTCGGCTGGGTTTGTGCATATTCATTGGTACATAATGACAAGCCCATTTACTGATGACCCAACACGCAAATTCTTTGAATGTCACAAATATTTTGGTCTCGAAGCTGATCAAGTAAGATGCAGCAATTTTTTGTGCTTTGGACATAGTTCTTACGGAGTAGTATTTACTTAACCTTTCAGAAGACGTCTTTTCGTGCAGGTCACCTTCTTCCAACAGGGTACCATACCTTGTGTCTCAAAGGATGGTAGATTTATAATGGAAACCCCATACAGAGTAGGTTTTGTTCTTTTTTTTCTTGCACGTACTGTTTCTTTTTATGTAAATCTTGGTGGAGTCTCTTGATTTAAATTAGTCTTTGGAATTAGTTTCCCTGCTATTTGTTGGAGACTTGAAGAAATACCCAACTTAGCTGCTGCCCAGAATTGGTAAAATGCTAAAAGTAAAGCTTATCCAGCTTGGCAAATTAATGATCAAGTCTTGGGCTTACATTCTATGCATATCTAGTGGTAGCTGTTGCAAAGGTTCAACCTATCACAAGTGGTAGTGATTAAAAGGACCGAGTAATCCCAAGATCTTCTTAGGTACTTCGTGTATTGACATATATTATGCAATTTGTTCTTTGAAAGGGATTATGTTTTGCCGTATATCCCTTCCCAATTATTTTGTTCTTTTTTTCAGGGCCAGTTTCTGAGTTTCACACCTAGTTTTGTTACTTTCGTAGCTGACGAAAAACCTGTGAAATTTTGAAAGCAAAAAAGAACGTCTCCTAGAACGTAAAGGCAGTTCCCACTCATTTTGTATCAGATGTACATTAGAACTTTAGGTGGAGCCTGAGATGTCTGAAGATCAAGAAACGATAAGTCCTAAAGCAGTGCAACACAAGTTGGGAAAAAAGTAAAGACATAATATGGGGAACAAATAACAAAGAAAAGTAAATTGAGGCAAGGAAAGCAATAGTGTTAAGTTGACAATTGTCTCGAAAACTTAAGCTGTTTGAAAATTTGTCTGGATGCTCTGTTCAACCTTTAAGCTTAAGTCAACAAGTGTATTGTTTTCTCTGGGGTTGGGAGCGAACATTTCCTGGCATCACAATATGTGTATGATTGAACAAATTTGACTGAGAATACAGTATTTGTCATTTTTGCTGATATGATCCTGTATTATTGTTAAGTTCCAGTAGTCCCAAAAGATTAAGCCCTTAGGAAAAGGGTCCAACAATGTATATCAAACTATCTAACACCCTCCCTCATGTGCAACCTCTTCTTGCACGTGGAGATGCAAACATCCACACATATTGCGGTGGAATGCAAAGGGGAGAAACGTAATGCAAACAGGGACCAAATGCAAATAGAAACTTGAACCCAAGACCTCTTGCAACTTGAGCTCTGATACCATGTTAAGTTACCAGTACTCCCAAAAGCTTAAGCTATTAGGAAATGGGCCCAACAATGTATATCCTGGTATCTAACATTATTTAGTTGCTTATTAGATAGTTATATTTGTTAATATTCTGAAGAAAGTGGTTTTAGTTGGCTTTGATGTTTGATAGAATTGATAATGTCGTACCTTGTAGTTCAACATTGTCCGGGCAACTCTTTGCATTGTAACGTGATCATGGTAGTGAAATTGTCTTCTGTCTTCTGTTTTCTTTTTTGTTATTTAACTATGTCTGTAAAACCAGGTTGCAAAGGCTCCAGATGGAAATGGAGGAGTTTATTCAGGTAGTTTCCTAGAGCAATGTCATGTGTCCCTTGTCACCATTTTACATCGATTCTTTGCTACCTTGTTGCTTGATGTATTCAAAACTAATTGGATTTTGGATGCCAACCAATGGAGCAGCTTTGAAATCTTCAAGACTGTTGGAAGATATGGCCACAAGAGGGGTTAAATATTTGGACTGCTATGGGGTCGATAATGCATTAGTGAGTTTTTCGCTTGACTTTGATTGTTTTATTCTTGTTCTAATTGATATTTCTTAGAACCTTGTCCAATTAGATATAGTGATTAGCGTCTTGAAAGCAGGTCCGTGTTGGTGATCCCACTTTCTTGGGCTATTTTATAGACAAAGGTGTAGCCGCAGCTGCAAAAGTGGTCCGCAAGGTGCGAAACCTTAATAGTTTTCATAAACTTGTGTGTGAAATTTGACTTTGATCTCAGTTGTGCAACGTGTTATATTGTGGACTTCGGAACGCTATAATCTCTCATTGCATCCCTCCTCTATTGTACTTTTTGGAACTAAGGCTTCGCTGAAATGGGACAACCTCCATACAAGAGACTGTTGAGGCATCCACTCAAAATCAATTGGCAATTAGTAGAGACCCATTCTTATCTACTAGTTTTGGAGGTTATAATTAACCCATGTGGACAAGCTCAACACCCTGCACATGCGCCTAGACCCATTCGTGGAGACGCAAACAAAGAATCCATAGCGAAACTAGGTCCGCTTAAGGCACAAACAACGGGGCAATCAATCAAGAGAGACTTGTCCAAAAGCCTCCGAAAGCCTAGCTCGGATACCATGTTATAGCATCCACTCAAAACCAATTGACAATGATTGGAGAGGCCGCCGATGCTCATGTACTAGTTTTGGAGGTTAGAATTAACCAATGCGGGACAAGCTCTAATAGAAGCTACACAACATCTAAAAAATTTGAACTTGCATAGTGTTTGAAGTTTTCGTTTATGTGTGCATATTAACCAAAAGACTAATGACTCGTATGCGAACCGCAATTGATGAAGAAGAAACTCACCAGGAGGGAACACATAAAGACTGAAAACTAAACTAATCAAAGAATAAAATCGTTTAGGTACACTTGAATTTTCAATCAAATTCATAAGCAAACCTCCCCCAAGTTTTGCTAAGTCACATGCCCATCCCTTCTCATAAATTTTTATTTTCCTACCTTCCAGTCATCTTAGAATATCATTTGTTTGGGATAAATTGGTAATTATAAAGACCATTATCAAATATTGGTATGTATAAACAGAAAGTAGTCAGATGCCTGAGGATATTTCTCATTTATTTATTTTATCATCGACCTCCAAATATCAGTCAAAGAAAGAACTAAGGCGGAATGCTCCTGGAATCACCGTTCCAATTATCCCCTTGCATTGTTGCCTCTCTCTCTCTCTCTCTCTCTCTCTCTCTCTCTCTCTATATATATATATATATATATATATATTGGGCCGGTTCAAGAGACAAAAAAAAACACGTAAAAAAATACCTCAAATCTCAATGTCATAATTCCCGATCAAATTTTTATGATCCGAACCGTTTAATGTGTGCAGAATATGACTTTAAGAGTGCCCGTGAGAAATTAGCAAAAAATATGACCGGTAAGTGCTTATTTTGAGCAGTTTTTAATTGAACCGTTCATCAAATCTATGCTAAAAATTGCTCAAATCAAGCCTTTCTCGGCATTTTTTTTTGCTAATTTCTCGCGGATACTCTTAAAATCATGTTTTGATCATATTGAGCAGCTCAGATCATCAAAATTTAATCGGAAACTATGAGGTGTTTTTTTAGGCGTCTAATTAGGTGTGTATACACGGGGCAGTTTCAGGGACAACTAAAAAAATATCTCATAATTTCCGATCAAATTTTAATGATCTGAGCCGCTCAATGTGATCAAAACGTGATTTTATGGGTACCCGCGAGAAATCAGCAAAAAAAATGACCGGGAAGGGCCTGAACAGTTTTTTATTGAACGGTTCAAATAAAAACTGCTCAAATCAAGTCTTTCCCGGTCATTTTTTTTTCTAATTGCTTGCGGGCGCCCTTAAAATCATATTATGCACACATTGAACGGTTCGGATCATAAAAATTTGACCGGGAACTATGAGATTGAGATTTGATATGTTTTTATAAATGTCCCCAGAACCACCCCGTATATCTATATATACACACACAACAAGTTTCTGCTAAGGGCGCCCTTAACTTGTTAAGACTTCCCTTTTTTCGATCAAATTTTGATGATTCTAACCGTTCAATGTATGTAGAATGTGATTTTAAGGGTACATGCGAGAAATTAGCAAAAAATACAACCGGGAAGGGCTCGATTTGAACAGTTTTTCATAAAATGAACTTGTTAAGTTAAGGACTTCCCCTTTCCTGATCAAATTTTGATGATCCGCACCGTTCAATGTGTTCAAAACGTGAATTTAAGGGTACACTAAAGAAATTGGTAAAAAAATGACCGGAAAGGGGTTGATCCGAACAGTTTTTCATAAAAATGCATTTATAGTGTTTTCATGAAAAACTGTTTGGATCAAGCCCTTCTCGGTCATATTTTTTGCTGATTTTTCGCGTGTACCCTTAAAATCAGGTTTTAAACACATTGAACGGTTCAGATTATCAAAATTTTATCGGGAACAATGTCAAACTCGTGGTCCTTAACTTAGCAAGTTAAGGGCGCCCTTAGTAGAAGGAGACTCTGTGTGTATCTATATTTTCTAGATTTGAAGGTTCATAGGGTGAAATGTCAAAACTTAAACTTGACTAACTAAATACACCGACCAATGTAGGTATTCAGTGCTGTCTTAATTGGTATTTAATCTTGATTTCTTTTCCCTCTTTTGAAGTTCTCCCTTACAAGTAGAAAGTAAGAAGCTATTGAATTTCAAACGCGTTGCATTCAACACAGGCATACCCACAAGAAAAGGTTGGCGTGTTTGTACGGCGGGGGAAAGGTGGACCTCTATCTGTAGTTGAATATAGTGAGTTGGATCCATCACTGGCTGGTGCAATAAACCAAGGAACTGGTCGTCTTCGCTTTTGTTGGAGTAATGTAAGCTTGTTTGCTACCTTTGCTCAGCCTAATTGTGCTTGTTCTTAACAAGTATCTGCTCCCTGTAACATAAGACCAACAAAAATCTTGTAAGCCAACTGCCTGAAGATTCAGAGGCTGTTTGTTTCTATATATCTTTTCAGTATTGCCAAGTGCTGAGTGATTCTGTTAAATGCTACCGTGTTGGTAAAGTCCATTGTTTAAAACTATCTAAACTTCCATGTTTGATCAACTTTCTAATCACACTTAGTCCTTTGAGTTCAATAATAAGTGGAAGTACCCTTCTGGACCTTTTTAGTTCTTTTGAACAATTTATGCTAACATAACATTCCTGGTATTCGATTGTTCATACTGCACAAGTTCTCTGTTGAAATGAACAACTTCAATTGCATGGGTAGAGATGGCACATTGCTTAACAAACAAGCCTCCTTTGTTGGCGCATATTTAAACAACCAATGACCTCTTGCTCTAATAACGAAAAGCTGTACAGCCCTGTTCATAGTTGTGTAAGTCTTTAGAGATACTGTTAACTCGGCATGATATTATACTCTGTCATCTCGGCATTTAAGTCATGATTTAGGCTAAATAAATGAATGAACCTTTACATTCAGTTCTGTTGTTTCCTCAGAATACTATATAAGTTTTTTGTGAGATACAGACATGCGCACATAAAGAATGGTAGGGAAAGAGACTGCAAAAATAAGAAGGAAAACAAATGATGACATAACATGCACATTATGGGCGAAAGAAAGTTGGTAGTTGCTTGGCGTGCCAGTGGAGGCTTCTGCTATCAATTATGACCATGCGAGTTCAAATATGAAAGCACTCCCATGACTTATTCTGTCTGCAGTCTGGTACCCCCCAGTTCTCATCCTTAATCGGGATCTCAATACGAGTAACGTCCTTTGGTTAAGCTTGCAAGGAAGCTAGCGAAATTTCATGTGCTTTTCCCATCTAGTTTTCGTAATTTACTCGGATTTATATACCAATATATGTTTTGATCAAACTAATAAATCACAAAATCATCTGCACTTCCGCCTGCTATATCCTTCAAAAGTCAAAACAGCATAATGGTTCAGTTACATGTTTTCCCCATCTTTGTGCTAGCTTGTATATTGCTGAATTTCTTGTGGTTCATGCTTTTCAGCTGTGCTTACATATGTTTACTTTGGATTTCCTGAACCAAGTAGCAAGTGGCCTTGAGAAGGACAGTATGTGAGTAGTAGTATCCTTCTCATTCTCATTTTCACCTTTTCTTTCATATTTGAGGTGGTCAAATTAGTTTCGTGAGTCCAATAATATGATTTCTGGTTTATGGAAAATAATGTCAAATATTCAATTTGTGTTGTCACGGCTCACTTCATTGATATTTTAGAACGACTTGATCAATGTTAAAAGATATTTTTCCAAAGATTTTGATTTTAAGAAAAAACACGTCCGTTCACTTGTTAATCTATAACGCCACAATGGTTTTGTTAGAGATATGTAGAATGAATTAGTATTCTTTGGAGGAGATTGTTCTGAGCATTTTGATAGTTGCATCCTATAATAAAAACAAGGGTAAATTTCAGATACACCCCTTGTAGTTTCCCCGTTTTTCAACTACACCCCCTACACTTCATTTTTAAACACTCACGCCCCTTGTGCTTGAGACTAGTTTGAAACGGTTAGTATTTCCGCTGAAATACCCAATTGTATTGCCCTTCCTTATTCCCCTTTTTTCAAACAGGGACAATACTACAAGGGATTCCAGCTTGTGATAGCATAACCAAAATATTGCATTGCCTTTTCAATTTACTGCAATGGAGACACCAATTTACTGTATTGGTTCTACTGGATTACATAACCCATTAACAAAACATTGAATTGGTTCTACGGGACCAGAAATATACTGGATTACATGCACATTCTACTTTAGATAAATACAACACCATAAAGCAGATAATGGCAACCCAAGTTGCCACCAACATCCCCCTCTGCCTTCTCTCCTCAGCCTTGCTTTTCTCCAACTCCCTCTCTAACCAGTCAATGTTCTGCAACAGCTCGTCCCTTCCGCAATCACAAGTTGGAGGGTCAACCCACTAAAAAAATTTGCATTTTGTGCACTGTATAAAAAAAAATATTACATCAGCACTCATTTTTTATATTTGATGTGTATGACTATATTTTACTTACTGGAAACCTTGCACACCCGTAAAACTGTCTTCCCATGGATGATGGTATGTTAGACGTACGTAGAGGAGCTGGTTCACCACAATGTCACATGGGGCCTGGTTAGGTCGATTTCGAGTTGAGGGGGAACGGGAGTAAGAAGAAGAAGCCATGGGTGTTTTTCAATCCTACCAGTGGGAAGAAACAATATATAGGATGTAAATAAGTTTTAAGGGCAAACTGGTCTTATAAAAGATGTTTTAGGAGGGATACTTCCCGCCAATACACCATTACCTGCCTTTTCGTTAAAATTGACGGAAATACTAACAGTTTCAAACTAGTCTTAAGTACAAGGGGTGTGAGTGTTTAAAAATGAAGTGTAGGGGGTGTAGTTGAAAAACGGGGAAAGTCAAGGGGTGTATCTGAAATTTACCCTAAAATGAATTCTCTTGATAATAGTAATTTTAGCGGTGAGCACCATCTCTAAAGGTCTTGATTGATTTTATGAATGTAGACCAGTTGTTGGTAAATTTAGTTCCTTGTGGAGCTGCGTACGTAAAATATAATTTCATAATAAATCAGCTTGAATTTAATCTGTTTTCTGCCTCCCTTGATGTCTTAAACCATTTAGATATTGAAGATATGAAATATTAACACATTAAGTTCATTCTTTACCAGATGTTCCATTTTCTTCTAGACCTATGTAGCTGTTTGGCGTAGGCGTACTCTGTTTTTACGTTTTATTTTCTTTCTTTTTCCTCCTAGGGTGCCCCTTGCAGGTTGTATATTCAGCTAGCCTCTTTTTAATTTCAAGTTGTTTTACCCAAAAAAAAAAGTTCATTCTTTACAGCAGTTCGCCCTAATTTACTTCCTCTATAGGTTTTCCTGGCAAAGTGAATGCGTATAGAACACTTTTGCAGATAATCTCACACGGAGAGATATTCATTGCATAATTATTTACAATTGTCTAATTCTCTCAATTGCGAGGTAGCTTTCGAGTTGTCCATGCCATTCTCGGCATGTTTTCCATATGCATTTTTCGTTTTCTTATTTCTTGAACCTTTTTTGCGTTTCTGAATAAAAACTAAAAAATATTATTTTGGGACAGTTTTACTACTTAAAGTTTTAGGTACCACCCATCATCACTTACACACTTACACTTTCATAGGAAAATGAATCATTCCCAAGGATGATGTGGATCGATTTATAATGGGTTATTATTATCTTCTTCTCTCTCTTTTTTTTTTTTTCTGAGAATTGGCCTCTAGGCCTTTTGTCACACCTTATTTATCTCCTCTTGGTTTTTATTTGTGTTGTTTCTACTTCGTTCAATATTGTGCTGCTGCTTCACATTGAATCATCAATCACCCAGAATTCATAAACTCGGGTACCAATATAGGGTATGGATACTTTGTACGAGTCTAAGCGTCATATTCATTCGATTTTTGTGTCCAATAACTCATCAACATGCCATAATATCCGTATATCTTAATAAGCAGTGCTTATCATGTAGTGTAGGGCATTATTTTGTTTGCAAAGTGCAATCCAGCATTCATGAAAATATTATGCGACATATGGTAAAGTGAACGGGTAAATATTCTTGCTAGTTACCCCTAAACTTGATTTGAAGTTGTAATGGGAGAAGAAAAATGACCAGATCTCAATCAGTGTTTCTATTGTGCAATTGGATGATTATTCATGCTTCGTTCATGGATAGTCAAGCTTGATGGTTGATTTCTTTGCTTTGCTAGTTATCTGTTTTGTTGAGCCTTTTTTCCTGTTTGCCTCCGGGGCATTCTCCTCTTATATGATATGCCATGCCCAATACTTTACTGTGCTCTTTCATCTTAACTTTTTTCCCGGCACAGCTGAATTAATTTTCAGAGATTGATCTAAAGCTTCATGCAATGTGAGTGCAGTTATCATCTTGCAGAGAAGAAAATCCCTTCAATCCATGGACAAACCATGGGATACAAATTAGAGCAGTTTATTTTTGATGCATTTCCCTACTCACCTTCCACAGCCCTTTTTGAGGTCTCTCTCTCTCTCTCCACAGCCCTTTTATGTCATCATCTCATAAGTTACTTGTGATTTAACTATATCACCTTTGGATTTTTCAAAATACTTTAAATATTTAGGTCTTGCGTGAAGAAGAATTTGCACCGGTTAAAAATGCCAATGGGTCAAATTTTGACACTCCAGACAGTGCTCGGCTGCTAGTTCTCCGTCTCCATACTCGTTGGGTGGTTGCTGCAGGAGGTTTCTTAACACATTCAGTGCCCCTATATGCGACTGGTATTATTGATTATAATAAATACGATTAAGTCCTTTACTTTTTTTTTCTTCTTCAAGAGAAAGAAATTCTTATTAGAAACCCCAAGTGACTGACAGTTCTGGATTCTCTATGAGGATTCCTCTGTGAGGATCGTGTGAGACTTTTAACTTGGAGCTGCTACCTCATTAATGAAGAGATCCAAGGGTGGTTAATGCAAGACTCCTTTTCAAAAGTGAAATGACATCGTTTAGCAAGCAAAAATCTCAAACGGAAAAAAACTCTCTCTCTCTCTCTCTCTCTCTCTCTCTCTCTCTCTCTCTCTCTCTCTCTCTCTTTGCAATTCCTGTTTTCCCCCACACCCTACGACCAAACCCTTCTAAACTCTCCCTTATCCCGTATCCAACCCCATGGTGTCTCCTGATGGTGATTTTTTCCGAGCGTTGGTCATTTATTCTCCCTCCCCAGTTCCATTTTCATCCAAATCAAAGGATTAAAGCTCCATTGTTTTCTATCGTGTCCCAATCTCAAGGTTTGTTCCTTAATCCATTTTGGGCTTTTTAAAATTTCTTTGGTATGTGAAAGGAATAGAATTTCTGGGATAAATTAGCAAATATTAGGGCCAGATTTAGTGAGTCTAATCAGTTTGTTTCAATTCCATTCCGAAATAGCTTTTGATTTAAGTCAAATATTGATACAAATCTCTGATTCTCTGATCATCAAATCATGTTAATGACCCATCAAACCAATGATAGTGCAGAAACAAAAAAAAAAAAAATATGAAGCCGGAACTCCAAGATTCTATGTCCACTGCTGCAATAATAGCAAACTTGATAAGTTGGAGATGGGTTTTAGACAGAGTTTGGTAGGGAGGATAAGATGATTACGTCGGTGGAGGGCGTCTGTTTTCTCTCCGTTTATGATATTAGTGGCTAAGCGACGTCGTGTTGTCTAAAAGGAGGAGTTACCTATTATCCACCCTTGGATCTCTTCATTAATGAGGTGGCAACTCCAGGTTAAAAGTCTCACACGATCCTCATAGAGGATTTGGATCCGCGATCCTCACAAAGGAATCCTTATAGAGGATCCGGATCCTTGACGTACGGTCTAGGGTTTCGGTTCCATACAACAAACGGCCCATCTGATAAGGGTTTTAAGAGTTAATAAAGTTGTTTCAATTTTTTCGCTTTAACGGCAGGGTGTCTCGTGTTTTGAATCCAGGTGTGGAAGTTTCACCGCTTTGTTCTTATGCTGGAGAAAACCTAGAAGCTATTTGTCGTGGGAGAACATTTCATGCACCTTGTGAGATCACATTCTAGTTGCGACTTTTTTCTTCATCAATAATCAGTTTAGCGGCTCTGTTTTGTTTAAATGTGTAATGAACTGAGGCCTGAAAATATATGTACAACTGCGAATGCTGTTATTTGTGCGAAGGACAAGGGTTTGGCTAGCTTGAGCTGCAAAGTGTGGCCTAATAATAATCTCCATTTTTGCCATGTGATTTTTAAACCGAGACTCAAACCTAAAGCACTTTCTTTGAAATAGAGACACAATATAATCGTGTATGATGTTTATAGTTTGGAAATCCTTACCAAGAAAGAAACTCTCGCTGAACGACTGACAATTGTGGTATGTCTGGGTCTCAGTTTTGCGTAAAGAAAGAAATGATAAAATACAAACTAAAAAGCAAATGAAGTGAAATTAGGTAGTCATATTGCTTGATTAGGAGAAGGAAGGGTACAATGGAGGGAAAAAACTATGGGCATGTTTGAAAGCATACGGGGGATGGGGGGTGGGTAATTTTAGAGGCAGAAGTTGGTTCTCCGTTCTCGGGACTAAAAAGCATTTGACCTTGTAGCCCGCTTTTGAAGAGCCACCTAGACCTTAAAGGGGTTTTATGGTCCATTTGATCTTAATCCCGTTACTTGTCTGAAGAATTAAACAAGAACTGGACTAGATTTGGAAATAGTACTCAGGCAAACAAATAAAGGACTAGTTTGTCATTTAGCCTATGGACTAACAATCCCAGGACTACTAGTCAGGGTTTAAGTAATACCCTGCCAAATAATCCGACAATCTAACGTAACTTATGTAGCCACCCACATATATGGATTCAATTGAAGCAATAGGCACATCCAAAATAATTGAAGGAAATTACACCCAATGGGAGCAATGGGCACAGGCCACATAAATTCAAAAGGTTGATCACCAAGCATGAGAAACATAAAAAGTCGTAGAAAATAAATAGGATAAACATTGTCAGGAACACTTGCCCGACAATAAATAGGAACACAGAAAAAATCAGCAGTCTGCGCTAGAAAGGCCGCATGAGATTCAAAATCAACATCATTCTGTGCACCCCACAAGAATCTTTAAACCGGAAGGTAGTATTGCACTTTCCCAAGCAGAAAAAAAAAAAAATGAAAAAGCACTAAAATGTTGAAGACCAAATACAGGACCCAGATCATCCGAAGAAGCGAATTTTCTAGCAGGATGTGAGTTCACTGAAAAAAAATATACAGATGAACAATGGTAGTAGGATATAAGGTGCACGCTACATGCATCGATAAGGTGAATCTTAGAATATCAGTGTTTCCCGCTTGTACAGGTGTACTGGCATTTGATGCTGTACAGGTGTACTGGCATTTGATGCAGAAATGTGTGGTACGATTTCTTACTTATAGCTGTTTGGAGTTGTAGTCTTGTAGAAGAAAACTAGAAACACATCAGTCGTTACTTCCAATACTCCTCAGCGTCCATGTTGTGCATGCAAATTAACGGTCAAAGAAAGCCCAACTAATACTGAGGCCATGTTTTAGTTTCCCCAAGAAGACAAAGCATAAACCAATCCGACCCTGAACATGAAGCAACTCGCTCCTGAATATGAAGCAACTCGCTCCAAAGAAGGTTAACATTGAATTATAGCTTAATACACACTTGCTATACTCATATCTCTCGGATTTGGAACGATGATTTGCTCACTATTGTGTTATTTGGTTATTGAGGCATTGGAAAAAGCTATAGAGATAATTGTTTGCAAAGATAACACTTCAGTGCTAGTACACGACCACTGGGTTAGAAGCCCAGGTGGACATTCATGCGAGAGTTGGTTGTTCGGTTGTTTTGTCTTTTGTTTTCTAGTACATTGGTAGGGTTTCCCGGTATTTGCTTCATTTTATCAACCTTGTAATAGTTATTAAGCATCCCAAATCCAAATGAAGAGTATCATTTCTCTGTCTAATGTTCTCACACTTTGTATGGGCCATCATGATACACATCTTAAATTCTATGCATGAAGCATGTTACCCAAAAAAGGCAACCTAGAGGGGGGGGCGAATAGGGTTGTAAAAGAAATTACTAATTTAAAATTTATTCTCTAACAATATATTAAAGATAATATAAGCAAGTAAACGAGAGAGTTAGAGAGATAGAACCCGTTTATAGTGGTTCGGCCCAGATTTGTCCACGGTCCGGCGTGGTCCACTTCTCCTCAAGCAACTACTTGAAGGTTCCACTAATTTTCAAAAAGATTACAAGTAGTAAGTCTTGCGGGTGCTTACAATGACCTTATCCCCTAGCTTTCCCGAGGCACTAGTGCAACCGCAAGAGTTTTCTCCGAAAACCTCTCGAAAACAATCACACCCAAATTCAAACCCGAATTTGGTCTTCTAAGCTTTCAAGTTTTTGACTCAAACACTCGCTTAGGGATTACAAGTATGTGGAGAGAGTATGAAAAATATCGCTCACGTCTTGTACAAATTTTCTCTCAAGAAAATATGAAAGTGGAAGAACAAGGAGAATTTCGGTCTTGATCTTTGGAGAATTTGCTCTTTAGAATGATATGAAATGTTGTAGCTTGGATTGGTACTCATCAATGAGTTCTTGAAGCCTTTATATAGCCATCCAATCTCCTACTAGCCGTTAGTAAATTATTGGTGCCGTTGAAGAGCTATTTTAGGAAAAATATAGCCGTTTGAGATTTTACTGATCTGCAAAAATCTGCAGAAATACACTACCGGTCGTCCGGAAGGTCGTCCACTCTCTCAACCAGTCTGCCATCCAGTGAAGTCCGGTTGACAACCCATTCTGTTCAGACAGCCGGCTTGTCAGCTGGTTCGTCAACCTGTGGCTCAAAATTTCATCTAATAAATCCGTTAAAGCATGTATTGAGCTCATTAAGTCTTTGTAAATATTAATCATTGAAACCAAGAGACTTTATGCTATGTTTCAAGGCAAAGAAACAAATTTGTCCGAAAAAGGACTTTGCGATAAAAGATTTTCTTTTGCCAAATAATAAAAACTTCAGCAATATAATCATCAAAATAATAAATAGTAATGCATATAATTTTCCAACAAATTATCACGCATATTTTTCAACAAAGCATGAATATTTCGTGAAACTAGATCATAATAACCAAAAAGTATGTTTATAGAATAATAAGATATGCATATGAACCCTGCTACAGGTACAGCAAGTGCTATACTGCAGCCGCGCACATATCACTTTTGCGCCCGTCTCGGGTCCCGCAAAGATGATCGGGCTAAATTTTGAAGCAAAGTTGGATGATTCGTAAACACCCTTCCCGATATCAGATTGAGGCATTATAAGAGCACTATGACATCCTAGAGATGCGGGAGTTAAAGATCGCATTGAATCTTCTTCCTTTTGGCAATAAGCTTATGTTATTATTTTATTTGTGATTTGTTGTTTGTCACTTGTGTAGGGATCACTGAGTTTGAAGAATTTATAAAAGCATTGACTTCTCACAATGAAATACAATTTGTTGAAACTAGCGAGTTGATATTGCCAATAAACTATTCCCAAATGTGAAACTTAGTTGTCCTTTTGTTGGTCTTGTTAAAAGTCAACATGATAAATACAATACATCTGGTAGGTACGTCTGTTTTTTGTTTTTTGTTACACGATAATCCTGCAGCTGCATTTTCTCTTCTTTCTCGCTTATTTTCATATTCCAAGTGATAGTATATGTTGTATGAAGGGTGGTCAATTCATTATATCCTGTTTAGTTTTCTTTTGTTAAAAGTTATCCAATTCACAGAAATGTAAGATTTCTCCAGGGGACTTGGACACAAATTATGTTTTTGCTGTATTTGGGGTTTCTCTTTAACTCCTTGAAGTGATAGAGTTCATCAAATGAATGGTTCTGCTTGCTTTTGCAGAAGGCAGCTTGAAAATGTAGGACACATTGCACTGTTCGGACACATACAAGTTTCCATGAGTCACTACTTCAGTTAGAGTTTTTTCTGGTCGTATCAAATTCCAGGTTATCGTTATTCTTCTTTTTTGGGCCCTAATTTCTCTTCATTCTTTAATTTGTTAGAGACACCTCTTTATCTATAATTCATAATTCGAGGCACATTTTGAAGTTTATAAGACTTTCTTGAAAATTAGTTTCCCAATTGTTAATTGATGCTTTTGAAAATACAAGTTAAAAGGTTGGATTTAAATGAGATGGGTCCTCTAGCAATTCAACTCGGCTTTATTTTCCACTTGTGCTATAGATTTGATTCACTTGAATCAACTTAAATACGTATAATTTTCTAAGAATACCATGTTTATTAAATATTGCCTGATGCATGAATGGGGGCTATGTGGTGGTAGATATATGCCGACTATTGCATTATGTGGTAGACATAATTGTCAAATCGGGAATCGAATCGAGAATCAAAAAGGTCCATTTGCGAATCGTGAATTGTATTGAATCTTGAATTGCTCTGATTCAGTCAAATTCTAAAAAATGCAAAATAAAAATTATGGATTTCAAGTTGACAAGAAACAAAAGCCCATAAAAATAAATTGCATGTACAACGCACCAATTATTGTTCTTATATGGCTTCCACGTACCCCTCATAAATCAAAAACTTGTTCCATATATATCCTTCCTCCCTAGCCACCTCACAAGTCAAAGTCAAGTCCTCCATTCTTTTGTTGCACACATGAAGACAAGACTAAATATAAATCATACTCATAAGCCTCGAATTTGCTAACAATAATATAATTAATTTGATAGCTTAAATATCAGATGTAAGCTTGTAATTATTATACCAAATGTTACAATTAGACAGTTACTTGGAGTGTGGTTGAGCAATAGGGATTGGAGTTCTCATTGTTGTTGTTGGCCTTTATGTTTCATTTGCAGAAGTGTAACTAGAATTGACTTTGGTTTGGAGATAACGAAAATGTTTTTTTTTTTTTTTGGGTAAATCAGGTTGAAATAGAAAAAAGGCTAACCAAATATACAGCCTACAAGGGGCATACCCCAGGAGGAAAAGAAAACAAAATAAAAAATTTGCCAAAATAAAAAAATTGACTACGCCTAGGCCAAATGGCTACAAAGCGCTAAGAGCTTGAGATGCGAGTGTTTCAATCCCCTCTAGATAGAGGGAAGAGAAACACACGACAAAGGAATAATTGCGGCACTGAGTTACATCATGCATTTAACAATTAAAAGGCCAATTCATCTACAAAAAGAGAGAGAATCAACACCCAGATTACGACCAGATCTTGGCCTCTCTAAATCCCTCCAACTGCTCAGGCCAGCAAAACAACACTATGATTAACAGCAGCAGCAGAGCAGCGCAGCAGCAGCATTAGAACAGATCGAATGTTGGACTCCAACTACAATGACCACTCTAATTGGCAGCTAACATGCAGCAGCAGCAGAGACAACCACAGCTATGGGAATTAGCAGAACAACATGGCAGTAGCCTCTCAGAGCAATGTTCAACTTCAATCAGCAGTAAAATGCTGATTTGCACACAACAAACAGCAGAACAGCAGCAGCAGTTTGCTGCCTTAGGATAGACCATCTTGGGATCTGGCAGAACAGGCTGTACCCAACAACTACAACAGTACAACCACAACAAAACGGCTACACAGCAACAGGCAGCAGTAAAGTGATACAGATGAAACAGCAGCCATAACAAAAATAGTAACAAGGCATTATCAGAACAGCAGCAGCCATAACCAAGAGAGACAGCAGCAACAACACCAGTCGGATAGTAAATGAGTGGAATGTTGCGGGAACATGATTATGATTTGCATTAGTCTTTCAAATTCTATCTTCTCATGTGGCTAGCTGACAGGTTGAGCTTGGAGGGTAGCTTATGAGTTTGATTGAGAACGCCTCTAATACTTCTATATACAAGGTTCTTATCTTAATCTCAATGCTAGCATTATTGGTAATCTGTTAGTTTGTGTGTCCCAACATATGTGTGATCCTGTGAGTGTGTGATTGAGCCCCAAATCTTTTTAAGTGGAGGTAATATTTAGTGGGAGTCATATTGTGAGGGAGAGTCGAGGGAGTTTGAGCCCCCTATTTGCTGTAGTTTGCTGGAGGTCTAGGCTTCGAGGGAGTAGCGGAGTGAGCAGTTCATATCTTGTACTTCCTTGTTCTTGCAACCTATTTGTAGATGGTGTGTGGCTTTCACCTCTTGTCTTTTATTGGTCTTATTTTGCTTTCTTGAGGTTCTTTGCTGTCTACTGAGTATTCAGTACGGGCTTTGAAGGTTCTTTTCCATATTCATCTTTGCTATACCCGGTTTGGTGTAGCTTCCAAGTTGTATATTGTTACAGTTCTTCATTATCTCAGTAAGAATGCTTTCTATTTTGAGCTTTTCAATTTTATTTTGCCTAACCATCAGGGGCTGTCGTTGGGATCTCCCTTCGCAGAGGGGGAAGTCCTCTGCATTTTGACTTTTCTGTTGGGTTGTTGCTCTGCTGTGGCCGTTTGAGCTTATGTTATACTATCTTAAGGCTCGGATGTTATGTTTAGGACTGTTTTCTGCATTGTAGAGTATAATACTATCGGTTTTGTATTGTATGCTCTTGAGCCGATGTTCTCTTCTGTGGATTTGTATGGACTTTGATGCTTGCCCTCGTTCTCTCTGTTAAGTTCTGAGGTTGGCACACTTTGCTGCCAACTGCATATGGTGCTGCTGCACTTCTGTATCTGCTGCTATCTGTCACGCGTAGATGTAGTTGCTGATCAGCTGCCTCTGTTTTGCTACGGCATTATTTGGCCGCTGTTCTGTTATAGATTCATGTGTTCTGCTTTAGTTTCTGCAACCTTGAGAAGCACTGATAGCTATTGTCCAGCTTCCCTACTCTGTTATACCTGCTGCCTAGCCGCTGCTGTTGTAGTTTGGTGCTGCTGTTGCTGTGTGCTGCTGCTGATCTGTTAAGCTGCTGCTACCTGCTGCAGCAATGAGCAGCAGTGACCAGCTGCTTTGCAGCTCTGCTTTTCACACGGCTGCCCCTTCGGTCTTATTTTGGTCTGCAGAAGTTTTGGATGGTGGCTGCTGCTGGTTTGACACGTGTTGACTGTCCGGAATGCTTCAAGTTTTTTTTTTTTGGGTAAATTAGCTTGAAATTAAAAAACGGTTAACCGAATGTACAGCCTACAAGGGATGCTACCCCAGGAGGAAAAGAAAAGGGAAAAAAAAAGAAGATTGAAGAAAATGCGATAACCCATGCACAACCCGCATGGAGAGTATGGTAGAGTAAGAAAATTACAAAAGTGCCAAGTGCATAGTGATCATACCCCCGTTGCACTATCCATCTAGACGGAAGGATAATACAATGGGGTATGATACGTAGAGTTATGAATAGTAAAACATGAAAGCGAACTATTGCATGGCACAACCCGCCAGGCTAGGCTATAAGATAAATAGATGCGATCATAAATGACCAAATGATTACCATCACTGAGAACTAGCAGCAACAAAGCAAATCGGCAATAAGAGGCTGAACAGCTACTACAAAGGAACAAGGCACCAAGAAGAGGTTCGAATCAGAGATGACAACATCCAACAGGGGACCCCACCCTGCACACTACGCCCATTCCATCCGGCCTAATACTCCCTCATCCAAGCCTAAGGCTCGCCAAATCAAACCACTCACAACCAACTACCAACGACCACAGACTCCAGAGATAGGATAAGCAAACCAAGACACTAATACTCCAAGCAAACCCAAAAAAACTAGCATAAAACCCACTTCTAAGGAACAACTACTACAGAGGGACAGGCACCGAGAAGAGGCTCGAACTGGAGATGACGACATCCGACAAGGTTACCCTCCCAAGTACCCTGCACACCACGCCCATTCCATCCAGACTACTACTCCCTCAACCTAATCCCCTAGGCTCGCTAAAACAAGAAGCGGGACAGCTCAAGAACCAAAAAGGCCACTCGAACCGCAAGTGAGACCAAGATGCCCCTTTCAATCAGAGCAACACCCCAATCTAATCAAAGACAACTCGCCAAGCTGCCCCTTTCAATCAAAGCATTACCCCAATCTAATCAAGACAATCACGAAAGCTATCCCTTTCAATCACAGCCCAACCGCAGATCTATTCAAAGACAGCCACAGAAGCTATCCCTTTCAATCAGAGCTAGACCCAATCTAATCAACGATAACTGCGGCCACAACCATAATATGCAAGAGAACCAGGCTAATGAAGCAAAGATACTAGGCATGTAAAGCAGCTTGACAAAGAGCATGAACGAGGAACTAATTCTATCCAACTAAGGAACTAACTATGGAACTCAGTTGCGAAGATACTGGTAAACAAATTATCCCAATCTCAGTCCAATCAGATAACTGTCCATCGAGTTTCATAATATGCAACTACAGTTTAGAATAATAATGCAGCCAATTTAGAATGCCAAGAACACAAATTTTGTCCAACTGGGGAACTGACCTGTGAATGAGAACTACCCCTGTGAATAATGGACTGACCCGGTGTACCTCCAACCTGGGATCTTGGCCCAGCCCGAACAGTACACGACCATATTCGGCAAGCAACCCAATGTCGCTGTCGCTGGAGAGAAATCCGACCCTAAACAGCCATAAATTCCTACCAAATACAATCGGAGCTGAGAAATTGCCGATGTATGCTCTTACCGTGAAAAGGACCCATGAGCGTGAAGCTCTGGGTCTTCTCTGTGACCTGAGACCGCCAGTAACTGAGACCACCGGCTAAGGTTAAAGCAATCCGTGTTCGGACTTTGAGATCTGTGAGTTTAAGAACCCCCTTTCGCCAGTAGCTGGGTTCAATAACCCAAGATGAGAGCCCACTTCTGGCCAGATTGAAGCTGAGAACGATGACCTCCGACCTAGCCAACCCCATCTCTTTGCAGAGCGGCGATGATGTAGGACTAACCCGGTCGATGAGATCAGGTTTTGAGACTCACCCATGATTTGGGTTTTGACTCCTATGGTGGTTATGGAGTGAATCGAACGCCGTTCCCTCTAATACTGATGTGTGACGAAACCCCGCTGTTGACGAATACCGAAACCCATGGCCGATTGATCACGGAAGAGATAAATGAAATCTGTTGAAGGCAGATTCTAATAGACGGAAATTGTTTTCTCTCTCTCTAGAATCGTAGAGAGAAGGCAGAGCGCCCTCGAGGGGATCTGGCATCACACTTTTAATCACTAATGCTTCAAGTTGATGTCTACATATTATACACTTTTGTAAATATCGTTCTATTGCAAGGTTGTTCGCAATTTTATTCTTCTTTGTCGTGGTTTTGCTAGGTTGTACAATGTGTAACCCCTTTGCTATCTGTTTTGTATCCCTCTATCAGATGGGTAGGAAACAGGTGTTTCATTTACCATTAGTCCTATGTAGCTATTTGGCATAGGCTCTCTATCCTTTCTTTTTATCTTTTTCTCTTTCTTTTCTTTTCCTTTGTCCTCCTGGGGTATGCCCCTTGTAGGCTGTATATTCGGTTAGCCCCTCCTTTTTAATTTCAAGCTGATTTAACCAAAACAAACTACACCAGTCGGAGCGTAATATCTCCACTTGGGATACAGGTGGAACCTAAAGAAAGAGTAGAGAAGCTATGACAAGCCCCCTAGAAAAGGCTTAAACATCCCTAGAGACAACCCCCCAAGGGTAGGTACAAAATAGGTACAAAGTCCATACAATGAAGGGAGAGTCAACATGGTATCCAACCAATACCAATACAAAACAGATACAAAATGGGAACAGCTGTAAGAAACAGTTTACAGATATGGGAACATGCCCCCACGGGATAACCAAAACAATGAACTAGACTTCAACAGTAAATAGAAGCCAAGTAAACAAGGGTTACATTCACCAGAAATAGCCACCATAATTACCAGAAATAGCCACCATAATTATAGTCAACTAGGCATGACTGAACTACAAAGCAAGAGAGAGGACAAGAGTCTTGAACTCAACCTCCCAAACTTAAAGCCTGCAACCCAACTCCCTCCACTCTCCCTCACAAAGTGCCTCCCGCTAAGTATTACCTCCACTCTCAAGAAGATTGAGGCTCAAACACACTTCTCACGGTTCTACATATAGTGGCACACTTAAGACCTCCAAGGAGCAAAAGTAACCCTCGCCTCAGCTCAAGTTCCAAAACCTGCAGCAGTTAGAGAGTAAGGTATTTACCTTGAACGTATAATAGGAGTATTAGCAGTTAAGTATCCTCCTTTGAACCTGCTAGCCTCCTGACCAAACATCAGAAACTTGCTAGCCTCCTTAAACATGCTCATAATGAAACTGCCATGACCACTCTCAGATCACAGTGCAATATAGGATTTGGAAAACAAATGTATCAATTGAAGCAATTATCACAAATGCACATTATAATCCAAGTGACAAATATTATTATTCCATAGTTATGTCCCATTCTCTAATAAACCTAGTATCATGTGAACCATTGGGCAATTTGGGCAATGACAGTAGTCTACCTTTAACCATGTTGTAGATTTTGTGAACTACTACTTCCCAGGTGCTAGATTTAGCTTGAAACTTCCTCATATTTCTCTCAAGCCAAAGGTGATACACCGTAACAGTGAATACTAGTTTAGTAACAACATTCTTAAGGGATTTCCCCCTAAAAGTAGATAAGTGAGTAATCCATGCTGCCCAAGACTGAGGGGGCCACCTTTCATCAATCTTAGCCAGCATAGCATTCCAAACCTGTGTGGAAAACACACAGTTAAAAAAAACAAATGATCGTGACTTTCACAACCATGGCAGAAGCTGCATTGAGAATTAGACTTAATCCCAAAAAGAACTAATCTATCCTCAGTGGAGAGCCTACCCTGAATGGCCAACCATGCAATGAAGCTGCATTTTGGGATATGGCTAGAAAACCAAACGGCCTTATGCCAAGAGACTTTGGGAAATGGTTCCCTCAATTCTTCCCATAGAGAGGTAATGCTGAACTGGCCATTTGGGTTTAGAGTCCATCTAACTTGGTCCCTTGTACCTCTCATTGGTGGGAGCTGATCTCGAACTTTGATAACAAAAATGTTGATGTGGTTTATTTAGGAGTTTTTTTGTTTGCAACTTTTTGTCTACTTTGAGTACTCTATCAATCATGCAATATACTTTTTGGTTTAATGAACCTCACTCCAAATTTAAATGTATATTTTTTGATTTGCTTGAGTTCACTATTTGCCTATCCTACTATCATGCAATATGTTAGCAAAATTTTAAAGTTGGGCCATACATTTAGACTTCAAAGCTACATAGTGAGACATTCAAACCTCCATATAAAGGAACGTGTTTGCCAACTTCATCGCTTCGAACAACATAGCCCATTTTGTCCAATTGTGCCCCTCTCTATTTATTACGTTTGCTTTGGTCTCGAGGGTTTTTGCATCTTTTGTGTGTTGAAAGCGATGTTTGGCATGGCTTTATTTATTTTTTGGCCAAATTACTAAAATGTCTTCCCAGACTTTTAAGGAATTCCTTATGTGTCCCACCAAAGATGCTTGGTTTTGTCTTCTTGTGGGAGGAATATTATGTTTGTGTGCTTTCTTTCCAACTCTATGCACAATTGTTGCTTTAGCTATATAACCTGCAGTTTGTTCTTGTTCTGGGTCATGCTCCTTGGTGTCCTAGGAGGGCTGAACTATTGCCACCATTTGCGGAAGCTGTGACAGAGTTGAAGGCGCTGGGGAGTGATGTTGTGATGGCCAAGGTTGATGCTGAGAGGTATCCGAAGGCTGCATCCAATCTCGGGATCAAGGGGTATCCCACTATGCTTCTGTTTGTCAGTGGGAGTTCTCAAGCCTACTCTAGTGGATTTACCTCGTACGCATTGCTTTCGCTACCGAATGTTGCACAACTTTTTGAGTAAATACCGCTTCAATTGTGTATTTATGTTGTGGGTATGTGAATTTAAGTTCTCACATACCTGTTTGGGCAAAGTCTTTGTTTGATACGAACCATGGCAGATCAAAAATCCAGTTTTAAGCATAAGTGTAAGTAAAGGCTTGAAGAATAGTAGACTTGTAAGTGACAAATTTAGCCTTGGAAAGCTCAAAAAACGGCCCCATTGATTTGAGAACAATGAGTTCTACTCAACTTGATATTAGTTTGAGCAAAGGAGGTGGAGAGAGATTTGGTTGGTTTTTAACTCAAATTCGAGTTTGAGTAATTAAATACATAACCTATGTTACATATCTATGTTTGAATATTTGTAGACTGCGAATGGGTAATGTTTGTCTTTGTCTATTTGGTGGGACATAAGGAAATCAACTTTGGTTTTGTATTGGTTTGTTTTAGGCAAGAAATTGTGATATGGGCAAGCAAGAAAACAGGTGAATCTGTCATTCGAATGAATTCAGATATTCGGGCAAAAGAGTTTCTTAAGAAACATTCGATGATTGTTGTTGGGTTATTTGAAAATTTCGAGGTACGTGAAGTTAAGTTATCCTTTAGACTTTTGCTCAAATTGGCTGTACACTGAATGCGGTAAGATGGTAACCGAGATTGAGTCTCAAAATTTTCTCCTTGCGGAAAAGTGGTCTCATATTTGCACCTCAATAAATTTTTATTGTTCGTAAAACATCTTTCACGTTGGAAGCATTACTGAGTACTGATGAGTGTAAATCAATGAGTCTTAGTTCATGATTTAGAGGCATTTCCAAGAAAAGAAAGCATTTCTGTATAGTTGCATGAGATCTTTGGAACTCCTAGCCATCTCGATGTCCTCTATCACTCTTTGGTACTATAGTTTGATTGGAAAGGTAGCACAATTGAAGTGGTGCAAACTTACAGGTGGACATATATTGTTGACTAATTATCGGATTGAGTTGATAACTTGTAAAGATTATGTTTCGTAGAATTATCAAACACTAACTATGTCACGCCATCGATTTTCAACATAATTAAATAATCTTTTTGGAAATAAGACATTGTATTATATGGATAATACCCAAAAAAGAGAGGTTCCAACTGATTAGATTACAAACCAAGTCCCAAAGTTAGAGAAATTACATCATTGGCACTTCACCCCCAAATTATTTAAGTACAGGTACGAATAAGTTTAGAGATTACAAACGTTTTAGTCAAAAGAAAATTGTAGGAATTAGTTACAAACGCATCTTTATCAAAAGAAAGTCATTACAAAGATGATTAAGTAACTACACAACGTAAGCTTCCAAAAAGTCTTCCACGTCCAAGCACACGATGCATGTAAGCTAATGTTCGACATTTGAACCTGAAAATGATAATAAGTTGAGCTACACTAGCCCAGTAGAAAAATCTTTTACTAGTCTATATGCAAACATGATGACAGGTGCAAGGAATGAAGGCAAGAGAATTTAAATCAAAGGAATGGATAAACAATCAACTTACAAGTATGCCAACATTTATTACATTCAATCTATAGTGAGACATTATCTCAACTAGCCATGCAGTTCACAAGACACAAACAACTCTAACAATCACAACACGACATTCTATCATAAATCTCCTTCGACTATATTCCCACTCGTTGCGCTACAGTATAACAACTCAAGAGTTACCATATTGTCACCCCTTGTGTGTGAACCTTAACGACTTGGATCTTCGTATTACTACCCCTTGCATTACGAGACCCACTTGAGTCATTGTATTACCACCTCTTGCATTACGATACTCCCTATTCCAACTTCCGACTCACACACTTACTTCATTGGCCAATATGCATCCTAAGACTCTCCCTTGTGCACATTCACATACTTGTCATCAAACGATATGCCAAAACAATATTAACTTGCTGCAATCATGACTTGCGTAGACAATTTTGGTGGCCCAGAATGAAGAGGGACGTCAATACCTTCGTGTCCAAGTGTTTTACATGCCAACAAGTGAAAGCCAAACATCAACGACCCACAAGGGAGTTACAACCATTGCCAGTGGCCAAATGGAAGTGGGAGAACGTGACAATGGATTTCGTTACCGTATTACCGAGATCGCTGAGGGGGCACGATGCCATTTGGGTGATAATTGATCGATTGACCAAATCAGCGCATTTCTTAATTGTTCAAGTTATGGATTCAATTGATATACTTAGTCGTTTATATATTCGCGAGATTATGCGTCTTCATGGGATTCCCGTTTCTATCATATCGGATCGAGATCCAAGATTTACTGCACGCTTTTGGCAAAGTTTCCAGGCCGCTCTTGGCACCAATCTCTTGTTTAGCATCGCGTATCATCCTCAAACGGATGGGCAATCCGAGACAACAATTCAAATTTTGTAAGATGTGCTTCGGGCTTGTGTTATGGATTTTTGGGGTAATTGGGGAGATCACCTAATGTTAGTCGAATTCGTATACAACAATAGTTACCAATCTAGTATCGAGATGGCACCGTATGAAGCTTTGTATGGGAGACCGTGTCGATCACCCATATGTTGGATCGTGTTGGGAGAAGCTATGTTAGTTGGGTCGGAATTGATCAAAGAAACCTTCGAGAGTATAAGAGCAATTCGCCAACGTCTTCTTGAAGCTCAAGAGAGACGATTAGCTATAGTCAAGTAAATCACCATTCTTGCTTTAATAACGGAAGACCAACGGGACAAGGATAACATCGATTAATCAAAGGAAGTCAATTAAACATGCTTGATGTCATGCCCTCGATTTTCAACATAAATAAGAATAACATTTGATAATTAAAATCCTCACTGGGGTTACAATTAATAACCCAAAAGATAGTTCAGTCCTCAAATCAACAAACTTGCCCAATAAATTACGGAGTTTCAAAATAGACAAAAGCAAAACAATACTGTTTGCTATACAAAGGTCATCAAGTTTTCTCCGAAAATAGCTTTAATCGGCAACAACAGCATGCACTCCATGACAATGACCTGCAATATACATAAAAATAATAGGTTGAGCTACACTAGCCTAGTAAGAAAATCTATGCTAACTTTATGTATATATGAGAAGACAAGTGCAAAGGAAGAAGATCACATTGTTAAAAAAATGGCAATTAGAACCAACCATGAGCATACTACATAGTCAAGACGTTTAAGAACTCAAAGGACTCCCTCGTACCAACAACTTACTTTTATGTCACGTCTCGTCATCTGTCCTGCCTCTACAGTTGGATTCTCGTTTATAGCCTAACGTACGGATGCCTATTTAGGTCTTCCTCAACGTGTCACACTATAGTAGGTTAATTATGTCTCTTTGCCAAATGCTATATCAAATGGATAGTCGAACGATAGATAATAATAAGAATAGCGTAGTCAATACCCCACACAAAATCCGTTTCCTCTAGTCACCATATACTACAATGATATTCAGATTCTTGGTTCAATACAACAAACTTCACCCTTAGAGTCACCACAGCTTTTCCCAGGGTATGCCACAAAGCAAAAGTATTATTAGAGGACGCAGAGAACTGACTTCCTTGGTATATATGGCTCTGTCCAACAACTCCCTCGAAACACTTACTACTCCACCTCTTCTTTTTCAAATACCAAGGGTCTAGGATCCACCCAACTCCCTCTACTACACCTCTCATGTTGCCCCCACTAAATATAAAGGAAAATGACGGCCTAGGACGTGTTTTGATAATTAATACCCGCCAAGGACAAGCTAAGAACATTTATTAATATTGAAAATGTCCTTGACGGGTATTAATTATCAAAACACGTCATTGGCCGTCATTTTCCCTAAATATTACCTCCACTCTCAAATAAGATGAGGCTCAAGCACACTCTCACAGGGGTCACATAGATTGTAGTAGACACTCTCAACATATGTAATACTCTCCCAATAACTAGTAAAGGGAACCACTAGGGAATAAGATAACTACCTGTGTATATAGAAGTAATAGCAGTCTTTACTACCTTGCTAGATGAATTCCATGGTGGGATGACACTCAATTGCACTTGGTTGGTGCTGCCAGCAATTGGAGTACCAAGGCCTCCTGGTAATGGGAGTTTATAAGGCTAAGGGGCATAGCTATGAAGCTGAAAACCCCTTAAAAGGGACCCTGCAATGAGAATATATGAGTAGAAGGAACCAACCAACTTAACATTACAATTAACTTTAGTTTAATCAAGAATGTTCCACATAGAGAGTAAATGAGAAGATCCCTTGAACTTTTTAGATAAGGACAAAAGTATATATCTAACTTCATTTGAAATTTTGCTTGCAATCACTCCAGGGGGGCAACTAAGATTATGGAACTTTATATAATTTCTCTCAATCCATAATTGGTGCACACAAACTGCGAAGACAAGCTTAGCAATTGTGGTGGCCAACCATTTACCCTGCAAAGTGGACAATCTACTCACCCACTACTGCCAAGATATCAATCCTACCATATGAGATTTCTTAGGGGACAAAATTCCCCTAATCTGTGTAGTTGTAGAGCCCTTGGAGAACAGGTGATCATGGGATTCTTGACCAAACAAAGACTACAAAGAGAAGTAGATTTCATGCCAAACATAACAAGTCTATCCTCAGTGGATAACCTATTAGAATGGCCATCCATGAGATCACACTACACCTAGGGATGTGCCCACAAAATCATTCCACTTTAGACCAAGTGATAGCAGGAAAGTGTGTTCTCAAATGTCCCCATAGGGATGAAATGGTAAACTTTCCAGAAGTATTAAGAGTCCAAATACATCTGTCCCCAATGAAATCTTTGATAGAGACAGCTTGTAGTTTTGATCTCACTTCATTAAGATCAGGAGATTGAGTCACTGGGAAGGCCCATTGATTGTTCCTAATGGTAGCTTTCAAATTGACATCCTTGGGTAGTCCTGAGTCATAGGCAATTCTAGGCCCAAACCTTCACAAGAGGGGGTCAAAGGGATGCCAATTGTCAAACCACAGAGAGGTTGATTGGCCATCCCCAATTTTATAGTTAATGTGGGGCTGTATAAAATGTCTAAGGCTAAGGATTTTCTTCCAAACCCAGAAGGAGTCACTTGGAATTTTAACACTCCAAAAACTCTTTCCCTTAAGTAAGTAAGACTTAACCCATTGGCACCACATCGATTGCTCCCCACCATAGTCAAAGAACCAGATGTGCTTAGCCATAGCTGCCTTGTTCCAAACCCCCATAGATTTAAAGCCCAACCATCATTTGTGGACAAGAGAGCAAAGGTGTTCCCATGAGACTTTTGCACTTGTCTTCTTAAAGTCAGGGCCTGACCAGAAAAAGGCTCTAAGGATGGATTCAACCTCTCTAATTACCCTCTTAGGGATAATGAAGAGAGATGACCAATAAGTTTGCATGGAAAATGGAATAGATTCGATCAATTGTATTCTACCAGCATAAGACAGGTACCTATGTGTCCATGATTTAGTCTTGGCTACAATCCTATCAACCATGACTTTACAATCAGTGTGCTTGAGTTTGGTGGATAGAAGAGGAACCCCCAAGTATCTAACAGGCAAAGACCCCTCCTGGAAGCTTGAAATGTTTAAAATGGATGCTTTGGTGGAAGGAGTAACACCAGAGAAGAAGATGTTACTTTTGGTAGGACTTGGTGAGAGTCCAAACAAGGCCTCAAACTCAGTTAAAGAATTGTTAGTGTGAGTAATGGAGCTCATATCACCTTTGTAGAAAATCATAAGATCATCTGCAAAGCTAAGATTGAGAAGTTTGGTGGAGCCACATTTCCAATGAAAATTGAAATCCGGGAGGAGAGACTTTTCCTTAAGGATGCAAGTCAAGACCTCCATAACAATCACAAACAGGTAAGAAGACAGGGGATCACCTTGTCTTAAACCTTTATGCCCTAGAATGTACCCAATTGCCTCCCCATTAAAGCACAATGAATAATTAGCTGTGGAGACATAAGCTTTCAACCATTGGGTCACCTTAGGGTGAAAATTCATGGAGGCAAGGACATCCCATAGGAAGTCCCATCTGACATTATCATAAGCCTTCATGATATCCACCTTCATGGCACACCTAGGGGATGAGGAATGTTTGTGGTAAACCCTTATTAATTCCTGAGTAAGGAATATATTTTCAGCTATCCTCCTTCCTTGTTAAATCTGGATTGACCAGGATCAACAAGGGATGGTTAAGCAATTCAGTTGAAGTAAAAAGCGCTCTGACATGTAGGGCGATTCTGACAAGGGAAATGTTGTGATTTCTCCATGGCAGACGGCACAGTCTCCTTTGCGGAAGGGCTGGGATGCAAGGCCCAAGATTCCAATGAAGTACGAAGGAAACAGAAAAATTCATTGCAACACCATGAAAGTTCAGTTCTCACCGAGTTCCAAACCCCTCTCTCACCCTCATTCAAATCGGCTAACATTCTTAGTTCGGCCCAGAAGATCCATCACAGCCAATCGGTCTCATCTTCTAACCCATCTAAGAACCCTAGCCCTTCTCGTAAGCTCCAGCAAGCACTCTTTGAAGAAGGGCTGATACTGGAGGCCGAGGAGCAAGCACGGATGGCTCACATCACCGCCTCCCAGTTGCTTCATCAACAACAAGAACAACAACATGCAAATCCTTCATCTCCGTCTGGGACTGGTGTTCATAGCCCATTGATAGTGGCAGCTGAACAGCGGATTCATCAAATTCATAGCGATGGGTATTATCCCGGTGATACCAACTCGGGACCCTCTCTCGGAAATGCAAAGGTACAACATTCGAACCCTAACTCACAGATCTTGTTCAATGCAAGAGGTAATCCCTATGAGAAGGGTGATCCCAATCTAGGTTACGGAATGGAGGATGTTCAGCCTCGTCGTCCCCATCTAGAGTTGGATCCGTCACAGAGTCGTCCGTCTCATGGAACCACCTCCAAACTAAACCAGAAACCCTCAACCCGAGATCCCTCTGGTGTTTTCCAATCTCACCAACTTCATCCAAAATCGAATACTGGTCAAGTTAAGCCTAAACCGAAGAACTGGGCCTCCCTACTTCAGTCTCAGAGTCCATCTCTGGACATGAAGCTCGAACATTTTCCTGATCTTCAGCGAGGTAAGGAGGCTATGGTTGAACTTGACATAGAATTGACTGATATAGGAAAATGGAATCGTTATTTGGTAGGTCATTTTCTGGATGGTAATATGGCTTATCCATTGATTGTGGCCACTGCTCGGAACCAATGGAAGGATTTGTTTGTGGCCGTAAAACCTAATGTTGCAGGGTTCTATCTTTTTGAGTTCAAGGATGAACAGGCTAAGATGATAGTGCTTGAAGGAGGACCTTACTTTTTTTCTCAGAAATACCTTGTTCTCAAAGATTGGCATAGGATGATGAAACCTGCTCGGGAGCAGCCTTCAAAAATACCTGCTTGGGTTAAATTCCATGATTTACCCTTTGAACTCTGGAATCAAGAGTGTTTAAGCCGAATAGCAAGCACAATTGGGAAGCCCTTACACGTTGATCAGGCCACCGCTAAGACGGCCAAACAGCCAGGCCTTCTCTACACTAAGTCCACAAGGGCCAGGATTTGCATAGAAATTAGTGCCGAACAGGATCTTCCTGATGAGGTCACGGTGTTGGTGGAAGGAGAATCAGCTACTGTTCCTATTGAGTACCAAGTTCTTCCTCTCATCTGCAAACTTTGTCATGTGTTTGGGCACTCCTTCGAGCGATGTGGTAAGAGAGCTCCTTCGCCTTCCACACCCACAATTCAAGTTGGGCTTCAATCGAGCAATGGTACGCAAATGGCAGTACTGGAACAGGCAACAAAGGATTCCATGCAAATGTAAATGGATTCCTCTAACGGTAACCCTTTACCTCAGAAGCAGCAAGCTGCCAACTCAGTTAGCCCTCTGGAAGAGTCAGATCCTGAAGAGGAATTGCTAGAGGTTCTAAAGGGAGTGGTCAAAAGCTGTCATGAAGTCTCACAACCACAGCTTACATTGGAAGGCGCGGGCAGCAGAACAAACCCATTCCACTCAGCTGTTCCAAGGGGTGGAGTGGTAAACCAAATGCCCTCTCCTAAACCACCTGATCCCGATGGTTCAATGGTGCGGGATAAAGCCTCAGAAGAAGTTCACCAGGAAAACTTTCAGAAGGTTATATCCAAATCAGCTCAAAGAAGGATGAAGAAGCTTGAAAAGGACCAGCTTCTGAGTTCTTATTCCAGAGGAAAGAATTAACTCATCCATATCCTTTTGTCAGGGCAGTATGCTTACTTCTATACTTTCTGCCATTTTTATAATTAGTCCTGTACGAATAATTGTTTTATGTCTATGAACCCTCTCAATTTTGGTTTTTGGAATATCAGGGGTCTTAATGACCCAATCAAGCAAAAAGAGGTTAAGAGTTTTGTCCATAAAAACAAGCTATCAATGGTGGGTTTATTAGAACATAAAATAAAGGAGGATAAAGCACCTAGAGTGATAAAATATGTCTGTCCTCAATGGAATTTTGTGAACAACTATCCTTAAGCTCCCATAGGCAGGATTTTTGTGTGTTGGGACCCTCATGTTGTCCAAATTCAGGTCATTGATCAATCTGAGCAATTTATACATTGTGAGGTGCAACCTAAAGGTGGTGAGCCCCCTTTTTTGGCAACTTTTGTGTATGGGGAGAACAATTATCTGCTTAGGCAGGCTTTGTGGTCTAGACTTCATCTCCTCAACACTACATCTCCCTGGATAGTGCTTGGAGATTTTAATGTCATTCGGGTTCCCAAGGAGAAGGTTGGGGGAACCGTTTCTTGGCCTCCTTAAATGGATGACTTTAATAGTTGTTTGTATTACTTGGGGCTGGATGATCTTAAGTACACTGGCTGTTTTTTTCACTTGGGCCAACAAACAGGACTCCACACATTTTGTTAGTACAAAATTGGATCGAGTTTTAGTCAATGAGGTTTGGATGAAGGTGTATCCTTGTTCCTATGCTCATTTCCCTACTCCTGGGATATCTGATCACTCTCCTGCCATTACGTTTATTCTTCCACGTCCTAGGAAATCAAATAAACCCTTTAAGTTTTTTGATTTCCTAGCAAATCACCCTCAGTTTTTGGAGATAGTTTAGAAAGTTTGGAGGAGAGTGATTATTGGGAATCCCATGTATTGTGTCTGCGAGAAGCTCAAGCTGTTGCAAGGTGAGTTTAAACTTATTAATACTAGAGACTACAGTGATGTCTCTGCTAGGGTTGTTGACTTCAGGCAACAACTAGATACCTTGCAGCACGCTCTGAGCTCTCATAATTCTAATCCTACCTTACTTAGCCAGGAAAGAGCAGTTTACAAACAACTCCTCACAATGCTTAGGGCTGAGGAAAGTCTGGCTAAGCAAAAGTCTAGAATTCAATGGTTGAAGTTGGGGGATCAGTGTACTTCTTATTTCTTCAAATCTGTAACTAATGCAAGAAATAGAAACAAAATAACCAGTTTGGTCTTGGAGGATGGGTCCCTCACACATGACACTGAGGTCATAAAGTCCAATTTTGTCAACTTTTACACTAACTTGCTAGGTTCAGCTCATCCTGATACTTATCAAGGACATAACAGAATCCGGCAATTAGTAAATACAAGACTCACAGATACTCAAAAAGTTGGCAATGATTGTGGAAGTCTCTGATCAGGAGATTAAGGACACATTTTGGTCCCTCAACCCCAGCGAAGCCCCTGGTCCGGATGGATACAATGCTGGCTTCTTCAAAAAATCTTGGCCTATCATTGGCCATGAGGTCACTGCAGCTGTCAAGACCTTCTTTAGGTCTGGTAAACTGCTCCGGAAGGCCAACTCTACCATGGTAGCTCTTGTCCCAAAGATCCCTAATCCATCCAAGGTTGGGGATTTTAGACCTATCTCGTGTTGCAGCACTGTATACAAATGCATTGCAAGAATAATTGCTAAAAGACTCCAGGTGGTTCTCCCTAATCTAATTGATCCTGCTCAATCGGGATTTGTTAAAGGGAGGAGAATTGCGGACAACATCTTCCTCACCCAAGAACTAATGCGAGGGTATCATAAACCATCATCATCCCCAAGATGTGCGATGAAAGTAGATATTAGGAAAGCTTATGATAACGTCAGATGGGAATTTCTCTGGGATGTTCTGTCCTCTATGAATTTCCATCCAACAATGATCAAATGGCTTCAAGCGTGTGTTACCACTGCTAACTACACCTTAAGCTTGAATGGGGAGACCACTGGGTACATTATAGAGCAAAAAGGACTACGGCAAGGAGACCCTCTGTCATCATACCTTTTTGTCATTGTTATGGAACTTCTCACTTGTCTACTTAGAGAGAAATCCATGCTACCTGACTTTCATTTCCATTGGAGATGTGGGAATACTAAGATCATCAATCTCTGCTTTGCGGATGACCTTATGATCTTTTGCAAGGGTGAATTGTCTTCAATCACCCTTATTCAGGAAGCCCTCACTGAGTTCCAAGCTTTATCTGGTCTCTCTCCGAACCCCGAGAAAAGTAGCATTTACTTCTCAGGGGTCAACATTACCACTAGAACAGCTATTATGGACGTCTTAAGATTCCAGGAGGGCACCCTCCCAGTCAGATATCTGGGTGTTCCCCTCCTCTCCACTAAGCTAAAGGCTTCGGATTGCCATCGTTTAGTGGAGAGCATGATTGCTAGGACTAACACTTGGACTAATAGAGATCTAACCTATGCTGGTAGGGTTCAACTAATTAAGAATGTGCTTTTCTCCATTCAAACATATTGGTCATCCTTGTTTATCCTTCCCAAAAAGGTAATCAAGGAAATTGAGTCAATACTTCGGGCTTTTCTTTGGTCTGGCCCGGATTTAAAGAAAACAGGTGCTAAAGTTTCTTGGGAGCATTTGTGCTCCCCCAAAGAGGAGGGGGGTCTTGGATTCAAATCTTTGCAAATTTGGAATAAGGCAGCCATTGCAAAACACATTTGGTTCCTAATCTCTGGGGGAGAACAATCCATGTGGTGTCAGTGGGTCAAATCATACTTAATAAGAGGTAGGAGTTTCTGGAAACTGAAAATACCGGGAGATTGTACATGGGGTTGGAGGAAACTTTTGAACCTCAGGCCCTTGGTTAAACCTCATGTCCTCTGTATACTAGGTAATGGGAATTCAACATCATTGTGGCATGACAATTGGCATCCTCTCGGTCCTTTAATGGATAAATTTGGTTCTAGAATTGTGTATGACTCTGGCATCCCACAAGATGCCTCTGTCTCTCACATAATAGATGGCTCTAATTGGGTGTTCCCCATTACCCAAACATTTGAACTGAATGAGGTGAGAAATGCTTTGCTATCTTTGATTCAGTTCAGGTTGAATGGGGCAGATCAAACAAAGTGGACTCTTACTGCCAATGGTCAGTTCACAATTGCCTCTCTATGGAACAAATTGAGAATGCCCTTTCCTAAGGTCCTATGGCATAAGATTGTGTGGTTCTTTGCGCATGTACCAAAATGCAGCTTTGTCACATGGCTGGCCATTCAGAATAGGCTAGCCACTGCTGATAGACTCGTGTCCTTTGGGTTAAATGTTCCTTCACAATGTGGTATGTGTCCAGGGAATGAAAGCCATGACCACCTCTTATTTAATTGCCCATTTACCAACCAGGTGTGGGAGGGCATACAGGCCAAACTCCATGTTACATGGTCTGCAAGAACTTGGGCAGACTGGGTAAATCTGTTATCAAATTTTAAGGGCAAAACTCTCAAAAGTATAATTATTAGATTGGGATTTACAATAATTGTTTATCATATTTGGATTGAGAGAAACTTGAGGAAATTCCAAAATCAATCCTGTACTAGGGAGATAGTTGTTCAAAAAATTTGCAACATGGTACGAGGAAGGCTTTTGTCACTTTCTAATCTTCCTCATTCACAAACAGAGTTAATTGTAAATGAGTGGAACAATGTTGTGAGCTAATTTACTTTTCAAGTTGTTGTTTCTCATTGATAATGTGATCCAATTGGGCAATTTGTGCACAGTTTTGGCATTTTGCAGGTGCTCACCATGGCCATTTCCAGGTTTCAAGGGGTCAAAGTAGGTTGTTGCAGCCTGGATACAGTTCTGAAATCCTCCTTCCCTTTTGTTTGTGCGTGTGAACCTGTGAGCCGTGTGCTTGAGCCACTATTTCCTTGAGAGTGGAGGTAAGAGTTAGTGGGAGTTCTTTTGTAAGGGAGAGTTGAGGGAGTAAGGTTCCCTCCTATTGCTTTTAGAATTATGGTGGATTAGGCTTCGAGGGAGTAAGTGGGGAGAGTAGATAAAGCAATAGGTCTTTTTTGCTGTTACTATGGATCTGTTTCTGTTCTGGTTTTATAAGCATGAATGCTGCATTTTATGTCTACTGCTGCTAGTTCGGATCTGTACAGTTTACCCCTGATATACTATAGTGGGCTGTGTTCTATGAAGCCTAGCCTAGCCCATTGTCGTGTGGATCGAAACATCCATGTGTGTAAATTGTTGGGCTGTCATGCTTTTGTTCTCCGGTGTCTATTAACAATCACCATTGCCATGCTATTGGTGGCTGTTAAAACTCTCATGGACCAACCACTTCTGTTTTTGGGTTGGTCCTCGGCTGCACTAACGAAAAACTGACTGGTTGCTGGTTTTAACAATATATTAGATTGATATTCCCTGCTGTAGGCCTGCATGTTTGTACCTGTGAACAAAAGTGGCTGCACTGACTATTTGTACCTCAGCTGCACTAACGAAAAAAGTGGCCATTATCAATTGGTCCGCATGTTTTGTAAACATCAAGTTGTTTTACCTATCCTTGGGGGGTTGTCCCTAGGAATGTTAATGCTTTCCTAAGGGGCCATCCTTAGCACTTTTCTACTGCTTCTCTACTGCTCAGTTCAGCTTCTGTTTTGTGGGCTGCTGCCATACCTTCTGCTACTGCTGTGAGGTGAGCTGTTGTCTTGCCTTCTACTGCAATGCCTTCTGCTAGTGCCGTGAGGTGAGCTGCCGCCTTGCCTTCGCTACCTGCTGCTACTGCTGCTGCTGCTGGGTGGCTGTTGTTGCTGCTCGGTAAAGGGCTGCCTAAAAGGCTGCTGTGATGTGTGGACAGAAACTAAAAGCACAAGATAATTTTCTTAAGGCCTGCTACTGTTATTCTGATGTACCTCAATTTTGGTGACATGTGGAAATATGGAGTGCTAGCTACTGGATCTATATGGAAAGTTGCTTTGGTGGCTGATTAGTATCGTACCAATGCATGGTGTGTCTAGTACAGGCTTCTGTTTTGGCAATCAGGTGTAAATTGGTTAATTCTCAGTTCTTTGTAAGTTGCACTTTGTATAAGCATTTTGTCCTCTGTTTCGTTTCCCTCTTTTAGATGGATAGGAAACAGATGCTTTATTTACCTCTAGTCCTATGTAGCAGTTTGGCGTAGGATTTCTCTTCTATCTTCTTTTCCTTTTCTTTTATTTTTTCCTCCTGGGGTATGCCCCTTGTAGGCTGTATATTCGGTTATCCCTGTTTTTATTTCAAGCTGGTTTATCCAAAAAAAAAAAACAATGGATGGTTGATTTTGTTAGCTAGGATTTTGACAATGCATTTGTAAACAACATTGCAGCATGAAAAGGGTCTGAAATCCCCCACCTTAGAAGGGTTAGGGACTTTAGGCACCAAAGCAACTAAAGTAGCATTAGCTTTCTTCAATAACTGACCAGATCTAAAGAAGAGTTTAACAACTGAGGTCACTTCATGGCCTATCGCAGGCCAAGCTTTTTGAAAGAAGGCAGCATTGTAACCATCTGGACCAGGTGCTTTTTGAGGATTAAGAGACCAGAAGGTGTTCTTGATCTCTTCATCAATTATCTCCATAACCATTTCCAAACTTTGGGAAGGGGTCAATTTCCTAGTAATGAGTTGATGCACTCTAGAGGATCCAGTATAAGTGGTCAGGTGCTTAGTACCTAACAAACTAGTGTAGTAGTTTATGAAGGCTTGCTTAACCAACTCAATGTCCTAGGTAACAGAGCCATCCAAGGCTTGCTTAATCGACTCAATGTCCTAGGTAATAGAGGCATCCTCCAAAACTAGGCTAGAAATTCTATTCCTATTCCTTGAATTATTAAGGTTTAGAAAAAAGGAAGATGGTAGTGTTTTACAGGGTACATTGCCCATTTGGGGCTCATGGGTTATTATCCAACTCTTTGTTGAGCTTCTCTAAATCCCTAGGTTCTTTGCTTCATTAGCCTGGTGTTTGTGCGTAGTATGGTTGTGTTCGTGGCTATCATGGAATAGATTGGAGTTTGCACTGATTGAAAGGGTTAGCTTTGCGGCTACCATTGACTAGATCGGTAGTTGGGCTCTGATTGAAATTGGTAGCTTCCGGGGTTGTCTTTGATTAGATTAGTGGTTGTGCGCTGATAGAACGGGATAGCTTCGAGGGCTGTCATTGATTAGATTGGTGGTAGTTCACTGATCGAAAAGGGCAGCTTGGTCCGCCTGCGGTTCGAGTGGCCACATTTTGTGGTTCCTCTTTCTGTTCCCCTTTTAGATTATAGCGAGCCTAGGGGATTAGGTTGAGAGTGGAGTACTTGGATGGAATGGGCGTGGTGTGCTAGGTACTTGGGAGGGTAGCCTTGTCTGATGTCGTCATCTCCAGTTCGAGTCTCTTCTCGATTTCTAGTCCCTCTGTAGTCGCTGTTATTTTAGATGTGGGTATTATGCGTGTTCTCTGGGTTTGATTGGAGTAGTAGTATCTTGGTTTGCTTATCCCTTCTCTGGAGACAGTGGTGATTGGTAGTTGGCTGAGAGCGGGTTGTTTCTGGCGAGCCTTAGGCTTGGTTGAGAGAGTATAAGGCCAGATGGAATGGGCGTGGTGTGCAGGGTGGGGCCCCCTGTCAGATGCCGACACTTCTGGTTCGAGCCTCTTCTTGGTGCCTTGCTCCTCTGTAGTAGCTGTTCAGCTTACCTTGATGCCGTTTGCTATGTTGCTGCTAGTCCTCAGTGTTGGTTATCTTTTGGTCATCTCTGGCCATGACTATTTATTTTATTTCCTAGCCTGGCGGGATGTGCCAGGTAGTAGTTCAATTTCATGTTATTTCTATTCATATCATACCCCGTTGTACTATCCTTCCGTTTAGATGGATAGTGCAATGGGGGTATGATCACTACACACATGGCACTTTTGTTATTTTATTTATTTTACCCTACTCTCCATGCGGGTTGTGCATGGGTTATCGCAATTTTTTCAATTTTCTTTTTTCCTTTTCTTTTCCTCCTGGGGTATGCCCCTTGTAGGCTGTACATTCGGTAAACCTTTTTTAATTTCAAGCTAATTTACCCCAAAAAAAAATCGAGAAGAGACTCGAACTGGAGATGACGGCATCCGACAAGGCTACCCTCCCAAGTACCTAGCACACCACGCCCATTCCATCCAGACTACTCCACCCTCAACCTAATCCCCTAGGCTCGCTATAATCTAAAAGGGGAACAGAAAGAGGAACCACAAAATGTGGCTACTCGAACCGCAGGCGGACCAAGCTGCCCCTTTCGATCAGTGAACTACCACCAATCTAATCAATGACAGCCTGCGAAGCTATCCCTTTCAATCAGTGCACGACCACTAATCTAATCAAAGACAACCCCGGAAGCTACCTATTTCAATCAGAGCCCAACTACCGATCTAGTCAATGGTAGCCGCAAAGCTATCCCTTTCAATTAGCGCAAAACTCCAATCTAATCCATGATAGCCACGAACACAACCATACTACGCACAAACACCAGGCTAATGAAGCAAAGAACCTAGGGATTTAGAGAAGCTCAACAAAGAGCTGGGACATTGAGCCCTCAAAGGCTTGTTTGCCCAGTAACAAAACTGAGCATGTAACCCGATTCTCAGTCCAACAGATGACTGCCCAATCGAGTGTTTCAAAATGAATGTACAGGTTATCATAATGTTGCAGCCAATGAAACCGCCCAAAAAAATGGAATATGTGCTCCTGAGTTCATTACCTTCAGCCACAGTCTCCGGAATCGAGACTGAGCAATGTGGGTACCCATCCTCCGACCAACGATCGAAGCTGAAGCTTTCTGCGCCCATCGTCCCAGAAGATGAAGCAGTCTTAGCCTACTTTCCGGCTGGAGAAGAACTGATCTGAACCACTGGCAGATGTAGAGCTCTGATCCGAACCCTCCGATTTGACCTGCCGTACCACCAGAGAAACGTCGGGGTTTTGAACTCCACAGGAGCTGACGAGCACTGCCCTCGCCGGTGACCCACTGTACCGATGAGCCCTTGTGTCTTCTTTGAGGTTGAAAGGGACCCACGGCTATCGGCGCCGAAGTGCTTGGACGGAGGACAGCCTCGGGTGCTACGAGGAGTCCGCATAGAGAAATGGAAATAAATGAATCTGGTTGAACCAGAAGACAACCAGAGATAGCAGATTCCGATCAAAACTGACCGGATATGGGGGTAGATCTGGACCAAGTACATGGCCGGCTGGGATATGGGTGGGAGGAGATGGAGGAGAGCAATCTCTACAGAGAGATGCTCCCTTGCCTCTTCCTTTGAGTTGCTTCTGTTGGATATGAAATTTCTTGATTCCAGAGTTCAAAGGGTAGATCATGGATTTTAACCCAAGCAGGCATTTTGGAAGGCTGCTCACGAGCAGGTTTCATCATCCTATGCCAATCCTTGAGGACAAGGTATTTATGAGAAAAAAAGTAAGGTCCGCCTTCAAGTACCGTCATCTTAGCCTGTTCATCTTTGAATTCAAAAAGATAAAATCCTGCTACATTAGGCTTTACAGCCACAAACAGATCCTTCCATTGGTTCCGGGCAGTAGACACAACCAATGGATAAGCCATATTACCATCCAGAAAATGACCTATCAAATATTGATTCCATTTTCCTATATCAGTCATTTCTATGTCAAGCTCAACCACAGCCTCCTTACCTCTCTGAAGATCAGGAAAATAGTCGAGCTTCATGTCCAGAGAAGGGCTCTGAGACTGAAGTAAAGAGGCCCAGTTCCTTGGTTTAGTCTTAACTTGACCATTATTCATTTGTGGGTTGAGCTGGTGAGTTTGAGAACCTCCAGAGGGATCTCAATAGGAGGATTTCTGGTTTGGATTGGAGATGTTTCCATAAGCCGGACGGCTCTGTGAAGAATCCGACTCTAGATGGGGACGACAGGGCTGAACATCCGCCATTTTGTAACCTAGATTGGGGTCGCTCTTCTCATAGGGATCACCTCTTGCATTGAACAGGATCTGAGACTTAGAGTTCGATAATTGTACCTTTGCGTTTCCTAGGGAGGGTCCCAAGCTGGAATCACCGGTATGGTACCCATCGCCCTGAATATGATGGCCCTGCTCTTCAGCCTCCTCTGTCGATGGACTGCGGACACCACGCCCAGAAAAAGATGAGGGATTTGCTGTGCCGTGAGCAGTGCGTGCTCGTTTCTCGGCCTCCAATATCAAGCCTTCTTCAAAAAGTGCTTGCTGGAGTTTGCGAGAGGGGCTAGGGTTCTTAGCCGATTTGGGAGTAGGTGATAGAGTGATGCTCTACGAGAACTGAGCTTTCTTGATGTTGGGATGAGAGTTTCTGCTTCCTTCTTACCTCGTTGGAATCCTGGGCCTTGCATCCCAACCCTTCCACGAAAGAAATGGAGCCGTCTGCCATGGGAGAGATCAAGACATTTCCCTTGTCAGAAATCGCCTAAATCGCCCTACATGTCAGAGCGCTGTAGTTAATAATCAGATTATCATTTGTTACTACTTACTTCTCTTGGGCAGCTTGGATTACTTACTTCTCCAATTTTAGGGGAAAATCTCTTAAGCATGTTGTTACTAGATTGATATTCACTATTACAGTGTATCACATATGGATTGAGAGAAATATGAGGAAGTTTCAAACTAAATCTAACACTTAGGAGGTGGTAGTTCACAAAATTTATAACATGGAATAGACTATTGTCCCTACCCAAGCTGCCCAAAGGCTCACATGATACAAGATTTATTAGAGAATGGGGTATAAATATGGAATAATCACATATGTTGCATGGTCATAATGTGCATGTGTGAATGAGATTAGCTTGACTTGCATTTGTTTTCCTAATCCTTTATATATGTGCTTCAATTGGCAGGTTGTATTGGGCAGCTCCATCAGGCTTGGATTTGAGGGAGCTAGTTCTTCTAAATTCCATAGTGATTCCATTGGCCATGAGCCAAATTCTATTACCCTGAGTGTGCCACTATATGTGTGAACCCGTGAGTTGTGGGATTGAGCCCAATCTTCTTGTGAGAGGAGGTAATAGATAGTGGGAGGCATTTTGTAAGGGAGAGGCGAGAGAGTTGTGGCCCTTTTGCTTTTAGCGTGTTGGTGAATTAGGCTCCGAGGGAGGAGTAGTGTGAGGAGATATAAGCAATGCTTTTCAATGTTGGATGTCATTTGCCAAGAGTTTTGGTTTGCTCACTATGTGTTGCTGTCTAGTTTTGCAGTTCTTATGTCATTAAACTGGACTGTTCTGTTATGGCTGTTGTTCTGCTGTTGTGCTGTTGTTCTATTGTGGGTGGCATAGTGCTATATTGTTATTCTGTTGTTTTGTTTGCTAGCAACAAAAATGGTCCTGTTTTGACTGCAGCAGGTCCTGGAATCGTATTTGTGTATCTTGTCTACTGCTGTTTATGCGTTCAGCTGCTGTATTTGATCAGATTGCTTGTGATCTCATTGGCTAACCAATTAGTTTAGATCTCTGCTCTTATCTTGTCTGGTTGTTTAGTTTGGGATTGTAAGCATCAGTTTTTTTTTCTGCTCTTGATTGGGTTTGGCCTATCCTTCGGAGGTTGTCCCTTGGAATGTATAGGCTTTTCTAGGGGGCAGTCCCTAGTTGTTTATTGTTGTTGTTTTGTGGCAAGATAGAGTGCAAGCTTGGGGGAAGATTGCTGTTGCTAAGGGTTGAGAACTTCTCTCTCTAGGAATAGAGAGAGAATGATCCTCCCCTTTACCAAAAATCATATTTTTGTACCAAATCCACCGAATTGCTGGTGGTTAAAGCTTCAATCCACCTTACATCTAGGTCAGAGGTAACTCAAGCCCTTAATCAGGTTCACAGACCGATTCACTCCTGAATCTGGTCCAAAGTCGAGAAAGGGGTAATTTTCGTCCATATAATCTGTGAACAACAGATTTCATTTTCGATTTCAATGGTCAATCAGCCATCATGTTCATCTTGGACTTCCACAGTCAATCGGCCAACACCACCTCACAATCCCGATCTTTGAGCGCCGACGTCCAGCCGACTGTATGCTTCGAGTTGGTTTTCGATCTGCACGAGTGTATGCTTCGAGCTGGTCTACCGGTGGCTTGTCTGCCGGTGAGAGTGAGGTGTAAATCAGGGGAGTGCTTCGAGATCCTAGTAGAGAATACTCGGCAGTGAAGTTCTTTGTTTCAGAACCAGTGCTCAATATCAGTGATAGAAGTCCACCCGTGTGGGTGCTGGTTGCGTTCCAGTGCTCGGTAATGGCGAAGGGAGTCCTCCCGTGTGGGTGCTGGTTCTGTGAGGGTTTTGCACTATGATGGGTTATGGGCTGAGCATCTCCAGTCATTGGAGGTACTTACTCGCTTAATTTTTGTTTCCAATCCAGATCCAGATTACAACCGTGGTTGGTAACTCAGACAATCCCGGTCATAGCAGGTTTTCTGTTATGTTATTGTAGTGCACAAATATTCTAGGAGTACAATTGTTTGCGCGCTGGTAGTAGCTCGAACAAACCCCTACATTTGATTTTAAAGCTGGTGTTTGGAATGCCTATAACATGTAAATTCAACATGAGAAACTCGAATGGGTAGTCATCTGTTGGACTAAGATTGGGTTAATTGTGTTGGATCTATTTCATTACTCCTTGTATTAGCTAGATGTTCGGGTGTCGCCGGTACTGTTCGTTGCCCAATTCTGGGGCTAAGGTTGTAGCATCTATGCTAGGCTTGTTCACAATCCATGTTTCCTTGCTTCTCTGGGCCGTTTTTTTTTTTTTTGGGTAAATTAGCTTGAAATTAAAAAAGGTTAACCGAATGTACAGCCTACAAGGGGCATACCCCAGGAGGAAAAGAAAAGGAAAAAAAGAAGATTGAAAAAATTGCGATAACCCATGCACAACCCGCATGGAAAGTACGGTAAAATAAATAAAATAACAAAAGTGCCATGTGTGTAGTGATCATACCCCCGTTGCACTATCCAACTAAACAGAAGGATAGTACAACGGGGTATGAAATGAAGTGATATGAATAGAAATAACATGAAATTGAACTACTACCTGGCACATCCCGCCAGGCTAGGAAATAAAATAAATAGTCACGGCCAGAGATGACCAAAAGATAACCAACACTGAGGACTAGCAGCAACATAGCAAACGGCATCAAGGTAAGCTGAACAGCTACTACAGAGGAACAAGGCACCAAGAAGAGGCTCGAACCAGAAGTGTCGGCATCTGACAGGGGGCCCCACCCTGCACACCACGCCCATTCCATCTGGCCTAATACTCTCTCATCCAAGCCTAAGGCTCGCCAGAAACAACCCGCTCTTAGCCACCTACCAATCACCACTGTCACCAGAGAAGGGATAAGCAAACCAAGATACTACTACTCCAATCAAACCCAGAGAACACGCATAATACCCACTTCTAAAAGAATAGCTACTACAGAGGGACTAGAAACCGAGAAGAGACTCGAACTGGAGATGACGGCATCCGACAAGGCTACCCTCTCAAGTACCTAGCACACCACGCCCATTCCATCCATACTACTCCACCCTCAACCTAATCCCCTAGGCTCGCTATAATCTAAAAGGGGAAAAGAAAGAGAAACCACAAAATACGGCCACTCGAACCGCAGGCGGACCTAGCTGCCCCTTTCGATCAGTGAACTACCACCAATCTAATCAATGACAGCCCGCGAAGCTATCCCTTTCAATCAGTACACGACCACAAATCTAATCAAAGACAACCCCGGAAGCTACCTATTTCAATCAGAGCCCAACTACCGATCTAGTCAATGGTAGCCGCAAAGCTATCCCTTTCAATCAGCGCAAAACTCCAATCTAATCCATGATAGCCACGAACACAACCATACTACGCACAAACACCAGGCTAATGAAGCAAAGAACCTAGGGATTTAGAGAAGCTCAACAAAGAGCTGGATAATAACCCATGAGCCCCAAATGGGCAATGTACCCTGTAACTAAACTGGGTATGAGCCCGCAAAGGCTTAAGTGACCAAAAGCTCACCTGTTCAGTACTAAACTAGGCGTAGCCGGAATGCTGAGACTGTGTAGTGATTGGAACCCAGGAATCCTTCAGTCCTGGTCCGGCTAGCTCAATTACACCTCCTGCAGAACAGCAACTAAACAGCAGGAACCACTAGCAATTGAGAACTAGCAACTAAACAGCTACTAACAAATGACAATAGAACCAAACCGCCGGCGATCTCTTCACGCCAACAGGTCTGGATTATGGAATGCCCAATCTCAGGCAAACCCTACTTTCTTCATCCCCAACTTAAATGGACAAAGAACAACATACCAGACCACCAATCTCAGTCCGGATCTGAAACAGAAATTAAGCAAAAAAATACCTCCAATTCTATTATCTTAACCCAACAACAATAGATATGGTTTCTCCCAAATTTGGTTATCAATTTGCTCATTCTCAGATCCTACTTAATCCGAAAATAAACAATGCAGAAATTTGATCGAATACTGCAAGAACAGTACCCCTCTTTGAAATACCTGACCCATGCCGAACCAAAGTGAGGAGTAGAAATCCGCCCATGAACGAACCCCACCGCCGTGCCACCGTCGCATCGTACCAAGATCGGGTGTTGAAATTAGCGGAGCTTTAACACCCATTGACAGCCCAGATTGGGTATTCTGATGATGGGTAATGAAACCCAGTTGAGAGATGCAGAAACTGGAGCTCTGTAACTCCAGATCTGAAAAGTGCATCTCCACTGCCCTCGATCGTGCAGATGAGCGCTGAGTTGAATGGCGGTAGGAACGCCATAGGAGATCGCCCGACGCCGGAGGTGAACCAGTCACCGGAGACCTCCATTAGTGGATTTCTCAGACCGACAATTTCAGTCCCTCCAGGATCGAACTCATCCAACTGAACGTTAAAGAGCTCGCCGCTTGAAAGCTCTGTATTTGGTTTGGATCCGTAGAATCGGATCAATGGAGTACTGATATCATGGGGAGTGCATTCTCTCTATACTGTTTCTGGGCCGTTGTTCTTGTGTAGTTTGGCTGTGACCATGACTATCTTTACTAGATTGGTGGTAATGCGCTAATTGATAGGGTTTGTTTATGGTTCCTCCTGCAGTTTTGTGTGCCTCAGTCTGTGATCAGATGATGCAATAGTTTTGTACTGTTGATGGGCTCCCAAATGATTCGGTGGTAATACTCTGTTGATGGCGGTCTGATTCAAGGCCCAGCTGTCCCTCTTTTCGGTTATAGTGAGCCTTGTGTACTAGGTCGAGGGAGTTTTAGTTCGGTTGGAATGGACGTGGTGTATAAGGTACATGGGGTGGTAGCCTTGTCGGATGTCTTCATCTCCGGATTGAACCTCTTCTCGGAGCCCAGTCCTCTGCAGTAATTATTCCTTAGAAGTGGTTTCTATGCTTGATACTTCTGTGCTAGGTTGGAGTTTTGGATTCTTGGTCTGCTTATCCCATCTCTGGAGACTAGTGGCTATGGGTTTTGGTTGCGTGCGAGTTGTTTCTGGCGAGCCTTAGGCTTGGATGAGGGAGTATTAGGCCGGATGGATTGGGCGTGGTGTGCAGGGTAGGGCCCCCTGCCGGATGCCGTAATCTCTGGTTCGAGCCTCTTCTTGGTGCCTTGTTCCTCTGTAGTAGCTGTTCAGCCTCTCTTGATGCCGATTTGCTTTGTTGCTGCTAATCCTCTGTGATGGTTATCATTTGGTCACTTCTGACCGTGACTATTTATTTTATTTCCTAGCCTGACGTTTGGGCCAGGTGGTAGTTCGCTTTCATGATTATTACTACATATCATACCCCATTGTACTATCCTTCGGCTTAGATGGATAGTGCAACGGCGGTATGGTCTCAATACATATGACACTTTTGTCATCTAATTTACTCTACCATACTCTCCATGCGGGTTATGCATAGGTTATTGCACTTTTTTCAATCTTCTTTTTTCTTTTTTTCTTTTTATTTTCCTCCTGGGGCATGCCCCTTGTAAGCTGTACATTCGGTTAACTTTTTTTAATTTCAAGCTAATTTATCCAAAAAAAGATTGCTATTGCTGCTGCACCTTTAGGAGCTTGTCTTCCATAATGCTCCCATTATCATTCCTCCTTTTGTGCCATTCGGAGGTTCAAGTAGTGCAGCTAGGCTTTTGGAAGGCTTTGTTACTCGAAATCTGTTTTTTGTTTTGCTGATGCTGTTGCTGTGTTGTTTCTACGGCTGCTGTTGTATGGTGTTCTCAATGCTGCTGTTCTGCTACATTTTTGGTGCTGTTGTTTGGTTATTGTTCGTGACTAGACTGCTACAAGCTGCTGCCTTCTACATTTGTTAATGTTTAAGTTGGTTAGGTAATTTACCCCAAAAAAAAAAGTTGGTTAGGTTCAATTGGAGCTCTTAACTGAAGGGATACAAGCTCAGGTTATAGCATGTACCCATTTGGCGTGTGGATGTTCATGTCATGACATGACTGGCGTATGGTCGTCCATGTAGCCATTTGGCGTTGCCAATTTTATCTATTCTTGTTTTTTGTCTTTCTTTTTTTTCCTCCTGGGGTATGCCCCTTGTAGGTTGTACATCTGGTTAGCCTCTTTTTTAATTTCAAGATGTTTTACCCCAAAAAAAATAAAGTAATGAGGCTCAGTGGTAGTCCTCAGGCGTTGTTGTCCTCCTATGAGCCGCCCTTAGCTTGCATCTACATTTTCAATTTGCACATTCAATTTAGTATACATATCATTGCATATTGTACATCAAATGTTGAAAGTAGGAAAAGCTTGTCGAGTGCCAGTGCACTCCTATCCAGTATCAAAAGCAGCGATGGCTTATGCCACCCAATTCAACAATGGTCCGATCATCCTCAATGATGATCCACTGTCCAGCTCAACGATGGTTTGATCATCCTCAATGATGATCCACCGTCCACCTCAACGATGGTCCAATCATCCTCAATGATGGGATCCGACCAATTCAACAATGGTTCGATTATCCTCAATGATGATCCACCGTCCAGTTCAATGATGGTCCGATCAACTTCAATGATGATCCACCGTCCACCTCAACGATGGTCCGATCATCCTCAATGATGATCCACCGTCCAAATCAACGAGGGTCCAATCATCCTCAATGATGATCCGTTCGTCCCAATTCAACGATGGTCCTTCTCATCCTTAATGATGATCGATCCGTGACGGCTTGTCCCGTCCAAATTTACAACGGCGATTAGAATATCGTCCCTTCAACCCATCAACGACAATCAATCTGTCCAATTTCAATCAACGACGATCTATCTATCCAGTCCTTATCAACAACGATCTATCTGTCCAATTTCAATCAACGACAATCTATCTGTCTAGTCCTTATCAACGACGATCTATCCGTCCAATTTTAATCAATGACGATCTATTTGTCCAATCCTTATCAACGACAACCTATCTGTCAAATTTCAATAAATGATGATCTATTCATCCAGTCCTTATCAACAACGATCTATCCATCCAATTTCAATCAACAACGATCTATCCGTCCAATTTCAAATCAATGACGATCTATCCCTCCAATTTCAATCAACAACGATCTATCCGTCCAATTTCAATTAATGACGATCTATCCGTCCAATTCAATCAAGCAACAACGATCTATCCATCCGTTCCTTGTCAACGATGATCTATCCATCCAATTCAATCAAGCAACAAAGATCTATCAATCCGGTCCCTGTCAACGGCGATTTATCTGTCCAATTCAATCAAGCAACGACGATCTATCCGTTCGGTCCTTGTCAACGACGATTTGTCCTTCCAATTCAATCAAGTAGCGACGATCTATCCGTCCGGTCCTCGTCAACGACGATCTATTCGTCCAATTCAATCAAGCAGCGATGATCTATCCGTTTGGTCCTTGTCAACGACTTTCTATCCATCCAATTCAATCAAACAGCGACGATCTATCCGTCCGATTTCAATTAGTGACGATCTATCCGTCCAATTCATTCAAGTAGCAACGATCTATCCGTCCGGTCCTTGTCAACGATGGTTTGTCCCGTCCAAATCAACGACAGCTAGTCTTGTCCAATTCACAACGGCTCAACGATTAGAATTTCGTCCGTTTCCATCCGTCAACGGCGATTGGAATATCGTCTGATTCCTTCCAACACGACGATCAGAATATCATCCGATGGGCCGTCCATTCACAACTAGTTATTCTGAGAGAGTCTGCCTTGGCCCACCTTGAGCGGCTACCTCTACTTCAGTCTAGCCTAGTTTGGCTAATACAAAAAATGAAGAAGAATAACAATACACGTTTTTTCCTTAACCAAACAAGGCCCTTATTTGAGTGGACCTAGTGGGTTACAAACTTAGGAGGTGGACTTGATGGGTTACAAACATGTTATAGTGGACCTCCCACCAATTTTTTATATTTTCTATGAGAACTATATATTTTTTATGAGAACTGTGTATTTTCTATGAGAATTGTCTTATTTTTCTATGAGAATTGCGTATTGTCGATGAGAACTGTCTATGAGAACTATATATTTTCTATGAGAACTGTATATTTGTGTGTGTGGTGATGTTATGTGAACTGTGTATTTTCAATGAGAATTGTCTTATTTCCTATGAGAGCTGTGTATTGTCCATGAGAACTATCTATTAGAATCGTGTATTTTCTATGAGAACTGTGCATTTTCTATGAGAATTGTCTTATTTTTCTATGAGAATTGCGTATTGTCCATGAGAACTGTCTATGAGAACTATATATTTTCTATGAAAACTGTGTATTTGTGTGTGTGCATGACGAGATTATGTGAATTGTGTATTTTTCTATGAGAGTTGTGTATTTTCAATGAGAATTATCTTTTTTCTATGAGAGCTGTGTATTGTCCATGAGAACTATCTATTAGAGTCGTGTATTTTCTATGAAAACTGTGTATTTTCTATGAGAATTGTCCTATTTTTCTATGAGAATTGCGTATTGTCCATAAGAACTATATATTTTCTATGAAAACTATGTATTTTCTATGAGAATTGTCTTATTTTCTATGAGAGCTTTGTATTGTCTATAACAACTATTTATTAGAACCGTGTATTTTCTATGAGAACTGTGTATTTTAGTGTGGGGTGAGGTTATGTGAACTGTGTATTTTTCAATTCACATAGCCCAGTTTTCATAGCCAATTCACATAGTCAGTTCTCTATGAAAACAGTCAATTCACATAGCCAAGTGTATTTTTCTCCAAAATAATATGAGGTAGGAATTGATTCTAAAAATATAGCTCTCATAGTCCCAGTTCTCATAGCCACAGTTCAGGGGTATTTTTGTCCAAAATAATATGTTAACTTGGGCTATGTGAACTGGTAGGGATATTTTTATCCGAAATATTATGTTAACTGGTCATGAGAATTGGCAATTCTCATAGCCAGTTCACATAGCTAAGGGTATTTTTGTCCGAAATAATATGGGTAAAAATATAAATTTCACTAAAAATGGACATGTACACAAAAAGTTAAAATTAAGAGGTAAAATAATAAAAATGCATGAAAAATCAAGCAACATGACTGAAATAAAGAAGAAATATTTTTGTTAGGACTAAAATAGGTCCGAACCTGCTTTATAGGGCTTGCCTCTAAATTCCCCTAAATAATACCGAAATCTTTATCCGGCGTTCAAACGAACCCTTAATATTGTACTCCATAAAAGAGTTACTTCTTTTTTTTTTTTTTCAATCGTCATACATCAGCGGGGGTTAGTAGGGGGTGTTAAAGTTAGCACAGGGAGTCCAGAAGCTATCCATAGCTTGGGACCCCAGAGTATTGCTCCTGCACGAGTCGAACCCAAGATCTCTCCCTTGGGGGAGAGATGACAAACCAACTGCACTAGGCAGTGGTTGTCCATAAAAGAGTTACTTCACAGAACTTAAATCTATATCTTCATGCGTCATTCTTTCCTGCCAAAAACACCCCCACCGAAAAGGAATTACTACAGTACATCGTTTGTGTTGAATTTGTGAAAGTGAGAGAAAGAGAACATAGAGTCTACAGCATTCACAGCAAGAGTGCAACTCATCTTCCCTCCCTTCCTCCTTGCGCCATTGACACCCCACAGCAGTAATTGATAATTCTCTCTCTCTCTCTTACTTAAGTTTTCTTGAGACACAAAAGGGGCAGCTGTCCGGCTAGGGTTTTATATGCCCTTTGGAGACAACAGTTTCATAGCCCCTTAAAAAGGAATCTCAGATCAAATTCCCTCCGGATAAGGTGTGAACATAACACCAGGCTATGGTATGGAACCTTCACTTCTCTACTTTGATTTCACTCCTTTTTCTTGGACTTGTATTCTTTCCTTTTCTCGAAATTTCGAGTATTTGTTTGTTTTATGAGTTGACTTAATTACAGTGCATATAAAAGACTCTACATCTCTAGATTGGACCCCTTTTGTTAAGGGTTACAGGGATTTCCTATTTGAGATTTTGGAAGGTGATGGTGATTATTGTTATTTGTTGATATCAAGATTGAATTTTGATGGGTTTTTCTTAGATTTCGTTGAGGAATAAGAATCGGAAGACTCGCTAGTTTTTAACTTTTTGCACTCTTCTATTTGATTTTGGGTATAGGAAGACTGGTTTCGGTGTTTCAGATTGATTTTTGGTTTGGGTTTGGCTAATTTGATTTATTAGAGACAGGAGAATAGCATATTTGAAGGCAATTTTCTTGTTTTGGGTTTGAAGAAAGTACAAATTTTGATAGTTTCGCATTGATTTGTTGGTGGGTCTGCAGTATGTAGTGATATCGACCACTGATTGAAGATTTAGATTTTAGAGTCGTAGAGCATCTGTGGATTTTTTGGGAGAAATTTGCGGAAATGGAAGAGCAGACAATTTTTGGTTGCGGGTCCTCTGTAAATTCAGTTAGGGAAATGAAATTAGAAGAAGATGAAGAAGATTTCAGGAGTTGTTGCGAAGATGTAGATGATTTGAAGGAGAGAGAAGAACCGGCAAAGGAATGTTCAAAGAACAATCTCGATGAGGTTTCGGTGAATATGTTCTTCAAGGGTGTATCGATAGCTGAAGCTGGAGAGGGTGGTGCTGGACTTTCTGGGATTGGAGTGGTCATGGACAGATCAGCTAATGTTCCTTCTATTCAAGTGCAGAAAAAGCTTGATTTCTTTGTGGATGAATCTGTGGCTGACTATTTAGCTTTGATGGATGGACTGTTGGAGGCTGCACAGAATAAGATTACGCGGGTATTTGCCTTTACAGACTCCGAGATTTTATATGATCAGGTGTGCGTCCTTTTCCTTACAGAAACATACAGCTCTTTAACTTATATTCACAGAATCACAGTTTTGAATTTGGGTGAAGGTATTTGGTTTTGCTCCTAAAGTATTTTATGTACTAAAGTATTCAATGCATAAGTGACCCACAGTTTCCTTTGGGCGTTTGTTTCTCAAGTCCCATTGGTCAGTTTGGTGATATACTGATTTGTATATCTATTTCTTCCCTCTTTTTTCTCGTTCACCAGCAGTTTGGTTTTTGGTATTCGAGTGTTGAGAAGGTAATCGCTGTAGAAAATCAGCTAGTTTCGATTGCAAAGTTCTTAGCAAATTGTGATTACAAAGTTCCATTGAAACAAAGTAAGGTAGCTTGTCACTTCTCATTTCGCTTCGTAACTCATAGATGTTTGAGTTACAAGTTGTGTTAGCGTGTTAGGTTTGGTTGTGTAGGTACTTAATCTTTGCAGAAGACATATTGATTGGTTTTTTGGGAAGTTAGTTAACCTTTTCATGAATCAGAACGTTAGCCGTATTTGGTTTAAGTTCTTTTAACTTCATGTGTATTTTTTCGGGGTGCAAACTAATCTTATTTCCATTTCCCTACTCTTTTTTTTTTGATAAGTGTCCATTTCCCTACTTTTGACACAGATATGACCTTTTGACAGATTATTAACGAGGAGAAAGTTGACAACCCACTTCTCCTAGCATTTAGGCGAAGGATCCTAGAACGCACTGAACAGCTGGAAGCTTTTGTTCTTAAATTGGTGCCGTGCGTTGACCTAGGACGGCCGTTATCCTTAGCTCGAGTGGCGATCGGCATTGTGTCTTACTCTGAGGGAGATGAATCCTTTGAAAATTGTTCCATTTGTTGTGACGAGAAGCCCATACAAATGATGATCACTATGAAATGTTCCCACAAGTTTTGTTCCCATTGCATGAAAGCCTATGTGGACGGGAAATTGCAATCTTCTCAAGTCCCCATTAGGTGCCCCCAGTTGAAATGCAAGTATTACATCTCTGCCAAAGAATGCAAATCCTTTCTTCCAGTTGCTTCTTATGAAATGTTGGAGAAAACCCTAACGGAAGCAAATTTCCTCAACTCGGATAAAATTTATTGTCCCTTTCCCAATTGCTCAGTTCTTCTTGATCCTCGTGAATGCTTGTCAGCTAGGGGGAGTTCATCAAGTCAGTTAGAGGATAGTTGTGTGGAGTGCCCAGTGTGTCAGAGATTCATATGCTTTGAATGTGGGGTCCCTTGGCATACTTCAATGACCTGTGACGAGTATCAAAATCTCCCTGTAGAGGAGAGAGATGCAGGTGACATTACCCTCCATCGATTGGCTCAAAATAATAGCTGGCGGCGCTGCCAACAGTGCCAGCGGATGATTGAGCTAACACAGGGTTGCTACCACATGACATGCTGGTATGGATCACTATCTTTTCATGTATAGGTGTTGATGCCTTTTACTTATCACAAAAACCAAAAAAAGCAGTAAAAGATGGGGTTGTGATTTTCTGAAATATGACTAATAAACACCCAGAGTAGTTCACGGAGGAACAGGTTTCAAATATAAATTCCTTTATATTCTATGCATGTATGAATGTCTGAGACTAAGTGCGCGAATGTCTGAGACTAAGTAGCTTGCCAAGTGAATTCTAGTTCTGCTACTACACCCAGTCGTAACTTGTAAAGCCTCTCTAGAAAATTATGAAGGGGATGGTGTAGCACCCATTATTTGTATCTGTGCTTCTTTCAATAAATAGGTCGAAGCAAAATACGTGCATCTCTAAATGGCTGGAGTGACCCATCATAGGAAGGATGAGCTATAGTCTCTTCAGGTTATGAAGCTGATTGGAAAGACGATTAAGGAGCTGTAAGCATAGTTTCTTATAACTCTGCCTGGTTCTGTTGCATTTTGTCACAACCAAACATTTAGACAGCAAGAATCTGTCAAGATGTGGCTTAGCAAAATAATATTAAGAAACTAACGGAGTTATGATCTTTACCTTTAAAGTTCGGGGCTTGACTCCTTACAATGATAGGGTATTATCCATGTGGGTATGAGGAGGAGATCTCTGCAACACATCACATCCGTAGTGGCTCCACACCATATACCCAAGTGAACAAGCAAGTGAGTTGGCTCCAGATCCCTTGCATCGATGCCAGCCTTAGAGCTCCTCAAGCTCACAGTAAATCAAGAATGGAGACTTCAATAATTTCTTAGGTTGCTTGGGACCGAGGGGGGCATTTAATGATCAGTTGTCAAGAAGGTTGAGGTCACCCTGCGAGCTTGGCCTTGTCCGATTATAGCGCCATCATTGTGTCTTGCCAAAGCTCTTGTATCTAAATTCCAATTCATCGTAGTTGCGCTTTTCCCCCTATGAAACGTTTCAAGGAAGTAAATAGGGTAAACAATTGTATTTGCTAATTTCATTCTTTTCAGATGTTAATCCTGACTAGGTAAACATTGAACCAACCTGAATTAGATGAAAACTTCAAGTCATGAGGCTGAGTATATCAAAACCCCGTGTAAGCCCTTGTGGTCAGGTTTACGTATACTGCCTAAAGAACTTCAGGGGCTTCGAAAATGTGTTGGTGGCTTTATGTATAATATCAATATGAGAACAGTTAGAAAATATATAAAACAGAAGCTATATGTAAGGTCCTTCTAGCTTCTCTTTGGTGATATATGATCTTTTTTTCTTTTTTTGAAGTATAGATATATGATCTTCACAGCTGCGCAAGATCATTTTCTTACCACGTGATATTCTTAGAAACATCTAAATTGCAAACTTCTAGTTGTATGAAACATTTCATTTTACTGGGATATCTTTGGGAGAAAGTTCCATCAAAATAGTTGATGGACTTCTACTTGTTATGGAAATCAACCTAAGCGAGCATGGTGTGGTTATATTGACATTTTTTTTTTTGGTGTTATTTTGACACGTCCTTTGGCTATATGGTTGGAGAATGTGTGCGCTTGGGGCTCTGTTATGCCTTATTCCCTTTACATATGCATGTGTATGTCCAATTCATATGCTCAAACTAGGGTTTGTTCCTTTCTTCTTACGGAATCTGCAACTGCAGGTGTGGGCACGAGTTCTGTTACTCATGTGGTGCTGGTTACGATGGCCAACAGACATGTCAATGTGCATTTTGGGATGGAGACCACAATGACAACACCCCTGAGGAGCACATGGTCACTTACCCTACCCACGAATCCGGACAATGGGCATGGGATTCCTTTGACTCGCTCCCCATGATTATGGACGCTTACTCGGATCAAGAGCGTTCACAGCTGGCGTTGATCCAAAGGTTCCTTCTTGGGGGATTTAGTTTGAGTGATCACAACCCTTACCAATCTCCACCTCGTTGTACAGCAGACTCTTATACTGATGCGATGAAGGACCTCCATCAGCTTCCTTGGCTGGAAAGGTTCGTTTCCGTTATAAGTGATAACTACTATGAAGATTATGTCCAATGAAGAAAATATAATGACTACCAGGTGGTTTTCAGATATTTGAAATGAGGTTTTTAGATTTTCACAGAGGAAAATGGTTGGAGGTGGTAGAGAGTCTCTCACTCTCTCACTTCATTTCCATTTTTAATGACTCTGCTAATAGGTACTCTACTACATTTTATGTAGTATTTTCATCATCTGTCTTTTTGTGGTAGTAAACTTGTTAACATGAACTTTCTTGCTTTTAAGAGTGAGGAATTGTTGCATGATAGAAAGGATCAAGGGGAAAGAGAAGAAGAATTAGGGGGAAAACCTTGTATTGAAACCATATTGAGAATCAATGAAAATTTTTTTTGACAAAAAAGAACTTCATAGATAAAAGAGTCATTACATCCCATAGTTCAATACAACCCAAAGCACAAGGCTCAAAGAAACAAAATAAAAAGAATACAACAAGGATATCAAAGGTGCAATCTTCCAAAGCAAAAAGAACAATAGATATCTCCTCCGGTGTCAAAAGGATAAGAAGTGTCCACTTCTGAATGGATCTTGGAAGATGCCGCAAACTTAGCCAAAAGATATGCTTGATGTAATTTGCTATGGTCACATAGGGATAAGCTGCAGAAATGAACAGACTGCACAAGGAAGCAGAAATCAAAAAACGAGGAGTTGCAATGGCTGGAAACTCCTTAATGTTTTTCAACTGGTAAAAAAGAGAACTCTCTCTCTCTCTCTCTCTCTCTCTCTCTCCATGTGCTTCTGTTTGGGTTTGCGCATGTGTGTTGGTCAAGGGGTGAGGGAGCAAAAGAAGTACCAGTTCATTTGCATGTTGCGTGTCCTTACAAAACCATCTGGTGAAGATGAAGCCCACCACATTTTATTATGTAAAGTGGAAGCCAAACAAAATTACAAACTTAAAACTGTCCATTTTGTCAAACAATATGCAATTTGTTCGTGCACTTACAGAAGCCCGATCAAGCTGATATGTTAGCAGAGGTTTCCAATGCTTGGCACTCGCATTTCACAAATCCAAAAAATCCTGATCTCAGGGGAACATGTAATTACAAATTGCATAAAGGAAAACTATGCATCACCTATCTTTCGGGTAAATATTTTCACCCATTTTACGGAAATCTAGAGTGTCGTGATTCGTATGGTTCCAGCTATTGAATCCCCGGGTGGTGGTAGTCACCTAGCAACTAGGGGTATCAAAAAGCTTTTGGTATGAAGTTCGATTCTCATCTGCATCCTATCAATTTATTTATAGGAACTGGTTCATAAAAAGTTTTTCCCTAGCTTTAGGTGGACTCCCCATTGCCACTAGAGGACGACTGACGTTGGAATTGGTTCCAAGATTAGTCAAGCCACTCGGTCGGTACTGAAGCATTAAATGTATCATTACAACTAATCAAGCCAAGATTTATGCAAGAGTGACATTGAACGTAGTAACTTAGATCAAGGTAGTCATGGAATTTTACCAGCAAATGTAAATCTTACGAGTTGAGTTTTGTTCATCCTCCACTTAAAAGGATGAACAGTACCCTCATTCCTATTGGTTGAAATGATGTGGGTCCCATCACAAAGTGATGTCATGCTTATCAAAAAGTCTATTGCATGTAAGCATGACATCACTTTATGGTGGGATTTACACCATTTCAACCAATAAGAGGGAGGGTAATGTTCACCCTCTTTTAAGGGTGAACAAAAATGCACTCAAATCTTACAAACCAACCAAGGAAAGACTACAACACACAGTTCTTATTTGGGTGTCATATGCATCCCCTAATATTATGATTATAGAGAAAATGTTACGAATTGTATTGCTAAAAAGTTGTGAATCGTATAATGGTTATGAGATACACCAAAATGTTATGAATCATAATGAAAATGTTATGAATCGTACTGCTGAAAAGTTACGAATTCTAGAACAAAAGTTACGAAACACGCTAAAATGTTATGAATAAGCCATAAAATAGGTGCATATGGTATACCCTTTTAAGGGGTGTGTATTGTAGATTTTCCCAACCAACAATAAGAGCATCCGTATTGGAATTACAAGCAAAAGTCAATAATCAAACTTGTCACATTAGATTTTGATTATCCATTTATAGGTTGTTAAAATTAGCAATGTCAAGTTTCATATTAATTATTTTTTGCACATAATCAAAATGAGTTGGCAAAAATTCAAATCTAACGGTTAGTCCTTTTCTTCTCAATCTAATGGTCTTATATTAAATGACATTTTAGTAAAATAAGTAAAAGTGGAAAACATTTGTTAAAATTCATAAATTGACAATATTGATAAATGAACAACCACTTGCGAGAGTGAGTTTCAACTACCAATAAAACATTTGCTTTATGAAGAGTGAGTTTCACTTTCCCATGATGGATGTACTTGATTGAGAAAATGTAGGGTCTCATAAATTTGGTTATTGGCAAAAGATAGCTAGTTTTGACTATCCAATGGCCAAAATTTGACGAACTGTTAAGAGATTGCTATGTTTGATTATTCTAATATGAGCTCTTTTTTTAACAATGTTGCAAACCTTAACAATCTTTTGGTTTTGATTATTCCACCACGGATGCTGTAAGACGGATCTAAGCTATTACAAAGTCTGCAAATGCCGCAGATTCATTAGTTTTTTGAAATGATTAATGAACTTATTCTAATCAAATTGTAAGGATGAGAGATAGAAAGACAGCCGTCTAAGAACATCCACAATAGGTTTACTAACTAGTAGTATTTTAATTGTGTGTTAAGACTTAGCAAACAAAAATGTATTTTTTAGTGTGTTAAATCTTGTAGTGTGCTAGCATGTGTTTCAAGTTTGACACTATGCTAGCAAACAATAAATGGGTCCCACCTTATGATTCAAACTCCAACCATAAAATATAACAATAAGTCTAGGGGCCATGAATCCCACCCACGACCCAACCCATGACGCTGATATGGCAGGAAGGGTCCAGTGCCACGTCAACAATAGCCCAAAATTTAAAAAAAAAAAAAAAACACGCTGAAATTTTTTCCCCAAGTCCTAGGTCTGGTTCTGTTACAGAGAGAGAGGTCTGGTTCTGTTACAGAGAGAGAGGTCTGGTTCTGTTATAAAGAGAGAGAGAGAGAGAGAGAGAGAGAGAGAGAGAGAGAGGTCGACGCCCACCTCCACCGAATTCAACTCCGGCAACTAACCCTCCACCCATCACCCCCACATCCACCATCGGTCCACCCTCCTCCTAGCTCTGCTGCCACCTCCACGAAACCCTAACAACCCCCACACCTCCTCAATCGACCACGGCATAACCCTCCACCGTATAATCTTCGTCGCTGAAGACGATGCCAAAGACAAGTGCGATTATATTTATTGAGTAGTCGAAACAACGTATAACCTGTTTCTACTTCTTATTTTCAGGGAAATACAGCACAAACTAATTGACCCAAATACCAAAGTATCATCAAGAAAATGAGATTATAGACAACTAGATCTCCCCAGCTGATTGTTGTTCATGGAGCAACCACGTGAGATAAGGGCACCCAAACAAATGAGAGATGAAAGAAGCTATTTATTACAGGCGAAGATACATTTCCAAGGCCATAGAAGTGAATTGTAAAACAAAATGAACCAATTTAATAATCAGAAGTTGCATAATATCATGCTTAATCAAAGGAAGCAAAGAATAGCTCTCACTGGTGAAAGTGGTCCCAGCACCTATTACACAAGCAAAATGATCAATGAGAAACCTTAAAAGGCTAACTAATATAGCATCTGAAAGCAAAAAAAAACACGAAACTAGTAATGGAAACACAAAAAGAATGAAGAGTCTATTAACTAAAATGTGCAGCCTTCCAAAGAAAACTCTCATCAAAGAAGAAAATTTCAGTGTTCATAAACAATACGGTACAATGTAAGATGTACCTTGAGAACGAAGTCCGTCTAGAAAGAATTGAATGGATGACCATGATTGACAGTCTGTCCAAACTCGAGGACTTTAAACACCGAAATAACTATTTCACCTACTCTACCATCACAAGTGCAAATGTACAAGCAAATCGACATTTCAAAGGTGAACAAAATGCTTATCCCCACAATTAGTCACAGAACAAAGGAAAAAGTTGCGACCATCATCCATTAAATCAGCTCAACGTTCTGAGTGTTCTTACCATAGTAATAATATCAATGGCATCCAGGGTTCAGGAATTCTTGTTTTGTCCCAAGTACATGAAAATAAAAACTAAACCATAAAAATTATGTATTTGGGAGGAAATAATATGGAGAAGAAGCTATTTATTCATTCGGAATACCTTGTTTCTTCAATGACAAATGGACTAGTAAAACCAAACCATGCATAACATAGGTTACACAATCAAAAAGACCTGAAACATTCAAAATTTACCTTATACTGCCAACAACAGCATATTATTATCACAATGCTCTTTTCAGATATCTATTGTCGATCTTTCTTTACACAAAGAATCAATGTAACTATACCAACCAATGTTCACTGTAAAGCATCAACAAAAATTCAAAAAGCAGAACCCTATTATCCACACCGGTTCATGAAAATGCGCACTAAAACTGCACATAAATTCTTCAACAACAGATATCATTAGAACCGTAGCTAATTGCTTGTAGATTCGAAGCAGATATATTTGTCATCCATCTATGAGGACCATTAGATTCCCCTAAAATATTATAGGCATAGGAAGGCCACCTGACATCCATTGCACATGAAGTTGTGACACCCTCCCTGATCATCTTTTGACTTCTCTCAAGAACTATAAGACTAGAAAACGTGGAAAAGCTGTTCCCCACAAAAACATCAGCTCTTAAGCAAACCTCGTAATCTATTGCCGATTGAATGAGATAAGGATACTTCTTGTACATCCCCACTACTCCCAATTTCTTCTTCTCAAAAGGAATCAACCCTTTCTTCCAACCATTCAAGATGGAATTATCTTCAAGAAGGCTATCTGCAACAGCGAGGTAAACAATGGTTGGGGCTTTCGGACCCACGATTTTCCCAACTCTCTCCATGATCTCCTCCTTACTGCTGCAGATTTCACGGATATTTGATCTTTGCTCCCGCTTTTTACAGTGAATCATCCAATCCTTCTCTATCCGCATGTGAACAGCAATATAAGGCACTGTCTCCAATTTACAATTCTCTGAAACACAGTCTCTTCTTAACCCCCTTCCTATCTCTCTAATCTTAGAAACAACTCTATCCGCTTCATTGGATATTTCGTCCACTAAAACCAAGCATTCGAAGACCTTGGCATAATCTCTAATAGGCCAGTGATCATGCCACAGAAAAGGGTTTTTCCCAGCAACACGGATTATCTCATATCCATTGTATGGATCGTTGCTAAACTGTTTCAATTGGTTCAAATCTCTATCAACTGTCCATTTCCTTCCACTACCCTTTTGAAGCTCAATAACATCAGTCCAGTTTGAAATATCCGAATATTGCCCTAATTGGACAAACCCCTTGCAATGTGAATTGAACCTCTCAAATTGGAACACCTTGTCAAATGAAATAGGTTGCAGTTGATCAATTTCTTTGTAAAATAATGAAGCACTTAGGCTTGGCAACAAAAGAGTACGATTCAGCATTCTTGCAGTTAGACATGATCTTGCAAAAGCAATCTTCTGATTGTTTAAACCCCATACAATCTGAGGAACTTCCAAGAACTTGATTTTCCAAATTCCAAACTCCGGCTTTAGAAACAAAGAATGGTTATGGATCATCACGACATTGTCATTTTCTATTCTTGGAAATCCTAGAAATGTAGGAAATAGAACAGCTCGAAGGACCAGAACAATGACAAGCAAAGCAACACATCTACATGTCACAGAATTCCAATGTGTTTTGAAGAATCTGAACTGATTACGATTCAAGTAGTCCATTCGAGATTCAATTGTGAAAACCCATTAGTCTAATCATTCAAACCATCCAAAATAGAACCTCTCTCCCAACCAAAATTGTCATTCAATACACCATAAGAATCCCATAACAATAAAATCTAGAACACCTCAGCAGGACAACAGTTTCAACCTATGGTCATCAGAAGGATCTTGAGCTCAACGTTTGCTGGGAAAAAAAATAAACAAACAAGCAAACGAATGCATATCAATCCCAACATGTCCACAATCCTAAATGGAAAACAACCACAGGAATTCAAATGACAAGGCTAAAAATTAAACAAAAAACTATGAAATTCAAAACCCATTTTCATAATCAAATTCAATTGCGGAAACTACCAGACATTCTTGTGATTCCAGTAAACATGCATGGATAGTTGTATATCATAGTTAAGAATTTAAAATAATGGCAAATCTGAACGAAACCATTTCAACCCCCCATACTCAATGAAAAATAACATCAGATACTTGATATGGATGGATACACATCTCAAAGAAACAGGAAGATAAGCTCATTCAATCTTACTGTTTAAATCCGCAAGAAATCTAGAAAGTGCGATTCCAACTTCCAAGACCCAAACTTTGATGCAAAATGGTAGTATAATGATCTGATACAGGGCTCAGAATTATGAGGAAATCTCGATGAGAAATGCCAAGGAAATCAAAATGATGCATATAGAGGAATCCAGAAAAGGCAAAATCCCCATAAACCAAAAGCTAACCGACCCATGCCCATCGCAATCATGACAACTAACAAGGTACAAGACAGTTCTGGAATCAGTAAAATCCGGAGTGGTTAAAGCAACAGGTAAAATATGGAAAAATGCAAAGGAGTGAAAAAAGAAATTCCAAAGAAGGGAAGCAAATGCCGGGGAATTGGCAATGGGAAAACAAAGAAAGGGAAGTGAAAGAGGTTGTCAAAACTACCGAATTGGCTGAGCGTAAAGGCACTTTCCAATAAAATGACACTGCAAATATCAAAACCTTGCATCCAATGAAAAGTGGTAAAACGACGAGTACTGAATGATCTAGATTAGAGGTTATTTCAACACGGCTAAAAAATTAGTCCTTCCACCCTATTACATCCGAGTTGTTGAGCTTAGGTGTCTCTCTGTCTTGGAGTGTTATTCCTAGCTACCACTATTTAATTTGTAACCAATGTTTATACAACTAAAATTTACTTAAATTGACTAATAATATGATCCTTGATAAATCTTATCATTGTAAGTCTAAACATTTTGACGTACCTACGCACGGTTATGGCTACAGGCGTAAGAAAGCAACTTTACACACCCATGTAATCCTAACAGTGATCATCACATAACTAATCCCACAAATTTAACAAACTCTCCACATAATCGAAGGCAGCTCCTTGATCTTCAACACACACAGTTTAATTAAAATTAGACCATATCGATTTCTCTAAAATGAAAAAACAGACATTACAAAACCCAAAGGAGTGGAGAAATGTTACAGCAAGAACTTGACAATGGGTAGGGGGATAAAAATAAGTTGTCACAATGTGAAACTTAGTATGGAAATAAGTTGTCACCATAGAAACTACTTTAATAGCAGAATAACAGAAAGCGTTATCTTGATCTACCTCTCAAAAAAGAAAGGAAAAAAAAAAGGTATGCAGATTCTGAGATTCAAGGCTAGATAAGGTGTGCATACAACAAACAAAGAGAAACAAAAAAATGAAGTGGGGAGACTCACTGTACTAACCGACTATTTGATGTCCATGAATCATTGGACCTCATATCAATACCCTGGAGATAGGTAAGAGATCATGCAAAATTAGAAAAACAGAAGCGAGTCGAGACTGAGAGTAGACTCACCGGCGTGGTAGTCTTGACGGTAAGAATATTGATGCCTTCTCAGTCGGATCTAGACCCTGCAACAACCCAATCTCGGTCGCCTAAAGGAAAGGATGAAGAAGTGGAAAGGGATATTGTAAACGAAAGGGATTTGATCGAAAAACGCAAGACTGGAGAGAGAGAGAGAGAGAGAGAGAGAGACGTTCCTTACTTTTGTCTACTGCTATTTCGTCCCTATTGGAGCAGTGGAAGGAATCCGCATATGTTTCTTTCTTTTTTGTAGTAAAAAAAAACAGAAAAGAGTGAATTTGGGTTCCAAAAAGACAGCTGTAGCAGGCATTCTGTTTTTGGGTTTTCCCAAGTCAAGCCGTTAGTTTTGCCACCTGAATTTGGCTGGGAAAGGCTCAAGGGTTCAATGAATCTTGACCATCCATACCAGGTATACTCAATTCGCAACATTAATGCAAATCAATGATAGCCATTGATTTAGATCTAATGGCTGAAAATGTAGGGGATCCAAAAATCTGACCTCTTTATTTATAGGAAAATTTTCAAAATGACACCTGAATTTTGTACCAAATGTCACAGAGACACCTGATCTTAAGTTTATTTCAATTAAACACCTGTACTAATAAAATCCCAAAGTTTAGACACCTGAACTTAAGTTTATTTCAATTAAACACATGTACTAACAAAATCCCCAAAGTTAGACTCCCGCCGTTATATTTTGTCCCAAAAATTACTGACATGACATCTTTAACCCGTTTAAGTTGCCCCATTGCATATGTTTCCAACAAGGGACGATGCACCCAAGCGAAACCCATAGGCAAACTTCATTGTCCTCTGTTGGAAACAGTGCAATGGGGCAACTTAAACAGGTTGGAGATGCCATGTCAGCAATTTTTGGGACGAAATATAACGGCGGGGGTCTAAATTTGGGGATTTTGTTAGGACAGGTGTTTAATTGAAATAAACTTTAAGTTCAAGTGTCTAAATTTGGGGATTTTGTTAGTACAGGTGGTTAATTGAAATAAACTTAAATTCAGGTGTCTCTGTGATATTTGATACAAAGTTCAGATGCCATTTTAAAATTTTCCCTTATTTATATGAGGAAAACTTGTTTCCGGCTGGGCCGGAAAGAAGCTATTTGCAGCAGATGCTAATCCTTTGACACGTTAGGCAAATTGACGGATGCGGGGGCTCTACTGCACAACAACCTCTACCCAGCCCTAGAATGGTACCGTTTGGCAAAAAAAAAAAAAAAAAACCTTAATCTCTCTATTTCCGATCTTATGGAGCAGCAACGTGATTATAATTGCTATAGAGACAAAAATTAATGGGGGAAATTGCATTTAAGTGGGTGTTGGGGCAAATAAGTCTCAAGTCATGGAGAGGTTTTCATGAAATTGCTCATTTCATGAGAAGAAAAAAAGTAATTTAGAATACATGAAGAACACAAGATAAAATGTCTAATACTCCCTCCGTCCCAAAATCTTTGGAATTTTTTGATATTCGCGTCATTCTTCAAACTCTTATATCTTTCAATTTATGATATTTTTCATAATTTTGAAAACTTTGCATTATAGATCCAATCGAGAACTATTAAGGGTCATTATCGGGCCGGGCCGGGCCGGGCCGGGCCGGACCAGCCCACCAAGTCACAATCCAAGCCCTCCCACGGGTCGGGCTGACTGGGCTTTTACTTTTTGCGGCCCAGGCGGGCCGAGCTACCTACCATAAATTGAAGCCCACGGGCTAGCCCAATTGATGGGCTAGTGGGCCAAAAACCGGGCGGGCCAACGAGCGGGCTAGCAGCCGGGCTTGAATTTCCTTGGGCAAGGGAAAAAAGAAAGGATTTTGTGGGATTTTAGGCTAATGGGTGGGCCTGTGGGTGGGTACCACGGGCGGGCTCATGGGCCGGACCTACGGGCGGGTCCAATAAAAATTCATAAGCCCAAGCCCGCCCATTACAAACTACGGGCCAGGTAAAAGCCCGATGAGCGGGCAGGCCGCGGGCTTCGGGCGGGCCGCGGGCCTTCAGGCTAAATGGTAACCTTTAAGAACTATTAAATAAGATCTATATTGCATTTTTTGGAGATTCATATTAAAAGAATAAGAGTTCAAAGAACAACACCAATATCGAAAAAGTTCAAAGATTTTGGGACGGAGGGAGTGTACAAAAGAGAGCCCAGATTAGGGGTACTGCCCCAGATGGAGGGCTGCCCAAGTTCTGCTCGTATTGCTTGGAGGAGAGTCTATCCTCCCCACAACTCGTTCATATCTTGTGTTAATTTGTATTGTCTTAACGTGTCGTTTGTTTTCCTTCCCTTTTGTAAGATGGACTGAAAACAGCGTGTCCCATTTACCCTATGTAGCCTTTTGGCTTAGGTTGTTTTATTTTCTTTTTTCTCCTGGGGTATGCCCCATGTAAGCTGTATATTCGGTTAGCCTATTTTTCAATTTCAAGCTGTTTTACCCACACAAAAAAAAAATTGTCTAATATACCCCCATTATTGAAACCCTAAAATCAGTTCTCCTATTTCTCCCCCTCCCTTTACGGTACTCCTCTTTTCCCCTTTCAAGGCTCAGATTTGAGACACTGCCAGCCAAAAGAGGTATACATACATCTCTCTCTCTCTCTCTCTCTCTCTCTCTCTCTCTCTCTCTGTCTCTCTCTCTCTCTCTCTTCAATTTGGCTTTCTCGTAGTATTTGTCGGTGGTTTTCCACCAGGTGCCGACCAACGGCTCGTTTTGAGTAGGGGGAGAAGAAAGCAAGGCGACGAAATCGGAGACAATGGCTCACTGGGCGGAAGCAAAAATTGGAAGAGAGAGATCATGAGGAGGAGCTTAGGAATGAAAGATGCCATTTTTGTTTTTCGATCTAGATGAAAATGGGTGTGGGAATGGGAATGGATTTGGGTCTGCTCTATTTTTGTGGTGTGGGAATGGAGGTATATTCAGTGATTAAGTTGCCCTGTGTATAACTTAAGTTGTCCCATGTATGAACCTAAGTTGTCTCGTATATGAATCTAAGTTGCTCCTAAGTTGCCCCGTGTATGAACCTTAAATTCCTCCAAAGTTACCCCGTGCATGAACATAAGTTGCCTTCTAAGTTCAAGATAAGAGGGGTATTTTTATCTTCAAAACCATATCTTAGGAATTATTATTTTCCTTTCCCATGAAGGGGGCAATTCCGAAAAAGTACTTCATGACTTGGGAATAATTTGCCCCAAGGACCACTGAACACCAATTTCTCCAATTAATGATTAGAATAATAAAATCTTCGCATCGGTTCAAACGGATTGAAAATTGGTGCACTTAATTTTTTAGGGAAGTGATAATGCCAAAATTGTTTTTATTGGTGCAAAAACTCGAGTGCATATATTTCTTGTACACTACACATGGTACAAGTCTTTTATGCACTAGATTTTTGGCACCAACAAAACCAGTTTTGGCATTATCATTTCCCATTTTGTAACCATATTTTTTAATATATAAACGGTCTACAAAAATTAAGAGCTCCAATTTTTAATCCGTTTGAACAAGTGTGAAGATTTTACTATTCTGATCATATCATTCTAAAGAAACATAATTAAATTTTGTCTCTAGAGCTCTCATAATCACGTTTCTACTCCACATGGTCCTAAATAAGAGAGAAGATACTTAATTATAAGAGCCTTAGAGATAAAAATTAATTATGACCCTTTAGAACAATATGACCAGAATAATATGATCTTTTGGTTCAAACGGATTAAAAATATAAGCACTTAATTCTTTTAGATGGTTTATATATTAAAAAATAGAGTTAAAAAATTAATTGCTCCAATTTTTAATCCATTTGAACCGGTACGAAGATCTTATTATTCTAAAGATAAAGAGACATAATTAATTTTTGTCTCTAAAGCTCTCATAATCACGTTTCTGCTCCATATGATTAGAAATGATAGATTTAAGGGTTTTTTTTTTTGGCAAAACGGTGCCTTTCTAGGGCTGGGTAGAGGCTGGTTCTGTCAATTTTCCTGACGTGTCAAAGGATTAGCACCTGCTGCAATTATCTTCAGTTTTCCTCTTATTTATATTGATAGATATTAGTACAAGACACGAGGAGTACTGAGCATAAACGGAATTTCTAAAGGTAAATTTCACTAACCTCCCCTGAGGTTTCTGACACAGACAGAACCTCCCATGAGGTTTCTGAAATAATAGTGCCCTCCCTTACTTTTACTGACATTGTCACAAGTTCCCGTTCTATTAAATTGCTTGCAAACGGTGTTAAATACACAATAGGAGGACAAAATTGCCCTTGTTTAATGTGTACTACCTCCTTTTTGCCCTCATTCTTTCCCTCCCTATTTTTTCCAAATAAATTTTTGTTTATGGAGAGCAAGACTAAGAATAAAACTATTAAAGTAATTTATTTTCCAAGCTCACGCTATAGAGGTACTTAATTCTTATAATCAGAGGGCCTTTGGACTAAATTATTTTTTGGTAGCAGTTAGTCTATTTAACTTTTAGTTATCTTTTTTGATTATTTTACGTCACATCTATCGTCTCAACGAGGGAAATCAAAAAAGTATAAAAATATAGATCAAAGTTAAAAAAAAGTTTATATAAGACGACGCTAAAGACACTAAAAGATTTTTTTTGTCTTTTTCAAACTTTTTTAGTCTTCCATTTTCTCAGTTTCTCTATGTCAAAGTAAAACATCTGCGTGTGTGCAGCATATTGTATTTGAATTTTGAATGCCTTCAGAAGGAGTTAAAATGAAAGTGTTTAGCATGGGTTTTCACGTATCGTGTGTTCTCAAAATGCTAGTTTTCGTTACTATTTTATAGGGGTGCCCAAGAAAATCACTCGAACCGTAAAATTGGTTCGATTTGGACCGGACCGTCATATTTGGTCCGGTTCTGCGGTTCATTGGTCCGGTTATGGTTCTTAAAAAGTAAGAACTGTTAATTTTGGTTCGGTTATTGGTTCTCAATTAAAGAACAGTGGTTAGAACCGAACTTAACCGTTTAGAGCTAATATATAATATAAAAATATATGTATATGCATGTAATAAAGTATGCATTTAGATTTGATAGGTTAATCTTTTCCCTCTAAAGTTAATTTATTTAGGGATGTAAATTTCATTATTGTTTTTCTGTCGCTGAATTTGATTATTCCATTAGTAGTTTTGGCTACTTTATTGATGGTTTTCATCAATTTTAGGAGTTGTTATAGTGAGGGTAGAGTGTCAAGTATTTCGTGGACCATATTCGGTTGCGATTCTTAATAAAATTTCTATTATTATTTTATGAGTTATTTGGTGCTTTAAAATTTTAAATTTTTGAGTTAATATTTTGTGAGTAAGTGTTTGAATGATAGCTGGATAGAACCGGAACTGAACTAAAACCAGACAGGTCTTGCGATTTGATTTTGGTTAGGTTTCATGCATATATTGATTAGATTTTTGTTCTCAATTTTTTAGAACCATTTGAAATGATCCGGTTACTGATTTTCTAATGAATCAGATCAATTCGGACCGTGTGCATCCCTACTAGTATTTTACTAGTTATTTTTTAATATATTTTTTGAATTAATCATTTATTCTCTTGACAAATAATATTTGAAAACTAATCTGTTAGGAAAAAAAAATTCCTTCTATTATTTGGTTGGAAGAGAAAGAGACGAAAATAAAAATTTCAAATTTAGTGAATAGTAAATTTTTCTTTCCATTTTTCTTTTCTTTTCCTTTCCTTTTCTTAAGTTTCAAATGGAGCCTAAAAAAGTTCAATGACAAGTAAATAATAAAAAATCACCAAGACGAAAAAATGTTGAGCAAAAACGGTCGTGGGCCCCACGCACAACAAATAAAATTGTCCAGTCTTATTCTCACGTCTCACCCATTTTCCTTGCACGTACCATCGCCACTACCAGAACACTTCCCCCATCCTTCGGGTTTCTTGAATAGATCATTCTGGAAGCTACCTGCCTTCTTTCCACAACCCCAAAACCTACCCCACACCCCGTATCTCTCTCCTTTTTAGTAGTAACATAATTCTTTTCTTCGCTTCGAGGCGACGCTTCAGAATCCCTTCCCCTGCTAAGAGTGTTTCCGTCATTCTAACACAATTGCAGTTAAGGCCCCGTTCGTTAAATAAGCAATTTGGCTTCTTCTTTTTTTTTTCCTTCTTTAATTTTTTTTTTTTGCATTTATTAGTTTTTTTGTCAAATTTTTTTGGGAGATTATTGCTTTATCACGACAAGAGAAATCTAAAAAGTATAAAATTACGATCGAAATCTAATTTTTTTGAATAAAAAGAAAAAAATTGACTTATTGGCTTATTTTTGTCTTTATTTAAAAAAAATTAGATTTTGATAGTAATTTTTTATTTTTTAGATTTCTCTCGTCATGACAAAGCAATAATTCCCAAAAAATTGACGAAAAACTAATAAATGCGAATTTTTTTGAATAAAAACAAAAAATAAGCCACTCGACTTATTTAGCCAATTTTTTAGGATTATTGTTTTTTCACGACAAGAGAAATTTAAAAAGTAAAAAATGACGATCGAAACCTAATTTTTTTGAATAAAAACAAAAATAAGTCAATTTTTTCATCTTTATTCAAAAAAATTGAATTTTGATCATAATTTTTTACTTTTTAAATTTTTTTGTCATGACGATATAATTATCATTAAAAAGTTGATAAAAAACTAGTAAGTACGGAAAAAAATTAAATAAGAAGAAAAAAAAATCGATTAGCTTATTTAGAGAAACGGGACCTAACTCCCCCACCTCTCCCACAAAACCCTGCTCCTACTCCTACGCACACTATTCTTGTTTTCTAGAGAGAGAGGGAGAGCGAGCAATAATCAATGGAGCGAGCCAATTACGGCAGAGGAGGCGGCGGGCGTGGGCGAGGCGGCGGAGGGAGAGGAGGGAGAAATGGTGGTGGTGGTCGAGGAGGCGATCAGAATCAACAACAGCAATATCATCATCATCAGCCGCAGTACCAAGGTGGGGCCCGAGGAGGAGGAGGAGGAAGGGGTAGTAGGGGTCCTCCTCCAAGTTACTATGATTCTGCTTCTGCTATTCCTGTCCAACAATCACCTGCTCAGGCGTGGGGTCTACGGCCTTGTGGTAATCAGGGTCTGTCGCCTGCTCAGGCGTGGAGTCCACGCCCTGGTGGTAATCAGCCACCGCCCGGTCAAGATTTGGGACGCGGGAGGCCGGAATCCGTTGGAGGAAGAGGGCCTTGGGGTGGAAGGGGGTGGGGTCCTGCTCCTGCTCCGGTGCCTTCTGCTACTACCACTCCTCCAACTCCCCTGAGATCCACTCAACCTCCTCCTCCTGGTATAGAATATATCCCTAAAACCCCTTTGCGTGCGTCTCTATAGTATCCCTTACTCAAATTTGAAATTTGAGTAAAAATATGTGTAAAAACTTCATTTGGTATCGTGTGTTCCAATGGGTAAACCCAAACCTATGCACAAATATGCACAAATTTGAGTAAAAATTTCATCAATGGCAATATTGTGAATTTGAAGGTGTGAAATTTGCGTTAAAAAATTTGAGTAAGGGTTTGAGTCTAACCAAATTTGAGTGGTATAGGTTTGGGTAAGGAGTGGAGGGGGGTTTTGGGTGATTTTTTCTCAAATTTGAGTTTGAGTCAAGATTTGAGTAAGGAGTGGAGATGCTCTTAGTGCATGCAAATAATCTAGCAAATGTTGTCATCATGTTAATTACGGCTTTCTTCTTCTGATTAGATGTAGTTATTTGATTGTTGTTTAACTGGGTTTTTTGTGCGGTGGTTTAAAGTGTTGATGTGCTTATTTATCTGTGCACAAATAGAGAATGATTCATTAAGGTTGTAGACTTGTACGATGGTTTCAAATTTCATTGGGGTTTCTTTCTTGAATTGATTTTTATTGGATTTCGTAGTATGTTGATTGTTTTGTTTGGGTTTTGTTGGTTCGTAAAATTAAGGAATTAGAGAACTTAGTATAATTTGAGGGTTTGCTGGTTTATTATCTGGTCAAATGCAATTGTTCGATTGCCTGTTTGGATTGGAGGATTTGATGAGTAATGTTATAAATAAGAAAAGGGAGTGAAAAGAATATGGACTAAAAAAAGCCTCATTCCATTTCTCGCCTAAAGTGCTGAGATTTGGTGACAACTGTTGATCAATTGTTTTATTTTCTCACCTGCGTTTCTAACTGATAGTAACTTATTCTGTGACAAGTTTTATATGGATGGGTTTTCTTTGTTGGTAGCCCTTTGGGCGGATTTTGAGTAATCAAAATCTTCTGAGTTTGTTCAAAAAAGAAGAAGAAGAAGCTGATTTAGTTTCTTAGAAAGTCTGATTCATAATCACAGCATGTCCTTTTGAATAGAATTATTTTGTTGGCTCTTGTGCGCATAGGCTTTTGAGTGCTAGTTATGGAGCTCTTTTGATCGTTTGGTTTTTATGACTACTTTAATTAGTTGGAAACTTGGCTTTCTATGCAGATCTTTCTGTTTTGAAAGATATGCAGTCATTGAGGTTTTCGGAACAGTTGGCTGCACCATCTATTTCAAGAACTAAGGAGAGCAATCTGCTTCCTGTGAAGCGACCTGACAGGGGCGGCACACTTGCCATCCAGCGTCCCAAACTTCTTGTCAACCATTTCCCGGTGCAATTCAATGCAAAGACGGTGATTACACATTATGATGTAGATATCAAATTCGAGGATCCTCCAAAGAAAGGCCGTTCTTCCAAAATCCACAAATCCCATCTTCGTATGATCAAGGATAAGCTGTTCTCCGATGACCCTTCTCAATTTCCTCTGTTGAGCACTGCCTATGATGGTGAGAAGAACATATTCAGTGCAGTGGAACTTCCCACTGGTACATTCAAAGTGGAGTTTGCGATGGCAGAAGATATGAATAGTTGTTCTTACTCTGTTACTATAAAGGAGGTAAATAAGCTGCACTTTGGCAAGCTGAAGGATTACTTGAGTGGGGATGTCCTATCCATTCCTCGTGATATACTACAGGGTATGGATTTGGTAATGAAGGAGAATCCCTCTAGGTGTAGAATTCCTGTTGGTCGTAGCTTTTATCCCAAAACATTCAATAGAAGAGACGACCTCGATGGTGGAATTACAGCATCTAAAGGATTCCAACAAAGTCTAAAACCCACATCGCAGGGTCTTGCAATGTGTTTGGATTACTCAGTTTTGGCATTTCACAAGCGCTTGCCTGTTTTAGATTTCCTCAAGGAATATGGGGAATTCAAAGAGGTAAATGATGTGAACAAGTACAAAGAACAGGTCACGGAAACACTTAAAGGGTTGAAAGTTACAGTAACTCATCGTGTTACCAAACAGAAATACACAGTTGCGGGGTTGACTGCTCCAACGCGAGATTTGTCATTTGAAGTTGAGGATCCAGAGGGCAAGGCTCCGCCAAAGAAAATGAAACTTGTTGACTATTTCAAGGAGAAGTATGGCAAGGAAATCTTGCACAAAGGTATCCCGTGCTTAGATTTGGGAAAAAATAACAGGCCAAACTATGTACCGATGGAATTCTGTGTCTTGGCTGAGGGGCAGAGGTACAACAAAGAGCACCTTAGTAGAAATGGATCCATTTTGTTAAAGAACATGTCACTGGTTCCACCAAAGGACAGAATGAGCACGATCTATGAAATGGTGCGGGCTAATGATGGGCCATGTGGGTATGTTTTCATCTAGTGTATGTTTCCTGTTGCTTCTTGAAAGATATTTGCTTCTTCTACATTCTGTGGTTCATTGAATAGGTTTTGATGGATATGATACATCGATTTGGTGATGCAATGATGACCGGAATAGTTAATTCTCAGCGATCTCTGCATCAAGCTAGTTTGTTGGGGGTAGTTCAAATAAATTCGTCATACATCATTTTTATCCTCTCTTTTTTCTCCATATCGTGAAGCTTAGTTGAAAGTGGATGTTTTTTTGGCTCCCGAATATGGTCTGGAGTAATAATTTCAGCACTGGACACGTCTTTTGCAAAAAGCTAGTTTGTTGAGGATGCTTTAAATTGGTGTATTTCCTGCTGATTTTTGTCCTCAATTAAAATCCATGTTCTGAAGCTCTGCTTGAATCAAGATTCTTGCTCTTCTCTAATCTGATTCTTATTTATCATTTGTTTATGAGGTCTTTTGGCCAAAGCTAATCTGTTTATTTTTTTAATCCGCCTAAAACTAATATGTTGAAGGTGGTTTAAATGATTTATTTCATGCTGATTTTTTATCCTCTCTTCTTTTATCCTTCATGCACTGGACCTGTGGTGGTTGTTGTGTTGACGTTTGTTTTTTCCTTGTTTTCCATTCACAAAATCTGGTATGTAATACTCTAGGACCTCTACGTACTTGTCATTACTTGTGCTCCTCTAGTATTCTCATGGTCATAGTGGTAGCAAAAGAAATATTTGAAGACTCTGGCTATTTTTGTCTTGATCATACGAGTTGATGAAACCATTGGCTAAATTTTGCATTCATTTTCTTGTCCTAAATTTAACTCTTTTTAATGGAGTTTCTTATTCTTATTCATACTCGTTACTCGTGCTCTACTATTTTTGCACAAAGAATAATAGAATTTGAAAATGTTATGAGATACTGCTATTTCTTTTGATCACTTACGAAACAGTTTCCTAAATTTGCTCTGAAGCAGTAGTTATGGAAATGCATTCTACTATTATCAATCTCCTTTGTATTTCATTATTGGTAACCTTACTATATGGTAGTTATGCTTGATGAGGCCCCGAATGTCATCGGTATTGGTTGACTTGACCAGCAAGCTCACATCTGACTTGTATTAAAAATGCACCATCACATTCTTTGAATCGGCAACCTTCCTTGTGTGCTTCAAATGTAGTGGGCTGGTGGCCGGCAAATATTCATTATGTTTTGGTTGCTTTTGCATATATCTTAACTTGATTTAATTTACTCTATTTTTTGGTTAAATTACTGTCAGTGGGGATGTTGCTGAAAATTTTGGCATCCAAGTCATCAAGGACATGACAAAAGTGGAAGGGCGCGTCATCGGGCCACCACTATTGAAGCTTGGCAACATGGAGGAAGTAAGACTTAACAACGAAAAACGCCAATGGAACCTTGTTAAGAGCTCAGTAGCGGAAGGCAAACCACTTGAGCGATGGGCTTTAATAGATTTCAGTTTAAGGGATCGCTTCCAACTGAATGGTTTGAATTTTGTTGAGAAACTCAGAAACCGTTGTGGAAAGCTAGGGGTCCGTATGGAGCAACCCCTGGTTTGTCACTCAACTGACATGAGACCGTTCTCTAACATCAATGACCTACGGAGACTTCTTCAGAGTGTTATTGCAAAGGCTGAAAGGGTAAACCGGGATCGATTGCAAATGATTGTCTGTGTGATGACTAGGGTTGACCCTGGTTACAAGTACCTCAAATGGCTCTCCGAGACAGAGATTGGGATAGTGACCCAATGTTGTCTGTGCAAGCATGCAAACGAAGGAAAAGATCAATATCTCGCCAACCTCTCCTTAAAAATAAATGCCAAGCTTGGAGGAAGCAATGCTGAGCTCAGTAAGCCGCTCCCCCGTTTTGAAGGTGAGGCCCACGTTATGTTTGTTGGGGCCGATGTCAATCACCCTGCTGCGCGAAACACAACATGTCCATCTATAGCGGCGGTTGTTGCCACTGTTAATTGGCCTGCTGCAAATCGCTATGCCGCTAGGGTTTGCCCCCAGTACCACCGGAAGGAAAATATTTTGAACTTCGGAACCATGGTTTTGGAACTTATCCAAACTTATGAGCTGATTAACAAAGTAAAGCCTCAGAGAATTGTGGTCTTTCGCGATGGTGTCAGTGAGGGCCAATTTGAAATGGTTCTCAATGAGGAGCTGTTTGATCTGAAAAAGGCCATTTATGCAGAAGATTATCGCCCCACGATCACTCTTGTTGTGGCTCAGAAGCGACACCAGACCCGTTTGTTTCCTGAGACCAAGGACGATGGAGGTTCCAATGGGAATGTGCAACCGGGGACAGTTGTGGACATTGTGATCACTCATCCCTTTGAGTTTGATTTTTACCTCTGTAGCCATTACGGGAGCTTGGGAACTAGTAAGCCTACACACTACTATGTCCTTTGGGATGAGCACAGATTTACTTCTGACCAGTTGCAGAGGCTGATTTATGAACTGTGCTTCACCTTTGCTCGATGCACCAAACCGGTTTCTTTGGTCCCACCGGTGTACTATGCCGATCTTGTTGCTTATAGAGGACGCATGTTCCAAGAGGTGTCGATGGAGTTATCTCCTGATCCAGCAGCTTCTCCATCTTCTTCGGCGTCGACATCCTTGTCCTCTATTTCGTCGTTTGATGATAGTAGGTTTTATAAGTTGCATCCTGAACTTGAGAACATTATGTTTTTTGTCTGAAGGCTCAAAACGGTCGTCGAATCATCTCCTTTGGCTATTTAGAGAATAGAGAAGGGAGATTCTGCTTGTTACTTTTTGGCCCAGCAACCGAGGATCACATCTCCTTTTCTTCACGGTAAAGGAGTTTGTGCGTGAATCTAATGGGTTAGATTTCCATCTGTTTCTTCAATACAATGTGTGTTCTAGGGTTATGGTGTGTTTTTTCTTTTGGTTTAGAGATCAAGGGTTATGGTGTTTTGGGTTTCATGTGTTGTCAACTGAGTTGATCCTACTGTGGGTTTAACATATCTACCTAAATAAGAAGAAAACCTGGATTCTGTAATATATCTCTTCTGCTTTTGTTATTACTTGTTGATTGGTGCTTTCCGAAGATTGATCTTCTCCTTTATTAGTGTTTTATGTTCAGGGGAAATTTTCTACATTTGGTGGAGATTGGTTATACAAACAGCTCAGTGTATGCATGCATGTATATCATGCTCACATAGGTGCTAAGGTTTCTTGATAACGTGTTTCCGGGTTAGCTTGCTAGGACTCAACTCCATCGTATACTTGTGAGAAGTCAGATTAAAGCTGGTAAAGATTGGCCCATAAGAGTAGATAGCACCTAGGAAATTTTGAACTAGAGTTTTTTTTTTTTTAAAGGTGATTAAAGAAATTTGACCGTAACCACCCGATTGGATGTGGAATGAGTTTTCGAGGTACTCCCTCCGTCCCAATTTATTTGTCTCAGTTCAATTCTAATTGGATTAAAAAACTAATTATATCTTTAAAGTGATAATAAATTTTATATTTAATATGGATCTTGTTTGATAGATCTCGATTTGTTCTATAATTCAATGTTTTCGAAATCACCTAAAACATTATAAATTACAAGATATAATTAATTGAAAAGTGGCACGAACTCCCAAAAATGACAATTAAATTGGGACGGATGGAGTATTATTTATGGAAGATGGGTTTACATTGATGTGATTTTTATGAAAGGTGAATAAAAAATTAGTTGGTTTGAATGAGGTATTAAAAAATAGGGGATAAAATATTACTTGGTTTGGATGAGAGATAAATGGGAGATAAAGTTGTTTTATTGTTAAAATTTTGGGGGAGGGGGATGAGGAGGGCTTAATCCGCCCGGATTAAATATGGATGGGTCGAAGGGTGTCCAAAATTAATATCCCGTTGGGGTCCAATTGGATGCAGAATGAGTTTTGGGGCAATTATTATTGGGGAAGGATAAGATAATATGGGGTATTATTTATGGAGGGTGGGCCTATATTGAAGTGATTTGTATGGAGAGGGATAAAAAATAGTTGGTTTGGATGAGGTTTTAGAAAAGAGGATGAAACAGTACTTCATTTGGATGGGGATAAGAAAGGATAGGTGGTGTAAAAAATTATCAAAAGACTTTTTTGCCTTTGTGCAGTCCGAAAATTAGTAATTCATTATATTAATTAAATAATTGCAAAATCCAAAATATTTATTCATTATATAAATTATATATTTGCAAAATCCAATAAATTTAATTAGTTTTGGACAATTAAGCTATAATAATAATTTATTTTCATGATAAATAAATAAATTTAATAAATTAAAAAACTAAAAATTCATTTTTTAAGTGTTTGTTATACATTTCGGGTTTTTTTTTTAAATATGAATTGTAAAAATGTTAAGTTAGGTTATTGTGTTAATTAATTATTATGTTCTAAATATTGTGTGGCATGCACATATCCAAGTAAGTATTAATTATTGTGTTCTAATGTCTTAATTTTTTCATTTTGGAAATTGTAATTTTTAATTGCGTGGCATGCACATATCCAAATAATTTTTTGATACTGTTTATATATTAAAAAATATTCTTAAAAAATTAAGTGCTCCAATTTTCAATCTGTTTAAACCGATGCGAAAATCTTATTTTTCTAATCATTTTATTTTGAAGGGTCATAATTAAATTTTGTCTTTAAAGCTTTAATAATCAAATAAAGAACAAATACTCAATTATACTTATAGGGTAATCAAATAAAGAACAAATACTTAATTATACTTATAGGTACTAGGGTTGGGGGGGGGGGGAGGTGGATGAGGAGGGGCAAGATTGTCAAAAAGCCAGCTGGATTAGCCCGGATAAATTATGGACTGCTCAAAAGCTATCCAAAAATAATGCGGCTGCCTCAAATTTCAATTAGGAAATCATGTAGTGCAAGGTATCCTGAAGGGCGCACACGGGCCATTGATCTTGACAATAAGTGGTTGAGATATGATTTTTAATTATGATTGGTAAGAATCATTTATCATTGGTCATAATTAATTTTTGATCTGGACCGTTGATTGATGAGATCAACGGCTATGCGCTGCACTACAACTCTTGTAGGGCACTCCGCCCTACAGGATCCCCAGATCCCTCTCCTTTGGCCAGATAAAATGGCTGGGTGGATGAGTTTATAGGGGGAGATTTGGTCGATCCAAACCAAGGGAAAAGCTGGGCTCAATTGGGGTCTACCCATAGTGGTGGGGTTATTTTGTGTAACACCTTTAGTATTGGGTGTTGAGTGTATTTACCCTTGGAGTCCCTATATATATGTCTATTGTAAACCCTAGGATTAGGGTGTGACAGAATGTGTGGGAGAGGGTGAGGTGAGCGTGGGAAACGGTTTGTGGCTTCCCGGAGAGGAACCAAGTGTTGGTTCCTGGAGAGTTTTTTCATATTTATGTATATTGTGTGAATATATATTCAAAGAGAGTTTTTCTCTGAAATCACTGTGGATTTGTGTGAGTAGTGTCCCTCCGCTGAGCGATTTCAGTGAATATATATTATTCGACTAAATAATATATTGTGTGAATATATTATTCGACTAAATATGTATGTTGTGTGAATACATATTTTGCCTTGGTTTGTGTAAATATATTATTATTAGACTAAATAATACCACTCGAATAATAACTCAGGATGATTGAGTCAGGGCGCTTTGTTTGATTGGCAGTTTAGTTTAGTTTTGATAATGGGTGGAGAAAAAAATAAGGTAATAATTGAATAGAGATAGAGGGAGATGAAAAAGTAATAACTGAAAAATAAGATAATGATTAAAAAAATAAATAGAATAATAATTGAAAAAACAAAACTAAAATGGCAAACAAACACCGCCTAACATCTCCTCATCCGGGCGGATAACATCATCCCCTTCCATCAGCTGCATCCAATCAGGCCGTTAAGAGAGCAAGAATCTAAGTTCCAAGCCTTGATCACCCTGCCGACCTCTTCCCTTGCCCCTTGGGTTCACAGGTGTGCTAAGGTTTGCATGTAAATCTTGGCATAGCATTAGTGCAAAGTTGTCATGTGGAGTTTCCTTTGGGTTTTTGTTTTTGTTTTTTTTTTTTGAACCGGTGGTTTCCTTTGGTTGATGATATGGTGTTTCGAGGTAAAATCTAAATTGTTTGGACGCTGACTAGCCATGGGAGCTTTTGCTGAGACCGAACACCAGCTTTTTGGAAAGTGAGCTTCACCATAATTCTAGGGTAAGGCACTTATTCTTTTGTTTTAGGTTAAAACTTTCAGTGATTAGACAAATTAGACTTTACATAAGCGCATAATTCTTCCGCAAAGCATTTATTCGTCTGCTTCGTGATCCTATTTTGAAGATAAATTAGCAAAAAAGTTGTGATCAGTTTTCTCTTCTTTTTGGTCAAAAAATAATTATTGGAGAATATACGTCTAAAGCTCAAGAGAGTTGGGTAAATTCAGCTTAGTTCCTCAATTTTTTCCCTTTATTGGTTAAGTGAAAGAAATGTAGCTTATGAAGTCTGGAATGGGTTTAAAATGTCCAAGAAACCGGGTAGACTATTTGTCCATTTAGTACACGATACAAGAATAGTTTATACCATGAGGAGTGTGATATTATTACTGTAGCTAGTTTCTCCTCTCTGAATTATCTCCCTTTCTAGATTATATCCAGCTTCAGCCAACAGTAAAAAATAATACTTATTTCTTTGTTCCATCTTTATTTCACTCCAAACAATCACAGTGTCACTCATCTGATGATTTATACATAGTCTCATTATTCATTTTTCCGGAAAATTAAATGTGTCCCCTCTATTCTATTCTTTATCCTATATGTCTCTCTGATCCTTCCTTAACATAGTTTCACAATCACACTTGCCTTATGGGTATATCTTTGAGAAGCAAATTGCAGCCAATCTTCGGCATGTTTATGTTATTGCACCAGAAACTTTATTCTTTTGAATCTACTCAACCATTGAAGTATATTTGGACTTTACTTCAAAGAGAAGATGTAAATGAAAATGGCTGCAGCATAACATGGAAGCAATAGTGATCAATTTCATAAGGACAATAATCTCTTTACTTACAGAGAACAAATCCATGGTTTAAAGGAAAATGCGGCATAGAGAAACTCTGCACTATATGTACTTAACGCCACCCAACCCCAACAACCAGTACCCCCCCCCCCCCCCCCCCCCCCCCTTACCCAGACACACACACACACAAGATTAGAGGATGAAGGTGGAAAAAGCCGCAGTTGACAGATTGGGTGAAGATTTATTATTTAATATATCTCGGGCAAGCATTGAGAAAGAATTGAGTTCTACTGATGAATCTGAGTTTCATTAGGTAGATTTCTGAACTCGAGAAACCCATGCCTTGAACTGCTTGTGATGATTGAATGAGCTCTTTAGCAGTCCATGTCAGTTTTGATAGATTCTGAAGATGGACCATCAGCCCTTTATCAGCAAATGAGATTTCAGAAAAACATCCTGTAAGAGAGAGTTATCGTCCAAAACTCGTCAAGAAAAAGTTACCCCCACATCTTTACTCAACTCTTGTTAGGAGAAATGACGCCAAACATGCTTATTTGGTTCATGTTCTTTAAAGTGACCAAACACCACTCTCTGGTGACAAAATCCAGACCCAGTAACTTCCCAAATATAAATATTGGCTATATCAATATATGAGTGAAAAAATAACATCATTGTTGAGGGTTTTCCTGGAAATCTAACTTTAGATTAGTAAAACAAATGTGGAGTTCCCCTTTGGTGTCTAAAAGGAAGCATTTGATTGCAGTACATTTTGCAGGCAACTTTTTATGAAGTTTATTTGCTACGGATGTTTCCCAATTCTGAAGGTAGACTTAGACCAACAAAATTTATTTTCGTTCAAGCTTTTCTTTATTGCTTAATGAAGATCCAAAAGAAAGTTTACCTGAACTCTTTATGAGAGCTAGCAAAGTGAACCAAGCAAGCACCCTTTCCTCAGGAGCTCTGTCATGATTCAACGATTCAATCAAACATGGAACAATGGTTGAGCATGCTTCCAATTGAAGGTTTTCATCGCTAACCGAATGGAGATTACTGCAGATCCATGACAGAGTGACTAGGCTTGCTCGTGCCAAACACGGAATACCATTTGCTATGGAATCAGAAAGTGCTGATAGGAATCTCTTCTTGCCGCTTGTAAGCAAAACTATAGCTGCTTTCCTATGCCAATTTTGCATTTCTTCGTCCTCTTCATTCTGCACCATTGTCATACAACACATAGGATTGTAGGGGAAAAGTTATAACTGAGACTGAGATTCCTTTACATTCCTTGAAGACTTGAAGAGTTGAACTGGGAGCACAGACACCTCTAAAGAAGGTACCCTGCTATTTTGTAGAACTTTCTAAACTCAAAGCTTCATACGCTTTAAGAATATGCCTATGAATTAGATACACATGAAAGAATACAAGTATTGTTTCTTACATATTCTCCTCCTTTAGATTTCACCAAGTAGTGTTACATAATATTTTGTTATGATCGTTTCATTACAAATGGCATACAATAATTATTTACCCTAACATATTGCACGTGTCCCCCATGACATCCTACAATTTTTGAAATTTTACATGTCAGCATATTGTTGTCATGTTACATGTCTATGTTATTATGTCCATTGCTCTTAATATGAAGTTTTAGATGACATTCCCATCCAAAACTGGTGAAGTATGCAAATGAAGAGCACAAGAAAAAAAGCTTACAAATTTGTAGTCTGTTTTTGCACGAAAACAAAAATGAGTGCATTCACAATGTTCATTGATTTTCTTTCCACTACAAGAAAATGGAAACGAAAACTGGCAGCACTACCAAACAATGAACAGACCTGATTTTAGAAAGGTAAAGCAAATGAAAACACTTGGGAAGTAGTCCATGATTCAGAGACCTACTGAATCTTAGTGGAATGCAGATAAAAATTAGAAGTTATATTAAATTGAAATCCTCGTCGTTTAACAAAAGTCGAAGCTTTCACTTCATGGATTAGGCCTTTTGTTCCTACTAGTAAGCCATCAATTGAAACACAAACTTCAGACATTTTCAAACTCTAATCTACAGATTCTGATAATAACTAGGAGAATATTCTGATCTTTCTAGCAAGAAGGAAAAATTACCAAATTCATCAACTCTACAACAATAATATCCTTTCCCTGGAATGAATCATCTGAGTTCTCGTCAAAACCAGCTTCTTTCAAAAGCCATTTTTCTGTTGTTCGCTTCTCCTGTGTAAGAAAAATGTCCTCCCAACATTAATAGAGCTCTGGCTGATTGTTCTTGGACTAATTCACTACACACTTGACAATCCAAAGCTGCAGTTGTTGCCTCTATTGCTTCTTGTCTGTATACACTGCACTTCAGAGGATCTCCCTACAGCATAACTGCTACTAGATAAGGATCTCCCTCTCGTAAACCATTTGTTTGAGCAAGGCACTAAGGTTCCCTTTGTTTTGACATTAAATAAAATATTTTACAAACAAGAAAACATTTTCATGCAAAATCTTTTACATGTAAAAACAATTTTTTTACTTCTATTTTGGGTGTTTGGTAAGTTCTTAAAAAAAGAGCTTTGAACTCTGATAAAAATGTTCCAGCACGGCCATAGAAACTTCGAAGTGGGACGCACATTAATGTGTGTGTGTGTGAGAGAGAGAGAGAGAGAGAGAGAGAGAGAGAGAGAGAGAATTTTCACCCCAAACAATGAGAGCCGAATTTACAATCTTTTTGTCCATTGAAATAGATGAAACGTTTCTGTTTCCTAAGAGACTAAAAACAAACACAGGAATCCAGCTTTTCTGATGAAGACAATGCAATATGGCAAAAGCACGATGAATCAAGGAACACATCATAATAAAAGCTATGTCAACGCGTATTCGAAATGTATAAGACAATATTTGATCAGTTCTGTTTCCTGATGACATTTACCTTTTGATTTATTTATTGTTCCTTTTTGTAAATTGTTGAAGCTAAAATATTTTTGTTATCAATTAGAGTATCAGAGTTTTATACTTTTATGCACTCATATATTCCAGGGAATAAAATTACTAGAAGATCAAGTTCAAGCCTTTTGCAGATTGACGAACAAGATATGCATGGTGTTCAAGCTTCCCCATCCACTTTGTAAACCATGTTGGAATCTTATCGCCCGTGTCCTTCTGTCATATATAATTCCGCTTTACTAATATAACAATGAGATGCTAAGCTGTATTTGGATCAAGGATAATTGGGTAAATGAAATGAAAAATGAAAGTATTGAACTCATGTAAACAATAAAAATTATACCTATTAAGGCATGGCAACTCAGTTAGCAGCGCAAAAGCAAGCGATTGAGAATTCCTCTCTTTTCTTGAAGCAAATAATTCAAGAATAGGACTCGTGTTCAGATTTGTGGCTAAATAGTGCCGGCAGCTTCCATCAGCATGAATGCAATAGAAAATAATTGAAGCAGCTTTAGTCTTCTCGCTAATATGCCCACTCTCCATCCTTTTCACCAACGCGCTCAATCCCCCAATAGAAACAACTTGCCTAGCATTCTCAAAATTCTTGTCTTCGCCAAAACCAGTAACAAGTTGATTCAAAAAGTAAATAGGCAGCCTCTTGAGGACTGCACTGAACTGCTAATAAAGTTTGCAACTGATCTCCAAACTCCAACACGAAGCACTAGTGGAATCCACTCGATTGATGTCATCTGTTTTGCCTTCATCTTCACAAGATAAAGAAGAATAGCTGCTTTTATAAACAGACTGCTACTCCTTAGTAATCTCATGACGATAACAAGCTGCGGATCTGAATCCAGTTTTATGTGCCTATTAGCGTCATTCCTCATTATAAATTCTGCTAACATTGAGATAGTCAATTCTAGAACCTCATCATCATTTGAAATGAACAAACCCTGTAGCATTCCCTCCGTTACTTGTGCAATGTTTTCTCAATGCTGGGATCTCCATGTGAATCAAGCCAAGTTTTGGTGATCACACGGATTGCCAATATTTCACAGTCGGTTAGGCTCTCTGAAGAGCAAATGGTCATTATTGCCCTTTTGAGATCACTAGGAGGAACATGTGTTTTTCCTGTCATAATTAGGTCATTTAGGGGTGTTCCAGTTTATCTTTTTTTTTTAAAAGTTCTTTTTTTTTTTTTTTTTCAGTTTTCAAACTCAAATATAATGAAAATTAAAAATAATTTTTTGATTTTTTTTGCGCCGTATAAAAAATTTCAATGAAATCTATCAAACAAGATCCATATTGGTAGAAAAATTATTTGCGTAAATACATAATTTTTGAGCTTGAAATTACCTTTTTTTTCAAAAAAATACTTTTTGGAGAAACTGGAACACCACCTTAATGCACCAAGCATTGTGTTGGTTCACTTTTGCAAGTCAAAAACTGAAAAGAGTTTGACTTATGTGTCTGAGGTCACAATTCAGATTTCGTGTTTCTACAGTTTCATCTTGATAATCTTCTATGTGACATAGTTCTATCCTGTCAAGGTTTGAAAAGAGGTTAAAAATGGGTAAAACTTCCCTACGGTCATATCGAAACCAACATATTTTGAGATGAAATAGATATCCACTTTAGGATGACAATGTTGCTTGACATTATCTTCGTGTTTGCATGCTTTTTTATCTGCTTCCTCAAAATCCCATGGATTTATTGAACCTCGACTTCTGTTATCCAGTTCCATAGACCTCCTCTCGACCCTTGTGGAGCCAAAAATAGTTCTATATCTTCAAAAATTAAAGGAAAAAAATACCGAAAACCCATGCATAAACTTTAGATAAATTTTTCATACACTATCTAGACAAAAGAGCAAGTCAATCTTAAAAACTTACAATGATTTATTGACGGATGAACGGGAAGTAAACGAATCTAATGATCTCCTCCATGAGAATCCATAACTGCTTCTAGAAGGCAAAGGCATAGAAGGAACAGGAGAGGCTTGAGCACCAACTTTAAGCCATTCCATATAGTACACAGCAAATTGAGTAGTTCCCATATCCATTTGATCATTATAAAGCCTTGCTCAAGTCCTTCATCTTCTTCTCTTTATCAAAATACTCAGAGTTCAATAGAAACTCGTGCTCTTTATTATACCAAATCTTGATATGCAAAAGGTGGAGAAGAAAAAAATGCTCCCAGAGTTCAGGAAGCAAGTGCATCCGGGCAATAAACGGGGAATCACAGGAAACTTGAAGCAAATGACTTGAGGAAACCTTATCATTTTTGTCAAGCTTATATACTATTGATAAGTAGAGTTGTGCACAAGCAGAGAAGTGGGAATTTTGTGTTCCACAAGTAGAACCAGAAACAATGCTCAAAAGCCCAATTGAGTTCCTCAATGACTTCATCATTAATGCACTCTTACTCCCTGGGTTTTCAACCAATATCTCAGTACTCTCAATACCTAGTTCCATGTTTGCAAAAATCCCATCGTCCAAATCTTCATTATTCCTTCTTTCCAAACAAGAATAGCACTTTCTCTTAATAGATTCGCGAAAAGTTTCTTCTTTTAAGTACCTTCCGATGTAGCCACTCAAAATGGAAACAATTGCTCTAATGGCAACTTCATCAATTGCTGGTTCATCTTTCCTTGAACCAACACTCTTAGAATCTGATGAACTCCTTCTGTTGGATGAAATTACCGAATGCCCATTTGGCAAAATCCTCTCTAATGCCTTGTGCTTGGAGCTATCAAAACTTCTCTTGTCATGGCAAATTTATATAGGCAAGGTAATGAACTCATTTTCTGGTCTTTTGTTTCTGTCTCTGAATCTTACTCGTCTTTGGTTTTTTTAGGAATTTTCCTCTCTCGAATCCTTCCTCTGACAGCAATTCTTGAAAAGAGATGCCATTTTTTTTTCTAATGGGTTTTTGAGATTGTGATGATAAAGGAAAAGATGAGACAGAAACATTCTTTCAAAGGACAAAGATAACAATTGTTGGGAGGAAGAAACAGCAATAGGTGGTGATGAAGAGACAGAGAAATGAGGACAAAGATTAGTTTTGGTATTTTTTTTTGGGTAAATTAGTTTGAAATTAAAAAAGGTTAACCGAATGTATAGCCTACAAGGGGCATACTCCAGGAGGGAAAGAAAAGGGAAAAAAAAGAAGATTGAGAAAAGTACGATAACTCATGCACAACCCGCATAGAGAGTATGGTAAAGTAAGTAAAATAATAAAAGTGCCATGTGTGATGAGATCATATCCCTGCTGCACTATCTCTCTGAGCTGAAGGATAGTACAACGGGGTATGATACTAATAGTAATAGCATGAAAGCGAACTACTACCTGACACATCCTGCCAGGCTAGGAAATAAAATAAAGTCACGGCCAGAAATGACCACATGATAACCAACACTGAGGACAAGTAGCCCCATAGCACTTTCATCTACCAATGTTCATGGTCAATTTCTCATTCACTAACAATTGATTTTAACCACCCTAGTGTTCTATGTTAATCTCCTTACGAAGCCAAACACAACGGTATGTGAGTCCGATCACAAGGACATGTGGGACCCACTAAAAAACAAAGCAAAATAATACTTAAATCAATTTTCTCCAACAGTTTTTCTGATCACATGCTGACATGGTGTTCTCAGCCTCTTAAATAATTTCTCATTCATCGAGGCTTCCAAACAACGATGACTGTATGTACCGAAATAAGTTCAGAACTTTTTTTTGGACAATGGGGTATTTTTCTTTTTGTTTTCCCACTAACCTTTTTAACCATTAGTAGTTTTTCTGTTTGCAAATCGGTTTGGACCGGGATGGCCGGTTCAGTGTGTGTGGACCGTGTGGTCCATCCAAAACTAGTTCAGTGATTCTTGATCATTGCGCACCAAGAAAAAGTTCTGAACTTTTGGAAGCCTCGACGAATGAGAAATTATTTAAGAGGCCGAGAACACCATGTCAGCATGTTATCCGAAAAACTGTTGGAGAAAATTGATTTAGGTATTATTTAGCTTTTTTTTTAGTGGGTCCTATATGTCCTTGTGGTCGGACCCACATACCGTTGTGTTTGGCTTCGTAAGGAGATTAACATCGAACACTAGGGTGGTTAAAATCAATTGTTAGTGAATGAGAAATTGACCATGAACATCAGTAGATGGGGAAAAAAATGCTTACTGTTCTGCTAAGGATTCTTAAAAAATAAATATTTATTTGTAATTTTTAAACTTAAAAATAATGTACGTATTTACAAAAATAACTTTTTGATTTTTTTCACCATTTAAAAGATTTCATTGAGATCTATCAAATATGATCCATATTGTACAAAAAAAATATTTTAGTAAGCCTATTATTTTTGGAAATTATTTTCACAATCTCCTTTTGTATCCACATTCCCTTTTTTGTTTTTAAGCAAAAAAATACATACACTTTTAATACTAAATTCGAAAAAAGAAAGTGTAGATATTAAAAAATGAAGTGTGAAAATCAATTCCCTTATTTTTAAGCATAAAATTGTAAATAAGTACTTATTTTTTAAAAAACGTAGCGGAACATTGGTGTGAGAACTAAGAATACTTGGGTATTTCTATCCCAAGTTGGACACAAGGGCAAAGGGCACCCAAGTTTTGTAGGGGGAGGGCATGGATAAAATGAGCTTTGTCTTGGCCCATTTACCACACACGCAGGGCTCGCCCAAGATATTTGGGTGATATTTGGGTGCTCAAAGCCTGTTCTAAGAATGGTGCCCTAAATGCTTGACAATTTTTACGGAAAAAAAAAACAGTCAGAGAGAGCCAAAACTATAGTATTAAATCCCCTTAACTAATACACACACACACACACACACACATAATCTAAATTTGAAATTTCCCTTCAAAACAATCTTAATTTTAATTCAGATACTTGCTGCCCACGTGTTACTTTCACGAGCAACCACTCTGTGAGCAAGTGGAACAAGTGGAGCATAGGCTTTATAGGTGAGCACTATGCCAATTGAGCCTTTACTTTGTCGATGTGGGACAAACAAGTTGCAAAGCAAAGCCTTCCACCTATAGTTCCACATCGCTAGTTGAAGGAAACAATGAAGGCAAAGAATCTTTTATAAGTAGAAAGTCCTACTGTCTTAGTACCAATGCTTAAGAGACTGGGCCTTTCCTAAAAAGACTCATACCCAACCGAAATACTAGAAAAAATTGGGCTGCCCTAAAAATTGGGCATCTTGGGGATGCACAAAGCCCAGGCCTTGTGGACCTTGTGCCTGAGCCGATAGTGCACACATGCATGCTGTCGTTGTCCGTTTGAACCGAGCCGGGTGGGGTTGGTCAATGGATAAAATGGGTTTGGCCCAGTTAGCTTATAATCTTTTTGCAGAAAATAAGTTTGGGCCCAAACCAATTTTATTTTCCATCTCACTAACGTTTTGTTTACCCTTTCTTTTCGTCGAACAGGTTCACCGGCCAACGGACACGCCCCATGCCTGTTTTGTTCCAATTAGATGTGTCCTATGGCTGTTCGGCTGCAAACAATCACCGTTGCCTCTTCTAAGTGGGTGCCTATTTATCTATAAATAGGACCCAATTTCTCCCCATTCATTCACTAAATTTCCTGCATACATTCTGCACTTTTACGCACATATATCTAAGAGTTCTGCACAGTTTCTTCATTCGTCTGTCGAACAGATTGAAGTGCTACATCCGTTCTCCGAAAATTTGATAATCATAGGAAGCACATGTTCAGTGCTGGCCCTGATGTTTTTCTATTAATCATAAAATACAAGTCAAAAATCAAAGAAATAGAAAATGAAATCAAGTACATAAAACATATATTTTCGTATTACATAAATCAAGGTTGTATATATCTGAAATCTTTGTGGTGCCAATGCTAATTAAACTTACAAAAATGACTACACATTTACACTACATTCATGTGTGGCCCACTCGGGTCCCACAAAAATATAAAAAATTATCCATAAATGTTAAAAAATTATTTTATGGGGTCTTGTAAAAAATCAGCTCCATTGGGTTCGCAGTTTCACCCCTACAAATCTAGAAGTAATTGCAGACACCTCAATTTGGGTTTCTAGATTAATTTACTTTCGATTTTTGATTCCCCTATGATGAAACGGATCGAGAACACCCCGGGAATGTTGAGTGGTTGAACTTTGAGTGTTTGACACCCTTTTAACCCTAACCAGAACCCTACTATCGTGCGTTAGTTTAAACCCAGCGTGCACGAGTTAAAGTGCCAGGTGTTGGTCAAACGGTCTGGTTGGACCATTTACCAGGGCAGGTTAGCTGTGACTTGCACACGCATGTCCACAACTTGCACGTGCTGGTCAACCCTTCTCGTTGATTGGTGCATGTAGGTTCCAAACTCATGTGCGCTGGTCAGAGCTTTGGTCAAACCACCTTTATTCAGCATGCGGTAGCTATGATTAGGGGTCTATAGCACGTAGGAAGCTTCTACTCTACTAGAAAAGCATTCTCCAGACCAAACATGTCCACATCCCAATACTTTTACCTTTCCCCTCTCATCCAATGAGAGGGAGGCTTAGGGGGCAAGTAAACCAGCCATTAAATAGCTAGTTGAAGTACTCTTCCATCTCATATATATATATATATATATATATATATATATATATATATATCCTTCCATGGTGTTCTTCCAAAGGGTTACAACTTGGTTATACCTTTTTTACACCAAGTGATCCCTTGTTCATCACTTCTTAGAAAAGAAGGCTATTAACAAGCAACACAATACTCATCTTGAACCACCAACACACAACCATCCATCAAACTCATCCATTCAACCCTCAAACTCAAGCTCAATCACTCTTTCAAATCCTAAAACAAAGGTATAAACACCTACTGTATTCTGTTCTGATCCCTGAGGGGGGCTGATAGGGCCAAGGCTGGAAATCAATATCAGTTCTGGCCCTAAAGCTAGCAAGATTTTAAAAATCGTGTTACAGGGGAACAACACGCATCAGTCCATGGAACGCGTATCACTTTGTGGCTACGCGCTCGGATCTTGCGCGGGAATTGGAATCCTATTATTTTTTGTTAATACTTGTATATACATCACTGCAAGCATGTTAAAAACCAATCTACTGCTTTCCATATTAAAACTGCTAGTTGTCTTTCAATACTCATTTTTGTTTCAATGGAATATCCCTGGGGTCTTTCTGGACATGTCCCAGAACCAAGGACATGCAAAACCAAACACTGGTAGACCGACTCAAACCTGCGCGCGATAGTGGGTGACCTGCGTGCGCTGGTTCATCTTTGACCAATGGATGGCCTTTGTATGAGTAACTTGGCCTTAAGCCTTGTCTTATTCCCCCTCCCCCCCCCCACACACACACTATTTATGGGGTTATTCATTTATATGGCTTCATACCCCATTCAACTGTCTGTAACGGGGCGAAATCTGACAAGGGTGTGGAGACTCTGACAACGGCCATGGTTAATCTGTAATCCATGGCAGACAGAACGATTTCAATGGCAGCAGGGTTGGGCCTCAAAGCCCTGGACTCGCCTGAACTACGGAAAAAGCAACAGGTTAGTTCCACTCTTACAACAAGTCCACCGACTCAACAATCATTCTTGGGAAACCCTAAGAACCAACCTGGGATGGAGATGCCGAATCCTCATTCTCAGTCCATCTCCATTCCACCAGCTCATCCATCGAATTCATTACAACTTGAATTCGAAGCTGTCGATCCCAATTCGATCAAGACCCAGAGTCCTTCACATCAACTGACTGCAACGCTACCAGGGGACTCATCCAAAACCTCACTTACAGGGATTGAAGGCCATAGCCCGAGATCAGGAATTGCAAGGAAGCTGCAACAAGCCTTATTTGAGGAAGGCTTAATCCTGGAGGCAGAGGAACGAGCTCAACATGAACATCAACATTTACGGCAGGTACAACCCCCAATTCCTACTCTAAGAACTCTAATCAATGCCAGGGGTACACCGTATATAGAGGGGGATCCCAATTTGGGATATTCTGAAGCTGATACTAAACCTAGGCTTCCTTTTTCCCCAAAACTCAGTCTAATCCGAATTTTTTGACACATTCTGTTCATACCCTACCCCAACAAGCACCCATTAAACATAGACCAAATTCCAATGTACGTAGGCCCAAGCCTAAAAATTGGGCTTCCCTGCTACAGTCCCAAAGTCCGTCACTGGACATGAAGTTGGAGTTTTATCTTGACCTATTTGGACGGAAAGATGCCCAGGTGGAAATTGATATTGAGCTTACCAATGTTGGAAAGTGGAACAAATACTTGATAGGCCATTTCCTAGACGGGAAAATGCCCTATCCATTGATTGTTTCCACAGCCCGATATCAGTGGAGGGAGTTGTTTGTGGCTGTCAAGCCAGACGTTGGAGGTTGCTACCTCTTTGAGTTTAGGGATGAATAAGCCAAGCAAGAAGTTTTGGATGGGGGTCCATATTTCTTTTCACAAAAATATCTAGTCCTAAAAGATTGGCATAGAATGATGAAACAAGTCAAAGAACAACCTTTTCATATTCTAGCATGGGTTAAATTGCATGACCTCCCTCTAGAGTTATGGAACCAAGAGTGTTTGAGTAGGGTGGCTAGTAACATTGGTAAGCCATTACATGTGGATCAAGCCACAGCTAAGACCTCAAGACAACCGGGTCTTCTCCAAACAAAATCTACCAGTGCTAGAATATGCATTGAGATCAGTGCTCAACATGAACTTCCTGATGATGTGAGAATTACTGTGGAGGGAGAATCAGTTGTTGTATCTGTTGAATATCAAGTGTTACCTCCCACGTGCAAGCTCTGCCAAGTTTTTGGCCACTCGACAGCCCAATGCTCTAAGAAAACGGCCCTACCAACCAGTCAGACCAATCAGGACTGGATTGTAGTGGGCAATGGTAAACCGAGGAATCACTCTACCTTAATTACCTATTCCAAGCATGCTTCAGATTGCCCTCAACCTGACGTGCCTACTGATTCAAAGGGTGAGTTGGAAAAGATGCTTGAAAGTGTTGTGAGCAGTTCTCAAGCAGCCTTGATCCAGCCTCAAAATGGATCACCCCCTCATTGTTCTTCCTCCAACCGCCTTGGTATTCTTGCTGAGCAAAAAGATGCCCCACAGCAAGTTATCACTGGTTATAACAGTTCAAAAGAGCAGATTAGCAATAGTCAGGAATCAACAGCTAAGGAGGGTACACCTAGCATGGCAGCTCCTATTTCAAGATCTGCAGCTAAGAAAGCTGCCAAAGTTGCTGCAAAACTAAGAGTTCAAGAACCCCCTGATCCTGGTGTTCCTGACATCAAGCTTGCTGATGGGAGGCTCCTCCAAAGCAGGGTTGAGGGGGAAGTAGAAAAGCTGGGGCTCTTCCCATAGACCAGGGAAGAAACTTTTGTCCTTGTGTTTATGTCCACATTTAGTTATATCAATGCTCTTTGCATTTCACTCTCATTCGTGCTGATCTGAAACTTTGTGGTTATATTTAGTTTTGTTTTATGAATTACTCACCTATACATTTTGGTTTTTGGAATTTGAGGGGTCTTAATGACCCTCTCAAGCAGAGGGAAGCAAAAAATTGGGTTTCCAATAAGAAATTATCCTTAGTTGGATTCATTGAACATAAAATAAAAGAGCCCAAGGTTTCTAAAATTGTCAAAACTATGCTCCCTCAATGGAATTTTGTTAGCAACCATTCCAGCTCTCCTATGGGGAGATATTGATTTGTTGGAACCCTTCAGTTTTAATGTTCTAGTGCTACACCAGTCCAGTCAGTTTATCCATTCTAAAGTGCAATCCTCTGATGGCTAGTACTCTTTTGATGCCACCTTATTTATGGTGCCTCCAGTTACCTTGATAGGCAGCAGCTTTGCTCAGCCTTACTGCAACTCTGTGTTGCTACTCCTTGGGTGGTATTAGGGGACTTCAATGCCTTGAAGTCTCCCATGGAAAAGTAGGTGGGGATAGAACCTGGGTGCCTTAGATGGAGGAGTTGAATTCTTGCCTTCATTCAACTGAATTAATAGATCTCAGATACTCTGGTTGTCAATACACTTGGTCTAACAAGCAACTAGGTGATGCCCACATCAGTACTAAGACATGTCAAGTACCTACGTAATAACCGCAACGTGAATTTCTCATGGTCCCTAGTTAAGCACTCCAAGGAAGTGCGAAGCACTTCTTTATTTCCATTTCTATCAACCAACAAGATCCTTTTACATTCAACCGATGCAACATGCAAGTTTCTAGATTTTTAAGAAAGACCAACTCTTGTAGTGAGAGCGGTATTGATTTAACCGACTTGAATCGGTTTTATTTCCTCGAATGCAAACATTCAGAGTTCTTATCACTAAGTGACCCGTAGTCTTTACATCTACTAGGAATCACTATTTTTCTCTTTACATGACTAGTAGTCTAAATACCTATTAACCGCCATGTGAATTTCTCGTGGACCCTAGTTACGCACTCCAAGGAAGTGCGAAGCACATCTTTATTTCTATTTCTATCAACCAACAAGATCCTTTTACTTTCAACCGATGTAACCATGCAATTTCTAGATAAGTTTATAAACATCAATCGTTACCTGAAGATTTAGCCAGTTAACGTAACATTTGAACTTTCATTTCTATCACAAACAGATTTTCTTTCACTGACAAGCTATTCATTAAACCTGATATTCTTTACTTTAACATGAATTTTTTTCAAAACCGCTATTACCAGCTTTCTGTCAGAAGATCCGAATCTCTTTTTCATTCTATACAACAATACTTTTCCTCAATCCATCAAGCATCAAGTTTAGTTTATTAACCAACTCTATTACTTAAGATTTACACTGATCATATTATCTGACATTAACTTTCCAAGTTTTCTGACTAGCGAATCAAAATCAGCACTCTTTTTTACTATATCACCCACAGTCTTTCTTTCACCTAGACGCATCAGAAGGGTCTTTATTTAACATCAACTCTTAACTAGATCTTTCAGATAAACCGAACTTGAATTTTCTTTCCTCAATGAGACTTAGATTTTAACCTTGAATCGTATTCTTTACTCTAATGAAACATATTTTTCTTTCACCTAGAAGTAGTTTTCATTACTTAAAGCCAATTTCTTTCGACCATAGCTCAAACAATAACTCATTTATTTCTCGTTCCAATAAGCCTTTCAAGTACAGCACATTTTATTTCATTCTAAAACAAATCTTTATTAACGACGAATTAACTATTTTTGATTATTACTCTGACTTTGAGTTTAACCCTTGAACAGATTTTATTTCATCTACTAAACCACTAAGTTCTTTCTTATGATAGGTTCAATACATTACTAGATTACATTTTCCTTTTACTATAGCATATAAGCACCATTTTTTTGATCTATACCAACCTTATCACGAGCACACAGTTTCTATTTCTTAACAAACAATCTTTTATTAACGACTAATCAACCCTTAACGTTTAATTCTTGTAAATATTATTTAACGACTTGAATCAGTTCTTTACTCTACTAAACCTTAATTTTCTTTCAACCTAGAGCAATACTAATTCGAGAATTCTTGTTCCCAATATCCTCAAAGCAAAATCTTATTTTTCTTCCCAAAAATCTTTCACTTTAACGAGCAACAGCAAGTTTTAATTTTACAACCAACTCTTTTACAGTTAAGATAACACGCATGTTTCTATTTTAAAGCCAACTCTTTAAGGCGTATTGATTTAAACAGAATCGTTTTATTTCTATCAAACAATTTAATATACCCAGTAACTCAGTTTATTTTAAACAACTAATAGTAAAGTATATTAATCATAACCTGTCTAATTTACGATCAAGATTAGGTGCAAAGACACTCTTTATACTATATAAACAGAACGTTTACGACATAACCATTTCAGTTTAAACAGAAAAAACAATTGATATAAAAAGGATCGTCGAAGACACAGAAAGAATTAAATTTTGAGTAAAATTGAAATGAAAAAAGGCTACCAAATATACAAGAGGGAACCAGGGTCAAATGAGAGGAAGAGAAAAAAAAATGAATTGGATGCCATCACAGCTACAAACATGGAAACAAGACAATGTTCCTGTCATCAATGTAGGGAAGAAAAACAAATTGTATAAGACAATGCCAAGTACACCAAAGTGAAACAGCATCAGCAATGCCAGTTGTAAACAACTCCAAGTGACACAGAATCGACCATGAGAGTACATCGACCTAGGAGCCAGTAACACATGCAGCAGCCATTTGGCGATGTTGACCAATGAGACCTGTACAACTGACAGACTTAGTGAGTTAAGTGACATAACATGCAATATACATGAGACAGTGCCATGGACTTAACATAAATGAACAAAGCAGCAGCATAAAGCCAGAGTGACAAGTCAGTAGATAAGTAAGAATAAGAGCTAATCAGTACAATCAAGTAGCAATACAAACAGCAAACTACAAAGAGCTCACTATGACGAGAGTTACATCTACTAGGAATCACTATTTTTCACTTTACATGACTAGTAGTCTAAATACCTACTAACCACCATGTGAATTTCTCGTGGACCCTAGTTACGCACTCCAAGGAAGTGCGAAGCACATCTTTATTTCTATTTCTATCAATCAACAAGATCCTTTTACTTTCAACCGATGCAACACGCAAGTTTCTAGATTTTTAAGAAAGGCAAACTCTTGTAGTGAGAGCGGTATTGATTTAACCGACTTGAATCGGTTTCATTTCTTGAATGCAAACTTTCAGAGTTCTTATCACCTAGTGATCAGTAGTCTTTACATCTACTTGGAACCACTATTTTTCTCTTTACATGACTAGTAGTCTAAATACCTAATAACCGCCATGTGAATTTCTCGAGGTCCCTAGTTAAGCACTCCAAGGAAGTGCGAAGCACTTCTTTATTTCCATTTCTATCATCCAAAAAGATCCTTTTACTTTCAACCGACGCAACATGCAAGTTTCTAGATTTTTAAGAAAGACCAACTCTTGTAGTGAGAGCGGTATTGATTTAACCGACTTGAATCGATTTTATTTCCTCGAATGCAAACTTTCAGAGTTCTTATCACTTAGTGATCAGTAGTCTTTACATCTACAAGGAATCACTATTTTTCTCTTTACACGACTAGTAGTCTAAATACCTACTAACTGCCATGTGAATTTCTTGTGGACCCTAGTTACGCACTCCAAGGAAGTGCGAAGCACATCTTTATTTCTATTTCTATCAACCAACAAGATCTTTTTACTTTCAACCGATGCAACACGCAAGTTTCTTGATTTTTAACAAATTCCAACTCTTGTAGTGGAACCGGTATGGATTTAACCGACTTGAATCGGTTTCATTTACTCCAATGCAAACTTTCAGAGTTCTTATCACCTAGATATCAGTAGTCTTTACATCTACTTAGAACCATTATTTTTCTCTTCACATGACTAGTAGTCTCAATACCTAATAACCGCCATGTGAATTTCGCGTGGTCCCAAATTAAGCACTCCAAGGAAGTGCAAAGCACTTCTTTATTTCCATTTCTATCAAGCAACAAGATAGTTTTACTTTCAACCGATGCAACACGCAAGTTTCTAGATTTTTAAGAAAGACAAACTCTTGTAGTGAGAGCGGTATTGATTTAACCGACTTGAATCTGTTTTATTTCCTCGAATGCAAACTTTCAGAGTTCTTATCACTTAGTGACCAGTAGTCTTTACATCTACTAGGAATCACTATTTTTCTCTTTACATGACTAGTAGTCTAAATACCTACTAACCGCCATGTGAATTTCTCGTGGTCCCTAGTTACGCACTCCAAGGAAGTGCGAAGCACATCTTTATTTCTATTTCTATCAACCAATAAGATCTTTTTACTTTGAACCGATGCAACACGGAAGTTTCTAGATTTTTAACAAACACCAACTCTTGTAATGAGAGCGGTATTGATTTAACCGACTTGAATCGGTTTCATTTCCTCGAAAGCAAACTTTCAGAGTTCTTATCACCGAGTGATCAGTAGTCTTTACATCTACTTGGAACCACAATTTTTCTCTTCATATGACTAGTAGTCTCAATACGTAATAACCGCCACGTGAATTTCTCATGGTCCCTAGTTAAGCACTCCAAGGAAGTGCGAAGCACTTCTTTATTTCCATTTCTATCAACCAACAAGATCCTTTTACTTTCAACCGATGCAACACGCAAGTTTCTAGATTTTTAAGAAAGACCAACTCTTGTAGTGAGAGCGGTATTGATTTAACCGATTTGAATCGGTTTTATTTCCTCGAATGCAAACTTTCAGAGTTTTTATCACTTAGGGATCAGTAGTCTTTACATCTACTAGGAATCACAATTTTTTTCTTTACATGACTAGTAGTCTAAATACCTACTAACCGCCGTGTGAATTTCTCGTGGACCCTAGTTACGCACTCCAAGGAAGTGCGAAGCACATCTTTATATCTATTTCTATCAACCAATAAGATCTTTTTACTTTCAACCGATGCAACACGCAAAGTTGTTGATTTTTAACAAATTCAAACTCTTGTAGTGAGAGCGGTATTGATTTAACCGACTTGAATCCGTTTCATTTACTCGAATGCAAACTTTCAGAGTTCTTATCACCTAGAGATCAGTAGTCTTTACATCTACTTAGAACCACTATTTTTCTCTTCACATGACTAGTAGTCTCAATACCTAATAACCGCCATGTGAATTTCTCGTGGTCCCAAATTAAGCACTCCAAGGAAGTGCAAAGCAGTTCTTTATTTCCATTTCTATCAACCAACAAGATCCTTTTACTTTCAACCGATGCAACACGCAAGTTTCTAGATTTTTAAGAAAGGCCAACTCTTGTAGTGAGAGCGGTATTGATTTAACCGACTTGAATCGGTTTTATTTCTTCGAATGCAAAATTTCAGAGTTCTTATCACTTAGTGACCAGTAGTCTTTACATCTACTAGGAATCACTATTTTTCTCTTTACATGACTAGTAGTCTAAATAACTACTAACCGCCATGTGAATTTCTCGTTGTCCCTAGTTACGCACTCCAAGGAAGTGCAAAGCACATCTTTTTTTCTATTTCTATCAACCAATAAGATCTTTTTACTTTGAACCGATGCAACACGCAAGTTTCTAGATTTTTAACAAACACCAACTCTTGTAGTGAGAGCGGTTTTGATTTAACCGACTTGAATCGGTTTCATTTCCTCGAATGCAAACTTGCAGAGTTCTTATCACCTAGTGATCAGTAGTCTTTGCATCTACTTGGAACCACTATTTTTCTCTTCACATGACTAGTAGTCTCAACACGTATTAACCGCCATGTGAATTTTTCATGGTCCCTAGTTAAGCACTCCAAGGAAGTGCGAAGCACTTCTTTATTTCCATTTCTATCAACCAACAAGATCCTTTTACTTTCAACCGATGCAACACGCAAGTTTCTAGATTTTTAAGAAAGACCAACTCTTGTAGTGAGAGCGGTATTGATTTAACCGACTTGAATCAGTTTTATTTCCTCGAATGCAAACTTTCAGAGTTCTTATCACTTAGTGACCAGTAGTCTTTACATCTACTAGGAATCACTATTTTTCTCTTTACATGACTAATAGTCTAAATACCTACTAACCGCCATGTGAATTTCTCGTGGACCCTAGTTACGCACTCCAAGGAAGTGCGAAGCACATCTTTATTTCTATTTCTATCAACCAATATGATCTTTTTACTTTCAACCGATGCAACACGCAAGTTTCTTTATTTTTAACAAATTCCAACTCTTGTAGTGAGAGCGGTATTGATTTAACCGTCTTGAATCGGTTTCATTTACTCGAATGCAAACTTTTAGAGTTCTTATCACCTAGAGATCAGTAGTCTTTACATCTACTTAGAACCACTATTTTTCTCTTCACAAGACTAGTAGTCTCAATACCTAATAACCGCCATGTGAATTTCTCGTGGTCCCTAGTTAAGCACTCCATGGAAGTGCGAAGCACTTCTTTATTTCCATTTCTATCAACCAACAAGATCCTTATACTTTCAACCGATGCAACACGCAAGTTTCTAGATTTTTAAGAAAGACCAACTCTTGTAGTGAGAGCGGTATTGATTTAACCGACTTGAATCGGTTTTATTTCCTCGAATGCAAACTTTCAGAGTTCTTATCACTTAGTGATCAGTAGTATTTACATCTTCTAGGAATCCCTATTTTTCTCTTTACATGACTAGTAGTCTAAATACCTATTAACCGCCATGTGAATTTCTCGTGGACCCTTCTTACGCACTCCAAGGAAGTGCGAAGCACATCTTTATTTCTATTTCTATCAACCAAAAAGATCTTTTTACTTTCAACCGATGCAACACGCAAGTTTCTTGATTTTTAACAAATTCCAACTCTTGTAGTGAGAGCGGTATTGATTTAACCGACTTGAATCGGTTTCATTTACTCGAATGCAAACTTTCAGAGTTCTTATCACCTAGAGATCAGTAGTCTTTACATCTACTTAGAACCACTATTTTTCTCTTCACATGACTAGTAGTCTCAATACCTAATAACCGCCATGTGAATTTCTCGTGGTCCCAAATTAAGCACTCCAAGGTTTGCACTTCTTTATTTCCATATCTATCAACCAACAAGATCCTTTTACTTTCAACCGATGCAACACGCAAGTTTCTAGATTTTTAACAAACACCAACTCTTGTAGTGAGAGCGGTATTGATTTAACCGACTTGAATCGGTTTCATTTCCTCGAAAGCAAACTTTCAGAGTTCTTATCACCTAGTGATCAGTAGTCTTTACATCTACTTGGAACCACTATTTTTCTCATCACATGACAAGTAGTCTCAATACGTATTAACCGCCATGTGAATTACTCATGGTCCCTAGTTAAGCAGTCCAAGGAAGTGCGAAGCACTTCTTTATTTCCATTTCTATCAACCAACAAGATCCTTTTACTTTCAACCGATGCAACACGCAAGTTTCTAGATTTTTAAGAAAGACCAACTCTTGTAGTGAGAGCGGTATTGATTTAACCGATTTGAATCGGTTTTATTTCCTAGAATGCAAACTTTCGGAGTTTTTATCACTTAGGGATCAGTAGTCTTTACATCTACTCGGAATCACTATTTTTTTCTTTACATGACTAGTAGTCTAAATACCTACTAACCGCCGTGTGAATTTCTCGTGGACCCTAGTTATGCACTCCAAGGAAGTGCGAAGCACATCTTTATTTCTATTTCTATCAACCAACAAGATCATTTTACTTTTAACCGATGCAACACGCAAGTTTCTAGATTTTTAAGAAAGACAAACTCATGTAGTGAGAGCGGTATTGATTTAACCGACTTGAATCGGTTTCATTTACTCGAATGCAAACTTTCAGAGTTCTTATCACCTAGTGATCAGTAGTCTTTACATCTACTTGGAACCACTGTGTTTCTCTTTACATGACTAGTAAGTCTCAATACCTAATAACCGCCTTGTGAATTTCTCGTGGTCCCTAGTTAAGCACTCCATGGAAGTGCGAAGCACTTCTTTATTTCCATTTCTATCAACCGACAAGATCCTTTTACTTTCAACCGATGCAACACGCAAGTTTCTAGATTTTTAAGAAAGACCAACTCTTGTAGTGAGAGCGGTATTGATTTAACCGACTTGAATCGGTTTTATTTCCTCGAATGCAAACTTTCAGAGTTGTTATCATTTAGTGATCAGTAGTCTTTACATCTTCTTGGAATCACTATTTTTCTCTTTACATGACTAGTAGTCTAAATACCTATTAACCGCCATGTGAATTTCTCGTGGACCCTTCTTACGCACTCCAAGGAAGTGCGAAGCACATCTTTATTTCTATTTCTATCAACCAAAAAGATCTTTTTACTTTCAACCGATGCAACACGCAAGTTTCTTGATTTTTAACAAATTCCAACTCTTGTAGTGAGAGCGGTATTGATTTAACCGACTTGAATCCGTTTCATTTACTCGAATGCAAACTTTCAGAGTTCTTATCACCTAGAGATCAGTAGTCTTTACATCTACTTAGAACCACTATTTTTCTCTTCACATGACTAGTAGTCTCAATACCTAATAACCGCCATGTGAATTTCTCGTGGTCCCAAATTAAGCACTCCAAGGAAGTGCAAAGCACTTCCTTATTTCCATATCTATCAACCAACAAGATCCTTTTACTTTCAACCGATGCAACACGCAAGTTTCTAGATTTTTAAGAAAGACCAACTCTTGTAGTGAGAGCGGTATTGATTTAACCGACTTGAATCGGTTTCATTTTCTCGAATGCAAACTTTCAGAGTTCTTATCACTTAGTGATCAGTAGTCTTTACATCTACTAGGAATCACTATTTTTCTCTTACATGACTAGTAGTCTAAATACCTACTAACCGCCATGTGAATTTCTCGTGGACCCTAGTTACGCACTCCAAGGAAGTGCGAAGCACATCTTTTTTTCTATTTCTATCAACCAATAAGATCTTTTTACTTTCAACCGATGCAACACGCAAGTTTCTTGATTTTTAACAAATTCCAACTCTTGTAGTGAGAGCGGTATTGATTTAACCGTCTTGAATCGGTTTCATTTACTCGAATGCAAACTTTCAGAGTTCTTATCACCTAGAGATCAGTAGTCTTTACATCTACTTAGAACCACTATTTTTCTCTTCACAAGACTAGTAGTCTCAATACCTAATAACCGCCATGTGAATTTCTCGTGGTCCCAAGTTAAGCACTCCAAGGAAGTGCAAAGCACTTCTTTATTTCCATATCTATCAACCAACAAGATCCTTTTACTTTCAACCGATGCAACACGCAAGTTTCTAGATTTTTAAGAAAGACCAACTCTTGTAGTGAGAGCGGTATTGATTTAACCGACTTGAATCGGTTTCATTTCTTCGAATGCAAACTTTCAGAGTTCTTATCACTTAGTGATCAGTAGTCTTTACATCTACTAGGAATCCCTATTTTTCTCTTTACATGACTAGTAGTCTAAATACCTACTAACCGCCATGTCAATTTCTCGTGGACCCTAGTTACGCACTCCAAGGAAGTGCGAAGCACATCTTTATATCTATTTCTATCAACCAATAAGATCTTTTTACTTTCAACCGATGCAACACGCAAGTTTCTTGATTTTTAACAAATTCAAACTCTTGTAGTGAGAGCGGTATTGATTTAACCGACTTGAATCCGTTTCATTTACTCGAATGCAAACTTTCAGAGTTCTTATCACCTAGAGATCAGTAGTCTTTACATCTACTTAGAACCACTATTTTTCTCTTCACATGACTAGTAGTCTCAATACCTAATAACCGCCATGTGAATTTCTCGTGGTCCCAAATTAAGCACTCCAAGGAAGTGCAAAGCACTTCTTTATTTCCATTTCTATCAACCAACAAGATCCTTTTACTTTCAACCGATGCAACACGCAAGTTTCTAGATTTTTAACAAAGACCAACTCTTGTAGTGAGAGCGGTATTGATTTAACCGACGTGAATCGGTTTCAATTTCAGGAATGCAAAACTCTCAGAGTTCTTATCACTTGGTGACCAGTAGTCTTTACATCTACTAGGAATCACTAATTTTCTCTTCACATGACATGCAGTCCAAATTCCTTCTAACCGTCATGTGAATTTCTCGTGGTCCCTAGTTACGCACTCCAAGGAAGTGCAAAGCACATCTTTTTTTCTATTTCTATCAACCAATAAGATCTTTTTACTTTGAACCGATGCAACACGCAAGTTTCTAGATTTTTAACAAACACCAACTCTTGTAATGAGAGCGGTATTGATTTAACCGACTTGAATCGGTTTCATTTCCTCGAAAGCAAACTTTCAGAGTTCTTATCACCGAGTGATCAGTAGTCTTTACATCTACTTGGAACCACTATTTTTCTCATCACATGACAAGTAGTCTCAATACGTAGTAACCGCCATGTGAATTACTCATGGTCCCTAGTTAAGCACTCCAAGGAAGTGCGAAGCACTTCTTTATTTCCATTTCTATCAACCAACAAGATCCTTTTACTTTCAACCGATGCAACACGCAAGTTTCTAGATTTTTAACAAAGACCAACTCTTGTAGTGAGAGCGGTATTGATTTAACCGACTTGAATCGGATTTATTTTCTCGAATGCAAACTTTCAGAGTTCTTATCACTTAGTGATCAGTAGTCTTTACATCTACTAGGAATCACTATTTTTCTCTTCACATGACTTGTAGTCCAAATACCTACTAACCGCCATGTGAATTTCTCGTGGTCCCTAGTTACGCACTACAAGGAAGTGCGAAGCACTTCTTTATTTCCATTTCCATCAACCATCAAGATCCTTTTACTTTCAACCGATGCCACACGCAAGTTTCTAGATTTTTATCAAATTCCAACTCCTGTAGTGAGAGCGGTATTGATTTAACCGACGTGAATCGGTTTCATTTTCTCGAATGCAAACTTTCAGAGTTCTTATCACTTCGTGATCAGTAGTCTTTACATCTATTAGGAATCACTATTTTTTTCTTCACATGACTTGTAGCCTAAATACATACTAACCGCCATGTGAATTTCTCGTGGTCCCTAGTGACGCACTCCAAGGAAGTGCGAAGCACTTCTTTATTTCCATTTCTATCAACCAACAAGATCCTTTTACTTTCAACCGATGCAACACGCAAGTTTCTAGATTTTTAACAAAGACCAACTCTTGTAGTGAGAGCGGTATTGATTTAACCGACTTGAATCGGTTTCATTTACTCGAATGCAAACTTTCAGAGTTCTTATCACCTAGTGATCAGTAGTCTTTACATCTACTAGGAACCACTATTTTTCTCTTCACATGACTAGTAGTCTCAATACCTAATAACCGCCATGTGAATTTCTCGTGGTCCCTAGTTACGCACTCCAAGGAAGTGCGAAGCACTTCTTTATTTCCATTTCTATCAACCAACAAGATCCTTTTACTTTCAACCGACGCAACACGCAAGTTTCTAGATTTTTAAGAAAGGCCAACTCTTGTAGTGAGAGCGGTATTGATTTAACCGACTTGAATCCGTTTCATTTACTCGAATGCAAACTTTCAGAGTTCTTATCACCTAGAGATCAGTAGTCTTTACATCTACTTAGAACCACTATCTTTCTCTTCACATGACTAGTAGTCTCAATACCTAATAACCGCCATGTGAATTTCTCGTGGTCCCAAATTAAGCACTCCAAGGAAGTGCAAAGCACTTCTTTATTTCCATTTCTATCAACCAACAAGATCCTTTTACTTTCAACCGACGCAACACGCAAGTTTCTAGATTTTTAAGAAAGGCCAACTCTTGTAGTGAGAGCGGTATTGATTTAACCGACTTGAATCGGTTTTATTTCTTCGAATGCAAACTTTCAGAGTTCTTATCACTTAGTGACCAGTAGTCTTTACATCTACTAGGAATCACTATTTTTCTCTTTACATGACTAGTAGTCTAAATAACTACTAACCGCCATGTGAATTTCTCGTGTCCCTAGTTACGCACTCCAAGGAAGTGCAAAGCACATCTTTATTTCTATTTCTATCAACCAATAAGATCTTTTTACTTTGAACCGATGCAACACGCAAGTTTCTAGATTTTTAACAAACACCAACTCTTGTAGTGAGAGCGGTATTGATTTAACCGACTTGAATCGGTTTCATTTCTCGAATGCAAACTTTCAGAGTTCTTATCACCTAGTGATCAGTAGTCTTTGCATCTACTTGGAACCACTATTTTCTCTTCACATGACTAGTAGTCTCAATACGTATTAACCGCCATGTGAATTTTTCATGGTCCCTAGTTAAGCAGTCCAAGGAAGTGCGAAGCACTTCTTTATTTCCATTTCTATCAACCAACAAGATCCTTTTACTTTCAACCGATGCAACACGCAAGTTTCTAGATTTTTAAGAAAGACCAACTCTTGTAGTGAGAGCGGTATTGATTTAACCGACTTGAATCGGTTTCATTTCTCGAATGCAAACTTTCAGAGTTCTTATCACCTAGAGATCAGTAGTCTTTACATCTACTTAGAACCACTATCTTTCTCTTCACATGACTAGTAGTCTCAATACCTAATAACCGCCATGTGAATTTCTCGTGGTCCCAAATTAAGCACTCCAAGGAAGTGCAAAGCACTTCTTTATTTCCATTTCTATCAACCAACAAGATCCTTTTACTTTCAACCGATGCAACACGCAAGTTTCTAGATTTTTAAGAAAGGCCAACTCTTGTAGTGAGAGCGGTATTGATTTAACCGACTTGAATCGGTTTCATTTTCTCGAATGCAGACTTTCAGAGTTCTTATAACCTAGTGATCAGTAGTCTTTACATATACTAAGAATCACTATTTTTCTCTTTGCCTGACTAGTAGTCTAAATGCCTAATAACTGCCATGTGAATTTCTCGTGGTCCCTAGTTACGCACTCCAAGGACGTGCGAAGAACTACATTATTTCCATTTCTATCAACCAACAAGATCCTTTTACTTTCAACCGATGCAACACGCAAGTTTCTAGATTTTTAACAAACACCAACTCTTGTAGTGAGAGCGGTATTGATTTAACCGACTTGAATAGGTTTCATTTCCTCGAATGCAGACTTTCAGAGTTCTTATCACCTAGTGATCAGTGGTCTTCACATCTACTAGGAATCACTATTTTTCTCTTCACATGACTAGTAGTCTCAATACCTACTTACCGCCATGTGAATTTCTCGTGGTCCCTAGTTACTCACTCAAAGGATGTGCGAAGCACTTCTATATTTCCATTTCTATCAACCAACAAGATCCTTTTACTTTCAACCGATGCAACACGCAAGTTTCTAGATTTTTAACAAAGACCAACTCTTGTAGTGAGAGCGGTATTGATTTAACCGACTTGAATCGGTTTCATTTTCTCGAATGCAAACTTTCAGAGTTCTTATCACCTAGAGATCAGTAGTCTTTACATCTACTTAGAACCACTATTTTTCTCTTCACATGACTAGTAGTCTCAATACCTAATAACCGCCATGTGAATTTCTCGTGGTCCCAAATTAAGCACTCCAAGGAAGTGCAAAGCAGTTCTTTATTTCCATTTCTATCAACCAACAAGATCCTTTTACTTTCAACCGATGCAACACGCAAGTTTCTAGATTTTTAAGAAAGGCCAACTCTTGTAGTGAGAGCGGTATTGATTTAACCGACTTGAATCGGTTTTATTTCATCGAATGCAAACTTTCAAAGTTCTTATCACTTAGTGTCTTTACATCTACTAGGAATCACTATTTTTCTCTTTACATGACTAGTAGTCTAAATAACTACTAACCGCCATGTGAATTTCTCGTTGTCCCTAGTTACGCACTCCAAGGAAGTGCAAAGCACATCTTTATTTCTATTTCTATCAACCAATAAGATCTTTTTACTTTGAACCGATGCAACACGCAAGTTTCTAGATTTTTAACAAACACCAACTCTTGTAGTGAGAGCGGTATTGATTTAACCGACTTGAATCGGTTTCATTTCCTCGAATGCAAACTTTCAGAGTTCTTATCACCTAGTGATCAGTAGTCTTTACATTTACTAGGAACCACTGTTTTTCTCTTTACATGACTAGTAGTCTCAATACCTAATAACCGCCATGTGAATTTTCATGGTCCCTAGTTAAGCAGTCCAAGGAAGTGCGAAGCACTTCTTTATTTCCATTTCTATCAACCAACAAGATCCTTTTACTTTCAACCGATGCAACACTCAAGTTTCTAGATTTTTAAGAAAGACCAACTCTTGTAGTGAGAGCGGTATTGATTTAACCGACTTGAATCCGTTTCATTTACTCGAATGCAAACTTTCAGAGTTCTTATCACCTAGAGATCAGTAGTCTTTACATCTACTTAGAACCACTATCTTTCTCTTCACATGACTAGTAGTCTCAATACCTAATAACCGCCATGTGAATTTCTCGTGGTCCCAAATTAAGCACTCCAAGGAAGTGCAAAGCACTTCTTTATTTCCATTTCTATCAACCAACAAGATCCTTTTACTTTCAACCGACGCAACACGCAAGTTTCTAGATTTTTAAGAAAGGCCAACTCTTGTACTGAGAGCGGTATTGATTTAACTGACTTGAATCGGTTTTATTTCTTCGAATGCAAACTTTCAGAGTTCTTATCACTTAGTGACCAGTAGTCTTTACATCTACTAGGAATCACTATTTTTCTCTTTACATGACTAGTAGTCTAAATAACTATTAACCGCCATGTGAATTTCTCGTTGTCCCTAGTTACGCACTCCAAGGAAGTGCAAAGCACATCTTTATTTCTATTTCTATCAACCAATAAGATCTTTTACTTTGAACCGATGCAACACGCAAGTTTCTAGATTTTTAACAAACACCAACTCTTGTAGTGAGAGCGGTATTGATTTAACCGACTTGAATCGGTTTCATTTCCTCGAATGCAAACTTTCAGAGTTCTTATCACCTAGTGATCAGTAGTCTTTGCATCTACTTGGAACCACTATTTTTCTCTTCACATGACTAGTAGTCTCAATACGTATTAACCGCCATGTGAATTTTTCATGGTCCCTAGTTAAGCAGTCCAAGGAAGTGCGAAGCACTTCTTTATTTCCATTTCTATCAACCAACAAGATCCTTTTACTTTCAACCGATGCAACACTCAAGTTTCTAGATTTTTAAGAAAGACCAACTCTTGTAGTGAGAGCGGTATTGATTTAACCGACTTGAATCCGTTTCATTTACTCGAATGCAAACTTTCAGAGTTCTTATCACCTAGAGATCAGTAGTCTTTACATCTACTTAGAACCACTATCTTGCTCTTCACATGACTAGTAGTCTCAATACCTAATAACCGCCATGTGAATTTCTCGTGGTCCCAAATTAAGCACTCCAAGGAAGTGCAAAGCACTTCTTTATTTCCATTTCTATCAACCAACAAGATCCTTTTACTTTCAACCGACGCAACACGCAAGTTTCTAGATTTTTAAGAAAGGCCAACTCTTGTAGTGAGAGCGGTATTGATTTAACTGACTTGAATCGGTTTTATTTCTTCGAATGCAAACTTTCAGAGTTCTTATCACTTAGTGACCAGTAGTCTTTACATCTACTAGGAATCACTATTTTTCTCTTTACATGACTAGTAGTCTAAATAACTACTAACCGCCATGTGAATTTCTCGTTGTCCCTAGTTACGCACTCCAAGGAAGTGCAAAGCACATCTTTATTTCTATTTCTATCAACCAATAAGATCTTTTTACTTTGAACCGATGCAACACGCAAGTTTCTAGATTTTTAACAAACACCAACTCTTGTAGTGAGAGCGGCATTGATTTAACCGACTTGAATCGGTTTCATTTCCTTGAATGCAAACTTTCAGAGTTCTTATCACCTAGTGATCAGTAGTCTTTGCATCTACTTGGAACCACTATTTTTCTCTTCACATGACTAGTAGGCTCAATACGTATTGATTGCCATGTGAATTTTTCATGGTCCCTAGTTAAGCAGTCCAAGGAAGTGCGAAGCACTTCTTTATTTCCATTTCTATCAACCAACAAGATCCTTTTACTTTCAACCGATGCAACACTCAAGTTTCTAGATTTTTAAGAAAGACCAACTCTTGTAGTGAGAGCGGTATTGATTTAACCGACTTGAATCCGTTTCATTTACTCGAATGCAAACTTTCAGAGTTCTTATCACCTAGAGATCAGTAGTCTTTACATCTACTTAGAACCACTATCTTTCTCTTCACATGACTAGTAGTCTCAATACCTAATAACCGCCATGTGAATTTCTCGTGGTCCCAAATTAAGCACTCCAAGGAAGTGCAAAGCACTTCTTTATTTCCATTTCTATCAACCAACAAGATCCTTTTACTTTCAACCGACGCAACACGCAAGTTTCTAGATTTTTAAGAAAGGCCAACTCTTGTAGTGAGAGCGGTATTGATTTAACTGACTTGAATCGGTTTTATTTCTTCGAATGCAAACTTTCAGAGTTCTTATCACTTAGTGACCAGTAGTCTTTACATCTACTAGGAATCACTATTTTTCTCTTTACATGACTAGTAGTCTAAATAACTATTAACCGCCATGTGAATTTCTCGTTGTCCCTAGTTACGCACTCCAAGGAAGTGCAAAGCACATCTTTATTTCTATTTCTATCAACCAATAAGATCTTTTTACTTTGAACCGATGCAACACGCAAGTTTCTAGATTTTTAACAAACACCAACTCTTGTAGTGAGAGCGGTATTGATTTAACCGACTTGAATCGGTTTCATTTCCTCGAATGCAAACTTTCAGAGTTCTTATCACCTAGTGATCAGTAGTCTTTGCATCTACTTGGAACCACTATTTTTCTCTTCACATGACTAGTAGTCTCAATACGTATTAACCGCCATGTGAATTTTTCATGGTCCCTAGTTAAGCTGTCCAAGGAAGTGCGAAGCACTTCTTTATTTCCATTTCTATGAACCAACAAGATCCTTTTACTTTCAACCGATGCAACACTCAAGTTTCTAGATTTTTAAGAAAGACCAACTCTTGTAGTGAGAGCGGTATTGATTTAACCGACTTGAATCAGTTTTATTTCCTCGAATGCAAACTTTCAGAGTTCTTATCACTTAGTGACCAGTAGTCTTTACATCTACTAGGAATCACTATTTTTCTCTTTACATGACTAATAGTCTAAATACCAACTAACCGCCATGTGAATTTCTCGTGGACCCTAGTTACGCACTCCAAGGAAGTGCGAAGCACATCTTTATTTCTATTTCTATCAACCAATAAGATCTTTTTACTTTCAACAGATGCAACACGCAAGTTTCTTGATTTTTAACAAATTCCAACTCTTGTAGTGAGAGCGGTATTGATTTAACCGTCTTGAATCGGTTTCATTTACTCGAATGCAAACTTTCAGAGTTCTTATCACCTAGAGATCAGTAGTCTTTACATCTACTTAGAACCACTATTTTTCTCTTCACAAGACTAGTAGTCTCAATACCTAATAACTGCCATGTGAATTTCTCGTGGTCCCAAATTAAGCACTCCAAGGAAGTGCAAAGCACTTCTTTATTTCCATTTCTATCAACCAACAAGATCCTTTTACTTTCAACCGACGCAACATGTAAGTTTCTAGATTTTTTTGAAAGACCAACTCTTGTAGTGAGAGCGGTATCGATTTAACCGACTTGAATCGATTTTATTTCCTCGAATGCAAACTTTCAGAGTTCTTATCACTTAGTGATCAGTAGTCTTTACATCTACTAGGAATCACTATTTTTCTCTTTACATGACTAGTAGTCTAAATACCTACTAACCGCCATGTCAATTTCTCGTGGACCCTAGTTACGCACTCCAAGGAAGTGCGAAGCACATCTTTATTTCTATTTCTATCAACCAATAAGATCTTTTTACTTTCAACCGATGCAACACGCAAGTTTCTTGATTTTTAACAAATTCAAACTCTTGTAGTGAGAGCGGTATTGATTTAACCGACTTGAATCCGTTTCATTTACTCGAATGCAAACTTTCAGAGTTCTTATCACCTAGAGATCAGTAGTCTTTACATCTACTTAGAACCACTATCTTTCTCTTCACATGACTAGTAGTCTCAATACCTAATAACCGCCATGTGAATTTCTCGTGGTCCCAAATTAAGCACTCCAAGGAAGTGCAAAGCACTTCTTTATTTCCATTTCTATCAACCAACAAGATCCTTTTACTTTCAACCGACGCAACACGCAAGTTTCTAGATTTTTAAGAAAGGCCAACTCTTGTAGTGAGAGCGGTATTGATTTAACCGACTTGAATCGGTTTTATTTCTTCGAATGCAAACTTTCAGAGTTCTTATCACTTAGTGACCAGTAGTCTTTACATCTACTAGGAATCACTATTTTTCTCTTTACATGACTAGTAGTCTAAATAACTACTAACCGCCATGTGAATTTCTCGTTGTCCCTAGTTACGCACTCCAAGGAAGTGCAAAGCACATCTTTATTTCTATTTCTATCAACCAATAAGATCTTTTTACTTTGAACCGATGCAACACGCAAGTTTCTAGATTTTTAACAAACACCAACTCTTGTAGTGAGAGCGGTATTGATTTAACCGACTTGAATCGGTTTCATTTCGTCGAATGCAAACTTTCAAAGTTTTTTTTTTGGGTAAAACAGCTTGAAATAGAAAAAAAGGCTAACCGAATATACAGCCTACAAGGGGCATACCCCAGGAGGACAAAAGAAAGAAAAGAAAGAAGAAAAGAAAGAAGAAAAGTAAAAAGAAATGAAAATTGAGGATGCCTATGCCAAGTGGCTACATAGACTAGTGGAAAAAGAACCAAGTGTTTCCTGCTCATCTATGTAGAGGAAGAGAAAACAACATGTGTTGAGTATAATGAGATCAGAACACCATACAGCACCAACAATGGTAAACCATACAAATGTCGTCTGTTAAAATTTCCAAAACAATTCCAAGTTGGTAATGTCAACACAATTTATGAACGAGCCATTGAATGGCCCATCCCCGCAATACGATCAGAACTAGGGCCCCTCCAGCAATTGAACCGCAGATGTAGCAACATCTGTAGCAGCAGGCAGCTCCGTACACAGCAATCAGCAGCCAGGTTTGGCGTGGAGTTCTCCCAAGTGGACCCTTCATGGTAAGAGTGAACATAACAGAACAGACACAATGTCTGCCCGATTTGTGAGTTCTGTTGGACCAACTGAGACTGTACAAACTCATTTCTTCCATGAGACAGCAGCAGCATAGTACAGTAATACAAAAGCAGTGTAGCATAGTCATAAGGAATAAAAGCAGAGCTGAGCAGTTCCAGGAGACTAATCAGTAGCAAAATATAAAGACAGAACAGCTACCATAACAGCCAATACTAATCAAAAGGCAGACAATGGGGAATACACTATACAGAGGACGTCCCCCTCTGCGAAGGGAGATCCCAACGACAGCCCCAGATGGTTAGGCATAAACTACAACTAAACAACACAACAGCAGCAGAAAACTTGATGGATTAGCTGAACCTGACCGAGCCGAAGAGGCAGTGAGCACAGCGGCTACAGCATCATCATCATCAGAAGCCCTAGTAATATAACAGCTGATTTCTACCATAATAGCAGCCACCTGCAGTGGCAAGAAGTACCAGGGCAAGCAGAAACAAGGCGCTAACACCAAAGCTACTAGCTGTTATACTTCTCCGCGGAGAACAGCAAACAGAACAGAGATGAGAAGCAGAATACAGCAGTAGCAGAACCAGCAATATGCAAGTTACAACACACATCCAGCATGGCCATGGCTAAACAATGCAGTCACAGCACAAAACGAACCTATGCCACGCTTAAATAGAATGAAAATCGATTACCAATCTGAGAACCCAAAGACTAGCACGCCGCACATGAAATGTCTACGGAAGACAGCATAGAAAGAGGAGGATCCTAGGTATGTATGGTCCTTTCCAACAACTCCCTCGGAATACTCACAACTCCCTCTCTTCAATACCAAGGGTCAAGGAACCACCTAACACCCTCTACTGAGCCTCACATGATGTCCCCACTAGATATTACCTCCACTCCAAAGGAAAGGATGAGGCTCAAGCACTCCCTCATTGGGGTCACACAGAAGGTAATGGTCACTCTCAACAAAAGCATTACTTCCAAGAACCATCAAGAAACCAGGTGTAAGATAACTACCTGTACTTAGTAGTAGCAGTAATAGGAGGTCAATGAGTGAGGAGCAACAAATGGTACTTCAGACCTCCAACCCTGTTACATATGAAGCTGGTTTGACAAATAAAAGTTAGGATTTGGAAAACAGATGCAACACCAAATCAAGCAACAAATGCAACTAAAATCACAATCACACATGCACATTCGGATCCATTCAACAAGTGCCACTAAAACTAGTGTCAACATGTATTCCTATTCCACAGATATTCCCCATTCTCTAATAAATTTAGTTTCATGAGAGCTGGTGGGCAGTTTGGGTAGTGACAGAAGTCTACCCTTAATCATGTTATAAATTTTGTGAACCACTACTGCCCAGGTGCTTGTAGTATTTTGGAACTTCCTCATGTTTCTCTCTATCCAAAGATGATACACTGTAACAGTGAATATCAATCTAGTAACAACGTTCTTTAGGGACTTCCCCTTAAAAGAGGAGAAGTGTGTAATCCAGGCTGCCCATGACCGGGGGGACCATCTCTCGTCAATTTTTTCCAAAATAGCATTCCAAACTTGCGTAGAGAATACACAATTAAAGAACAAATGATCATGACTTTCAGTACCCTGGCAGAAGCTGCATTGAGAATTAGATTTAATCCCAAAAAGTACAAGTCTATCCTCAGTGGAAAGTCTACTCTGGATGGCAAGCCATGTGATGAAGCTGCACTTTGGAATATGAGCAACAAACCAAACAGTTTTATACCAGGTTACTTTGGGGAATGGTTTTCTCAATTTCTCCCAAAGAGAGGCAATGCTAAATTGTCCATTTGAGTTAAGAGACCATCTAATTTGGTCCCTTGAACCTCTCAATGGGGGAAGCTGATGTCTAATTTCATTCAACTCCCAAGTTTGTGTGACTGGGAATGCCCAAGCAGATCCGAGAATGATTTGGGACACTTTGGCATTCAAGGGAAGACCAGAATCCAAAACAATTCTTGGACCAAACTTATTCAACAATGGGCCTAACGGATGCCAATGATCATGCCACAGGGACACGAGATCGCCATTGCCAACAATATGAAGTATGAAGGGATGAACTAAAGTTCTTAGATTAAGTAACTTTCTCCAAACCCAAGAAGGATCGCTTGGCATCTTAAGACTCCAAAAGTTTCTCCCCTTTAATAAGTAGGATTTAACCCATTGACACCACATTGATTGTTCTCCCCCTGAAATCAAGAACCATACATGCTTGGCAACCGCAGCCTTATTCCAAACCTCCATAGATTTGAAACCAAGACCCCCCTCATCCTTAAGAGCGCAGAGATGCTCCCAGGCAACTTTAGCCCCAGTTCTTTTAAGGTCAGGGCCAGACCACAAAAAGGCACGAAGGATAGTTTCAACCTCCTTAATGACCTTTTTTGGTAAGATGAATAAGGAGGACCAATAAGTTTGCATTGAGAACAAAATGTTCTTGATAAGCTGCACTCTTCCGGCATACGTAAGGTCCCTATTAGTCCAACTTTTAGTTTTGGCCGTTATACTATCTACCAATCTCTGACAATCAACAGCCTTGAGTTTAGTAGATAGCAATGGGACTCCCAGATATCTCACTGGTAGGGAGCCTTCCTGGAAGCCAAGCTCTTGCAAGATAGATTCCTTAACTCCCACACTAACACCAGAAAAGAATATGCTACTCTTTCCTGGGCTAGGGGAGAGTCCAGAAAGAGCCTCAAATTCAGACAATGCATTCCGAATGTGTTTGATAGATGGGAGCTCTCCTTTGCAAAATATCATTAGATCATCAGCAAAGCAAAGATTAATCAACTGATTATTCTTACACCTCCAATGGAAGTGGAAATCCGGGAGATGAGATTTCTCCTTAAGCAAAGTTGTAAACACTTCCATCACAATAACAAAAAGGTATGAGGACAAAGGATCCCCTGTCTCAGTCCTTTTCTACCTTTAATGTAACCTGTCACTTCCCCATTGATACAAAGTGAGTAATTAGCAGTGGTAACACATGCTTGGAGCCACTTGATCATTGTAGGATGAAAGTTCATTGCAGAAAGAACATCCCATAGAAACTCCCACCTAACATGATCATAGGCTTTCATTATGTCAACTTTCATGGTACATCTAGGAGATGGTGATGACTTATGATAAATCTCATAAGTTCTTGAGTGAGGAAAATGTTATCTGCTATTCGCCTACCTTTCACAAAACCTGATTGGACAGGATCTATGAGTATAGGAAGAACAGATTGCAACCTCTTGGCTAAAATCCGAGAGATGCATTTGTAGATGGTATTGCAGCATGAGATGGGCCTAAAATCACCAACCTTGGATGGGTTTGGTACCTTAGGGACAAGCGCTACAATAGTAGAGTTAGCCTTGGTAAGCAACTGTCCAGACCTGAAGAAATTATGGACAGCTGAAGTGACCCCATTCCCAATGACAGGCCAAGCTTTCCTGAAAAACCCTGCATTGTACCCATCCGGGCCAGGAGCCTTGGTGGGATTAAGAGACCAAAAGGTCTCTTTGATCTCCAAGTCTGAAACAGGGGAGACCATCTGGTGACTTTGTTCAAGACTGAGTTTATTTCTAATTAATTGTCCAACTCTAGCTGATCCCAAGTGAGGTGTTGGATGTGGAGTACCAAATAAGGTTGAGTAGAAGTTAACAAACTCTTCCTTGATGACCCTGGGCTCATGCGTGATAGAGCTATTATTTAGTACTAAACTTGTTATTTTGCTCCTATTCCTCCTATTGGACACAGCTTTAAAGAAATAGGAAGTGCACTGGTCTCCAAGTTTCAACCATTGTATTCGCGACTTTTGCTTGGCCAAGCTTTCTTCTGCCCTAAGAAGAGTGATATATTGCTTGTATACCACCGTCTCTTGCGCAATGGCAGTGCTATTATTAGGGTGAGAGCCAATAATCGCCTGAATGTTTTCTAAGTCTAGCTTAATGGCACTCACCCTCTCAGAGATGTCGCTGAACTCAGCTTTATTAAGCTGTTTCAGCTCTTGTTGAAGTAGTTTAAGCTTCACACACACACAGAACATAGGGTTACCAATTACAACTGTCCTCCAGACCCTCTGAACAATTGCAAGGAATTGGGGATGGTCAGCAAGGAAGTCAAAAAACCTGAAAGCCTTGGTTGACCTTTTTGGATTAGGCTGGACATGTACCACAGCTGGAGAATGGTCTGAGATACCAGGAACCAAAAAATGAGTCGAGGATTGAGTAAAAGCTTTCATCCACGACTCATTCACTAATACTCTGTCAAGTTTGGAGGTCACAAAATGAGGATGGACCTGTTTATTAGACCAAGTGAATAGGCACCCCGTGAACCTGAGATCATCTAGCTCAGAGGCAAACAAACAGTGATTAATGTCATCCATGCATGGAGACCACTGAGCATTACCCCCCACTTTTTCCCGCGGATGTCTAATAGCATTAAAGTCACCAAGCACCACCCAAGGTGAAGAGGTCCTGAACTGGGATAGACAATGCCAAAGAGATCTACGATCCAAAATAGAATTGGCCCCATAGACCATAGTAACCAAAAAGAGTGCACTCCCATTTTTGGGAAGGACCTCACAGTGAATGCATTGATCAGACTGACCTAATACCGTAAGAGAGATTACTCTAGGGTCCCATCCCACAAAAATCCTCCCCAATTCAACCTGGGAGTAATTATTCACAAAGCTCCAATCAGGACAAATGAATTGAGTGACTCTGTCTGCCCAAGCTGCCCTAATTTTATGCTCAAGAAAGCCAACAAGACTGAGCTTATTAGAGTTCACAAAAGATTTGACTGCTTTCTGCTTAATGGGGTCATTCAACCCACGCATATTCCAAAAACCTAAATTGAAAGCTTGTACAGACATAAAAGCAATATTGAACAGGAACAAAGAGATGCAGTTATGGAAAGAAGAAGTACTGCAAATACTCAAAAGGATATCATTAATTTCCCTCGTGGAGTTGTAATTTAAGTCCCTTCACTGCTGAAGGGCTTATTAACTCCTTCTTCGCTTGCTTCTTCAAACGTTTCTTAGCAGACTTGGATAGGTATTTGTTAAAAATAGTACTTCCTTTGGAAACTTGCTCAGCCGCTTCCTTTTTGACTTCGAGACCCAACGAATCAGGTGGCTCAGGAGCTGGGGAGGACTTGAACTCAGATTGGACTGAACCAGAAGATGTTGTTGTTCTGATATAGTGATTCAACGCCCCAACTTCCTGATCGCTGCTCCCTACCCCTCCCAAGACTTCTAGAAGTTCATTTTCAGAATCACTGATCTCTTCCGTAAGAGGATGAGAATCCAGAGGAGGCCTACTGCATTGATTGGGATTTTCCCAGCCAACGCTTTGTTCTTTATTCCCAACTTGGGTCACAGTGTCATCTTGCACTATAGGATGCGGAAAGAGTGAAGACGTGGAGGTTTTGCTAACACATTTGGTTGTGTGATGGCCAAAGACACGGCATATGTCACACATGGGAGGCAGAACTTGATATTCTACTGGAACAACTACTGATTCTCCAGCAACTATGACTATAATCTCCTCCGGTAGAACTTGTTCAGCACTTACTTCAATACAAATTCTAGCTTTGGTGGATTTAGTGTGGAGGAGACCAGGTTGCTTTGCAGTCTTGGCTGTGGCTTGATCAACATGTAGAGGCTTCCCAATTGTACTAGCCACCCTACTCAAGCATTCCTGATTCCAAAGCTCAAAAGGCAGGTCATGTAGTTTAATCCAAGCTGGTATTTTGGAAGGTTGGTCTCGAGCTGGTTTCATCATCCTTTGCCAATCTTTGAGAACCAGGTACTTTTGAGAGAAGAAATAGGGCCCTCCTTCCAGAACTTGCATTTTAGCTCGTTCATCCCTAAATTCGAACAAGTAGAACCCCGAAACATTAGGCTTGACAGCCACAAAAAGATCTTTCCATTGGTTTCGAGCCGTGGATACCAAAAGGGGGTAAGGCATTTGTCCATCAAGGAAATGACCTACCAAATATTTGTTCCATTTCCCCACCTCAGTCAACTCTATGTCTATTTCGACCAAAGCTTCTTTCCCTCTTTGTAGGTCAGGGAAATAATCCAATTTCATATCCAACGAGGGACTTTGTGACTGAAGAAGAGAGGCCCAATTTTTAGGTTTGGGTTTATATTGATTCTGGCCCAGCCTGGGTTTGTGATTGGACGGGTGCAGTGGAGGATTGTAACTAGGTTGAGAGTGAGGTAGAGTAGCAACCTGTTTATGAGGAAGAGAGCTAGAAGAAGGAACCGACACTGGACCAAGAGCACCAGATCGAGGCTTACTATCCTCCAAACTATACCCAAGATTGGGATCACCCTCTACATAGGGATTTCCTCTGGCATTGAACAAAACCTGAGGGTTAGGGGTCGAGATTTGTACCTTCCCGTGTGAACTTTCCAACTGAGGGTTATTTTCTTGGAGATTGGCTGCTCGCCCCTCCGCCTCTCTTACCAGCGCGTCTTCAAAGACTTGTTGTAATTTCCGAGAAGGACTTGAGCTTTTAGACGTCTTAGGGCTGGAAGTTAACCCCAACTTGGAATCACTTGATAGAGACGGTTTAGTGAATGAATCCATTTGAGGAAAATCACCAAGGCAGAGATCGTAAGATTTGTGATTGGAGTTGGAAATAGTAGACCGAGTGGAAATCGGATAAGTTTGGAGACCAAGAATAGGGGCAGATTCAGACGAGTTCTTCTGCTTCCTTCTCATTTCATTGGAATCAATTGCCTTGCTCCCAAGCCCGTCTATCATGGAGATTGTTCCGTCTGCCATGGAGAATCCCAGCACACACCAGATCTCCACGGCCTTGTCAGGAAACGCCCTAATCGCCTACATGTCAGAGCGTTTACCTTACTAACTTTCAGAGTTCTTATCACCTAGTGATCAGTAGTCTTTGCATCTACTTGGAACCACTATTTTTCTCTTCACATGACTAGTAGTCTCAATACGTATTAACCGCCATGTGAATTTTTCATGGTCCCTAGTTAAGCAGTCCAAGGAAGTGCGAAGCACTTCTTTATTTCCATTTCTATCAACCAACAAGATCCTTTTACTTTCAACCGATGCAACACGCAAGTTTCTAGATTTTTAAGAAAGACCAACTCTTGTAGTGAGAGCGGTATTGATTTAACCGACTTGAATCAGTTTTATTTCCTCGAATGCAAACTTTCAGAGTTCTTATCACTTAGTGACCAGTAGTCTTTACATCTACTAGGAATCACTATTTTTCTCTTTACATGACTAATAGTCTAAATACCTACTAACCGCCATGTGAATTTCTCGTGGACCCTAGTTACGCACTCCAAGGAAGGGCGAAGCACATCTTTATTTCTATTTCTATCAACCAATAAGATCTTTTTACTTTCAACCGATGCAACACGCAAGTTTCTTGATTTTTAACAAATTCCAACTCTTGTAGTGAGAGCGGTATTGATTTAACCGTCTTGAATCGGTTTCATTTACTCGAATGCAAACTTTCAGAGTTCTTATCACCTAGAGATCAGTAGTCTTTACATCTACTTAGAACCACTATTTTTCTCTTCACAAGACTAGTAGTCACAATACCTAATAACTGCCATGTGAATTTCTCGTGGTCCCAAATTAAGCACTCCAAGGAAGTGCAAAGCACTTCTTTATTTCCATTTCTATCAACCAACAAGATCCTTTTACTTTCAACCGACGCAACACGCAAGTTTCTAGATTTTTAAGAAAGGCCAACTCTTGTAGTGAGAGCGGTATTGATTTAACCGACTTGAATCGGTTTTATTTCCTCGAATGCAAACTTTCAGAGTTCTTATCACTTAGTGACCAGTAGTCTTTACATCTACTAGGAATCACTATTTTTCTCTTTACATGACTAATAGTCTAAATACCTACTAACCGCCATGTGAATTTCTCGTGGACCCTAGTTACGCACTCCAAGGAAGTGCGAATTTTGAAATTTTTAACCATTTGTGGGCTTTACTTAATATTTTGGGTTTTCCTTTAATGGAATTTTTTTTTTTTCTTACTTTTTTTTTAACCCAAAATTTAAAAAAAAACCCCTTAAAAATTTGGTTTTGAAAACTTGAAATCCCCAAATTTTTGAAAGGGTTTTAAAAAATAAAATTTAAAAAAAAAAAATTTTTTAAATTATATAAACCAAATTTTCATTTTTATAAAGCTTTTTTTAAAATAATGTTTTTTTGAACTTGTTGGGAATTTTGGGGTTTTTAACTTTCAATATTGCCTTAGCATTGTTTTTTTCATTGTTTATGAACAATTTATTTATGTTAAAGTAACAAAAGATATGGATGCTTAAATAATTAAAAAAAAAGATTAATGTATTGCTTTAACTATGGATGTTAGTTAACATGTAATCTAATAAATTAATTTCTTAAATAATTCAAAATGTTTCCAATCAATGGATTCTTATAAACCCAAACAATTAACCTTTTTAAAGAATTTGTTACGAACAATGTTGCTAATTAGCTTTTTTGTACTTTGACTGTTCATTAAGAAATGGCTTTTAGGCTAAACCATACAAAATTTTAATAAGACTTGCCTTTTTTAACCCTAGAAATATTGTTTAAATGGATTGCTCCTTAATTCACCTTGTCTCAATTAATAAAGTTTAAGGAAGAGCCCCAAAAAGACTTAGCTTACAATTTTTGCCCAAATTAAATTTCTTTTAAACTAACTGAGTTGGAAATGGGAATGCCCTTTTAATGGAATTTCAATCAAAAATCAAAAAGGGACAAAAACTAACCTAAAAATTGAATTATCAAGTTACCCTAAGTACTCCAACCAATGACCTTAGCAAAAATTCCTTTTTGGAACTAAAATTTATGACCCAAGTCCCTCCAAAACTCATAGCTTCTAACAGATTTTAAGATGACCATTTTCCTAATAAACTATTAAAATGAAAAACCCTAACCAATCATTGGCCCTAAACACTCCAAAATTCAAAATCAAACAAGCAACCAAGTTAAAACATTCAATTATTAAAACAATAATTTTTTCGAATTCAAAACCTTGAAACAGTTAACCTAGAATTTAACTAACCAAACCCGTTGAAGTGCAACTTATCCCTGAGGTTTAATACAAAAAATCACACCTTAGGAGAATATGGACCCCCCAAATTTCCAAAACAAAAACCTAAACCCCAAGAGAAATTGAATTAAATAAATATCCAAAACAAGGGCAAAAATAATTGAGGAATCCAATTTGCTGCACCAACAGGCAAACAATGGCTCAATTCATCTATTTCCACGTCCCAAATCCCAGTCAAATTCCTGGAGGCAATTGCACCTCTCAAACCAATCCTAAAACATTTGAATCCCAAGAAGGAAACACTGGAAACCATCTCAAAGGTTTCAATCCCAATTTTTACCAAACGTTTGAAAAAATTCGAACCTCCGTTAACTTCTTGCCTAAATAATTCATGGGAAAAAGGGGGTAAAAAGTTTCCCAACCAATACGTCCAAAAACCCGCCAGGAATTATTTAACCTATTCCTGGCTAAAAGTTCGGTACAAGAATTGCTGGCAAGGGAAGCATTGCTCGGCAAGCCAAACAGGTTGGCTCCAAAGGGGAAGCTTCGGATGCCAAACAAGGGGCCAAGGAAGGCCAAGGCAAGCCAAAAAGGTTTGGTGCTAACGCTAAAAGTTTGTATAACGGCAACCAGGTTTTGGGTAACCTGGGGCAAGGTAGTTTAAGTTTGGTAAGCTTTGGGTAACGGCAAAGGTTATTGGTAACATGTAGGCTAAAAGTTGCTGGTCAACAAGCTGGAACGCAAAGGCAGTTCTGGAATTTGATGTTGGGGAAATTTTTCAACATTTATCTTGTAAAGCCCCTTTTTTTAACATTTTTGAAATTTAATTTTTTATTTTAATTTTTATTTTAATTTTGAAAATTTTTTTATTGTTTTTCAAAAAATTAATAATTTTTGATTATTTTAATTTTAATTTATTTTTGATTTTTAAAATTATTTTTGTTTAATTTAAAAAATTTTTTAAAATTCAATTTTAAATTCAAATGGAGTTTTCCCAAATCATTTGGAAATTTTCTCTGCAAAGGAAAGGTAATTTTCTACATAGGGGGGTTCCTCCCCCGGGAAGGAAGCCCGGCCATCTTTTCATTTCTATCAACCAATAAGATCTTTTACTTTCAACCGAGCAACACGCAAGTTTCTTGATTTTTAAAAACAACTCTTGTAGTGAGAGCGGTATTGATTTAACCGACTTGAATCCGTTTTATTTCTCGAATGCAAACTTTCAGAGTTCTTATCACCTTAGGACCAGTAGTCTTTACATCTACTTAGGAACCACTATTTTTCTCTTTACATGACTAGTAGTCTAAATAACCTAATAACCGCCATGTGAATTTCTCGTTGGTCCCAAATTAAGCACTCCAAGGAAGTGCAAAGCACTTCTTTATTTCCATTTCTATCAACCAAAAGATCCTTTTTACTTTAACCGATGCAACACGCAAGTTTCTAGATTTTTAAAAACCAACTCTTGTAGTGAGAGCGGTATTGATTTAACCGACTTGAATCGGTTTTATTTCCTTCGAATGCAAACTTTCAGAGTTCTTATCACCTTAGTGACCAGTAGTCTTTACATCTACTTGGAACCACTATTTTTCTCTTTACATGACTAGTAGTCTAAATAACTATTAACCGCCATGTGAATTTTCTTGGTCCCTAGTTAAGCACTCCAAGGAAGTGCAAAGCACTTCTTTATTTCCATTTCTATCAACCAAAAGATCCTTTTTACTTTAACCGATGCAACACGCAAGTTTCTAGATTTTTAAAAAACCAACTCTTGTAGTGAGAGCGGTATTGATTTAACCGACTTGAATCGGTTTTATTTCCTCGAATGCAAACTTTCAGAGTTCTTATCACCTTAGTGACCAGTAGTCTTTCATCTACTTGGAACCACTATTTTTCTCTTTACATGACTAGTAGTCTAAATACCTATTAACCGCCATGTGAATTTTTGGCCCTAGTTAAGCACTCCAAGGAAGTGCGAAGCACTTCTTTATTTCCATTTCTATCAACCAAAAGATCCTTTTTACTTTCAACCGATGCAACACGCAAGTTTCTTGATTTTTAAAAGACCAACTCTTGTAGTGAGAGCGGTATTGATTTAACCGACTTGAATCGGTTTTATTTCCTCGAATGCAAACTTTCAGAGTTCTTATCACCTTAGGACCAGTAGTCTTTACATCTACTTAGGAACCACTATTTTTCTCTTACATGACTAATAGTCTAAATACCTAATAACCGCCATGTGAATTTCTCGTGGCCCAAATTAGCACTCCAAGGAAGTGCAAAGCACTTCTTTATTTCCATTTCTATCAACCAAAAGATCCTTTTTACTTTCAACCGATGCAACACGCAAGTTTCTTGATTTTTAAAAACCAACTCTTGTAGTGAGAGCGGTATTGATTTAACCGACTTGAATCGGTTTTATTTCCTCGAATGCAAACTTTCAGAGTTCTTATCACCTTAGGATCAGTAGTCTTTACATCTACTTAGGAACCACTATTTTTCTCTTTACATGACTAGTAGTCTAAATACCTACTAACCGCCATGTGAATTTCTCGTGGCCCAAATTAAGCACTCCAAGGAAGTGCAAAGCACTTCTTTATTTCCATTTCTATCAACCAAAAGATCCTTTTTACTTTCAACCGATGCAACACGCAAGTTTCTTGATTTTTAAAAACCAAACTCTTGTAGTGAGAGCGGTATTGATTTAACCGACTTGAATCCGTTTTATTTCTCGAATGCAAACTTTCAGAGTTCTTATCACCTTAGGATCAGTAGTCTTTACATCTACTTAGGAACCACTATTTTTCTCTTTACATGACTAGTAGTCTAAATACCTAATAACCGCCATGTGAATTTCTCGTGGCCCATTAAGCACTCCAAGGAAGTGCAAAGCACTTCTTTATTTCCATTTCTATCAACCAAAAGATCCTTTTACTTTCAACCGATGCAACACGCAAGTTTCTTGATTTTTAAAAACAACTCTTGTAGTGAGAGCGGTATTGATTTAACCGACTTGAATCGGTTTATTTCTTCGAATGCAAACTTTCAGAGTTCTTATCACCTTAGGACCAGTAGTCTTTACATCTACTTAGGAACCACTATTTTTCTCTTACATGACTAGTAGTCTAAATACCTAATAACCGCCATGTGAATTTCTCGTGGTCCCAAATTAAGCACTCCAAGGAAGTGCAAAGCACTTCTTTATTTCCATTTCTATCAACCAAAAGATCCTTTTACTTTAACCGAGCAACACGCAAGTTTCTAGATTTTTAAAAAACCAACTCTTGTAGTGAGAGCGGTATTGATTTAACCGACTTGAATCGGTTTTATTTCCTCGAATGCAAACTTTCAGAGTTCTTATCACCTTAGTGACCAGTAGTCTTTACATCTACTTGGAACACTATTTTTCTCTTTACATGACTAGTAGTCTAAATAACTATTAACCGCCATGTGAATTTTCGTTGGTCCCTAGTTAAGCACTCCAAGGAAGTGCAAAGCACTTCTTTATTTCCATTTCTATCAACCAAAAGATCCTTTTTACTTCAACCGATGTAACACGCAAGTTTCTAGATTTTTAAGAAAGACAAACTCTTGTAGTGAGAGCGGTATTGATTTAACCGACTTGAATCGGTTTCATTTCCTCGAATGCAAACTTTCAGAGTTCTTATCACCTAGTGATCAGTAGTCTTTACATTTACTAGGAATCACTATTTTTCTCTTTACATGACTAGTAGTCTAAATACCTACTAACCGCCATGTGAATTTCTCGTGGTCCCTAGTTAAGCACTCCAAGGAAGTGCGAAGCACTTCTTTATTTCCATTTCTATCAACCAACAAGATCCTTTTACTTTCAACCGATGCAACACGCAAGTTTCTAGATTTTTTAGAAAGACCAACTCTTGTAGTGAGAGCGGTATTGATTTAACCGACTTGAATCGGTTTTATTTCCTCGAATGCAAACTTTCAGAGTTCTTATCACTTAGTGATCAGTAGTCTTTACATCTACTAGGAATCACTATTTTTCTCTTTACATGACTAGTAGTCTAAATACCTACTAACCGCCATGTGAATTTCTCGTGGTCCCTAGTTACGCACTCCAAGGAAGTGGGAAGCACATCTTTATTTCTATTTCTTTCAACCAATAAGATCTTTTTACTTTCAACCAATGCAACACGCAAGTTTCTTGATTTTTAACAAATTCCAACTCTTGTAGTGAGAGTGGTATTGATTTAACCGACTTGAATCGGTTTCATTTACTCGAATGCAAACTTTCAGAGTTCCTATCACCTAGAGATCAGTAGTCTTTATATCTACTTGGAACCACAATTTTTCTCTTCATATGACTAGTAGTCTCAATACGTAATAACCGCCACGTGAATTTCTCATGGTCCCAAATTAAGCACTCCAAGGAAGTGCGAAGCACTTCTTTATTTCCATTTCTATCAACCAACAAGATCCTTTTACTTTCAACCGATGCAACACGCAAGTTTCTAGATTTATAACAAAGACCAACTCTTGTAGTGAGAGCGGTATTGATTTAACCGACTTGAATCGGTTTTATTTCTTCGAATGCAAACTTTCAGAGTTCTTATCACTTAGTGATCCGTAGTCTTTACATCTACTAGGAATCACTATTTTTCTCTTCACATGACTAGTAGTCTAAATACCTAATAACCGCCATGTGAATTTCTCGTGGTCCCTAGTTACGCACTCCAAGGATGTGCGAAGCACATCTTTATTTCGATTTCTTTCAACCAACAAGATCCTTTTACTTTCAACGGATGCAACACGCAAGTTTCTAGATTTTTAACCAAGACCAACTCTTGTAGTGAGAGCGGTATTGATTAAACCGACTTGAATCGGTTTCATGTCCTCGAATGTAAACTTTCAGATATCTTATCACTTAGTGATCCGTAGTGTTTACATCTAGTAGGAATCACTATTTTTCTCATCACATGACTAGTAGTCTCAATACCTACTAACCGCCATGTGAATTTCTTGTGGTCCCTAGTTACGCACTCCAACGAAGTGCGAAGCACTTCTTTATTTCCATTTCTATCAACCAACAAGATCCTTTTACTTTCAACCGATGCAACACGCAAGTTTCTAGATTTTTAAGAAAGACCAACTCTTGTAGTGAGAGCGGTATTGATTTAACCGACTTGAATCGGTTTCATTTCCTCGAATGCAAACTTTCAGAGTTCTTATCACTTAGTGATCAGTAGTCTTTACATCTACTAGGAATCCCTATTTTTCTCTTTACATGACTAGTAGTCTAAATACCTACTAACCGCCATGTCAATTTCTCGTGGACCCTAGTTACGCACTCCAAGGAAGTGCGAAGCACATCTTTATTTCTATTTCTATCAACCAATAAGATCTTTTTACTTTCAACCGATGCAACACGCAAGTTTCTTGATTTTTAACAAATTCCAACTCTTGTAGTGAGAGCGGTATTGATTTAACCGACTTGAATCCGTTTCATTTACTCGAATGCAAACTTTCAGAGTTCTTATCACCTAGAGATCAGTAGTCTTTACATCTACTTAGAACCACTATTTTTCTCTTCACATGACTAGTAGTCTCAATACCTAATAACCGCCATGTGAATTTCTCGTGGTCCCAAATTAAGCACTCCAAGGAAGTGCAAAGCACTTCTTTATTTCCATTTCTATCAACCAACAAGATCCTTTTACTTTCAACCGATGCAACACGCAAGTTTCTAGATTTTTAAGAAAGACCAACTCTTGTAGTGAGAGCGGTATTGATTTAACCGACTTGAATCGGTTTTATTTCTTCGAATGCAAACTTTCAGAGTTCTTATCACTTAGTGACCAGTAGTCTTTACATCTACTAGGAATCACTATTTTTCTCTTTACATGACTAGTAGTCTAAATAACTACTAACCGCCATGTGAATTTCTCGTTGTCCCTAGTTACGCACTCCAAGGAAGTGCAAAGCACATCTTTATTTCTATTTCTATCAACCAATAAGATCTTTTTACTTTGAACCGATGCAACACGCAAGTTTCTAGATTTTTAACAAACACCAACTCTTGTAGTGAGAGCGGTATTGATTTAACCGACTTGAATCGGTTTCATTTCCTCGAATGCAAACTTTCAGAGTTCTTATCACCTAGTGATCAGTAGTCTTTGCATCTACTTGGAACCACTATTTTTCTCTTCACATGACTAGTAGTCTCAATACGTATTAACCGCCATGTGAATTTTTCATGGTCCCTAGTTAAGCAGTCCAAGGAAGTGCGAAGCACTTCTTTATTTCCATTTCTATCAACCAACAAGATCCTTTTACTTTCAACCGATGCAACACGCAAGTTTCTAGATTTTTAAGAAAGACCAACTCTTGTAGTGAGAGCGGTATTGATTTAACCGACTTGAATCAGTTTTATTTCCTCGAATGCAAACTTTCAGAGTTCTTATCACTTAGTGACCAGTAGTCTTTACATCTACTGGGAATCACTATTTTTCTCTTTACATGACTAATAGTCTAAATACCTACTAACCGCCATGTGAGTTTCTCGTGGACCCTAGTTACGCACTCCAAGGAAGTGCGAAGCACATCTTTATTTCTATTTCTATCAACCAACAAGATCTTTTTACTTTCAACCGATGCAACACGCAAGTTTCTTGATTTTTAACAAATTCCAACTCTTGTAGTGAGAGCGGTATTGATTTAACCGTCTTGAATCGGTTTCATTTACTCGAATGCAAACTTTCAGAGTTCTTATCACCTAGAGATCAGTAGTCTTTACATCTACTTAGAACCACTATTTTTCTCTTCACAAGACTAGTAGTCTCAATACCTAATAACTGCCATGTGAATTTCTCGTGGTCCCAAATTAAGCACTCCAAGGAAGTGCAAAGCACTTCTTTATTTCCATTTCTATCAACCAACAAGATCCTTTTACTTTCAACCGACGCAACATGTAAGTTTCTAGATTTTTTTGAAAGACCAACTCTTGTAGTGAGAGCGGTATCGATTTAACCGACTTGAATCGATTTTATTTCCTCGAATGCAAACTTTCAGAGTTCTGATCACTTAGTGCTCAGTAGTCTTTACATCTACTAGGAATCCCTATTTTTCTCTTTACATGACTAGTAGTCTAAATACCTACTAACCGCCATGTCAATTTCTCGTGGACCCTAGTTACGCACTCCAAGGAAGTGCGAAGCACATCTTTATATCTATTTCTATCAACCAATAAGATCTTTTTACTTTCAACCGATGCAACACGCAAGTTTCTTGATTTTTAACAAATTCAAACTCTTGTAGTGAGAGCGGTATTGATTTAACCGACTTGAATCCGTTTCATTTACTCGAATGCAAACTTTCAGAGTTCTTATCACCTAGAGATCAGTAGTCTTTACATCTACTTAGAACCACTATCTTTCTCTTCACATGACTAGTAGTCTCAATACCTAATAACCGCCATGTGAATTTCTCGTGGTCCCAAATTAAGCACTCCAAGGAAGTGCAAAGCACTTCTTTATTTCCATTTCTATCAACCAACAAGATCCTTTTACTTTCAACCGATGCAACACGCAAGTTTCTAGATTTTTAAGAAAGACCAACTCTTGTAGTGAGAGCGGTATTGATTTAACCGACTTGAATCGGTTTTATTTCTTCGAATGCAAACTTTCAGAGTTCTTATCACTTAGTGACCAGTAGTCTTTACATCTACTAGGAATCACTATTTTTCTCTTTACATGACTAGTAGTCTAAATAACTACTAACCGCCATGTGAATTTCTCGTTGTCCCTAGTTACGCACTCCAAGGAAGTGCAAAGCACATCTTTATTTCTATTTCTATCAACCAATAAGATCTTTTTACTTTGAACCGATGGAACACGCAAGTTTCTAGATTTTTAACAAACACCAACTCTTGTAGTGAGAGCGGTATTGATTTAACCGACTTGAATCGGTTTCATTTCCTCGAATGCAAACTTTCAGAGTTCTTATCACCTTGTGATCAGTAGTCTTTGCATCTACTTGGAACCACTATTTTTCTCTTCACATGACTAGTAGTCTCAATACGTATTAACCGCCATGTGAATTTTTCATGGTCCCTAGTTAAGCAGTCCAAGGAAGTGCGAAGCACTTCTTTATTTCCATTTCTATCAACCAACAAGATCCTTTTACTTTCAACCGATGCAACACGCAAGTTTCTAGATTTTTAAGAAAGACCAACTCTTGTAGTGAGAGCGGTATTGATTTAACCGACTTGAATAAGTTTTATTTCCTCGAATGCAAACTTTCAGAGTTCTTATCACTTAGTGACCAGTAGTCTTTACATCTACTAGGAATCACTATTTTTCTCTTTACATGACTAATAGTCTAAATACCTACTAACCGCCATGTGAATTTCTCGTGGACCCTAGTTACGCACTCCATGGAAGTGCGAAGCACATCTTTTTTTCTATTTCTATCAACCAACAAGATCCTTTTACTTTCAACCGATGCCACACGCAAGTTTCTAGATTTTTAACAAATTCCAACTCTTGTAGTGAGAGCGGTATTGATTTAACCGACTTGAATCGGTTTCATTTTCTCGAATGCAAACTTTCAGAGTTCTTATCACTTAGTGATCAGTAGTCTTTACATCTACTAGGAATCACTATTTTTCTCTTTACATGACTAGTAGTCTAAATACCTACTAACCGCCATGTCAATTTCTCGTGGACCCTAGTTACGCACTCCAAGGAAGTGCGAAGCACATCTTTATATCTATTTCTATCAACCAATAAGATCTTTTTACTTTCAACCGATGCAACACGCAAGTTTCTTTATTTTTAACAAATTCAAACTCTTGTAGTGAGAGCGGTATTGATTTAACCGACTTGAATCCGTTTCATTTACTCGAATGCAAACTTTCAGAGTTCTTATCACCTAGAGATCAGTAGTCTTTACAACTACTTAGAACCACTATTTTTCTCTTCACATGACTAGTAGTCTCAATACCTAATAACCGCCATGTGAATTTCTCGTGGTCCCAAATTAAGCACTCCAAGGAAGTGCAAAAAACTTCTTCATTTCCATTTCTATCAACCAACAAGATCCTTTTACTTTCAACCGACGCAACATGTAAGTTTCAAGATTTTTTAGAAAGACCAACTCTTGTAGTTAGAGCGGTATTGATTTAACCGACTTGAATCGATTTTATTTCCTCGAATGCAAACTTTCAGAGTTCTTATCACTTAGTGATCAGTAGTCTTTACATCTACTAGGAATCACTATTTTTCTCTTTACATGACTAGTAGTCTAAATACCTACTAACCGCCATGTGAATTTCTCGGGTACCCTAGTTACGCACTCCAAGGAAGTGTGAAGCACATCTTTATTTCTATTTCTATCAACCAATAAGATCTTTTTACTTTCAACTGATGCAACACTCAAGTTTTTAGATTTTTAACAAACACCAACTCTTGTAGTGAGAGCAGTATTGATTTAACCGACTTGAATCGGTTTTATTTCCTCGAATGCCAACTTTCAGAGTCTTTACATCTACTAGGAATCACTATTTTTCTCTTAACATGGCTAGTAGTCCAAAATACCTACTAACCGCCATGTGAATTTCTCGTGGTCCCTAGTTACGCACTCCAAGGAAGTGCGAAGCACATCTTTATTTCTATTTCTATCAACCAATAAGATCTTTTTTACTTTCAACCGATGCAACACGGAAGTTTCTAGATTTTTAACAAACACCAACTCTTGTAGTGAGAGCGGTATTGATTTAACCGACTTGAATTGTTTTCATTTCCGCGAATGCAAACTCTCAGAGTTCTTATCACCTAGTGATCAGTAGTCTTTACATCTACTTGGAACCACTATTTTTCTCTTCACATGACCAGTAGTCTCAATACGTATTAACCGCCATGTGAATTTCTCATGGTCCCTAGTTAAGCACTCCAAGGAAGTGCGAAACACTTCTTTATTTCCATTTCTATCAACCAACAAGATCCTTTTACTTTCAACCGATGCAACACACAAGTTTCTAGATTTTTAAGCAAGACCAACTCTTGTAGTGAGAGCGGTATTGATTTAACCGACTTGAATCGGTTTTATTTCCTCGAATGCGAACTTTCAGAGTTTTTATCACTTAGTGATCTGTAGTCTTTACATCTACTTGGAATCACTCTTTTTCTCTTTACATGACTAGTACTCCAAATACCTACTAACCGCCATGTGAATTTCTCGTGGTCCCTACTTACGCACTCCAAGGAAGTGCGAAGCACATTTTTATTTCCATTTCTACCAACCAATGAGATCTTTTTACTTTAAACCGATGCAACACGCAAGTTTCTTGATTTTTACCAAATTCCAACTCTTGTGGTGAGAGCGGTATTGATTTAACCGACTTGACTCGGTTTCATTTTCTTGATTGCAAACTTTCAGAGTTCTTATCACTTATTGATCAGTAGTCTTTACATCTACTAGGCATCACTATTTTTCTCTTGACAAGACTAGTAGTCTAAATACATACAAACCGCCTTGTGAATTTATCGTGGTCCCTAGTTACGCACTCCAAGGAAGTTCGAAGCACATCATTATTTCCATTTCTATCAACCAACAAGATCTTTTTACTTTGAACCGATGCAACACGTAAGTTTCTAGATTTTTAACAAACACCAACTCTTGTAGTGAGAGCCGTATTGATTTAACCGACTTGAATCGGTTTTATTTCCTCGAATGCAAACTTTCAGAGTTTTTATCACTTAGTGATCAGTAGTCTTTACATCTACTAGGAATCACTATTTTTCTCTTTACATGACTAGTAGTCTAAATACCCACTAACCGCCATGTGAATTTCTCTGGGACCCTAGTTACGCACTCCAAGGAAGTGCGAAGCACATCTTTATTTCTATTTCTATCAACCAATAAGATCTTTTTACTTTCAACTGATGCAACACTCAAGTTTTTAGATTTTTAACAAACACCAACTCTTGTAGTGAGAGCAGTATTGATTTAACCGACTTGAATCGGTTTTATTTCCTTGAATGCAAACTTTCAGAGTCTTTACATCTAGTAGGAATCACTATTTTTCTCTTAACATGGCTAGTAGTCCAAATACCTACTAACCGCCATGTGAATTTCTCGTGGTCCCTAGTTACGCACTCCAAGGAAGTGCGAAGCACATCTTTATTTCTATTTCTATCAACCAATAAGATCTTTTTTACTTTCAACCGATGCAACACGGAAGTTTCTAGATTTTTAACAAACACCAACTCTTGTAGTGAGAGCGGTATTGATTTAACCGACTTGATTCGGTTTCAATTCCTCGAATGCAAACTTTCAGAGTTCTTATCACCTGGTGATCAGTAGTCTTTACATCTACTTGGAACCACTATTTTTCTCTTCACATGACTAGTAGTCTCCATACGTATTAACCGCCATGTGAATTTCTCATGGTCCCTAGTTAAGCTCTCCAAGGAAGTGCGAAACACTTCTTTATTTCCATTTCTATCAACCAACAAGATCCTTTTACTTTCAACCGATGAAACACACAAGTTTCTAGATTTTAAAGCAAGACCAACTCTTGTAGTGAGTGCGGTAATGATTTAACCGACTTGAATCGGTTTTATTTCCTCGAATGCAAACTTTCAGAGTCTTTACATCTACTAGGAATCACTATTTTTCTCTTAACATGGCTAGTAGTCCAAATACCTACTAACCGTCATGTGAATTTCGCGTGGACCCAAGTTACGCACTCCAAGGAAGTGCGAAGCACATTTTTATTTCCATTTCTATCAACTAAGGAGATCGTTTTACTTTCCACCGATGCAACTCGCAAGTTTCTAGATTTTTAACAAACACCAACTCTTGTAGTGAGAGCGGTATTGATTTAACCGACTTGAATCGGTTTCATTTCCTCGAATGCAAACTTTCAGAGTTCTTATCACCTAGTGATCAGTAGTCTTTACATCTACTAGGAACCACTATTTTTCTCTTCACATGACCAGTAATCTCAATACGTATTAACCGCCATGTGAATTTCTCATGGTCCCTAGTTAAGCTCTCCAAGGAAGTGCGAAACACTTCTTTATTTCCATTTCTATCAACCAACAAGATCCTTTTACTTTAAACCGATGAAACACACAAGTTTCTAGATTTTAAAGCAAGACCAACTCTTGTAGTGAGAGCGGTATTGATTTAACCGACTTGAATCGGTTTTATTTCCTCGAATGCAAACTTTCAGAGTTCTTATCACTAAGTGATCAGTAGTCTTTAAATCTACTAGGAATCCCTATTTTTCTCTTTACATGACTAGCAGTTTAAATACCTACTAACCGCCATGTGAATTTCGCGTGGACCCAAGTTATGCACTCCAAGGAAGTGCGAAGCACATCTTTATTTCTATTTCTATCAACCAATAAGATCGTTTTACTTTCAACCAATGCAACACGCAAGTTTCTAGATTTTTAACAAACACCAACTCTTGTAGTGAGAGCGGTATTGATTTAACCGACTTGAATCGGTTTCATTTCCTCGAATGCAAACATTCAGAGTTCTTATCACCTAGTGATCAGTGGTCTTTACATCTACTTGGAACCACTATTTTTCTCTTCACATGACCAGTAGTCTCCATACGTATTAACCGCCATGTGAATTTCTCATGTTCCCTAGTTAAGCACTCCAAGGAAGTGCGAAGCACTTCTTTATTTCCATTTCTATCAACCAACAAGATCCTTTTTTCTTTCAACCGAAGCAACACGCAAGTTTCTAGATTTTTAAGAAAGACCAACTCTTGCAGTGAGAGCGGTATTGATTTAACCGACTTGAATCGGTTTTATTTCCTTGACTGCAAACTTTCAGAGTTCTTATCACTAAGTGATCAGTAGTCTTTACATCTACTAGGAATCCCTATTTTCCTCTTTACATGACTAGCAGTCTAAATACCTACTAACCGCCATGTGAATTTCTCGTGGACCCAAGTTACGCACTCCAAGGAAGTGCGAAGCACATCTTTATTTCTATTTCTATCAACCAATAAGATCTTTTTACTTTCAACCGATGCAACACGCAAGTTTCTAGATTTTTAACAAACACCAACTCTTGTAGTGAGAGCGGTATTGATTTAACGGACTTGAATCGGTTTCAATTCCTCGAATGCAAACATTCAGAGTTCCTATCACCTAGTGATCAGTAGTCTTTACATCTACTTGGAACCACTATTTTTCTCTTCACATGACTAGTAGTCTCCATTTTAGTGTGGCATGGTACCGTATGGATGTTGACACCTTATGGATGTTGACATACGATATTGCACCATTTTGGTGAGGTATGGTACCGTATGGAAGTTGACGTACGATAGTGCACCATTTTTGTGTGATATGGTACCGTATGGATGTTGTCGTACGATATTGTACCGTTTTAGTGTGGTATGCTACCTTATGGATGTTGTCGTACGATATTGTACCATTTTTGTGTGGAATGGTGCCTTATGGATGTTGACGTACGATATTGCACCATTTTTGTGTGGAATGGTGCCTTATGGATGTTGACGTACGATATTGCACCATTTTTGTGAGGTATGGTATCCTATGGATGTTGTCATACGATATTGCACCGTTTTGGTGTGGTATGCTACCTTATGGATGTTCACACCGTTTTGGTGTGGTATGCTACCTTATTGATGTTGTCATACGGTATTCTATGTTTTAGTGTGGCATTGGTACCGAATGGATGTTGACGTACGATATTACACCATTTTTGTGTGGTATGCTACCTTATGGAAGTTATCGTACGAGATTGCATCATTTTGGTGTGGCATGGTACCGTATGGATGTTGACGTACGATATTGCACCGTTTTGGTGTGGTTTGGTACCGTATGGATGTTGACACCTTATGGATGTTGACGTACGATATTGCACCATTTTGGTGTGGCATGGTACCGTATGGATGTTGACGTACGATATTGCACCGTTTTGGTGTGGTATAGTAACGTATGGATGTTGACACCTTATGGATGTTGACTTACGATATTGCACCATTTTAGTGCGGCATTGTATCGTATGGATGTTGTCGTACTCTCCATGCGGGTTGTGCATGGGTTATCGCACTTTTTTCAATTTTTTTTTCTTTTCTTTTCCTCCTGGGGTATGTCCCTTGTGGGCTGTACATTCGGTTAACCTTTTTTAGTTTCAAGCTAATTTACCCAAAAAAAAAAAAAAAAAGCTCTGAGATTAGCACTGCGAATAATGGGGAAACTTCAGTAGTCCCACCGCCAAATGTTGCTGCCACAAGCACCATCACCAGCGGCTCTGATCAAAATATGCCACAAGAATAGGAGTCTGTAATTTGAGATTATTGTAGTTTAAGATTGTTTGTCTTTCTAATTTCTTTACCACTATGTTTGGATGATGGACTTGCGGAGATAATTATGTGTTAAAAAGAAACAATAAAACTATGATTACTCCATTTTGCGTACACCGGATTGTGTGGGACCTACTTATATTTATTGTTTTGGGTTACAACTAGATGAGTCATGATTAATCCACCAATGGATGTTAAGTGGCATAGGTGATCTTTTTATTTTCTATGATATGCAATCACTATTTTATGAATTAGTGTTGGCATGATGGATGAAGCAAATTAGTCAATCTATGAACAAACAATTGGAACAAGTGAACAAACAATTGATTCTCATTGTTATATGACTTGTGATTAGAATGTCAGTCATACGAAACAATGTTCTCTAAAAATAAATATGAATTTTTTTTGGGTAAATTAAAAAAAATATGACTTGGTCCATGTTAACAGAAAAATTGGTCTTTACTAATACCCGACGTAACTCTTTAAAATTAATGACTTGCTCTTTTAAAGCTCAGACAATGTTGGTTGAGGTTGAATGGGAGATGGCTCCTTTAAGCTTCCACCTCATGTGCCCTTAGACTTGTTATTACAATGGTTAATCATATGAGACAAGATTCTCTCAGAAAGTATGACTTAGTCCATGTTAACAAAAAGATTGGTTTTCGCGAATACCCGACGTTGTCCTTTATATCTTTACACCTCAAACAATATTGGTTGAGGTTGAATGTGAGATTGCTCCTTTAACTTTTCAGCCTCGTGTGCTCTTAGACTTGGTCAATCATATGGGACAAGATTTCCTCAGAAAATATGACTTGCCCCATGTTAACAAAATGATTAGTCTTCACTAATACTTGACGTAATCCTTTATAATTAATGACTTTGTCCTTTTATAACTCATACAACGTTGGTTGAGCTTGAATGGGAGATAGCTCCCCTAACTTTTCACACTTTTGAGCCTTTAGACATGTCATTAGAATGGTCATTTATATGGGACAAGACCCTATCACAAAATATGACTTGGTCCATGTTAACAAAAATATTGGTCTTCACTAGCTAATAATCAATGCAGCCTTCTATAATTAATGACTTGCCTTTTTATACCTAAGATAATGTTAGTTGAGCTTGAATGAGAGATAGGTCTCCTAACTTTCAACCCTCATGAGCCCTTAGACACGTCATATTTTTTTTTGCTCGGCAAACGAAGTTTATTATAAACTCAGAAGGGATACATCGAGGGAGCGAATGAAAAGAAAATAAAACAAACATCCAACAGATAATTGGATGTAAACACACCTAAACCTAAACCTAAATTACAATTTCACCTTTCGAATTCCATCAAGATATCCCTTAAAGTCCTCCACCGAATAAACCTTAATGTCAAATTTTGATTTCGTCCACATTGCAATTCTGGTTTTGATGAGCTCCCCAACTTCCCCCACTCCCGTTGTAGCGTTGTTGAATACATAGTCATTTCTCACTAACCATAAGGACCACAGTGTAGCGAAGAACGTTGTTTCCCAAATGTGTTTCTCCAAATTACCAAATCTATTATCAAACCACCCGGTAGAAAGCCCCGCCAATGATGACAGGCAAGCCCACTTCACATGCCACCACTCCAAAATCAAAATCAATGACCAAACAACCCAAGAGAATTGACAATGTAGAAATAAATGATGGGAAGTTTCCAGATGCAAAGAACACAAAGGGCAAAGAACTAATTGAGACTCATGAATCATATTTCTACTTAGAAGCACCGAACGAGTAGCAACCCTATCCTGCACGGCCATCCACGAAAAAATCTCCACCTTGGGAGGACTAAGATTCTTCCACAGTCCTTCCAAAACCAGATTCCTAGAGTTTCTAGATTGTTCCCACTGCTTGTAAACTGACTTCACTGAGAAACACTTATTTGAGATCCATCTCCATTGAAGAGAATCACTGTTGGACTGAACCAAAATCACTGCACCAAGTCTTTCTACAAGTTCATCTCGATGACGTTTTTCCCAATCAAACAAATCTCTTCTGAAGAGCAGATTCCATCCTGAACTACAGCTACCCTCCTTCAATGCACTAACAACTACATCCCTCTGAGTAGAAGCAAGAAAAAGGCGTGGGTAATTCTCTCGAAGAGTAATATCCCCTAACCAAATATCGTTCCAGAAAGAAACCTCGTCTCCAGAATTAATTTGAACTCTAATTCGCTGGGTATCGGCTAAAAAGTTGCTGGCAAGCCGATTGCTTGTCACCGGGCAAGGCAATGCATTTCTCACGGCATCCCAAGACCAAGGGTGGCCAAGGCATGACTCACGGCAATGCCAAAACAAGGGGTGGCCAAGGCAAGGCTCAAGGCAAAGCCATAACAAGGGTTGGCTTCCGAGTTGCTGGGTAACGGCTAAAAGGTTGCTGGATAACGGCAACCAGGTTGTCGGGTAACGCTGGGTAACGGCTAAAAAGTTGATGGGTAACGGCTAAAAAGTTGTCGGGTAACGCTGGGTAACGGCAACCAGGTTATTGGGTAACACTGGGTATCGGCTAAAAAGTTGCTGGGTAACGGCAAGCAAGTTGCTGGGTAACGGCAAGCAAGTTGCTGGGCAACGGCTAAAAGAGTAGCTTGTCGCCGGGCAAATCAATGCAAGCATCAATATGATCTTGTCAAAACGCCCCCAAAGCTCTTGTTTATTCACCATCTTTTGGAAATTTCGCAATGTTAGTTTTTAATCTTTTTCAATTTTTATTTTTAAGCGTTTTTAAGTCATAATTTGAACATTTTGTATTATAGATGCCTCATTTTTCAACCCAACATATTTACATAATTATTGTGTAGCTTGTTTGTAATTTTTCGTAATTTTTTCATACTTTTTTTGTATTTTTTAATAATTTTAATCTATTTAATTTTTGTTTAATTAATTAAAAATTATCCTTTTGGCAAAAAATTCTGAATTTTTTGGTGGAGTTGCCAAATAATTATGTGAAGATGTTCCAATTCAAAATTCATGAGAAAAGGTTGTGAATCTCAAAAAAAACCCGAATGTCCCATTTGGGACACACCCTATGTTCCTTCCTGCCACAAGGGCAAAGGCTAATTTTACTACTATAGGGGGGGGTGGTCTCCCTCCCTTGGGGAAGCCGCGGCCACCCGATGCCGGGTGCCAAGGCACGTTGCTATCGAGACCACTCGGGCAATTCTTGGCCATTTGGCCTCGGTTGCTCGAGAAAACACTCCCCGTCGGTAATGCCCGGAAAAAAGACCGAAATGCCCCTGAATCGAAATGCTATTTGAAGCCGTCCCGCAAGGCAAAGCACGGCTCTATCGGGCAGAGCAAGACTCTATCGGGCAATTCATGGCCGTTTGGCCTCGGATACCCCAGGAAACAGATCCCGTCGGTAATGCTCAGAAAAACGACCGAAATTCCCAAGAAAACACGACCCGTCGGTAATGCTCGAAAAGAACACCGAAAGGCCCTTGAAATGGCATGCTACTGTGATCGGGTTTGGCAAGGCGAAACTAGATTTTCTTTGCCGTTTGGGCTAGGCTATGCCAATCGTTATCGTCCACCGCCTAGCCATCCAGGTTTTCCATGTGTCACCAATGCCATAGTGCCAAAGTGCCACCCTTGGACACGCCCGCTCGCTTGGGTCTTTGATATAGCATGTTTAGAAACAATTTTCTAAATATTCTTATATCAAAGACCCACGCGCGCGCGGCACGGCACGGCACTTAGGCACTTTGGCACGTTTTGGGAAACACTTGGAAACACTTGGGCAAACACTTGGGCGTATGCCAAGACGGTGGTCTAGACAAGTGGGCAAACACTTGGGCATATGATGGTAGACAACAACAATTGACTGTTCTATTCAAGGCGTGGCAAGCTGGCTCACCGGGTAACGGCTAAAAAGTTGCTGGATAACGGCCAACCAGGTTGTCGGGCAATGCTGGGTATCGGCTAAAAAGTTGCTGGCTGAAATGTTGTCGGGTAACGCTGGGTATCGGCTAAAAAGTTGCTGGCAAGCCGATTGCTTGTCACCGGGCAAGGCAATGCATTGCTCACGGCATCCCAAGACCGAGGGTGGCCAAGGCATGACTCACGGCATGCCAAAACAAGGGGTGGCCAAGGCAAGGCTCAAGGCAAAGCCATAACAAGGGTTGGCTCCTGAGTTGCTGGGTAACGGCTAAAAAGTTGCTGGATAACAGCAACCAGGTTGTCGGGTAACGCTGGGTAACGGCTAAAAAGTTGATGGGTAACGGCCAAAAAGTTGTCGGGCAACGCTGGGTATCGGCTAAAAAGTTGCTGGGTAACGGCTAAAATGTTGTCGGGTAACGCTGGGTATCGGCTAAAAAGTTGCTGGCAAGCCGATTGCTTGTCACCGGGCAAGGCAATGCATTGCTCACGGCATCCCAAGACCGAGGGTGGCCAAGGCATGACTCACGGCATGCCAAAACAAGGGGTGGCCAAGGCAAGGCTCAAGGCAAAGCCATAACAAGGGTTTGGCTCCCAAGTTGCTAGGTAACGGCAAATAAGTTGCTGCATAACGGCAACCAGGTTGTCGGGCAGCGCTGGGTATCGGCTAAAAAGTTGCTGGGTAACCGCTAAAAAGTTGTCGGGTAACGCTGGGTATCGGCTAAAATGTTGCTGGGTAACGGCTAAGAAGTTGCTGGGTAACAGCAAGCAAGTTGCTGGGCAACGGCTAAAAATTTGCTGGGTACCGGCTAAAAGAGTAGCTTGTCGCCGGGCAAATCAATGCAAGCATCAATATGATCTTGTCAAAACGCCCCAAAAGCTCTTGTTTATTCACCATCTTTTGGAAATTTCGCAATGTTAGTTTTTAATCTTTTTTAATTTTTATTTTTAAGCGTTTTTAAGTCATAATTTGAACATTTTGTATTATAGATGCCTCATTTTTCAACCCAACATATTTACATAATTATTGTGTAGCTTGTTTGTAATTTTTTGTAATTTTTTCATACTTTTTTTGTATTTTTTGGTATTTTTTAATAATTTTAATCTATTTAATTTTTGTTTAATTAATTAAAAATTATCCTTTTGGCAAAAAATTCTGAATTTTTTGGTGGAGTTGCCAAATAATTATGTGAAGATGTTCCAATTCAAAGTTCATGAGAAAAGGTTGTGAATCTCAAAAAAAAGCCGAATGTCCCATTTGGGACACACCCTATGTTCCTTCCTGCCACAAGGGCAAAGGCTAATTTTACTACTATAGGGGGGGGTGGTCTCCCTCCCTTGGGGAAGCCGAGGCCAGCCGATGCCGGGTGCCAAGGCACGTTGCTATCGAGACCGCTCGGGCAATTCTTGGCCATTTGGCCTCGGTTGCTCGAGAAAACACTCCCCGTCGGTAATGCCCGGAAAAAAGACCGAAATGCCCCTGAATCGAAATGCTATTTGAAGCCGTCCCGGAAGGCAAAGCACGGCTCTATCGGGCAGAGCAAGACTCTATCGGGCAATTCTTGGCCGTTAGGCCTTGGATACTCCATGAAGCACTACCCGTCGGTAATGCTCGAGAAAAATACCGAAATACCCCCGAGGCAAATTGTTGTTGTAACCGGTCCCGTAGGGCAAGGCATGACTCTATCGGGCAAAGAAACACTCTATCGGGCAAATGCTGGCCGTTTGGCCTTGGAAACCAGTAAAAAGATGACATGTCTGTAACGCCCGAAAAAATTGCCCGTGTTAAGGCAAGCCCTAGCCAATGAAAGTTAGGGCAAGGCAGAGTAAACCATGGCACAATCGGGCAGAAACTAGAATTCCATGGCAGTTTGGTCTCGAATGCTTGTGATTTCATGCCCCGTTGGCAATGCTTGCAGACTCACATCCTCCATGATGCATTGGTGTTCCCATCGGGGGATGCCTCCTTGCTGAGAGGAAAGCTTGTCGCCCAGGTGATGAGCGCCGGTCGATGGTTCTCCGTTGGCTATGGCACAGTCCCTTCGGTAACCTTCCTCGATGACGCATTGGTGTTCCCTTTGGGGGATGCCTTCTTGTTGAGAGGTAAGCTCCTCGTCTATTTCAATGAGATGGGCGGGGAGCGCCAGCTGACGGATCAAATCTATTGGCTACGGCAATGTCCCTTGGGTAATCTTCCTCCATGATGCATTGGTGTTCCTTTCGTGGGATGCCTCCTTGCTGAGAGGTAAGCTCGTCGCCTTGGCGGTGAGCGCCGGCCGACGGTTAACTGTTGGCTATGGCACAATCCCGATGATGCATTGGTGACCCCGCACGGAAAAGCGTAACTAGCTAATGGTCTTTGATTCCTAATGCGACGTTGCGTAGCCCAGGGGTTGCCTCCTTGCTGAGGGAGAAGCTTGTCGCCTAGGCGGCGAGCGCCGGCCGGTGGTAACACATTGGCTATGGCACTGTCCCTTCGGTAGCCTTCCTTGATGACGCATTGGTGCTCCCTTTGGGGAAAGCCTTCTTGCTGAGAGGTAAGCGGGTTGTTGCTCGTTTGTGAAATAAAATGTTTTAGAAAATCATTCTTTGTTTAAAAATCAAAAACGAATTTGTAAAACCTCCTTTATGATGCCAGCGGTGTTTCCTTCGGTTTATGCCTCCTTGCTGAGGGGTAATCCAAAATGAATTTCAAAAAATCTTCCTCGACGAAGCATTGGTGTTCCTTCACGGAATGCCTCCTTGCTGAGGGGTAAGCATGTCGTTTAGGCGACGTGCGCCGGCCGGTGGTTCTCCATTGGCTATGGCACAGTCCCTTCGGTAACCTTCCTCGATGACGCATTGGTGTTCCCTTTGGGGGATGCCTTCTTGTTGAGAGGTAAGCTCCTCGTCTATTTCAATGAGATGGGCGGCGGGCGCCAGCCGATGGATCAAATCTATTGGCTACGGCAATGTCCCTTGGGTAATCTTCCTCCATGATGCATTGGTGTTCCTTTGGTGGGATGCCTCCTTGCTGAGAGGTAAGCTCGTCGCCTTGGCGGTGAGCGCCGGCCGACGGTTAACTGTTGGCTATGGCACAATCCCGATGATGCATTGGTGACCCCGCACGGAAAAGCGTAACTAGCTAATGGTCTTTGATTCCTAATGCGACGTTGCGTAGCCCAGGGGTTGCCTCCTTGCTGAGGGAGAAGCTTGTCACCTAGGCGGCGAGCGCCGGCCGGTGGTACCACATTGGCTATGGCACTGTCCCTTCGGTAGCCTTCCTTGATGACGCATTGGTGCTCCCTTTGGGGAAAGCCTTCTTGCTGAGAGGTAAGCGGGTTGTTGCTCGTTTGTGAAATAAAATGTTTTAGAAAATCATTCTTTGTTTAAAAATCAAAATCGAATTTGTAAAAAACCTCCTTTATGCTGCCAGCGGTGTTTCCTTCGGTTTATGCCTCCTTGCTGAGGGGTAATCCAAAATGAATTTCAAAAAATCTTCCTCGACGAAGCATTGGTGTTCCTTTACGGAATGCCTCCTTGCTGAAGGGTAAGCATGTCGTTTAGGCGACGTGCGCCGGCCGGCGGTTCTCCATTGGCTATGGCACAGTCCCTTCGGTAACCTTCCTCGATGACGCATTGGTGTTCCCTTTGGGGGATGCCTTCTTGTTGAGAGGTAAGCTCTTCGTCTATTTCAATGAGATGGGCGGCGGGCGCCAGCCGATGGATCAAATCTATTGGCTACGGCAATGTCCCTTGGGTAATCTTCCTCTGTGATGCATTGGTGTTCCTTTGGTGGGATGCCTCCTTGCTGAGAGGTAAGCTCGTCGCCTTGGCGGTGAGCGCCGGCCGACGGTTAACTGTTGGCTATGGCACAATCCCGATGATGCATTGGTGACCCCGCACGGAAAAGCGTAACTAGCTAATGGTCTTTGATTCCTAATGCGACGTTGCGTAGCCTAGGGGTTGCCTCCTTGCTGAGGGAGAAGCTTGTCGCCTAGGCGGCGAGCGCCGGCCGGTGGTACCACATTGGCTATGGCACTGTCCCTTCGGTAGCCTTCCTTGATGACGCATTGGTGCTCCCTTTGGGGAAAGCCTTCTTGCTGAGAGGTAAGCGGGTTGTTGCTCGTTTGTGAAATAAAATGTTTTAGAAAATCATTCTTTGTTTAAAAATCAAAAACGAATTTGTAAAACCTCCTTTATGGTGCCAGCGGTGTTTCCTTCGGTTTATGCCTCCTTGGTGAGGGGTAATCCAAAATGAATTTCAAAAAATCTTCCTCGACGAAGCATTGGTGTTCCTTCACGGAATGCCTCCTTGCTGAGGGGTAAGCATGTCGTTTAGGCGACGTGCGCCGGCCGGTGGTTCTCCATTGGCTATGGCACAGTCCCTTCGGTAACCTTCCTCAATGACGCATTGGTGTTCCCTTTGGGGGATGCCTTCTTGTTGAGAGGTAAGCTCCTCGTCTATTTCAATGAGATGGGCGGGGAGCGCCAGCTGACGGATCAAATCTATTGGCTATGGCAAAGTCCCTTGTGTAATCTTCCTCCATGATGCATTGGTGTTCCTTTCGTGGGATGCCTCCTTGCTGAGAGGTAAGCTCGTCACCTTGGCGGTGAGCGCCGGCCGACGGTTAACTGTTGGCTATGGCACAATCCCAATGATGCATTGGTGACCCCGCACGGAAAAGCGTAACTAGCTAATGGTCTTTGATTCCTAATGCAACGTTGCGTAGCCCAGGGGTTGCCTCCAAGGCGACGAGCTTACCTCTCAGCAAGGAGGCATCCCACCAAAGGAACACCAATGCATCACAGAGGAAGATTACCCAAGGGACATTGCCGTAGCCAATAGATTTGATCCATCGGCTGGCGCCCGCCGCCCATCTCATTGAAATAGACGAAGAGCTTACCTCTCAACAAGAAGGCATCCCCCAAAGGGAACACCAATGCGTCATCGAGGAAGGTTACCGAAGGGACTGTGCCATAGCCAATGGAGAACCGCCGGCCGGCGCACGTCGCCTAAACGACATGCTTACCCCTCAGCAAGGAGGCATTCCGCGAAGGAACACCAATGCTTCGTCGAGGAAGATTTTTTCAAATTCATTTTGGATTACCCCACAGCAAGGAGGCATAAACCGAAGGAAACACCGCTGGCATCATAAAGGAGGTTTATTACAAATTCGATTTTGATTTTTGAACAAAGAATGATTTTCTAAAACATTTTATTTCACAAACGAGCAACAACCCGCTTACCTCTCAGCAAGAAGGCTTTCCCCAAAGGGAGCACCAATGCGTCATCAAGGAAGGCTACCGAAGGGACAGTGCCATAGCCAATGTGGTACCACCGGCCGGCGCTCGCCGCCTAGGCGACAAGCTTCTCCCTCAGCAAGGAGGCAACCCCTGGGCTACGCAACGTCGCATTAGGAATCAAAGACCATTAGCTAGTTACGCTTTTCCGTGCGGGGTCACCAATGCATCATCGGGATTGTGCCATAGCCAACAGTTAACCGTCGGCCGGCGCTCACCGCCAAGGCGACGAGCTTACCTCTCAGCAAGGAGGCATCCCACGAAAGGAACACCAATGCATCATGGAGGAAGATTACCCAAGGGACATTGCCGTAGCCAATAGATTTGATCCGTCAGCTGGCGCTCCCCGCCCATCTCATTGAAATAGACGAGGAGCTTACCTCTCAACAAGAAGGCATCCCCCAAAGGGAACACCAATGCGTCATCGAGGAAGGTTACCGAAGGGACTGTGCCATAGCCAACGGAGAACCATCGACCGGCGCTCATCACCTGGGCGACAAGCTTTCCTCTCAGCAAGGAGGCATCCCCCGATGGGAACACCAATGCATCATGGAGGATGTGAGTCTGCAAGCATTGCCAACGGGGCATGAAATCACAAGCATTCGAGACCAAACTGCCATGGAATTCTAGTTTCTGCCCGATAGTGCCATGGTTTACTCTGCCTTGCCCTAACTTTCATTGGCTAGGGCTTGCCTTAACACGGGCAATTTTTTCAGGCGTTACAGACATGTCATCTTTTTACTGGTTTCCAAGGCCAAACGGCCAGCATTTGCCCGATAGAGTGTTTCTTTGCCCGATAGAGTCATGCCTTGCCCTACGGGACCGGTTACAACAACAATTTGCCTCGGGGGTATTTCGGTATTTTTCTCGAGCATTACCGATGGGCAGTGCTTCAGGGAGTATCCAAGGCCTAAAGGCCAAGAATTGCCCGATAGAGTCTTGCTCTGCCCGATAGAGCCGTGCTTTGCCTTCCGGGACGGCTTCAAATAGCATTTCGATTCAGGGGCATTTCGGTCTATTTTCCGGGCATTACCGACGGGGAGTGTTTTCTCGAGCAACCGAGGCCAAATGGCCAAGAATTGCCCGAGTGGTCTCGATAGCAACGTGCCTTGGCACCCGGCATCGGCTGGCCTCGGCTTCCCCAAGGGAGGGAGACCACCCCCCCCTATAGTAGTAAAATTAGCCTTTGCCCTTGTGGCAGGAAGGAATATAGGGTGTGTCCCAAATGGGACATTCGGCTTTTTTTTGAGATTCACAACCTTTTCTCATGAACTTTGAATTGGAACATCTTCACATAATTATTTGGCAACTCCACCAAAAAATTCAGAATTTTTTGCCAAAAGGATAATTTTTAATTAATTAAACAAAAATTAAATAGATTAAAATTATTAAAAAATACCAAAAAATACAAAAAAAGTATGAAAAAATTACAAAAAATTACAAACAAGCTACACAATAATTATGTAAATATGTTGGGTTGAAAAATGAGGCATCTATAATACAAAATATTCAAATTATGACTTAAAAACGCTTAAAAATAAAAATTGAAAAAGATTAAAAACTAACATTGCGAAATTTCCAAAAGATGGTGAATAAACAAGAGCTTTTGGGGCGTTTTGACAAGATCATATTGATGCTTGCATTGATTTGCCCGGCGACAAGCTACTCTTTTAGCCGGTACCCAGCAAATTTTTAGCCGTTGCCCAGCAACTTGCTTGCTGTTACCCAGCAACTTCTTAGCCGTTACCCAGCAACATTTTAGCCGATACCCAGCGTTACCCGACAACATTTTAGCCGTTACCCAGCAACTTTTTAGCCGATACCCAGCGTTGCCCGACAACCTGGTTGCCGTTATCCAGCAACTTATTTGTCGTTACCTAGCAACTTGGGAGCCAAACCCTTGTTATGGCTTTGCCTTGAGCCTTGCCTTGGCCACCCCTTGTTTTGGCATGCCGTGGGTCATGCCTTGGCCACCCTCGGTCTTGGGATGCCGTGAGCAATGCATTGCCTTGCCCGGTGACAAGCAATCGGCTTGCCAGCAACTTTTTAGCCGATACCCAGCGTTACCCGACAACATTTTAGCCGTTACCCAGCAACTTTTTAGCCGATACCCAGCGTTGCCCGACAACTTTTTGGCCGTTACCCATCAACTTTTTAGCCGTTACCCA